>CAKAOJ020000145.1:0-740000 GCA_916701645.2 Sebastolobus alascanus
TGCGAAAAAAATTTCGACATAATATACTATGACTTTTTTCATTAAAATTTTCAACACACTATAGTATGACTTTTTTTGCATGAATTTTGACATACTATAGTATGACTTTTTTTCGCAAAAGATTTCGACATACTATAGTATGACTTTTTTTTTTTCCCAAAAAATTTCGATATACTATAGTATGACTTTTTTCTCAAAAAATTTCGACATACTATAGTATGACTTTTTTTCGCCAAAAATTTCGACATACTATACTATGACTTTTTTTTGCAAAAAATTTCAACACACTATCGTATGACTTTTTTGCCAAAAATTTCGACCTACTAGTGTATGACTTTTTTGCCAAAAATTTCGACCTACTAGTGTATGACTTTTTTTGAAATAATTTCGACATACTATAGTATGACTTTTTTGGCGAAAAATTTCGACATTGTATAGTATGACTTTTTTTTCGCAAAGATTACGACATACTATACTATGACTTTTTTGCGTAAAATTTCAGCACACTATTGTATGAAATTTTTTCGCAAAAAAATTTCGACATACTATAGTATGACTTTTTTTGCATGAATTTTGACATACTATAGTATGACTTTTTTTCGCAAAAGATTTCGACATACTATAGTATGACTTTTTTTTTCCCAAAAAATTTCGATATACTATAATATGACTTTTTTCTCAAAAAATTTCAACATACTATAGTATGACTTTTTTTCGCCAAATTTCGACATACTATAGTATAACTTTTTTTTGTGAAAAATTACGACATACTATAGTATGACTTTTTTTTGCAAATAATTTCGAGATACTATAGAATGACTTTTTTTGCGAAAAATTTCAACACACTATAGTATGACTTTTTTTGCAAAAAATGTCAACATACTATACTATGACTTTTTTTGCGAAAAATTTCAACACACTATAGTATGTCTTTTTTGCAAAAAAATTCGACCTACTATAGTATGACTTTTTTTAAAAAAAATTTCGACAAACTATAGTATGACTTTTTTTGAAATAATTTCGACATACTATAGTTTGACTTTTTTTAGCATAAATTTCAACATACTATAGTATGACTTTTTTTGTGAAAATTTTCAACACACTATAGTATGACTTTTTTGCAAAAAATTTCGACCTACTATAGTATGACTTTTTTTTGCATACATGACGACATACTATACTATGACTTTTTTGCGTAAAATTTCAGCACACTATTGTCTGAAATTTTTTCGCCAAAAAGTTTCGACATACTATAGTATGACTTTTTTTGCATGAATTTTGACATACTATAGTATGACTTTTTTTGCATGAATTTTGACATACTATAGTATGACTTTTTTTTGCAAAAGATTTCGACATACTATAGTATGACTTTTTTTTTTATCCCCAAAAATTTCGACATACTATAGTATGACTTTTTTTCTCAAAAAATTTCGACATACTATAGTATGACTTTTTTTTGCAAAAAATTTCGACATACTATAGTATCACTTTTTTTAGCATAAATTTCGACATACTATAGTATGACTTTTTTTTGCAAATAATTTCGAGATACTATAGAATGACTTTTTTTGCGAAAAATTTCAACACACTATAGTATGACTTTTTTTGCAAAAAATTTCAACATACTATACTATGACTTTTTTTGCAAAAAATTTCAACACACTATCGTATGACTTTTTTGCCAAAAATTTCGACCTACTAGTGTATGACTTTTTTTCAAAAAATTTCGACCTACTATAGTATGACGTTTTTTGAAATAATTTCGACATACTATAGTATGACTTTTTTGGCGAAAAATTTCGACATTGTATAGTATGACTTTTTTTTCGCAAAGATTACAACATACTATACTATGACTTTTTTGCGTAAAATTTCAGCACACTATTGTATGAAATTTTTTCGCAAAAAAATTTCGTCATACTATAGTATGACTTTTTTTGCATGAATTTTGACATACTATAGTATGACTTTTTTGCGAAAAAAATTTCGACATACTATACTATGACGTTTTTCATGAAAATTTTCAACACACTATAGTATGACTTTTTTTGCATGAATTTTGACATACTATAGTATGACTTTTTTTCGCAAATGATTTCCACATACTATAGTATGATTTTTTTTTGCAAAAAATTTCGACTTACTATAGTATGACTTTTTTTTTGCAAATAATTTAGACATACTATAATATGACTTTTTATGCGAAAAATTACGACATTGTATAGTATGACTTTTTTCGGAAAAAAATTTGACATACTATACTATGACTTTTTTTGCAAAAATTTCGACACACTATAGTATGACTTTTTTTTGCAAATAATTTTGAGATACTATAGAATGACTTTTTTCGCAAAAAATTTCAACATACTATACTATGACTTTTTTTGCAAAAAATTTCAACACACTATCGTATGACTTTTTTGCCAAAAATTTCGACCTACTAGTGTATGACTTTTTTTCAAAAAATTTCGACCTACTATAGTATGATGTTTTTTGAAATAATTTCGACATACTATAGTATGACTTTTTTGGCGAAAAATTTCGACATTGTATAGTATGACTTTTTTTTCGCAAAGATTACAACATACTATACTATGACTTTTTTGCGTAAAATTTCAGCACACTATTGTATGAAATTTTTTCGCAAAAAAATTTCGTCATACTATAGTATGACTTTTTTTGCATGAATTTTGACATACTATAGTATGACTTTTTTGCGAAAAAAATTTCGACATACTATACTATGACGTTTTTCATGAAAATTTTCAACACACTATAGTATGACTTTTTTTGCATGAATTTTGACATACTATAGTATGACTTTTTTTCGCAAATGATTTCCACATACTATAGTATGATTTTTTTTTGCAAAAAATTTCGACTTACTATAGTATGACTTTTTTTTTGCAAATAATTTAGACATACTATAATATGACTTTTTATGCGAAAAATTACGACATTGTATAGTATGACTTTTTTCGGAAAAAAATTTGACATACTATACTATGACTTTTTTTGCAAAAATTTCGACACACTATAGTATGACTTTTTTTTGCAAATAATTTCGAGATACTATAGAATGACTTTTTTTGCGAAAAATTTCAACACACTATAGTATGACTTTTTTTGCAAAAAATTTCGACATACTATACTATGACTTTTTTTGCGAAAAATTTCAACACACTATAGTATGACTTTTTTGCAAAAAAATTCGACCTACTATAGTATGACTTTTTTAAAAAAAAATTTCGACAAACTATAGTATGACTTTTTTTGAAATAATTTCGACATACTATAGTTTGACTTTTTTTAGCATAAATTTCAACATACTATAGTATGACTTTTTTTTGCATACATTACGACATACTATACTATGACTTTTTTGCGTAAAATTTCAGCACACTATTGTATGAAATTTTTTCGCCAAAAAATTTCGACATACTATAGTATGACTTTTTTTGCATGAATTTTGACATACTATAGTATGACTTTTTTTGCATGAATTTTGACATACTATAGTATGACTTTTTTTCGCAAAAGATTTCGACATACTATAGTATGACTTTTTTTTTTTTCCCCCAAAATTTCGACATACTATAGTATGACTTTTTTTCTCAAAAAATTTCGACATACTATAGTATGACTTTTTTTTGCAAAAAATTTCGACATACTATAGTATCACTTTTTTTAGCATAAATTTCGACATACTATAGTATGACTTTTTTTTGCAAATAATTTCGAGATACTATTGTATGACTTTTTTTGCGAAAAATTTCAACACACTATAGTATGACTTTTTTTGCAAAAAATTTCAACATACTATACTATGACTTTTTTTGCAAAAAATTTCAACACACTATCGTATGACTTTTTTGCCAAAAATTTCGACCTACTAGTGTATGACTTTTTTTCAAAAAATTTCGACCTACTATAGTATGACGTTTTTTGAAATAATTTCGACATACTATAGTATGACTTTTTTGGCGAAAAATTTCGACATTGTATAGTATGACTTTTTTTTCGCAAAGATTACAACATACTATACTATGACTTTTTTGCGTAAAATTTCAGCACACTATTGTATGAAATTTTTTCGCAAAAAAATTTCGTCATACTATAGTATGACTTTTTTTGCATGAATTTTGACATACTATAGTATGACTTTTTTGCGAAAAAAATTTCGACATACTATACTATGACGTTTTTCATGAAAATTTTCAACACACTATAGTATGACTTTTTTTGCATGAATTTTGACATACTATAGTATGACTTTTTTTCGCAAAAGATTTCCACATACTATAGTATGATTTTTTTTTGCAAAAAATTTCGACTTACTATAGTATGACTTTTTTTTTGCAAATAATTTAGACATACTATAATATGACTTTTTTTGCGAAAAATTACGACATTGTATAGTATGACTTTTTTCGGAAAAAAATTTGACATACTATACTATGACTTTTTTTGCATAAATTTCGACACACTATAGTATGACTTTTTTTTGCATAAATTTCGACATACTATAGTATGATTTTTTTTTGCAAAAAATTTTGACTTACTATAGTATGACTTTTTTTTGCAAATAATTTAGACATACTATACCATGACTTTTTTCATGAACATTTTCGACATTCTATACTATGACTTTTTTTCATGAAAGTTTTCGACATGCTATACTATAACTTTTATTTAATAAAATTTTTCGACATACTTTTCTATGACTTTTTTTCATAAACTTGTTCGACATACTATACTTTGACCTTTTTTTCATTTTGAATTTTTCGACATGCTATGCTATGACTTTTTTCATAAAATTTTCAGATTTGCTATACTATGAGGTTATTTTCCACAAAATGAATTAACATACTATACTATGATTTTTTTTCATAAAATTTTACGACATACTTTTCTATGACTTTTTTTTCAACATTTGATTCTATGACTTTCTTTCAACATGCTAAACTATGACTTTTTTCGTAATACTATACAATGTATTTTTTTCGACTTTTTTCGACATAGTATACTATGACTTTTTTAACATGCTATACTGACTTTTTTTTTACTAATTTTATCGACATATTATACTATGATTTTTTTCGACATACTATACTATGACTTTTTTTCGTCCAATTTTTTGACATGCTATACTATGACTTTTTTTCATGAAAATTTGCGACCTACTTTACTATGACTTTTTTCATGACATTTTTTGACAAACTATACAATGACTTTTTTTCATAAAATTTTTCGACATACTATACTTTGACATTTTTCCCATAAAATTTTTCGACATACTATATTATGACTTTGTTCATAACATTTTTCAACATACTATACTATGACTTTTTTCTTAACATTTTCAGATATGCTATACTATGACTTTTTTTTCCACAAAATTAATCAACATACTATACTATGACTTTTTCCATGAAAATTTTCGACATTCTATATTATGACTTTTTTTCATGAAATTTTTCGTCATACTATGCTATGATTTTTTCCATGAAAATTTTCAACATACTATTCTATGACTTTTTTTTCATGAAATTTTTCAACATACTATACAATGACTTTTTTTAATGAAATTTTTCGACATACTATACTATGATTTTTTTTCATAAAATTTTACGACATACTTTTCTATGACTTTTTTTTCAACATTTGATTCTATGACTTTCTTTCAACATGCTAAACTATGACTTTTTTTCGTAATACTATACAATGTATTTTTTTCGACTTTTTTCGACATAGTATACTATGACTTTTTTAACATGCTATACTATGACTTTTTTTTCGACATGCTATACTGACTTTTTTTTACTAATTTTATCGACATATTATACTATGTTTTTTTCGACATAATATACTATGACTTTTTTTCGGCAAATTTTTTGACATGCTATACTATGACTTTTTTTCATGAAAATTTGCGACATACTTTATTATGACTTTTTTTCATGACATTTTTTGACAAACTATACAATGACTTTTTTTTCATAAAATTTTTCGACATACTATACTATGACATTTTTCCCATAAAATTTTTCGACATACTATATTATGACTTTGTTCATAACATTTTTCAACATACTATACTATGACTTTTTTCATAACATTTTCAGATATGCTATACTATGAGGTTTTTTTCCACAAAATTAATCAACATACTATACTATGACTTTTTCCATGAACATTTTCGAAATACTATATTATGACTTTTTTTCATGAAATTTTTCGGCATACTATGCTGTTTTTTTTTTTCCATGAAAATTTTCAACATACTATTCTATGACTTTTTTTTTCATGAAATTTTTCAACATACTATATAGTGACTTTTTTTAATGAAATATTTCGACATACTACACTGATTTTTTTTCATAAAATTTTACGACATACTTTTCTATGACTTTTTTTTCAACATTTGATTCTATGACATTCTTTCAACATGCTAAACTATGACTTTTTTTCGTAATAGTATACAATGTATTTTTTTCGACTTTTTTCGACATATTATACTATGACTTTTTTAACATGTTATACCATGACTTTTTTTTCGACATGCTATACTGACTTTTTTTTTACTAATTTTATCGACATACTATACTATGATTTTTTTCGACATACTATACTCTGACTTATAAATTATAGTATAGTATGTCGAAAGAATAGTCTTAAAAAAGTCCTAGTATAGTATGTCGAAAAAGTAGTCATGACCAAGTCATAATATACACTGCTCAAAAAAGTTAAGGGAACACTTAAATCACACATCAGATCTTGATGCACGAATTATTCAAGTTGAAAGTCTTTACTGATTTACATTGTATTTTTTATTGAGGACAAGATGACGAAACAATGGTCATTGGAAACCAAAATCATCAACCCATTGAGGGCTGGATTCAAAATCACACCGAAAATCAAAGTAATAAATAGAAATCACATTGCTGATCCAACTTGCGTGAATTTCATCACGGCAACTCATAATGTGACTCAGCAGTGTGTATGGCCCCCGCGTGCCTTTATGCACTCCCGACAACGTCTGGGCATGCTCCTGATGAGTTGGCGGAAGGTGTCCTGGGGGATCTCCTCCCAGACCTGGATCAGGGCATCAGTGAGCCCCTGGACAGTCTGTGGCGGTACTTGGCGGTGTCGGATGCACCGTTACATAACGTCCAATAGGTGCTCAATTGGACTTAGGTCAGGGGAACGTGAGGGCCAATCAATGGCATCAATGACTTCGTCATCAAGGAACTGCCTCCACACTCTGGCCACATGAGGCCGGGCATTGTCCTGCACCAGGAGGAACCCAGGGCCAACTGCACCAGCGTAAGGTCTGACAATCGCTCTGAGGATTTCATTCCAGTACCTAACAACAGTCACAGTACCGTTGGCTATGACATGGAGGCCTGTGCGACCCTCTAAGGATATGCCTCCCCAGACCATCACTGACCCATCGCCAAACCGGTCATGCTGGATGATGTTACAGGCAGCATAACGTTCACCACGGTGTCTCCGGACTCTTTCACGCCTGTCACATGTGCTCAGTGTGAACCTGCTCTCATCTGTGAAGAGAACGGGGCGCCAACAGCGGACCTGCCAATTCTGGTGTTCTCTGGCGAATGCCAATCGAGCTGCTGGGCTGTGAGCACATGTCCCACTAGAGGATGTCGGGCCCTCATGCCACCCTCATGGAGTCTGTTTCTGACAGTTTGGTCAGAAACATGCACACCAGTGGCCTGCTGGAGGTCATTTTGTAGGGCTCTGGCAGTGCTCCTCCTGTTACTCCTCGCACAAAGGAGCAGATACCAGTCCTGCTGCTGGGTTGATGCCCTTCTACGGCCCTGTGCAGCCCTCCTCGTGTAACGGGCGGTTTCCTAGTATCTCCTCCATGCTCTTGAGATTGTGCTGGGAGACACAGCAAACCTTGTCTTGCTGTTGCCTCTCCATTGCACCTGTTGTCACTTTCATTTGCACCAAAGCAGGTGAAAGTGATTCACAATCATTTGTGCTTCCTAAATGGACAGATTGATTTTCCTGAAGTTTAACTGACTTGTTGTTATACTGTGATGATTAAGTGTTCCCTTAATTTTTTTGAGCAGTGTAGTATGTTGAAAAAAACTTCGAAAAAAACTGTCGAAGAAAAAGTACTATATTCTATGCTATGCATACTATACTATGACTCAAAAACAGTCATAGTATAGTATCTCAAAAAAATCATAGTATAGTATCTCAAAAAAAGTCATAGTATAGTATCTCAAAAATAGTCATAGTATAGTATCTCAAAAAAGTCATAGTATAGTATCTCAAAAATAGTCATACTGGTTTTGTCCAAACAGAAAATATTTACCATGTATTATCTACCTGATTTTAAAAAAAAATTCTCAAACATTAAAGGTATTGCAAACATAAATGTTTTAAGAGCAAAGAAACTCACATTTCCACACAGACAAACAGTTGCTGCCACATGGGATCCTGATCAGGCCAGGCTTCTCCCACTTCTTGCTGCTCCTCAGACTGCTCCGCCTCCAGATCTGCTCTCCAAAACAATATAGTATGACAAAAAAGTCATAAAAAGTCATAGTATAGTTAAGTTGAAAAAAATCATAAAGTCACAGTATAGTATGTCGAAGAAATCTTTAAAACCTCATAGTATACTATGTTGGAAAAAGCCAGCAAAAGTCCTAGTATAGCTTGTTGGAAGAAAGTCTTAGTATAGTATGTCTCAAAATAGTCAAAAGTCATAGTATAGTATGTTGAAAATAATCATAAAAGTCACAGTATCACATGCTAAAAATAATCATATAATAAGTCAAAGAAGTCATATTATAATATGACGAAAAAAGTCATAATGTAGTATGTCTAAAGAGTAAAAAAAGCCAGTTTATGTAGAATTTTGACCAGTCAGGACTGTATGGGGGTATGCTGATAACGTACTGTGATTAACACCATGGATGTGCGGTGAGTCACACTGAGACACCGGGAGAATCTGTTTCAATTGTGATTTAATCAAGACTTGAAATGGGTGGTAGGGCAGGTGAGGCTGCCACAATCTTTGCTGGTTTTGTCCAAACAGAAAATATTTACCATGTATTATCAATGTGATTTAGCATAAATATCTCAAACATTAAGGTTTTGCAAAAATAAATGTTTTAAGAGCAAAGAAACTCACATTTCAACACAGACAAACAGTTGCTGCCACATGGGATCCTGATCAGGCCAGGTTTCGCCCACTTCCTGCTGCTCCTCAGACTGCTCCACCTCCAGATCTGCTCTCCACAACACTATAGTATGACCAAAAAAAAAAGTATTAAAAAGTCATAGTATAGTATGTCAAAAAGTAATTCAAAAAATCATAGTATAATATGTCAAAGAAATCTTTAAAAAGTCATAGTATACAGTAGCATGTTGAAAATAATCATATCAAAAGTCATAGTATCACATGCTGGAAATAATCATATAAAAATTATAAAGTAGGTCAAAGAAGTCATATTATAGTGTGACGAAAAAAAGTCATAATGTAGTATGTTGAAAATGGTTGTGAAAAAGGCATAGTATATTATCTCAAAATAGTCACAGTATAGTATCTCAAAATAGTCACAGTATAGTATCTCAAAATAGTCATAGTATAGTATCTCAAAATAAGTCATAGTATATTATCTCAAAATAAGTCATAGTATAGTATCTTTAAAAAAGTCATAGTATAGTATCTCAAAAAAGTCATAGTATAGTATCTCAAAAAAGTCATAGTATAGTATCTCAAAAATAGTCAAAGTATAGTATCTCAAAAAAGTCATAGTATAGTATTTCAAACAAGACTCGGTCAAAACGGAGTATATGGCTGGACCGTATATGGTCAGTATGTGAATTGGTGGCTAAATTCTTACACAAATAGTCAGTGGTCATGTCTATAAAGTTTCATGAACAGTTTTTTCCACTTATATCTTAATGTTTGATTGAAAGACAACTTATAATGAAGCAAATTATATTCAGTAAAGTAAATGGTAACATTTGTAGTATATTATACGTTTTATACAAGGTGAAAAGGTATTAGTATGACATACAGTATGCAAGGTTAAAAGTATTTCAGTGTTTTATTAAAGCATGTGTATCAAAAGCATTCATCATATAAGTGGTGTGTAACAATATATACATACTTGACGAAAGTTTATCAGCGTTGAGATATCCCCGCTGTCATCACTGACGTTGTTGCTGCTGTATTTATTCCTAGATGGAGTGTTAATGGAGCAGCTGCAATGTTAACGTAGCCACTGATCGATCCGAACTCCATTCAGAAAACAAGCATTTTAAAAGTTGTTTGCTTGTTGTGTTGCAGACAGACCCGACAAAGCATGAATTCAGACTTTTTACTAATCAGCATCATTATGTAGTTATTTCGGCACACTTTTATCCGTTTACAACAACGTCTCTGCCGTATTTATGCCTAGATGACGTTATGTTGAGTGTTGATTGAGTAGCTGGTGTTATCATAGCCTGGCGTTGATCGATCCGAACTCCGTTCAGAAAACAAGCATTTTAAAAGTTGTTTGCTTGTTGTGTTGCGGACAGACTTGACAAAGCATGAATTCGGTCTTTTTACAAATCGACATAATGATGTCGTTATTTCGGCATTATTTTGACCCGTTTAATGCAATTAAATCACTACAGTAACACAATACGAAGCACAACATAACGTTACTTTAACGAACATAAACAATAGCTCATGCACAACAACAGCGCTATGTAATGTTACATTGAACCGCTCACACGCTACCCATTGAAACGTGAACACAGAACTGTTCTCCGCCGTTTCATTTTGAAAGAGCAACGACCAATGAGGAAGCTCCAGCAGTCAGCCGACGAATGAGGAAACTCCAACAGTCAGCCGACCAACGAGGAAACTCCAACAGTCAGCCGACCAATGAGGAAACTCCAACAGTCAGCCGACCAATGAGGAAACTCCAACAGTCAGCCGACCAATGAGGAAACTCCAACAGTCAGCCGACCAATGAGGAAACTCCAGCAGTCGGCCGACCAATCCTGTACCTTCATCACTCAGTCACTCAGTCAGTCAGTGACAGACTTCTGCGTTTGTAGGGCTGGCCCTCTGTGGTCCAGCCAAAAAGTCATAGTATAGTATCTTAAAATAAGTCATAGTATAGCATGTTGAAAATAATCATATCAAAGTTATATAGTAGGTCAAAGAAGCCATATTATAGTATGATGAAAAAAAGTCAGTGTATCATGTCAAAAATTGTTATAAAAAAAAAAATCACAGTATAGTATGTCGAAAAAGTCTGGCACAATCCATGCTGGTTTTGTCCAAAGAGAAAATATGTACCACGTATTATCAATCAGATTTAACATAAATATCTCAAACATAGTATCTCAAAAAAAGTCATAGTAAAGTATCTCAAAAAAGCCATGCTGGTTTTGTCCAAACAGAAAATATGTACCATGTATTATCGATGTGATTTAACATAAATATCTCAAACATTAAGGTATTGCAAACATAAATGTTTTAAGAGCAAAGAAACTCACATTTCCACACAGACAAACAATTGCTGCCACATGGGATCCTGATCAGGCCAGGCTCCTCCCACTTCCTGCTCCTCCTCAGACTGCTCCGCCTCCAGATCTGCTCTCCACAACACTATCGTATGACAAAAAAAGTCATAAAGAGTCAAAGTATAGTGTGTGGAAAAAAGTCATAACATCATAATATAGTATATTGAAAAAAGTCATAACATCATAATATAGTATTTTGAAAAAAGGCATAAAAAGTCATAGTATAGTATATAAAAAAAATAGATTTAAATTTAAATTAAAAATTAAAAAAAGTCAGTATATGTAGAATTTTGACCAGTCAGGACTGTATGGGGGTATGCTGATAACGTACTGTGATTAACACCATGGATGTGCGGTGAGTCATACTGAGACACCGGGAGAATCTGTTTCAATTGTGATTTAATTAAGACTTGAAATGGATGGTAAGGCTGGCACAATCTTTGCTAGTTTTGTCCAAACAGAAAATATTTCCCCTATATTATCAATGTGATTGAACATAAATATCTCAAACATTAAGGTATTGCAAAAATAAATGTTTTAAGAGCAAAAGAAACTCACATTTCCACACAGACAAACAATTGCTACCACATGGGGTTCTGCTGCAGGGCAAACGCCTCACACCTGAACTCAATGCCACTTCTGTAGTCTCTGATCAGGCCAGGCTCCTCCCACTTCCTGCTCTGCCTCCAGATCTGCTCTCTTCAACACTATAGTATGACAAAAAAAGTCATAAAAAAATCAGTTTAGAGTAAAGTATGTCGAAAAAAGTCATAAAAAAAAGTAATTGTATATTATGTCATAAAAAAATCTTACCAGTCATAGTATAGCATGTCATAAAAAATCCTAAAAGATTCACAGTATAGTATGTCATAAAAATGATAAGAAGTCATAGTATAGTATATCATAAGAAATCATAGGAGTCATAGTATAATAAGTTATAAAATAAATTTAAAAAAAAATCATAGTATAGTATGTCATAAAAAAGACAAAAAAGTCATAGTATAGTATGTCAATTAAAGTAGAAGTTTGTAGACATGTTTCATCTTCTTCTCTTTACCCTGTTACCGTTTATGAGGGGCACAGAATCGTTTTGATGTATAATGTCTTCTGTGGGTCTGGGAGCTTTTTGACAAAAACAACGCTAATGACGTCTTGGAGAGAGCGTGCATTACAAACTGATGGAGTGGAGTTTAAAAGATGTGGGCATTTACACCCCGTCGTCATTCCCAGGGCGTCAAATATCGATGATTTGTCATGGTTGTTGGCTGTTGGCAGATAGCAAAATAATTATTAGACATGTGTATAAAACAAGCGTTTGTATAACAAGAGATGAATGCATGAAAACTTGTCAAAATTACAATCCACACATACGTCAAATTATATTGAAGTCTCTGGGATCTTCGGTTTTCTTTCCCCCAAAAGGGGGCACGGCCTTGACTTTTTGCGAAGTATCCGTATGTGCCGGTCTAATGAATACAAGTATTTTCCCGGATTGAGTGAGTGCGATAAGTAAGATGACTTAGACGTAGCCCCTTAAACAGATTTATTGAAGGTGTGTTGATGTCTAGAATATATCAGCTTTTTGTTTTTCAGTGATGACAGCGTAGTGTGTTTGTGTTCAGGAGCTGTGTCTAGGAACAAGACAGCAAGTATAACTAAAAGTAAAAGCTTGATAGAAGCCATGCCAGTGTGTTGAGACAACTTGCACTTTTTATAGCTGAATCATGTCACAGCTTATTAAACACACTTGCATTCAACAGAATTGATGTCCTTGCTGTTGCTGTGTTTACTGGTTGTTACTGTAGTGAGGCCGCTCTGGTCCTCCTCTCTTCTCTTCACTTTGTCACTGTTTATCTTTCACTATCTCACCTCCCTTTGTGATCTCACTCCCACATTTATTTACTCAACATTTTGTGCTTCTCATTTGTGTTTTTTTCTTCCCCTAAAATCTCTTCTCGTCTTCCTCACTTCAGCACTCGTGGTCCTGTTTCTCCTCACATGCCACTGTTTCTATCTCCCTCTCTTCTCCCTCATCTCTAATCCCCTCTCTTCTTTATCTCGCTATCCTTTTCTCCTTTTCGCGTTCTCCTTGTGAATCCCACCAGAGAGGAGCAGAAACAGAGCCGGGCGTCTGCTTGATGAACGAGGTCACACAGGCCCAGCAGAGCTTGTTATGCTGAGTCACCATAAGGCCTCTCCTCAGTCTCTCTCTCCCCCCCTCCGCCGCCCCTTTCACATGCACATGCAAAGTAGGTTCAGTCAAATCTCACTCACCACACGCTTCTCACTCTGTCGTGCAACTGTGACGTCAAGGGATTCCTCAGAACTGTCATAAACACAGTCGCTCCTTATCAGACCTCAGCTCAACTTTAATCCCAACCAGGCAAAGACACATCTTGTTTTCATGGTGTGAATACCATGTAGGACAACTTTGAGTAGGCCTGAGTTAGCATCATATAAAAAACATATTCTAGTTGAATGTGTCATCAGAAAAGTATCCAGATAATTAGCCAAACTTGAGGTAAAGCAAAAAGACAGCACGATTACTCATATCACCATAACTATTACATTATATTTGTGCCTCAATCCTGACCACAGCTACATGTAAGATACTTTTTTATACCCAGTTTTATGAATCTTTATGAAATCCTGCTTGTCCTCCTGCACTTTTCATTTAAATGTCCCTCATGTGTTCCATAAAAGTACCAGTGAGAGAACCTTCTGTTTTTATGCCCTTAAACTGTGGAACACACTGCCTCTGGATATTAGAATGGCAAGCTCTCTCTGTATTATTAAAAGGAAATAAAGACTTATCTGGTTTTTAATTAGTTAGTTTTTAATCATTTTACCCCTGGTATTTATTTTATTTTACTTTTATTTTATTTTCAGCATTTTATTGGGTTTTTTTTTTCAATCTGGCAAAATTGTATACATTTTTGTCCAATTTTTGTTTTTATTTTTTTGTCTGTGTTTTAATCTTGCTATGCGAAGCACTTTGGGCTACATGTTTGTATGAAAGGTGCTATATAAAGTTGAGTTGAGTTGTAAGTTACTCTCTACATAGATTTAACTTTAACATTATTTCACCCAAATGCTTCCTTATTATATGGCCCCTAAAACCCAAGCCAAATTTGACACCTGAATAGCCCTGTCTCTATATCCTGTGTGGCACGACAGAGTCCAGTCCCACATGGGTCTGTCTGGGCCTGGGGAGTGTTGGTGCTGTGGTGTCAGATAGGCCTCTGATACAGGCTATATTTACCCAGGCTCTCAGAAGAAATGACCAGACCCCAGAAACCCAACACATGCTCTCTCCCGTGGCCCTTTCCCCGTGCCAATAACCCTTTCAGATAATGTGGTCTAGTCTGGAGAAAGTCAGGTTTGTACAGGAAGTAGAGACAGTCAGTAGGTGACTGAGGGGGAAAAGTAAAAGTGTTAGAACAGAGTGATGTGCAGGATAATAAGAGCGACCAATGAAGACAGTCTGTGGTCATCAGTCATAAACACTGCTGCATACTCATTTGTTTTTCCAGTATGAACATTGCTTATTTATAACAAGCAAACTAGGTAGAAGTAGGATAAATGAGGGGAATGGGAGCTCAGAACAACAGTAGCTGATAGAGTCACCAGTGAAGAATTTCCCCACAGTTGGGATACCTCTGCTGTGCTGTGATTAACCATGATCCCAGCAAGTGATGCCGCCACAGTGCGAGGAATGGCGCTACAGAAGGTGTTGCTTACCTTGAAGACGTGTTAGAGGTTTCAGGTTTACCCAAACTACAATGAGTGTAGGAGGAGGAGGAATGAAGAAAAACTCCAAACAGCAACTCCTCTGTTACACAATAATGCTACAAACCTGGACAAACATGTGTAGGATGAAGAGACATGAGGAAATAAAGATTAAAAGCAGTTCAACTGAGTGCAATGCTGCCAATAACCTCAAACAAGCTGAGCAACCTGATCATTCAAATGAGTACGGAAAAATTCAGCTGGTTCAGCCAGTAAGACCGGGAACACAGCATAAACATGTCCCTTTGTCCTTACCATGTCCTAGTCAGGGATTCAAGCTGTTGATGAAAAAGAACAGGGGTGAGTTTAGCAAATAGTTATGTCCCAACCCTTTAAAGTGAAGTAACTTCTGCTGAACAGCAGGAATTAAACAATTGTCAATGAACTGGAAAGTGACTAGGAAACAACCACAACCAGGGCTGTGGAGTCTGGGTGTGATAAAGATTGAGATATTTGTGGATCAGTGTGAGTTTTCAGGGCTCTGGCAGAAACAAGTGCTTATCCAACAACAGGCCTGTACTCTATCAGCTGCTCTGATGGCCCTACAGGGCCACTCTCACACCTCCTGCTCCTTCTGGCACTCCTGCTGGGGCTGCTGATAATGAGGTGAGCCAAAGGAGATAGCCCCATACGGGACTGATACGCGTGGTAAAAATGATCCAAGTTAATGGGAGTGAAGAGGAAGGAATTAGTTGGCGAGACAGAAAAAGATAGACACGACAACAGCTGGAACAGGTTGCACTCTGAGTGAAGTGAAGCAACGTATCCTCATACAATGGTTCGTATATGAGGTTTTTCTACGAACGTCCAGCAAGATGTGATGCACCGGTTATTTTCCGCTCCGGTCTTTCTTGAATAAACTTCCGTCTTCACAGGAAATAACTTTTTTAGGTTAGGTAAGGTAAAAAAACTACTTAGTTAGGTTTAGGAAAAGATCGACTTATGTTTAAGCAACAAAACTACTTAGTTAGATTTAGGCAATAAAACTACTTAGTTAGGTTAAGGCAACAAAAGTATTTAGTTAGGTTTAGGCAACAAATTTACTTAGTTAGGTTTAGGAAAAGATCGACTTAGGTTTAGGCAACAAACTACTTAGTTAGGTTCAGGAAAAGATTTAATTAGGTTTAAGCAACAAAACTACTTAGTTGTGTTTAGGAAAAGATCGACTTAGGTTTAGGCAACAAAACTACTTAGTTAGGGTTAGGCAACAAAACTACTTAGTTAGGTTGTAGGTATTTCCTCCATTTCTACCCACTGCAGCTTTAAGTGTATCTCAATGAACTGGGCATCTGTGAATATATGGGTTATAATGTATGTATTAATCTGTGTCTGTCTCCCATTAGCACAGTAGTAGTTGTCTTAACTTCCCTCCGATCATCCAAGTCTCCAGCTCTGTAATGTGATCTGAGTTTGTCTCACTCAAGCAGAGCCTGGGGAGATCCATCAGAGCCCCGACACCCCCCACACTCCCCTCACCAACAGCCCCTATCCAACCCCCAACGGAAAGCGGAGCTAAGGCGCCACAGACGCTTTCAGCCCCACATCCTCCCCTCATGTCCATTTCACACCACGCCACACCAGTCCGGCAGTGTCGGTATGCACACACAGAAATGATTTCTCCCCCCGCCAAATGTGGAGCAGGGCTTTGCAGTTTGTTCTGTGTCATTCTGCACTTGAGCAGCTAATGTAGCAAGGGTAACACCCTGCACGGGGTGAGACAGAGCAGTGGATAGTGGATTAAAGGAATAGTATGTTACATTTGTCGGTTGGTGTTTGTAAACACACGGCATTCGAAGTTGCCTCCTCTTCCTCGGTTCATTGAGCAAGCGAGGGAGCGAGAGAGCAGCAATAGTCGAGCGAGCTATAGAGTGAATGAAGAGAGGGAGCGGCGTTAGTGAGAACAAAGCAGTGAATCAGAGAACTAAAACGTTATTTTCTGATTGTTTCACAGCGGTTACATTCTAAAGCACCAATAAAAACAGCCAGAACTGCGCACAACTCTGTACAACCCTACGGAAAGGAATTGGGTGGGAGTTACACCCACACATAGGGCCCAAACGCTCTTTGTGGAAGCCTAGAAACATCCTGAACACAGCAAAATAATAAGAAAAGAGAAAATCCAGGCAGAGGGCAGGGCCTCTGTAGATACAGACACCGCCACACACTTCTAGTGGGAGAGCAGTGGATAGAGTACAAGAAGAGGAGGTGAGTAGGTGAAAAGTGCTAAATCCAAGGGTGAAGCGAGGTCAAAGCTGTGTTTATAATATCACAGAGTAAATGCCTTGACCTTTGGCCTCAATATTGCTGACACTTCTTTGCTGTATGTCTGTGTGTTCGTAAGATGTTCAGCCCAGAGGGAGGTTTCTTGGTTCCTTATCTCTGGCCAACATGCTTGTACAAACCAGCGCAATCACCTCGACCTCAAACCCAGCCAGCCACTGTTGGGGGGCAAAAAAGTGGAGGAAGGGCGGGGGGGGGGTGAGGTTACTACAACAGGATCAGCAAAGAAAGAGAGAAAGGCAGAGGCCCAGCGCCTGACAACTACTGACAGCTGAGCTTCCTCTCTCAGCGGGGCTTTCACGACCACAAACTGACACAGTCACACAAACACACACACACACACACACACACACACACACAGATCGATCCACTTCAGCTGTACACATAGCAACTGAGTGGTCACGCACGAATTATACCCATTTTCTCTCTCATGCAGAGTTTGACATTGACTCGGTCGGACTGTGCTGTGGAGTTGTCTGTGTGGAAGAGGAGCTCTTATGTAACGAGTGCTGATGTTCAGAGTGTGAGTCTGTATGTGTGTGATGTTTTTTTTTGCTTGCCTTTGGTACACGGTCTCAGCTCAGACAGCCACGACGAAACCAATTTGTGTGTGTCCACAAGTGTCTCAGTGTGTGGCCACAAACACACACCGCAGGGGACAGTAAGCAACAGGTGTGAAACGAGGATGTTAAAACACACTTTTTTCCCCTGTTTGACTTCTGAACTTTTGCTGTCACCGCTGGCATACGAGGACAGCTGTGAAAATGATCTTGTTTGCTTCACACAGAGCGTAGCAAACGTTATATCTGTGTCTCTGTGCAGATAAGTGCACTGTAAGTGACCTGCTTCTGCGTCTCCTGTTGAAACACGTCTGTCTGTGGTCTGTGTTAACCAACACATGACAGGTATATAACTTATGTTGTTATTTAGGCCTAACGGTAGAAAGCAGCTGCTGATTTCACAGATGACAACAGCAGAAAACAGAACAGGCCGTCACTGATAACTGGTTACGATAGATAGGAGAGGATATGGGAGTAAATCACATTAGTCACTTACACTGATGACGCAGCTGTTGGATTTGGTAATTTGTCATGAGGGGAATGTCCTGAGTGAAGAGGTCACCTTTATGTTGCTGACTGAAGCCTGATCATTTACGACTGATTAGGCATTTTCTCTTTTGAACAGTCGAGAGCTTCAACTCTGTTTCAGGTAGAACCGGTCTTTTGCAAAGTTGTTTCATTCAGCTGCAAACACAGGATGGTACTCTGGAAAGAGAATGGATAGAGTCATTAGAGAAACTAAGTGGTCAAAAAGACAACTAAAAAACAACAACAGAACTATTTCTTTTTTTTATGAAATAGACTTTTCGGGAGCTACGCATTTTTGCTTTCTCATGTACTAAAAATAGAAGGCATACTGTATACAGAAAGCAGACTGGTTAGCCTAGCTTAGCCCAAAGACTGGAAACCCTGGAAACAGCTACCCTGGTTCCTTCCAAACAAAACCTTTAATGCTCACTAATTAACACGTTGGGCTATATCTCATTTGTCTAATCCATACAAAAACTATATAACACCAAAAAACAACAAGTTGTGGTTTTACGAATGGGGTAATATACCAGACTATTTCATGGCTGGGAGCAGTGTCTTCCTGGAGTCCTGCCGTCAAAGTGAGGTTGCCAGGCAACCAGCAGGGACACTGCACCCAGCCAAGAAATCAGTCAAATGAGTCAGCCTCAAAATGGTGTGCTCTGTCTTGCTATAGTTTCCGGGTTGAACGACATGTTTCCTCGAAACGTTGTGCAACAGGCTTTGAGGTACGTTTTCTCTCGTTTGGTGGGTGTGTCAGAGGTGTTACCCAATCAGCGGCGACCTTAGACTGTATATAAAGATGAACGACATGACAGTTCCCCAAAAGTGAAGCCAAAACATCTCGATCGCCCCCTGGTGTCTGGCTGCAGTATACATCATAAATCCATGTTAGTGGTTGGGATATGGTCAAACATATTTTTCCCAATGATGTTTTCTGTCATTTTAGGTAGTTCTTATCACGCTGATGTACGTTCAAGTGTTAATTTTTCTGATAAGTTTGGTTTTAATTAGTTATTTGACGCTATAAAAAGGGGGTGAGACGTCATGATTGACAGCTGTGCGTCTCTCTTGCTGACAAGCTGTGGCCGCGCTAAGCTCGTGATTGGTTCGGGCGGGTGACCTCGATACCGCCGCTCCACAGCCCGATCACTACTGCGCAGACTCTGGCTCTAAATTACGTCAAAATCTCAAGATGGCAGCTCCTATTATGTTTTATCGGGGCTGAACGTGCCCCTGGCATTGCTGCATTCACAACAAAGAGTGTTTAGCTCCTTCCAATTAGCTGAATTTATTCTACTGGTGTTGATATTGGTCTTTATCTAGATGTAACTTCCATGTTGCCAGCTATATATGAATGGAACTACTGAAGTTGGTCTTTTCACTAAGCTGGAGATATCGTAGCCGCTAGAAATGTTGTAATGTAATGTAAAAACCAAAACATGTCATTTTTACACTTCAGTTTTTGTAAAACAAACAAGATACAAAATATTAATTGCCTGTCATTCTCTATATCTACACTCTTTTCCTTTCATCTCTTTACTGTCATCTCTAATAAAGCCATAAATATGCCCAAAAATACATTTTTTTAAAAAGTGAGCTTTACATATCTTTGTGGATTTTGTTACCTTTGGACAGAGCCAGGCTAACTGTCCCCAACTGTTTTCAGTCTTTATGCTTCGCTAGGCTAACTGTTCCCAACTGTTTTCAGTCTTTATGCTAAGCTAGGCTAACTGGCTGCTGGCTGCAGCTTCATATTTACTGTGCAGACATATGAGTGGTATTGATTTTCTCTCCTAACTCATGGCAAGAAGGCGAAAAAGCATATTCCCAAAGTTGTCCTTAAAGACAGAGCCAAGTTTAGAAGACGGATCTCTCTTTAGAAAAACATAACGACTATAAGTGAGACAGGATTAGAGCAGTGAAGAGCCAAAAAGGGGCATCTTAGAGCTGGAGATTGTGTTGATATAAATTTATATGTATAATCCATCCTTGGAGATATTTTTGTCCTAATCTCCTTCACTGTCTTGAACTCTCAGGCCAAGAGCCTCCCCCCATCACTCATTATTCTTTTTGGAGGTTTCCAGAAAACCTCTCCTATTTTAGTATGTCCCACCAAACATGATTTGCCCTCTGGTGTAAAGGAAAAACTCACTAAGCCCCCTGTCCTCTCTCTCTCTCCCGTGAAACAACATAGCCCTGTGTGTTTGTGTGCGTGTTTCCATGCACCAACAGTCATGTTCCCGATCCTGGAGGGAGTGATCGGCTCTCGGTACACTGAGGAGGATAGTCCAGCCGGATTCAACAGCAGCTCTTTATAAGGACAAGAGAAAAAAGGCCGTGCTGCCTCTATATTTAGATGGACTTTATTGGGCCTCTTGTCTTCGTTTCCCCCCCACCTCCTCCTCTTGTGCTGCCGCTGTTAGAAATCTCTCACCAAAGCCATGTGGGCGGCCGGCCCTCCTCTTCATCGCAGCGAGGGGAGAGTGAGCCTGATAATGATCTGGGTGATAATAACAGAGCAGAGGAAACGAAAGAGAGATGGGAAGAGGATGGAGGGAGGATGACAGAGAAGTGGTGGGTGGTGAGAGAAGTGTTTTTCATTGTGTCTTCTTCGCTCCTCAATGACTATTATCCACAGTGCCGGTGATGTCCTCTCCCTGCTTCACCACCCTACAGCTCAGAGGAAGTCCCAGGAAAAGGGTCATCCATCCAGCCCCACAACCACTGGATGGGTCTTTTCCAATCCCATTTCTCCAATTCACACACCATATGTGGAAGCTGAAGTGGCAGACACTGTATGAGCATATATATCCATACAGTCCACTTATTGGTCCCCTCTACATACCTCTGCTATCTGGCCTTATCTCCAAAGAGAAGCATATTTCTCAAGAGCTTTGACCTCTGCTGTCTAAATTTACTGCCAATGACAAACAACGCTCTAACATGGCACACTCTTATCCACCTATCTCTCTCTTTCTTATCTCACTTATTGCCTGGTGATTCTAACAACGTATAGTCAAACGCTAATGGCACCTGGCCAGCTCTCAGGGGACCTTGCTACAGAGGTGAGAAAGAGAAATAAGCTTTGCCGTGTATTAGCATCAGACGGGGGCTAATGGACTTGGCATGCCTTGAGCCTTTACAAAGGAAAGACCTTAAGCAAACATGGGCTGAGAATTGTCCTTCTGAGTATTAACAACTCATTATAGCGATTTGTGTTGTAGGTCTTGGGTGTGACAGTAATCAAAGCTCATCGTATTCAGTCCCTAATCCTGATCTCATCAGATGTTATCGGATTGGTATCAGTTTTGTTTACATCCTCTTCTTAAATAACAAAAAGAGTCTGCAGCCATAGCAGCTCTGTAAGGCTGCACCTAATTAGGCACAGTGGTGCTTTAAAGGGAAACTACGCCCATTTTCAAAATTCATTCATGTTATTCCTATGGTTAAGACAGGACAGGGGCAGTGGGGGCCTAAAGGTTAGAGAAGCGTGTTTGAGACCGGAAGGTCGCTGGTTCAATCCCCGGCAGGATAAATCTGGGTGGGGAAAGTGAAAAGCAGCGCTTGCCCCTCCCTCATTACCACCACTGAGATGCCCTTGAGCAAGGCACTTAACTGCTGCTCAGTGGCCAGCAGATCAGACTGTGGTTGTACTGGGCAGCTTCCAGGTGTGAATGTGATCAGGGCGTTCCTGAAAAAGAGAGCATTGCTCTCAGTGAATCTCCCTCTGAATACATAAAGGTTAAAAAAAAAAAAAAAGAAGGTCCAAAAAATAGACTTTCATGGCCCTCACTGATAGACACTATAATGGCAGTGTCAGTGTGCTGACTTGACTATGACTTGCCCAAAACTGCATGTGATTATCATAAAGTGGGCATGTCTGTAAAGGGGAGACTCGTGGGTACCCATAGAACCCATTTTCATTCACATATCTTGAGGTCAGAGGTCAAGGGACCCCTTTGAAAGTGGCCATGCCAGTTTTTCCTCGCCAAAATTTAGCGCAAGTTTGGAGCGTTATTTAGCCTCCTTCACGACAAGCTAGTATGACATGGTTGGTAACTTGAATTTTTTTTTTCTAGTTTCTTATGGTACCAGTATCTTCACTCTAGCTTTAAAACTGAGCCCGCTACAACCTTCAGAAGAATCAAATCAGTAGGATTCATCCTCTGGGGACCATGAACGTCTACAAACTTTCATGGCAACTGATCCAATAGTTGTTGAGATATTTCAGTCTGGACCAAAGCGGAGGACCGACAAACCGACATTGCCATCCATAGCATGGCTGATAATGCCCCTACAACTTATATAGACTACACTCGTCTGACTGGGTTTGCTGCCTCTATAATACTTCAAGTGAGTGGCTTGTCTGTGGCTGATTGTGCTTATCTTGTACAAACTCCCCCGGAGGCATGGCAGGCTGGAAAGGGGGCCCAAGAATCTTTATCTTTACCTCACCGATGAGCAAAGCCCAGACAGGTGGGGCTGAACGAGGCAGAAAGATTTGCATGTGAGCTGCCAAATTCAGGAGTCACACAAGAAAAGCATCAACTGCCATGCAAATGAGAAGCAAATGAGATTCAAACCAGACCAAGGAAGCGTTTATGTGATACTATGTGCGACTATCTCACCATGCAGTCGTTTGTGCCACTGACTGCAGGTCTGTCAAGTTTTACCACAGCAGCAACAGCAGCCCTCGGGGGGGGGGGAAGGACAAGCCATGACATCAGAATAGTGGAAGCAGCGCTGAAGACAATAGGTCTCTGTGCGGGAGTAGAGGCGAGGCGTGGCCTGGCTGGACAGAGGGTCTTCTCAGTGGACCGGCCAGCCTCAGCAGCTGTCTCAACCTCTGTCTGTATCTCTGTCACACGCCACACAATTTCAATTCAGCATGAAAGCTGACATAGCGTTCGGACAAAGGATCAACAGATTTACGTTAAATCCCTTAACTCCTATGTGTGTGTGTGTAAGTGTAAGTGTGTGTGTGTGTGTGTGTGTGTGTGTGTGTGTGTGTGTGTGTGTGTGTGTGTGTGTGTGTGTGTGTGTGTGTGTGTGTGTGTGTGTGTGTGTGTGCGTGCGTGCGTGCGTTTGCTCAGTTCCAGCTCAGGAACGCAGGGACGGAGGTGGAGTAGGAGGAGAGCCCCGGAGAAAGAAACATAGTTCGAACAAACTGGCAAAACAAAGAGCCAATGGACAGAAAGGCCCCCGCTGACAGGAGGTCTGGAGTGATAGCAGCATAGATAAGTGTGTGCTCATGTAAACACATACAGCAACACACAGCCTGCCCACATGGAGAGCACTGTATTTACACTCCATTTGTCTTCTCGTAATTGCATTTAGGAGATAGAGAAAAAGCTTCCAGACACGCAGCCGCTGCACATCTTGTGCCAGAATGCTGAAGTTCAAGTTATTTACCCAGACCCTCCGGTGGAGAGCCCTCTCTACTTAAACAGCCGTAAAGGTTTACAGGCCATGACAGAGAGGAGCGAAGAAGCTCACCACGGAGCTGAATTTCACATGGTGAGAGGAGAGAGAGCTGACGTGAGCGAGCGGAGCTGAGGCTGAAGTCATAGATCCCTCTGGGACAAACCACCTGGTTTGTCAAAGGGAGTCTAGCCTTTTAAAAAACAGCTCAATACGAGATGTGCAAACAGTGGCCGAGCATCATTGAGCGTGTATGGGCAGTGTACCAACACAAAACCCACCTGCCCTTCGGTTTAGGTCTAATGACAACAAATGCAACAAAAGCCCTGTGCGATACGCCCAGCCTCGAGGGGCCGCCACAGCTATTTATTCAGCCTCTCATTCACCTGTGAGGAGGATTCAATAGGTCTGTATGTTATTAAAAGCTTTCACACACATGGGCCGAGGGCATGATGAATTTGCGTAGAGGACACCGACCTAAACGGAGGAGGTTTTACATGATGAGTGGGCCATTGTTGCAGCCTCCAGCCCGGCTGTAAGCTCTGAGCTCTGCTCAAGGACACTGAACATGAGCTTTTATTTTTTTAACCAGTCGCTTCTGAAAAGATGGTCTCACTGTATTACTGTGGATTTAGTCCGTTTCCACTCAGGGTCTTGTCAGCATATTAAGAAGATATACACATGTAGGAAATCATACCTGTGCATATCATTATTGTTTAGGTTAAAGGTAGGGGTGTAAATCAGAAGTTTCATCACAATTTGATAGATAGAGTCTTTGGACAACGATACGATATTTGCTGATATCACAAAGTCTGCTATGACGCGATTTCTATCTGATTCAATTCAGGGGCCTGCGATCGATATGAGCCGATATCATATATATTTCATATATATTTACCACAATCAGTTAAATTATATCAACTCACAAAAAGCAACTATATTATGATTTGACAATGGCTTTTTTTTACATGGCTCTTCCAGACATTTAAATGAAAAACAACCAATCCTTTTAATTAAAAAAATAATATAAATAGTTCACTATAAAGTGCCACATTTCTCATGTTTAAGTGCAAATGTTTTTTTTAACAGTTAAGAATTTCAAAATAAAAATATATTCACTTTGCATTGATTATAATGGATCGTTGATCAATGAACTGATATATTGATCCAGATCGATGTATCGTCACAACCTGAGTTAGAGGTATCATAGGTGCTGCATTATATTATATTTAAATAAATGTATTTTCACTAAACATCTGTTTGACAGTCACTAGCACTCTGGTAGCACCCTTCCTCTACACTCGCCAAAGCCTTATGATTTTGAAAGTCACGTGATTTCTTGGGCGCAGGGAGTAAAACAAACAATAAGGAGATAGAGAAAAAAGACTTTCATTTAAATATACAAAAATACTTTAGGAAAAAAGATTTGGAACGACTGACATAGCTGTTGGTTGACACATGCCTGTGGCCATGTGATAGTCAGTGAGAGAGCGGTGTGTCTGACTGTTGTGTTGTGAACCGAGTGACCCTCACACACAGATGTCCAGTCAGTGAGAGACACACAGTCTCCTGCTTTATCCTGGGATCAACATCCATAAGGATATCTTGAATTCACCACACTGACCAACGCTGTGTTGGGCTGATGTCGACCACAGGAGCCTTTGCTATGTAAACTTTGTGGGCCGAGTCAGTCAACAGACAAAGACTGCCACCTAGTGGCGACTCAGTGAAGAGCAACTCATTTCACGGTACATAATGTGAAAAGTAGGGTAAGATAAGACACTGTTTAAAATGTTTTCTCAGATAGAGAAAATGAGCGAGAACTAAACCAAATACTTGCATCCATATCTCAGGATATTGACTTTCAAATGAAGTAAAAACAACAATGTGACTAAATAATAAAAAATCAAACTGAGAATACTAAAGGAAAAAGGACAGTAGAGAGATAAGTTCTTGTGTGCTATTTTTCATATTCACACATTAGATTGTGTGATTTTATAAGTAAGTAATAAAAAGTAAGCAAACAAAACAGTAAGTTAAAAAAACAGATAAAGACAAATACTGTGTATAGCTCACTGCAATTGCCTTTGGGTTACCTCTTAAGATGCTCCCTCCTATTGTTGTACTATTACTGTTATACCAATACACATTATTCTAATGCCAATACATAAACAGTGGAGCAAGTTGAACCTCTATATATCTATCTACACGGTGGCAGAGTACCTGACCACCATGACTGATAGAATACTAAGGAAAACGTTGACAATGTACAGACTGTGTTCACTTTATTATAAAGTAGAGGTGGAGACAGAATCTCACTTCTTACTGTACTGTGAGAAATATAACAATTTAAGAGAAGTTTTCTTTGAAAAAATAATATATCCTGAGTTTATCCCTCTCCCCGATTCTTAGAAACTGCCATATTTACGTAGGGAGAAAAATCAATGTGCAACATTAGCTGTAAAATTTGTTGACTGTTAAGCTCTGTTAATGTTTCTGATTGATTGCATCTGTAAAAGAGAGTGTGTTTAAAGTTGTTATCTTGTGATAATCTATTTAGTTTTTTGTGTAAAACATAATTATTCAATAATATGCAATTTAGCTTTGGCGTTAATGTAACCTGAACACTCATGCCAATAAAGCTTATTTGAATTGAACTGATTGAGAGAGAGAAATATGCCCAGGCATAAGAGCCATTAAAACATTCCTGCACTATATTTTTTGTTTCTAAATGTTTTTTGAGCATGAATGCGTTTACAACTTTTTCCTCACATGGCTGTTCCATTACAGAAAGTTTCTATCAATTTTCAGTCACATGACCAAATAGTGTAGTGGAGAAACACATCAGCTAATGCTGCTGAGTTATAAAAGGTAAATTTGTTAAGGTGCTGGAAATTTTAGCACAACACTGAGTCTAGCATTGTCCAGGAAAGAGGACCCTGCCACGACCTCACTAATAAAAGGCTTAGGGACCTTGGTTTTAAAGGTTAGTAAAATATAAAGTAAGATTACTCACTTTCTGTCCATGCACTGTGGTAGTTATGGAAAATGATCAACAATAAGCATATAAACATAGCAACACAAGAAATATTAACTGAACCGATGATGTTTAACCATTATTTCAATGAGTGACAGCGTGCTGTTAATCAGATGGATTCTGGGAGGACACACTGTAATGATGCACCTCCTCTGTGTTGTTACAACACATACAAAAACTGTCTTTAAGTGGTACTGATTTATTCAAACATTCATGTGTATTTTTTTCATAACATTACAATGGTAAAAAGCAACATAAAAATTCAACAAAAGGAGAAATAGTCTCTGATGCGCACTAATAGTTACTGATCAAATGAGCATTCTGCTGTACATGACATAAAAACTACGACAGAGACGTCCCTACTCAAATCACGCAGACCTGCAGTAAACCGTTTTATACATCATCATAAATACAGCTGTTCACTGGCCATTTAACAGCTGCCACTGTATTCTAACCTGTGTCAATCTGCGGGGGAAAGACTCTTCTTCCAACACAAACGGTTTCCTTCTCTATCCATCCAGTAACTTGAGGATGCTTTCCCTCTCCTTCAGTGCTTTCCAGGCCTGGTCCTTCTCCTTCTTGGTTGGAGTGCGTTTCTTCTGCCTGGCTGCCATGATTCGCCGAAATCCCTCCATGACCTCGTTGTCAGACACCCTGACTCTCTGCCTCAGCTCCTGCTTGCGCATCTCCTCTTTCGCCAACCTGTGAGGCCGCAGCAAATAGTTAATGTCAAGAGCTGATCATGGATCACACTTTACTTGATGTACAGTTTATGTAATGAATACAGGGTTCATACAGCTTAAGGCAAGTTAGATTTAAAGTCCAGGTAAAGTGAAATTTGTTTCTAAACACATTATACATGTTCGAAAGTAAGTGCTGAAAACATGTGAAACGACTGTGAACTATATAGTAGTTCTGAGTTGTGATACCATTAAACTGTTTTTCTCCATTTTTGTGTTTAGAATTTTTTGGGCGGGCCTGAAATCATGGCTCGATGACGCACTGGAGCCATCCTTAGCCTAACCCCTCCCCTAACACGATATAAGCACATCAGTGGTTCTCCCAACTCTTACTTACTAGAGCCAGTGGTGTAGTGGCCATCTGGCACACTGGGACAAATCCCAGTGGACTGCTGCATCAAAGGGCCGGTGGGCCGTGAAAAAATCCGTCATTCGAGGTGCGCATGAAAATGTGTTTTCCAGGACTGGGCTCACTGGCCAATCACAGCCAAGATAGTTAAACTTGTGCTTACGTCATTGGCTCGGTCGGTGGATAAATTGTTTTGAGTGTCACAACCTCTGTAAAATTACGCGTTTCACTATCAGAATTTGATCAATTTGGTCCGATAACATTTGGAAAGTCTAGAAGAGCCGCACGATTGAAATATTTTATCCCCATTCAAGTTAGCATAGGGCTAAACCCGAAGTTAGCGGAAGTCTCTGGTGCCCATGCTTAGGGTTAGGGACAATTTTGGGCGTACACCCAAATGTCGTCCAGAGATCTGTTGCTGGTCGGCCCTGGTGCTGGTATCGGAGACGGGGGTGGATTAACAGAACAGGGAAATATCTGCGTCTGTTGGCGGGTTGACGAGTTTGAATCACTTCCTGCACAAAATACACTGTGCCTCGTATACATTGCCTGGTACCGGTTTCAGGCATGGCAACAAAATCGTGGTTGAATAACCAATTTTCATTGAATTTGCACTTCCCCATGTCATCGCTAGCAAGCTGAGAGCATTTGCTCTGAGCATCCCGGCCACAAACAAAATATTGTGTTGTTGGTTCGTTGGTGACGTTAATGCGAGAAACATTCGGTAAATTATTTTTAA
Source organism: Sebastolobus alascanus (assembly GCA_916701645.2). Classification (NCBI taxonomy): domain Eukaryota; kingdom Metazoa; phylum Chordata; class Actinopteri; order Perciformes; family Sebastidae; genus Sebastolobus; species Sebastolobus alascanus. The sequence goes on from CAKAOJ020000145.1 coordinate 29,015, forward strand.
AACAGATGTTTTAAGATGTTTTCAATTATTTTGAGATTTTAAATTGAAATGTCAGAAAAAAAATATTCATAAAATCCTACTTCCCATGTCTTAACATTTTTAAGACATTTTAATACCAATTAAGGCCTCATTTTGAGATTAATGAATTCAATGCTTTTTAAGACTTTTTAAGGATCCGTGGGAACCCTGTAAATATCTATTGTTGTCCTTACCTGAGCAGCTCCTGCTTACGGGCTCTGTTGTGAGCACTCAGTGCTTTGAGCTCTGCTTGTCTCTTCTGCAGCTCTGCCAGGACCTCGTCCTCAGAGTCTCCTCCTGGTCCGGGTCGCTCCTCCGAGTCCAGCAGTCCCTGAGCTACCAGCTCCTCTTTGATCCGAGCCTCCAGAGAACGTGTGTGAGGAACACTGGGGGAGGAAATGAAAGACCGAAGGTATGAGATATGTGGCATAGAGTGAAGTAAAAATACATACATGCGTACAAGTGTTTGCAGCACAGCTGTTAAGTGAATGTATCTATGGCTCATGGGATTACAGCTGCAGGCCAGAGAGGTTTCTTCCATTTTTTTCTTTTTCCCTGTTAAAAAAGGGTTTTTTTTTGGGGGGGGGGGGGTTTCCTTATCCGATGAGAGGATCGCACTGTAAAGGACAGAGGGTGTCGTATCCTGTACAGATTGTAAAGCCCCTGTAAATTTGTGATTTGTGATTTTGGGCTATACAAATAAAATTGACTTGACTTGACTTGACTTGACTAGACGGGTGTTGTAAAACACAATGACCAGGGATTAACCCATGATAGCAGTCTGGTATGAATGGGTCAAACACAGGTTAAACATTGTTGTTTATTGTCCTACGTCAGATATCGGGGTCGGTGTGTGAACATGGCGACCAATGTGCTAAAGTTATCTAATATGGAGAGCCGATCGTGGTGCTTCTAATATCTCATGCTTTCATTAGGTGTTACACAAATACCTAAAAGCTTTTCCTTGGCTTCGAGGAGAAGTCCCAGCGCCATCATTCGCATCCTTCCCTGAAATGTCGGGTATAGGAGAATCCTCCATGGGGGATATAATGTTCTCCTGGAAGAAAACAAAAGAAAATATATGGTCGTGTTTCAGTGTTTTCACAATAAATAACATGAATATTTCACTCATTTTCAAAAGCCACTATGCATTATTGGAGGTTTTATCAGTGTACATGCTTGATCACAGCATACTGACCTCTACAAGGGCCTGGAGCAGACGCTGTGTGAGAGGACCAAAGGGACATCCGTCTTCTGGAGATTCATGTTGGGACTCTGACTTTTTCAACAAGGAGTCCACATCTACAGCAGTTGAATATGAAGATGAGTATTAAAGGGATAGTTTGGGTGTTTTGAAGTGGGGTTGTATGAGGTACTTATCCATAGTCAGTGTATTACCTAAAGTAGATGACGGTCAGCATGCCCCCAGTTTGGAGAAACAGACAGGAATTACCGCACGGAGCCAAAACAATGTACTGCTGTGGATGAGGACAGCAGCTAAAACGTAAGAAGAAAGGCTGTAAAAGAAAGGCCCGCCTAAAGAAAAAAATCTATATCTGTTTAAGTGTATGCTATATTTAGAATATTTTCAGCGGTTTACCTTGCCGTGAGACAGCTATACAGTCTATGTTTCCCATGGGGGAACTGAAGCCCTTATCTATGCTCTTGTCAAAGCAACCAGACTCCATTGAAAAAAAATTTAATTTGACCTCACAGAACACAGGAGTTGCTGGTCTACCGCTGCCTCAATAGGTTAGTTTGTTTGTGTTATTGTGTGACTTTGGTTAGTTTGAATTCATCAAAGTCACACAATAACACAAACAAACTAACCGATCGAGGCAGCGGTAAACCAGCGACCCCTGTGTTCTGCAAGGTAAAATTACAGGTTTTTTTCATAGGAGTCTGGTGGCTTTGGCGAGAGCATACATGGATAAAGCGGCTTCAGTTTCCCCTCAGAAACGGCTGTCTTACTGCAAGGGAGGGAACGTTTTTTTAGGCAAGCCTTTCTTTTAGGTCGCTAAAATACGTTTTGCTCCCGGTCCCGTCCACAGCAGTACATTACTTTGGTTCTGTGAGGTAACTCTGATCTGTTTCTCCAAACTCAGGGCGTGCTGACCGTCATCTACTGTAGGTAATACACTGACTATGTATAAGTACAAACCCCACTTCAAAACACCCAAGCTATCCCTTTAAGGTGAATACATGCTTGCGCAGTATGGTAGTACCAAGGGCACGCTGGCCCATTTGCAGTCATTCGATGCGCAGGCTGCAGTCTTCCCTCACCTTTTGCATCCAGCTCAGACAGCGGCCCTCCCATGAGGCTCTTCTTCTTGTCGTTGGCTCGTGCTCCTTCCCTCTGCTCCTCCAGCAGATCTTCCTGAGCCCACCGCTGAGAGTAGTGTTTCCCCAGAGCTGGAATCTACAGATAACACAGACAGTACCAAAGCTCAACACACATCTAAAAATGACACATTTTACTCAACACAATATAAACACCCAGAATTTTGGCCAAGCCTCGAGTGGATTTAGGTTCAACACAACAACAGATACATGGCTTTACTGGTCATACTTTGAAATACTCAGCCTCATCCTCCGGGGGTTTCAGAAGCTCTTCTAGCAATCGTATCTCCTCATTTGTGATATCAGCACAATATGGCTCGACTGATGCCCAAAATCTGATATAGAACAAAACAAAGATTTCAAATACAAAGACACCTTGCCACAACAAAACTCATTCATAATTCTTACTACAGCACACTTGAGTGAGATTAGCCTCACTAATAAGCTGAATAATGTCTGATATGACTTGAGGACCAAAGAGGAAAATCACTGAGGCAAAGCAAATACAGAAGTTTGAGATATTATGATGAGCTGTTGTTGCTGACCTGTTGGGTGCGTCATTTTTAGGAGTGCGGGGAATGTCTTGTGGATCATCAGTAAATTCATATTCTTGGACTTTAGGCTGCAGATTTTTGGATTTGGGTCTGCCAGGACCTGGACCCGGCGCGTGACCGCCTTTGCCGTCCAACTTCTGCTTCTTTGGCTTGTGACGAGAAGGGGCAGCAGGGTCTGGGTCTTTTCCCAGCTTCAGAAAGCGCTTGTCTCCCTTCTTGTCCTGCCAGTCTGTGAGGATCTGAGAGGCAACACAGAAGGGGAGTTACAAATATGAAGGAAATTAATGTCTTCATTTGTGTCAGAAAACTGACTTGGGATGAAAATCCCATTCCACAAACAAGTAAGACCCCCCGGGATCACCGGCGATCCCGACCGACTTTACTGTCTTTCAGAGGCTGTAGCGGGCTCAGTTTTAGAGCTAGACTGAAGGTACTGGTATCATATGAAACTAGAAAAATCCATCGGTACCAACCATGTCATGCTAGCTTGTCGGGGAGGAGGCTAAATAATGCTCCAAACTTACTCTAAATTTTGGCGACGAAAAACTGGCATGGCCATTTTCACAGGGGTCGTCGACCTCTGACCTCAAGATATGTGAATGAAAATGGCTTCTATGGGTACCCACGAGTCTCCCCTTTACAGACATGCCCACTTTATGATAATCACATGCAGTTTGGGGCAAAAACCATGCAGTTTTATGTATGCAATATTATAGTATACCTATTCTAAAAATGTGTAAAGTGGTGTGTTTGAATATTTCTGCATACTGGGGTCCCTTAACAGTCATGGAATTACATAAATTGGGTATGACTGGAAAGCTGAGACTCGTGTGGATCCAATGAGCCCAACTGTATTCATGTGTGATGACGTTAGTCCCCATAGTAGCCATTTCATTGTAGTGAGACCATTTTTTTTAAACTTGACCTCACTGTATAAAATGACCTCTGGTGACCTCTAGGATAATCACAGCCTCATGAAACTTTACAGCCTCAAACTACAGACCTAGAGCATTCAGAGGATGGATGTCTTTCCTAGGTAGATTGACAATAAGGGGGTTTCTGAGCAGTTTCCAGAACAAAAGTGCTCGCCATCCTATCACCAAAAAATGCAATTCTTGCAGAAATCTTAAAATGTCAAAAGTTTTTGATACCAAATCAAAGCATGACTTTTTCTATGGTGTTCCTCAAGGTCTTGGTGTCTTAATGTGGTATTTTGGAAGGATTATTGATATCATTTCTCGATTGGTAAAAAAAAAATGGTTAAATTTAGCACCAAATCTGGGTAACAAATGGTATCAACCCCAAAATGTCTGCAGCATAAGCAATAAGACACAACAGAGCATGGGAATGGCAATCATAGACTTCTATCACAATGTTCTAAACCCTTACAAACCCTCATAATTTATTCTAATTCATTTTATTTCTGCTTTATGACAAGAACAACTTGACACACAGTGCTGCATCTCAAATTAATCTTCAGGTTCCCAGCTTTCAGAAGGGAACTTCTCTACCTCAGTTCTTATCCTGCATTATATTCCATATCTGACATTTCTTAATATCTACATCTCCTATACTTAATCACCCAGCACTATATCACTTTCTGCACTACATTCACTTTTTCTTTAAATAGTCCTGCATCTCAGTTGTTTACCCTGCACTATATTCATTTTTAACAGTTCTTCTGCACATTGCATATTTTGTTTTATACTCTGTATTACTTACATGTGTCTTGTTACTACTTGTGTCATTTTACTAATATGTGTACTACTCACCTGTGACGTTTTTACTAACATGTGTACTACTTACCTTTGGACATTTCTACTAATATGTTTGCACTATGGAACTGTGATGCTGGAAACTTGAATTTCCCTCGGGATCAATAAAGTTACTATCTATCTATCTATCTATCTATCTATGATCACCACTTCTATGTGACATATACTGTTGACCTACTATCTCCCCCTAAAGACCCCCTGTACCCCCCTAAAAAAGACAACAATGGGTCTATGAAAATGTGGTCTATGTGGGTCTAAGAGGGTTAAATGAAGAATCAGGGTCCCCATCTCTCTCTCCTACCTGTCTCTGCTCCTCCAGGGCTCGGAGGCGGCGGCTGGCTGAGGACAGCAGCGTCTCCAGCTCCAGCTGCAGGGTGTCCAGCTCCTCGATGCCGATGCCATCGTCCTCTGAGCGGCCGAGCACAGCGGTGTAGCGTGGGCACACCTTCACATGCTCCACGGGCTTGAAGTCGTAGTATTTGAGTGGAGGGCAATCCTTCAGCTCACTCATGATGCTGTGTGGCGGTGGAGACCTGGCAGAGTCTGGAGTCACTGATACAAGAAGATAATAAAAGAAGATGAGACATGCAGTGGTGTCCAGCTGTGGTTCTGTCTCTCCATCACATCAGGCTACAAACACACACACACACACACACACTGAAGCACGCACGCACGCAACCGAATACACGTACACACACGTAGGTCTGCTTCTTCACAGAACGCGAGCTCGCTGGGCCCACACTGACTAACTGACGCTTAGATCTTTAACAACCGTTGCTATGATTCCACAGTTTTCGAACACAAACATTTTACATGAAGGAGTTCTGGAATTAGAACACTGTAAATGTACCAACTGAAAGAATGTTTGAATGTTTAAGAGCAGCGATATTTACCCTCAGTGAATGGCGGCCATGATGGAAGAAACTATTGTGATAACAAAGGGGTGTGAAATACATTTAAAATGAAGCCATGGCCTGTTTTCGATAAAATGGCAGAATTAGAAGAAGAAGAATTATAGAAAATGATAGAATAGTTTCTAATGTTACTGTCGATTGAAGCAAAGTTGAAAGAATGGGTTGCTAAGCATTAGCCTGATACTAGAGTGGTATCATCGGAACAAACCATCTTGCGTCATGGTGCATAAAAAAATACATTACCGCTAAACCCGTCATTCAGCAATTTAACTGCGTCATATGTATGTTATAACGTAGTTATTTAACAACTTTTATTCAAGAAAAGGTTATAAAAAGGTTAAAATGACTTCTCAACCAACGGTCGCTAAGCGTTATGTCCCCTATTCACAGACCGGAATGGAAGCGTCCATGGGGTATGCTCGTTTTGTATAAACACGTACTCCACCTGGGGCGGAGTCGTACACGCAAGCAGCAGCATTTCTGGTGTGTGGAGGAATCCGAAGCTGTAAAATGACAAACTAAGCGCTCCCTATCTGTGCTAGACGATGTAGGATTTACGGAAGAGGAGTCCCAGGCGTGGCTGAGGAACTTCCGTCTTTTTACAGCGCAAAAATGGTAAGCCTCTTCCACTAACTGTGTCTCTATATTTACATTATTTAGCCATTTATCTCCGCTAACTATAGCTACATTCGAGGCGGGGTTAGGCTCTGTCAGTAGACGGTGGAAAAGTTTATACATAGGTTTGGCATAATGTAAGTAATTTGGTTGAGCTGCAATGTCGGCCACCCATCCACTAACCACTAATGATGCATGCAAAATCCTTCATGTTTTCACATCTATAGATAAGCATCAGGTTTGATACTGATTACCATAATGTGTTTCTTTCTAAAATGACTGTTTTTATCTTCAAAATATAAAGGTGTAAGTGGGTTGTAACAGAGTAGTAGCCATTGCATCCCTGCATACAGCTACATTTTTTTAGTTCCTGATCAAAGTTGACCTCATAGCCCAGCTGCTGGTTGAGTCACCCTCACTAGACTGCTCCAGTTTACCCATATAGCCTGATCTGAGTAACAAATGCATCATCCAACAAGATCCTCTCTGCAGTGGGACCCATCCAGATATTGATCTTGTACACTTATTTCCTCAGACAGCGACTCTGCGCCCCTACCTAAACGCTGTGAGGGCCACCCTGCAGGCGGCCCTCTGCCTGGAGAACTTCTCCTCTCAGGTGGTGGAGCGTCACAACAAGCCAGAGGTGGAGGTCAGGTATGTTTAATGGCAGGCTCACAGTTGTCCCTCTTGCTTTGCAGTTTCTCCTCCTGTTTTTCTTGCCCGTAAGCTGTACTGCAGATGCATCTACAGCTGTCACACAAGTGCAGGCTTGTGCAAACTTGCATAAGAAAATCTAGGAGGGGGAAAAAATGACACAAGCCTGGGCGAGGCTGTACGATTGGCCAGCGGGGACTTGCCGCAGCCTCTTTGCAGGTGTCTTCCCAATACAATGAGAGGATTAAGAGTTCCACTAACTCCTGAGGTGTTATGTAGAGCCATGTAGGATCTATAAAACATAATAAAACTGACAGGCCTGTTTTTATTTGTAATGGCTGGATTGTGCTGTGGTTACAGGAGCAGTAAGGAGCTGCTACTTCAGCCCGTGGTGATCAGCCGTAATGACAAGGAGAAGGTTCTCATTGAGGGGTCCATCAACTCTGTCAGAGTCAGCATTGCTGTCAAACAGGTGATTTAAAAACAGCGAGATTTTGACTGTTCTTTTTCCTAATTTTCTCTCACAGTCTAACATGTATTAAAAAAAAACCTTCTTCACCTCAGGCTGATGAGATTGAGAAGATCCTTTGCCACAAGTTCATGCGCTTCATGATGATGAGAGCTGAGAACTTCTTCATTCTGAGGAGGAAACCAGTAGAGGTGAGAGAGAGAGAGAGAGAGAGAGAGAGAGAGAGAGAGAAAGTGATGGATCTGGGTTTTGTATAATAGCAAAAGAGGAATCGATATGCAGGAAGAATAAAAGAAAGAGGAACAGTGTAAACCTTTTTAAAGGTACAGTGTATAGGATTTGGCGATATCTAGTTGTGTGGTTGCAAATTGAGAGAGCCAGTGTTTGGTTTGTCCGTTCTGGGCTACTATAGAAACATGGCGGAGCAATATGGCGGACTCCATGAAGAGGACCCGCTCCCTATGTAGATATGAAGGGCTCATTCTAAGCTAACGAAAACACAACCATTCTTAGTTTCAGGTGATTACACACTAAGGAAAACATCGTTTTTATTAATATTATATTCAATTTCTGCTAATAGATCCCCTGAAATGTTACACGCTGTTCCTTTAAATAGCAAACATCATAGGGCTCTTCATGCACAGATTTCGTAAAAACTATATTCAAACATAAAATATCTCAATATTTACAATGTATATTCCCATGATTCTAATCTTTTTTTGTTGAATGTCTAACGTGTTGACCAGTCTCTCTGACTCAATTCTTTCTCGTTTCTTCCCTTGCGCTGTGATTTCAGGGATACGATATTAGCTTCTTGATTACCAACTTCCACACGGAGCAGATGTACAAACACAAGCTGGTGGACTACGTCATCCACTTCATGGAGGAGATCGACAAGGAGATCAGCGAGATGAAACTGTCCGTTAATGCCAGGGCCCGTATCGTTGCTGAGGAATTCCTCAAGAACGTAAGAAACTTTCTCTCTGGTTTAATGGCTGAAATTTGGATATTATTTGTTTTTTCTGCGTATAACAGTCTGACTCTGAGCTGTAATTTTGTACAAATGTTCCTCATTGTAAAAGACAGAAATGCTTACATGGAAAATAATTTCTCTTCTTCTCCTCTCCACAGTTCTGATGACAGTGTTGGTCCCACAAACATGCCGGGAAAACGCTCCAAGGGCCAATCAGCACAAGCGTGGAGTAAACAGCCAATCAGCGAGGAGATGAGAGGAACATGACCAATCCGGCGATGACACCCTTTGCACCCGTCTCCAGTATTTCCCTGTACTCGTGAATATCAATGACTGTATATAATGAAATATTTACCAGTTTCATTTTCAGCCACGTAGATCAAATCCCCAAACAAAGGCGGGTCCTTAAAGTATTAATCGAGTTGATAGCCATGAATACAGGGGGCACTGAGAACGTGTTGTTGCAAATAAAACGGCCAGGTTTTTGTATTTTGTGTATGTGAGTCTGCGTTTTCTGTCACTGTCGTTTCAAATTTGTCTCCAAAATTTCTCTGTTAAGGAAACCCCATGAAAGTAGTCTGTGTGGTGTTAATGGCGGTCACGGAGCAAGAGGGGTCTGTAAAGAAGCCACCAAAACACATGTATGAAAATAATGAAAGATAATAAAACTCAAGTTGTTTATACCTTTTGGTGTGCCTATTTAAATTCTGTGTCATTCATGGTGAACGTTTGTGCTGCTGTTGTACCTATAAACGGATTTGTTCTGCCTCTGAGGAAGTTGTTTTTAGTCAGCACTTTGGCCACATCTCTCCTTGAACACAGTTACTGTGTTATTTCAGCTGTGAGGAAGGGGAAGTAATGCAGCAGACTGTGTGTGAACCATTTTAGTTGTGCAGCATTTGTTCACATTTACAATGTAATGACTTAACTATATAATGTAGTCCACGGAGAAGAAAGTGGCATTTTTAAAATAAGATTTTATGCTTTTTAAAATTCACTTTTACCTCCCTATAGCAGTGGTTCCTAATCTTTTTCCTCAAGGGACCTCTTTTCTATCATTGAGTAAACTGACTATTTTATGGATATTTCATATTATATTCAATGCATAATAATAACAATACAGAACAACTGATAAACTACAATTAACCCAAATAGTGAACACAATAACTGCAGGAAGTTTGTGTAAAATGGGCGATTCGGATGAATTTTGAGCAGATTATTTCCTGTAAATATTGCATCAAAGATGAGTTTTCCTGTTATTTTGAGGGACTTTTTTTTTAGGGGACCAGTGGGCCCTTTAGTTACACACAGCCCTGCTACGCAAAGCTTGTACTGCTGGAGGTGAATTGCCTCGCTAAACTGCGCTGAAGTATTAATGGCTGAAGAGGGGTTTTTATTAGGGCTGTCAATTGATTAAAATAGTTAATCACAAATTAATCGTACATTTTTCATCTGTTCAAAATTAACTTTAAAGGGAGATTTGTCAAGTATTTAATACTCTTATCAACATGGTAGTGGGCAAATATGTTTGCTTTATGCAAATGTATGTATGTACTGTATTTATTATATATTACTGTATTTATCTGGAATATTGTTCAGAAACCCTCACAGGTAATGCATTTAGAATAAAAAATATGCTCAAATCATAACATGGCAAACTGCAGTCCAACAGGCAACAACAGCTGTCAGTGTGTCAGTGTGCTGACTTGACTATGACTTGCCCCAAACTGCATGTGATTATCATAAATTGGGCATGTCTGTAAAGGGGAGACTCGTGGGTACCCATAGAACCCATTTTCATTCACATATCTTGAGGTCAGAGGTCAAGGGACCCCTTTGAAAATGGACATGCCAGTTTTTTCTCGCCAAAATTTAGCGCAAGTTTGGAGCGTTGTTTCTGAGCCTGCTACAACCTAAAAATCGCAAGTTGTGTTAATTTGTTAAAGAAATTAGTGGCGTTAAAACAAATTTGCGTTAACGTGTTATCGCATTAACTTTGACAGCCCTAGTTTGTATTTAACTCAATTTCTTTGGGAATTCAGAGGAACTTTATGGCATAATTTTGATTAATGAAAATGGCAAGATGGCCTAATAACAGATAAAATTATGTCCTGGACCCTCCCTGCTCATGATCAAATATATTTACACCGTGCCAGTTGTTCATGCAGCCTCCACCTCCTCGTGCTCCACCAGTTCCTCATTTCAGGGAACCCACTTGTGACAGAAAAACAAAAGAGGCTCACCATCCCCGGTCTCTGTGGACGCCATCCAGCCTCCATATGCTGGCACCGCCAGCACATTTGATGCACCACATTTCACCTCCACACGTTCGCAGTAAATAACAGGGCTGAAATAATTAATCAATTAATTCATCAACAGAAATAAACAAGCAACAATTTTGACATTTGATTGTTTCTTCTTTTTTTTTTTTTTTTTTTGCAAAAATACACCAGTTCTAGATTTACAAATGTGAATATTTGCTGGTTTAAAGTGGCAATCCTTTAGATTTCAGTCCTATTTGAGTGAAAACAATGGAATTGTTCTCAGAGTTTAGCAGTCTGAAGTCTTTTGGTTGATACATGAGCGTAAAAATAGAATAGAAAAATTCTATTTCTATGTACATGAGCTTCAAGTTTTGAGAATTGATTGCATATTTCCATTATATATAATATATATACAATAGAGAAAAACTGTAATACAGCATTTTTTTCCACAGACACCCATTTCATAATACTGCAAATATAAATATTGCAATACTTTCATCAGTGGGCTCAATCACAATTGTGTTACCTCCTTCAGCGATAGTGACTTTACAGACATTTATTTAAATGAAAATCTTTGAGATTGCCACTTTAAGATAGTACACTGAATATATTTGTGTTTTAGACAGTTGGTGAGATAAAACATTGCTGAATACGTCAACTTGGGCTCCGAGAAAATGTGTTGCCCATTTCTTCATTATTTTCTTGACTTTTTATAGACTCAAAAATTAATAAAGAAATTGACAAAGTACAGGCAGATTAATAGAAATTTAAAATAATCAGAGCAGCCCTAATAAATAATTAAACCCATAGTGATAGAGATACAGACATACTGGTTTATAAAAATAACACATCTTTAGCTGGGATGTACACTTTGAAGTTATGACACACATCAAAACCAACAGCTTTGAGCTAATATTGCATTTTATCTTAAAGTTTGTTTTGTAAAATTAGTTAGTCTGTTTATAAAATCATCAGAAGAAAACCATGATTTGATTTAACCCATCTGTGTAAAATTTAAGTTTGTTTTCACCATAATTATTAATAATAATAATAAAATTAATAATATTAATAATGACCCAGTCCATTCATTCATTCATTGAATCACCACATAGACAAAATAGTAAGCTTCATAGTATTGTTTTCCTTCAAATATATCAAGTATTGTTAACCTTCAAATTGCACATTATCACTGAAGACACGGTCACATAAAACAATGATTGCACGATACAGTAACATGTAGCAGAAAGATCATCTGATGAAGCCACATGGTTAATACTTCAGTGTTAATTCTACTGCTGCACAACATCAACACACTGTAACCATACTGAATAATGTAAGAACAAATAGACAAGAAGAAGTGATTGATAAATAATCAGGACCAGCTATGCCGAGTGCCACCGTGTAGCCTTCAGATATGAAATCTGAGGCCCAAACACATAACGTGTTCAGGTTGAGCTTTTTCAAATCAAAAACAACGTACATAAGGGTTACAGAGAGGTGTGTGTGTGTGTGGCAGAGGTGGTGAAGGAGGAGGAGGAGGAGGAGGCACAACACCCAGAAGGCCACCACTGTGAACAGGTTGTGCAGATTGGAAAAGTGAAATGACCTCAAGAGTCCGTCGAAAGGGAACGAGATAACGAGAGGTTCGAGGTCAGTCAGAGGTGAGCAGGGACGGTCTGCAGGGCGTCTCGAGTTGTACGTTGGACGTTCACATTCTGGAAAGAGGAATGATTCGGTGTCAGATGCCTTTTGAATAAATACTGCATACTGCAAAGCGTTGCAAGTTAGTCACACTTCTAGAAAGTTAGATGCGATGTCATGCCTCGTTTTTGTTGGTGTGCTGTAGTCTGTATATCATGAGTCATGGTTTTAAAGACAGTTTGCCATATTAGAAAAGTTTTTATTTTTTTGAATGATGCATCTACAGTTTGGCCACAGATGATTCAACATGTTTGAAACAGTACTGGATGCTTCAGGTTCCTTTGAAAACTCATTAAAGTGCAGATTACCAGACCTATTTCATAGCCAACAGATGCTGCCATCAGCATAAAGTGACTGGTGGTAGCAGCATCTGTCATTTAAGCATTATTATTATTATTAAAAGCATAATGCGTTTATTTGGATCACACAATGTTACATGGCAGCAAGTCCTTGTGAACTTTCACTATATTTTGGCATCAATATCATCTGTTATTTTCTAAAAGCCTTTTAACAATTTGCCAGCTGTGAATATCAGAATACATGTTATTACTCTAAATAAATCAAGGCAGAAAGAAATGTGTCTGACACAGTGAGCATTTTGTTCTGGCTGATGAATGGCAGCAGCGGAGTCTTTGCATATGAATGAATGGGGAAATCGGAGTCTTCACTTTGCACAGAAGAGGAAGCAGGAAGGGAGCTGCACTGAACATCTGATCTGTGGATAGTACTGAGAGGAAGGAAGTAGTTGGCCACTTTTGATCTCTAAGTATTACGGTTAAGAAATATCCAACTCAGCAGTCTACTTTATCTTAAGGTTTACCATCAAGGTAAAGCATTTAACCAAAGATCCTAAAGAAGAAAACTGCTCTCATGTCAGATCAACTAAAATGAAGCACAAGGAGAGTGTGGTAAGGATACATGAAATGGTTGAGTGGAGTTTATTTAGAAACAAACAGAAATATCTCCTCTGATGTCTGATCAGTGATCTGAATAAACTGTAAAAGCCTTCACATTGTTGAACAAAAAACAATAAAACAAAGTATGTCTGTACTTCTTCATTGGACAGTGTTAGACATCATACAACTGGAGACAAACTGTAAAAGGTACATTTAATAAGGAAGTAAACAGTTGATTTTCTTATGTGCAAAACGTAAAAAGGTACAACCCTGTTTTGTGTTGTGCAGTGCTGTAAAACTAAGATTAGAGTGTCCTGACTTGACAGAAATATAAAGGGATGAGACACTGCTAAAAGTTAACATTTTAAAATCAGTTCAACAGACAAGATCAATGAGAAAACATCACTAATCGCTACTTCAACAAAAAAGGTGCTGAGAGTTTCACTGCTTCACAGTTGGGATTACAGTAAAAACACAACAACAACAAAAAAAGAAACCGTCATTGGCTTTTCATTCATTCTCCAAAAATGGGAGAACGAGCTCGAGACACAAGATCCGTGTCACAGGATTAATAATGAAAATTAGAAACTGGATTCCAGTCAATTACCACCATCATCACGTCTTAAAATAAAAGTGGAGTAAAAACAGAAGATCATAGCAGTGAAGAGTGATTCAATCAAAGGAAGGTGGAGAAGAAAGACTAGAGGTTGCTGAGTGTGGCAGATTCATTGTGCGTCTGAATGGTACAGTGTGCATAAAGGAGGGTAAAGGAGGATGGGGGTGGGGGTGGGGAAAGGGGTAACTGCCTCATTGGTGAGCTGGCACTGTTAGCAAAGCCTCCTCTGACATCCGCGACACTTCTACGTTCTGTTTGATGAAAAAAAAAAACACACAAAGAGGGGGAGGGATCAAACACATGGGAGACATGAAATCCACTGCACACAGAATGGGCCAAGAACTGGAAAGACGGCTTAAGTTCAGAGGCGTGTTTTTGTTTCCATCTTCTTCACCAGTGTCTATCAGTTGTGTGTTAGCAGAGCAAGTCAAGAAGAAATTAAACAGTGCAGGCATGATGTTCTTCAGAAATCAGACGATTTCTCAGCTAAAAAAAACATGAAAAACTTATGATCCCAAAAAGAGGCTTTATGGACAATCATCTAAAAATCACAAACTTCACATTTAAGTTTGAATAAATTATCCTGATTGTATAGATTTTCTAAGCCTAACATTACATCACTCATATAAAAGGTACATATATTCACTGTCATAAAACTAGAGCTGCCCCCTCTTAAATCGATAAGTTGACCAATCGGTCGTTTTAGTCGACTAAGATTTCTTTAGTCGATTTTTATGCTTTTTTCATGCTGAATGACTTATTTCTATGAAATTTAAGAGCACATTTCTGGTAAATGCAAGATTTAAAGTGGTGCTTTTGTGTGATTCTTTGCGGAGAAACTCAGTTTTACAGATCTGTCGATTAAATCAACTAACAGATTAGTCAACGAAATCGTATGAGTGTTATGCTTGGCACACACTACATAAGAATCAAGACGATTTTGGGCCCCGATTCCCCCCTCCCGACAATCGTCAGCAAAGCCCCGATTTTTTGATGGTCCTAAAGATTAACTTACCAGATATTCATCGGGTGTGAGGTATGTTAAGAGTGTTTTTTACATCCCTCGATTTCAAATCGTTAATATTAAACATGTTCAATATAAATATTTTGCGAGATTTACGTTTTTTATTTGAGTCGGGACTCTTGTTGTTCATGAATGGAATCTGTTAGTGTGTTGTGCCGTTTTGGCCAAATCGTTGCTCACCACACACTATAGGAACAAAACTGTTCGATTTAACATAACATGTTGTATGTGTGGGGTCTCTCACATTTTTAACATCTGTTAAGATTTGAAAAATCTTTTAGTGTGGGCCAGCCTTAAGTCGACTAAGAATTTCTTTGGTCGAGGACAGCCGTACATAAAACTTGCTGCCAAAGCCAACATTACCATTATGACGGGTATATTTCTCTGAGAACTATCATTGGTTGTTCATCTATCAATGTGACTACTGTTATCAGAGATTTTCAGCATCGAGCCCTGAAAGAAACAGTAACATGTTTATCTAAAGGGTGTGAGGGTGAAAATGTGGAACGTTAGAAGCAATCAGAGCATTAGTCATTATTGTCGTGCTGATAACATACAGTATAATTCACCCATAATCCCACACAAACCTGCTCTGAGCTCATTACCATTTCATATCACTGATTATATAAACACAGCCGTGAAATATCACATGTGACACCGTGATATTCAGCACCTGAGGCTGTCGGACCAACCTGTTTGTGAACAGTAGAACTGTGGCTCAGTTGTACTGTGTGTGTGCTGACTGTGTGTGTGGCTGTATGCCGTCGTTAAACCCACCTCTGGTCTTTCTCTGTGTGTGTTGACAGCTTCCACGTTTAAGCTGATGGACTCCACCTTACAGCCTGAGCAGACACAAGATTTGTTTCATTAGTTCAGGCGGCAGAAGAGTGTTTTTATAACTGTTCATTAGAAATAGTTTTATCAGGTGCATCATATGCTAAAAGGAGAGCAGTCCTACCGTAGGCCACTGGCGTTAGCTTCAGCACCGTGTGCAGCGGGCACTTCAGGTAGGGCAGCTCCTCTGTGTGGAGACAAACGCACAGGTTCATGAAACTACCCAAACAAACAAGGAACTCTCATCCTGTACATCACTTCAAATGACTTCTTTTAATCTAGGATTTTTTTTAATTTTTTCTAGCAAAGACAAGAGTGGACAGGGAAATATTTTAATCGAGTTAACAACTATGCTCGTTACAGCAAGTGCAATAAAATCTTCGTGAGTAAAAAGACGGGAATAATCAATCAAAATACCCGTTCCAACAACAATTTGTGCATGTTTTTGTGTATGTTTCTGTATATTTGTTTAAGTGTCCTACTTAGAAAGAGATAGACAGCTATACTATATACTATAAAAGCACAGTTTTTTTTCAATGGAGGCTGGAGGTTTTGGCGAGAGCATAGATGGATACAACTGCTTCAGTTCCCCGTCAAAAAAGGGCTGTCTGACGGCGAGGGAAAGCGGTGAAAATATTTTAAATATACAGCGTACACTTAAACTGATATAGATTTTTTTTAGGTGAGCCTTTCTTTTAGGTGGCTAAAATACGTTTTGCTGCCGGCCCCGTCCACAGCACTACATTGCTTTGGTTTCGAGTGGTAACTCCTGTCTGCTTCTCCAAACCCATCATCTACTGTAGGTAATACACTGACTATGGATAAGTACCTCATACAACCCCACTTCAAAACACCCAAACGATCCCTTTAAGGACTCCTGCTTTCAGGGGTTCAGTTAAAAGGACTAACCTGCTGTCTTGTCCAGGAAATAGGCCAGCAGGCAGCGCATGACGGCCTGGTGACAGACGACCAGCACGTTCTCTTGCCGCTCCAGCTCCATGATGACCGGCTCCAACCGCTGCACCAGGTCCTCGTAGGACTGAGTCAGAAGAGACACAAAAAAGAGACAAATCAGACAGGGGGAAAGCAGAGTACCATTTAATCTGATAATCATTATTATAAGCTAAAAAAAAAAGCTCCATCATATATTTTTCCTATTGCAGATATTTTGAGGAGAACACCTTTACATCTGAAGTAAAAATAAATGAATAAATAAAGCAGAGAAAGAGCTGTAAATGAAAACTTCCATACGATCCATTTCCTTCAGACATTCTGCTGAATAATCCATCTCAGTTAAACAGATTTAGCAGGTGGAAAAATCCATACAGGCTGTCTACACCAACACCATCTTTAACAAGATTCCCCAAAGCCTTACATCAACACTGTTTGCCTGGGCAACCCAACTAATGCCCATATCCATCTTCCCCTATTAGATTAATGGAGAGGTAATGGGATGAACTTAAAGTGAGAACAGACCAGCAGGCATTCAGACACACACCCCACACACTCTCAGACTAATGTGAAGTCTTTGTTTACTGTAATCTGGTGTTTGGCCAAATCTGTCTAAGCGGCTGCTCGTCCAAGCTGAGGCTCATTAGCAGAGAATAAGTGGCCAGTAGCCATCTGGACGCCGTTTAATTGCGTTTGTGGTTACGTGTGAGTTTCTAGGAAAGAGAGTGTGTCCTTAATATTCACAAAGGAAGACCGACCTTGCTTTGGGAAATTCCAAAGTTTAAACAGAGACACACATTGTCCACAATCATCAACGTTGACATCCAAAAACACATTTTAATAGTTACATAACCACATCATTAGACAAAACACATTACGTTGGATTTTAGCCACTGACCTCTCCTTTCGGGTACCGATAGCGGTATTTGTCCTGGTCCCTCAGAGCAAACTCCTGAGGATAGTGATCCTGGATCTCCTCGTACATCATCTCTTCACACACACCCTAAAATGACATCACACACAGATTAAACTTCATTACACCGCACACATGTCAGCAAACAGCTGTGCTTAGCGGGCCAGGAACACAGTACTCACTGCATCGATCTCGTTCAGGACCTTCCACTGTTCGTAGGGCACACTGAGAGCCTCGGCCGTCTGGATGGTCCTCTTCATCTGACTGGTCCAAACCTTCAGGTCGCTGATGCCCTGCGACTGGATGAACTGGCTCAGCTTCTTCCCGAACTGCATAGAAAAGAAAATTATCTCATCTAGTCCAGAAAAAAACAAAACTGAAGACATATCTCTTGTTGAAAAAAGTTTGACATACGTCTTTGCCTCTAGGTGTGAGGCCCGAGTCTCCTCCGATTCGACCGTTGACATTCAGCTCGCTCTCGCCGTGGCGGCACAGGTAGATGGAGCGCGGCGTGATGTGAATGTTCATGAGGTAGTAGACAATCCGGCTCTGGATGTGGTCCAGCACCCTGTTGACCAAGTACCGCTGACCCACGTCCATGATTTTAATGAAGGAGAGATCCCTGAGAGGAGACCACAGACACGTCAAGCCTCCTGTTCAACACCGTTTGATGTGACTGAGCCAAAACCAGCGTATAAATATAGAGAATCACGGCATAATTAGTCGTTTAGGAATACAAATTAATCACTGCATAAACCTATTATAAATAATAATGGGACCAATTATACAATATGAATATAATTTGTTATTTCAGCAACAGTAGAATGACTGCTAGAAAATCTTAAAATCTCACTTCTATCAGATTAAGTGAAAACACAGATTGTGTGGGGCCACATCTTCATACTATGCAAAAGGCAGACAAATGTTTATTCCTGATTTATGTTGATAACCCATGTTGATATTCCTCCTGAGTCCTGATCTTATTTGAAAAGCAAATCAGCACTGTGCACAATGCAGCCTGCGGCGGCTTCCTCTCTGTACTTTCGGCCCGAGCCTCGCATGGGTTTTGCTCTGACATAAGCAACGGCAACGAGGGCTCTGGCTTGGCTCTATGACATGACTCAAGACTGTTTGTATTGTTATTCCTTATTGAATAAGAAGCATTTTCCAAAAGGTTTGGTGTGTTTTATGCGTGTTCGTAATCCCGAGGGGTTAAAAAAAATAGCGAATATCCGAATACCAAAATTGAAAATCGATTACCTACCCTTCTAAAGAATAACCGAATAGTCGGGTCCAGCCCTAGTGAAATTGATGTTAATGCACTGTAATATAAAGTCAAATAAACTGTAATTTTGAAAACAATTTTCCCTGATCCGTCACATATCTATGTGAGCGAGCTTTGTTGCATTTACTTTTCATAATCAAACATAATTGCTTAGTATGAAAAAAGCATCATGTCGATTACATTTTTAATGCAATTAAATTATTGCCCGATTGTTCTGATAAAAAGACCAGAGCTTACTTGAAGATGCTAATATGCTAAGCTAGTTATGCCCATATTTTTAATCAGCTATAAAATCTTTCCTAACACATTGTCCACACCAGCTTTCACCTCACCTGTCCAAAACTTCATCCAGCGTCTCGTAGGAGTTTTCATAACACTTGATTCTCTTCATGAAATCTTCCACTGCTTCTTCTGTGTTACAGTTGGTGTAGTCGGGGCTCCCCAGCTTCACTTGCTGAACAGAGAAAACAGCAGAGGAGTCAGTACAACTTGGACAGAAGTTCATTTTCTCTTGAGATAAAATCAACAGGTAAACTTACCACTATGTTCTCCTGTATGACGTCTGGGTCTTCACACACAGACTCCACGAAGAACACCTGAGAGAAGAGAAGGAGGAACAGGAACAAATCAAGCTTAGTGTGAATGCCAACTAACGCAATACGACTTCCCAGAGTAGTGACCCAACAAGTTACCTTAAAACCATTCTGTTCTGCAAACTGGATGATGGTTTCCCTCCTTTCTCTGGTGGTGTTTGTTGCATCAAAAACCTGTTTAACACAGACAAAATGGATAAGCTTTTTAGCATCGCACGCTGTGTTTAATCCGTCTGAAAAACCAAAACAGCATTTAAAATTTGACCTACCGCCACTTGGCCTCCTTCTTCTGTGAGATACTGTCGCACATCGTTCAACGCTGCTGAGGCACATTGTCTGTAAAGATCACAGATAGCATCAGTCCAAAATGTCACATGGTTGGTGGCTGAATAAATGAAGGCAGCACGAGGCCAGTCGCCACGCTTACCGTCTGATCTTTAACCCCTCCTCGTTGTCTGGACGGAAGAACTCAAAGGACTTGTAGATCTTCACACACTCTCTCCTGTACTGCCCGACATTGAACTCTACGGCAAAGATGGAGGCAAGGACACTTCAGATCATCTTTGTCTTAGCATGAAACTTGTGATTTATTCTCTAGAATTGATGTTTCTATTCACTGGAGCCTGAGAAGTCGTACCTCTGGTGGGCACTCCGATCCAGTTGAGGTAGCGGGTCAGCTTCTTGGAGATATAGGTCTTCCCCCTGGCAGGAAGGCCCACTGTCACGATCAGGGTGGGACAGTTGGTCATACATACTGGAATGACAGATGGAGAGGGTAAAGAAAGCTGCTGTCATGTGATGATCACATATAATGCGATGAAAGATGTGTAACACCTCGGTACAAGTATATTAGTTTATCTCAAGGTTTTGTTCAACAATTCCCTGTTGCAAATATGCCTCCAATCTGCCCTTTTACAATCTTGTATCTTACATCATTTATAAGAGTTAATATTAACTTAAATATAAGATTGTCCTTATCGATGTGTGCGTGATCCAGTGTTAACTGTGCCATGAAGACAAAGTTCAACATTACACCACTCTGAGAATGTATTAAAGCAGCAGAGGTCACGGTGGCGCCAGGCTGTGCCCGAGGAGTTGTGAAACGCTGCACTTTTAACTACTCAAGACATCTGGAGAGGGCTAACAGCTAGTTTCCACACTCAGTGTGTGCACAGATGACTGGGTCAGAGAGCGAGGTAGTTTTTATGGGTGCTATGTGTATTTTCTAGGGATGCACCGATACAGGATCGGAAACCGGGCCGATATTGACTGAAATAGCTGGATCGGGTATTGGGGACAATGGAGCCGATCTATTCAATTCCATTCATTCAACTTTACACGGGAATTTTATTTCCTGTTTAATTTTTGACCAATTTGTTGCTGCATTAAAAAGTTTTACACTTGAAATGTAATTCCTGTTAATTTTGAAGAATTTTTTACCAAGTTGCTGGTGTACGATTTATTATTTTATTAATAAATAACAATCCAGTAAATGTATATACATGTATTAATTTGTTAGGAAAGCAATGTTTGAGTCAAGCCTGATGTCGCCTTACACAAAAGAATGATCCCGGTCACTTCCACACAGTGAGACATACGGCTTATTAATTAGACAGCGGATCGGTACTCAATATCTGCTGATACAGAAGGAAAAACCTACCCACTTTATGCTAATCCCATGCAGTTGGGTGAAAAAAAACATGCAGTGTTTTGCATGCAGTACAAATGGCTTATTTTCTGCGTATTCTGAGGTGTTCTTTATACTAATAATAATAATTAGTTGTCCTAAAAATTGTATTATTTTTTTTTTTAAATCACAATATATCGCCTTGCTTACAGTATCGCAATATATCATGATACTATCTTAATCACCAGATTATTGTCAATTGCCAGCCCTATGTATTAACATTGCCTGTGTGTAAAAGCATGGCAAAAGACTATCAAAGAAGGGCACAACAGTCTGTCCAGGTGCATGAATTACAAACATTACAAAATGTACCTCTCACAACTACCTCCCCTGATTGTGTTGCTACTTACCACCCAGCTTCACTCCACACAAACAGACCCATTTACCCACAAGCTCATGATTTCATTGGTATTTTAAAGCCTACTGATTAAAAAATTCATTCCTCAGTCAGGCCACAGAGAGGAGACACTGACTGACCATTCACACAAGTGACCAACGTGAGAGCAGATAAAAATGCAACAGCACATCCACATGGGGGGCAAATCACTCACATGACTGCAGGGATTAAATTCCTGTTTACCAGCCTGAAAACAGAGACATGATGAAGTGCAGAAGTCTAGTTTTCTCTCAGAACACTTGAATTACAATATGCTGAAAGGTTATTATGGAATTCTTGCCAAATTATGCCAAAAAAATTGTTGCCTACTGCCACTTTAACTTGGCAACACAATGAGATGGATACCCCCCCTGGTTACCAGTCCTTTTCTCCTGGACGCGGGCAGCCTTCATCATGTGGATCCTTACATAACTGTGTGACCCACATGGCTGCAGACAGCGAGACACCTGAACTCTAAGAACTGTGCTCCACGTGTTTACAATGCTAATGAGGATATATAAGCTACACGCAGGTGGAGGGATTAGCATTAATTATTAAGTGCTTTCGGCGGCGTTCGTGAACTTGGGTCGAAAGAAATGATAGATATCTGTCGACACTCATTCAATAACTACCGCTAACGGTTAACAAGTGACGCCACGTCGTCATACGCACCCTTCCTCTGAGAGATGTGTTTCTCGGGAAGGCCGTTTTTACACGGCATCCAGATCTTCTTCAGGGGGTTTTGCGTGAGTTCCCGCGGAGTCGACGGTGTTTTGTCTTCCATTCCGTGTCGCGGTGAGGAGGAGGAGGAGGCGGGAACACGGGGCCTTTTCCCGTGATGCTGCTCTGAGTGTGACCGGCGTTTCATCCGCGCTGCTGCTGCCTCTCTCTCTCTGTGGCGGTGATGGAGATGATCCGGTCGCCCCGGGTCTCTCTTTCAGTGCTGCCCGTCACGTGCTCCGGGTCTGTCAACGTTCGACCTTAATGACCGCAGTACGGGCGCAGCGCGTTTTATATGCTTAATTACCGTAAGTGACGTGAGCGGTGCGCAGCCACAAAACACACACGCTTTTAGGGCGCAAGGAAAAACATCTAAAACAACACATTGTTTTTAGAAAAAAAATTAGATTATAAGTTTAGCTCAATAAGGACGCTGGTTACTTATTAATGAATGAGTTATGGAGAAGGGGTGGGATTAAATAAGTTTGTACTTCATCTCACTCCTTTATGAATATGTAAACCAAGACAAGTGTTTGGCAATTTCTTTTGCTTATGAATTTCATTGTATGTGGATACTGCTTTTTTTTTCTGGCAGTCCACTTGTTGTATGATGATTCTCTTTTTTTTAATTATTATTATTATTTTACATGTTCGAAATAAATGTTGAAATAAAAAAAAATAAAAAATGTATTTGTTACCGTAACAACAGTTTGTTTGATCGCGGAGGTGTAACTCTAACATGGCAGGTAGCCTATGGTAATATTCCTGGATTTATAAAACTTGTGCTAGATGCTGAAGGAGTTATGCTACTTTAATAGAGACCCTTTTCACAGAAGATGTTTTGATATGTCACAACAGGAAAGGCACAAGCTTAACTAGTAGCCTAGCACTAATGATGGCTGCATGAAACTGAGGCATCTTTAATTTTCTTGATTTTAATTGATGTAATTTCCTGCCTAACAACTCAAAATGTGTGCTGTGAAAAAGGTCCATTGCATGGTCTAATGTTACAATTAAACCTGCAATAGGCAGAATATTTTTGGCATCATTGGGCCAAAATTCCATAATAACCTTTCAGCATATTGTAATTCAAGTGTTCTGAGAGAAAACTAGAGTTCTGCACCTCCTCATGGCTCTGTTTTCAGGCTTTGACGGGAGACTTTGGCCAATCACAGGTCATGCCAAAAATATTGTGCCTACTGCAGGTTTAATAGAGACCCTTTTCAAAAAGACGCTTTGATATGTCACAACAGGAAAGGCACAAGCGTAATTAAAGCTGTAAGCAGCGATGATCGGGCCATCGCACCTTCGTTAGTTAGACGTTATTTCCTGCATGGATTGAGTGGCACAAGAAATGACGGCATCACTTTTTGTGTCCACTATGTGTGGCTATGACTATGATTCAATATTGCCATTTAGATGTCCTCAGGCCTGGACTGCTATGAAGTAGGTCAAGTTTGGGGCAGAAGTACAGTCGAGTTACAATAGTTTGTCGTTCAGTGGCGAATCATGTAAATTCTCCGCCACGCCACGTCAACGTTGTTTCATAAAAAGTATACCTTTTAACAACTTTTCATCACAAAGGTCGTTAGATTGTACTGACCAAACTTGAAGTCGATCGGGTTAAATCTGTAGGAGGAGTTCGTTAAAGTACAGAGCCTGGAAATGGCCAAAAATACACAAAAGAAAATCACACAAAATTCAAAATGGCCAACTTCCTGTTGGGTTTAGAGCACGGCCCCAAGAGACTTTATTTTAAGTCTACATGTGATACATGTGCCTACCAAATTTTGTACATCTAGATGAAACATACCACGAGGGCTGCTTTGTTGAAATTTTATAGGGGGCGCTATCGAGCCACCTTGCCACACCCAAGCCACAACAGGAAAGGCACAACCGTAACTAATAGCATCAATGATGGCTGCATGAAACTGAGGCATCTTTAATCTACTTGATTTTAATTGATGTAATTTCCTGCTTAGCAATTCAAAATGTCTGCTGTGAAAAAGGTCCATTGCATGGGCCAAAATTGCCAATTAATTATTATTTAGCCTCTTGAGGTCAGCATGACAACCTAAACTCTGGGTCTCTTGAAAAGAAGGCACATGACAACTGGCTGTGTGTTATATGAGGATAGAATACAAACTCAACCACTACTTTGAGTATTGATTATTTTTTAAATGTCCCTTTTCAGCATTTCTGCTGATTCTAAAATGTACCGCCACTTTTTTCACAGAAGACATTTTGCCACAGTTAAAAAAGTAAATAATAACATTAGCGATGGCTGAATTCCATTTAGCTGCTTCAGGTTCCTGGTATTGTGCATGCTGACTCACTATCTCACTGTAATGACTTACTGGAACATTTGAATATAACAGATGTTATTAGTCATGCCTGTGCCTTTCCTACTAAGTCAAAATATCTCATGTGAAAAAGATCTGCAAGTTTCCAGATCAGCAATCACTAAGTGACAAATGTTTTTAACATCTTATTCCTATTCTTATTGAGGCCATTAACCCATTTGTGCCCAAAGACTATATTTAGTGTGATCAGGAAAAATGCCACATTTGTTCTGATTGGTCAAAAATCTTGAAATTTTGTACAATTTGGGCAAGTATCTAACACTGCATCTTGGACATTTTTAGATCACATGAAAAAATCACACTTTTATTAAAAGTTAAATTCTGTTTTTTTAAAAAACATATTAAACATATGAAATATTTTTTTACACTGCATATGTCTACATATCGTTGATATTCAACTTGTTATGAAATACTTGATCGTGCTCCTTGTAGTTTCTGAGATACAGCCATTATCTTATCATACTATATCTAGTATTGGGGCACATGGGGCTACTGTTTTTTCCTAAAATATAATAGAGTCTACTGCAAAAACTGTAGTCCCATTTACCCAAATACTACTGTAGATATAGTATAAGAAAAACTCACTTTTCAGCCAAACTTTTTTTTACAGATTTTGAAAAATTTCTTCACATTTGTGCTTCAGCAAGCCCAGAGAAGGAAATTTAAAATTTCAGTTGCAGGCACAAATGGGTTAAAGGTAATCCAAACATTATTATACTGCATTCCTGTTTACACCTCTGTGTACATATATTATCATCATGCATATACATACAACATCCTGTTTTAGTCAGTTCACCCATCTGAACTACCGACTTCAACAAAATTATAAATTTACATTTACAGGAACCTGAGACCAAAGATTTTCATTGACTGCTCTGCTGGAACTGACAAATCACAAATAAAGAACCTTGAACAAGCATGAGCTGACAATGACCATGAGATGGCAGCATTACTCTCCCTCTTCCTCTGTATGTGTGTTCACCTCAGTTGACCCAGCCTTGTAAACTACCAGACAGTGTATAAGAAACATCTGTAATAGATATTATAATGCCATGGTATTCGACCTCCAAATCAGTATTCAAATGCTTTGTTTTTTAAATTTATTTATATATATATATGAGTATGGAATAATTATGTATTACTCCCCAAATAGCCCATAAAATAAGGAATAATCCCCCCAAATCATTCAACATTAATTATTATAAGTTGTTCTCAGACATATATTGCTGTTTGTTGTGTGTAGAAGTGTATGTTCAGGAGTGCAGCAGTGGCACTGGCCCGGGCACTGAAACATTGGAGATGGAGACAAAAAGACAGAAGAACATGTCAGCCTGCTGCACCACGAAGCTTCGAATATTTCTCACCGCAGCTTCGAAGCCCAAAAAATGGTATTCGGGACAGCCGTAATTATAACTAAGCTTTACAAAGACAGGACATTTTGCAGAGGTGTTGTATTGGATTGAATTACACTGTGCAGCTGTGCATAACATAGTGATAAGTCACTGTACTATCGGTCCATGTGTTTTCCTTAAGGACTTATCTGATGCACTGACTATATTAAGCTTTAGTCAGGCTATAGAGCAACAGGGCCTGTGACCTAAATATGGTGAGATGGAGGTTTTCTAATTAAATACTCTCCATCAAATTCCCTGTCTGCTAGTAGACTATAATATATGTCATCAGCTCCATAAATAAATGGCACACCAAGTCGGGATATATTTTTAGCTTTTTTTTTCAGCCAGGTATAATATAAAGACACTGCAGTACAGAAAACTGTGGCACATACTGTGCAATTACAACTGCGTAAAAGTTGCCAATTCATTCGCATGCGCACTGTGTGAAATAAATCAGATAGTTTACAGTGAGGTTAAATGTGTTGTCATGCATACTTTACACTGGGATGTGAACAGGAAACGGCTCTGTGAGCTCCTCCTCCTCCTCACAGTAGCTGCCAGTATGCAGCTAGCTAGCCTCCTACACTTCAAGTCATTTCCCAATATAGTATGTTAACATTACACTCAGTAAACCGACATCCACCACTATGATGAGAGACCGCTTTAACGCACGAACCAACATACATATAGTGCTTAGAATAAAAAGAATAAATGTTATTATCGCAGCAGCCCAGTAATAGCTGCACAACAACCATAATTTATGGACCATAAATACACAACAAACATCCAGAAAACGCTAAGCATCAACCTCTGCAGCAGCGTCTCCATCATGATCAGTGTGTGGAGAATAAAAAATAACTGAAAAGAAACCGATCAGCTTCAGGCGACACGAAACACTTAGATTATTTTTTAATTATTATTATTATTATTATTATTTCGGCAGCCGCCCCAAAACATCCGCCTGCATCCTCTGTGTTAAAGCACAACTGCTGCTGATCTAAATGAGGCGGGTTATGGTAATAAAACCACAGATTGACGCCTGCTGTTGTAATGTAGGGTAAAGGTCTCGGTGACAGCACATCGGCTCTTGTTTACGTCTGCTCGACCTGCCCCTCTCTCTGTCACCCGCTTCACTAAAGATGCACAATTTAAACTCTGACATGCACTAAAAGCCTCCAAACTATATCGACGTCTCTTACCCGCTGAGTCCTGGTTGTGTGTGAGCTTGGAGCGGTTGGAGCAGCCTCTCATCATGGGCGTCTGGTCTGATGGAGCGCAGCGGCTGGCGGTGTGTGTGAGTGAGTACGTGCGTCCGGCAACAGCAGCAGCCCGCTGAGCTCTTCACTTCACTGATGCTCACCGTACGTACAGTAGCCTGCACACACCCACTTCAGTGTGTATGTGTGTGTGTGTGGGACCTGGAGGAAGGCTTTCTCCTAAACTGGATGGAGTGAGGTATATTAGCCTACCTGCCCCCTGCGCCCTCCTACACCCCACCCATCAACCCACCCTTTGACTGCTGAGAAATGCCCCCTGACAGCCCTGACAAGTTTATTCAACTATGCTATTAGTATACTTCTTTTAAACTTAAAATAAGAGAGTATACTTTCAGTTTACTTTTTATGTTCTTATCAGATATATACTTAACAAAAGGATACATAAGTATACTTGGTTCATACTGACAAGTATACAGAAAAGACTACTTGGCTCATACTGACAAGTATACAGAATAGTCTAAGTATACTTGGGTCATACTGACAAGTATACAGAATAGTCTAAGTATACTTGGCTCATACTGACAAGTGTACAGAAAAGTCTACTTGGCTCATATGACAAATATACAGAAAAGTCTAAGTATACTTGGCTCATACTGACAAGTATACTGAAAAGTCTAAGTCTACTTGGCTCATACTAACAAGTATACAGAAAAGTCTAAGTATACTTGGCTCATACTGAGAAGTATACAGAAAAGTCTAAGTATACTTGGCTCATACTAAAAGGTATACAGAAAAGTCTAAGTATACTTGGCTCATACTGACAAGCATACAGAAAAGTATACTTGGCTCATACTGACAAGTATTCAGAAAATAAGTCTACTTGGCTCATACTGACAAGTATACAGAAAATCTAAGTATACTTGGCTTATAGGCCTACACGTACTTAATCTTTTGATTGAGATATACTTAAGAAAAGAATAATTAAGTATTCTTGCCATATAGGCCTACAGAAAGGTATACTTATTTTGTAATTGAGCTTACTTTTTGATAGAGTAGCCTATTAAAGTGTGTCAAGTTGTACCGTTTTTCAAGACACTTGGTTCAATTTATGATAATATATGCATTGCATGTAGCTAAATACAAAGGCATATCACAGACAGTACCACAATACACATTCTCCAATATTAAACACTAAAATCTCAGAAAATAACACGTCTATAAATACTTACCTTACAGGATACACTTTAAATAATACATAAAATAACACATGCATGTTCAGGATACCACATATTCACTGTTGAATGCTGCAATGCAAAACTTATTTCCATACAGGAATAAAACAGGAAGAGTTGGAAGTTTCGCAGCAGCAGTGTAACTTGCAGAACTTGTTTTGCAACAGTGCCTCTAAAAGTATTCACCCTACTTTCTTTTCTGTGTTTAAATGTGCAACAGTTTAGAATCACTATTGACTGAAAGCAAATCTCTAATCTGAGGTAATGAGAAGAGTCTTCTGCCACTTTATTGTGACACACCTAAATACTAACTGGTGCAGCCTTACAAAGTAGTTTTTCTATGTTGTTTACGTTTGTGTAATTAGGGTGTGACAGCCGATCCTGAGGATTTAAGAATGTAATAAATCTGTTTATCAGAGCTACTGTACCAATCACAGGAAGGTTGCCAGGAAAATACACTGAATATGCATCTGACTACAGGTAGTCAGTAGCAAATGGAAAGGCACAGGTATAAATCTGCCAACCTGTGGACACTGTGAATGAGCTACAGGGTTTCATGGCTCACATGGGAGAGACTATTATTGTTGTGTTCAATGTAGATCAATTTGTAAAGATTTGTTGACCAAGTTAAAGGGACAGTGTGCAGGATTTCGTATTATCCAGTGGTGTGGTTGCAGATTGCAACCAACTGAGTACCCCTCCGCTCACTCCTCCCTTTCTAAGACTGCTGTAACGTGAGCCGCCGAGTACAAAACC
The DNA here is from genome assembly GCA_916701645.2 of Sebastolobus alascanus. Lineage (NCBI taxonomy): Eukaryota > Metazoa > Chordata > Actinopteri > Perciformes > Sebastidae > Sebastolobus > Sebastolobus alascanus. The sequence continues at coordinate 58,149 of CAKAOJ020000145.1, forward strand.
GCCTCGCTCAGAGGCCATCCTTACCAACATAACACTACTTTAAGGCCCAGACACACCAAGCTGACATCAAAGAACTAGTGGCGATGAAGGCAAACTGTTGCGTCGCCTCACGTCGCCTTTGTCTTGGCCGACAAGTTGCATTTGAACACACTGTAAAGACTACAGCTAATGGCCAGTTAGCACGTATGTTCTGCGCCTGCGTGAGAGGAAATAACTCTCCATAGCAGCAGGTTGCGGTAGTCTGTATTCATTGTTCAAAAAGGGAAAACGGAAGACTGAGGACGGCGGATATAAAAGGGCCTTTAGGAGCAACAGAAGTCGGAAGTCAGACGGCAGCTGGCGGTACCACGGTTTTGCACTCTGCGGCTCACGTTACTGCAGTGCAAGCGTGTCAGAGAACAACGGCGGCCTTCTGGTAACGTAAAAAGGCAAAAAGGCAAAAAGGCTCTCTCTGGAGTCAGAGTTTGGTTTGTCCATTCTGGGCTACTGTAGAAACATGGCAGAGCAACATGGCGGACTCCGCTACCTATGTACAAAGAACGTATATTGCCAAGAAGTGAATGTCAATTGTTCTTTCCATTGCAACATCAGCGCCCAGCAGTAAAGCTATGCTTCCACCATTTTGGACTGAAAGCGACCAGTAAACGTCCGCCTAAAAAGTGCCGTACAAAAGTAAAACAAAATGATTTATATTCTATTGTCATACTCTACCAAAATGGCCTTTGTTGAACAATAAAATATTATAAATATAATAAGCGTCTTCAGTCCAAAATGGCGGCAGTGGCTAATGAAAACATAGTTTTGGATATTATATTTCATTTCTGCTAATAGATCCCCTGAAATGTTACACACTGTTCCTTTAAAGGTGGAAGCATGTTGGGGGGGGGGGGGGGGGGGGGGGGGGGGTCATCATTTACCCAGCCGTCTTACCCTGGATGTACAATGCTATGAAGGCAAATATGGTAGCCGGAAAAGCACACTCTTGACTTGAGGCTATTTTAGTGGCAGTAATGATACCCTTATCAGCAGCCTGTGATATGATGACACTAATTGTCAAGCACAGGGCCTGTAACTGCACATCTGTGGATGAATGAGACATTCACACACACATAAAAGATAGAGAAGAGAAAAACATCTGGGAATCGTTGAGCTCTACTCACCATAAAGGCCGTGAAACATTCAGAAAAAGAACGAATGGAGCTCAGACAACATGGACTGAGCATGACAAAAACAGTTGAAGGTCAGATTGCTCTCGACTGACCTTCAACACATTCCTCCAATATATACACTCCCCATGCACGCCTCACACCCAAGCTGCAGGCTGCATGACCCACTCACTCACATACTGGTCAGACCTGTCCCACTGGGCTTTATCTATGAGCTCAGCATAAGATAAGCATTAGATAACACATTTTAGATAATAGTGTAGTAGCTAACGTGACCTGATGTAGGGCATACACCTAAATTATCTGGCTCCTTAATTTTCCTTTTTTTGGGGGAGGACTTTTTGGCATCTACCATACATATAACAATCTATTGAAAATAGCTTTACATGACCATGAAATAATCAATATTCACGCCTCATTCTGCTCCACACACCAGACTAGTTCATACATAGACAGCTTTCATTACACAGTTTAGTTTTGAGAGAGATATAATGTCTTTCATCCAACAACTAGTCACAAACTGAGACTTTCTCAGGACCCCACTTTCTAACGCACTGGGTAGCCCAGCACCTAAACTATGATGCTCTACTACAGTCGCAGTAAACATCTGGTTGATGTTGTGAATTCAAACTAAAAACACTTGCTTAGGTTTAGGCAACAAAACCACTTAGTTAGGTTTAGGAAAAAAACATCATGGTTGGGCTGAAAATGACTGAAGTGAAAGTGAAGCGGAACGTTGTGAACACCGAGACAAGAAAGTTTTGTAAGTTACGTTAGCGACGTGTTTTTTAGTGACGTGTTTTTTAGTGGTTTTTGTGACGTGTTTTTAAGTGACGTTTGTGACGTGTTTTTAGTGACGTTTGTGAAGTGTTTATATTGACGTTTGTTATGTGTTTTTTAGTGACTTTGTGACGTATTTTTTTATGACGTTTGTGACGTGTTTTTTAGTGACTTTGTGACGTGTTTTTTAGTGACGTTTGTAATGTGTTTTTTAGTGACTTTGTGACGTGTTTTTTTATGTTATGCCTTTTCCGAACATATTTTACTTAGTTTACATACTTAATTTAAACACAACCATGACGTTTTTCCAAAACCTTTCTAAGTGGTTTTGTTGCCTCAACCTTACTGCGAACGTTACTGTAGTTTTGATGCTCGGCGTACAAATGACACATGAAAAGCCTAAAATGCGTCCTCATGACATGCAGAATGTCTGTGTAATGACGTATACACCTTCCCATGAGATCAGGTTGCATACAGACGCTAAAGGATGCCTTGTGCGTTGGTATCACAAGCTGAGGAGCGTGACGAAGCGTCTGTTTTTAACTCCCTTGGAATGGGAACAGGCTGCTTTTTACCAGGAGGTATTGTCTGCTGACTGAAGCCAATATTACAATATCAGTTGACTCCATGAATCAATCAAAGACATCATCTCTGATCCAAAACTGGGCTGCTGCACACACAGGCTGGGACTCGCACTGACGCTTCACAGACAAGAAGAAATCAGTCATCAAACAGTTTTATGAATCAGTCAAACTCCCAAAAGAATAATAGTAATAAATCACTGTGAACAGTGCTGAAAAAAACTGACCCATGACTGAACCAAACTGCTGACCTTTGACCTAATAAGCACTGTTGTATTCAGGTGTGTGACAATGTCAAGGACTCTGCAGGGGGAGGATCAGCGACTTGTTGTGTGGAATAACACAAGCAGGAAGTGTACAATGCACTGTTATGTCAACATCATACTGGTGTTACAGATACATGTAGTAATCATGACTGCACTTGTCTCTACAAAATGACTAACAAAGGGAATGTACTCACCTGCCTTCATATGAGGAAGTGTTTATATTGCAACACCCTGTAAAATTCCACCCACAAATACATTCAATGTTATTCTTATTATCTTATTCTGAGAACTTTTATACTGAAAGACGAGGAGCGCCGAACAACAGCTGAGAGGTCATGCTCTATTTGGGCTAATAATGGCTGACATCCCACATAGTATTTACAGCGGGGATGCCAAGTAGTTTGTATGATAAGCTTCCCTTAACCCATCACCTAAATACTGCATGGGCACCATGTGATGGAAGTGGGGGAAAGGTTCTCACCATATAATCTAAACATAATATTGTTGACCTTTTCCAGTCGAACATCAAGTCAGATGGCTGCGTCCCAAATTACCACTCCACTGCTGCTATTTATAGTGGCCTCACAAAGCCTGAAAGGCACTCCTGTATTATAAAAACAATGCTTCCAAGGTCCTCAGAAAAAAAAATCTCTAAGACGTGAGGCTTTACTTTATAAAGTTTTATTTACAACCGAATGGACAAATCCAGGCTCTACATGGAGTGGATGTACCTGACAGATGAGGTTTCCATTATCAAAAGGCTGCACTGTCTTGTTCTAATGTGAAGTGAAACCCTTATTTACTGGAAGCATTTTACTCAAGTCACCATAAACAACCTGCACAAGACCTTTCTCAAGAAAAGTGTCACAACTGATCCATGCAGCACAACCAGCCATTACCCCACTGCTTCTGACATTTAGCTCTCTGGCCTCACACTGACAGGAAGCAGACCGGTTGTGTGCTTCCTCTCATAGCTCTTTTAGGAAGATTGAGTACGATTTACTGCCTGGTTATAAGTTTAGGGTCATTTTGCTGTTGCTTCAATGAAAAATACTCCCTCGGGTTGAAGTGTATGGATGTTATTAACAAGACAGTCAGTGTCAGACGTTGCTTTAAAGGGATAGTTTGGGTGGTTTGAAGTGAGGCTGTATGAGGTGCTTACCCACAGTCCGTGTATTACCTGCAGTAGATGACGGTCAGCACACGGAAGCAAAGAAATGTACTGCTGTGGACGGGGCAGGCAGAAAAACGTATTTTAGCCACCTAAAAGAAAGGCCCACCTAAAAAATCAAAATCAATTTAAGTGTATATTATATTATATTTAGAATATTTTCACTGGTTTACCTTGCTGTCAGACAGCTATACAGGCTGTTTCCAATGGGGAACTGAAGCCGTTATCTATGCTCCCACCAAAGCAACCAGACTCCATTGAAAGAAACAGTAATTTTACCTCACAGAACACAGGAGTTGCTGGTCTACGGCTGCCTCGAAACTTAACGATGTGAACACAAAGACAACAAAGTTTTGTAAGTTACGTTAGTGACGTCTTTTTTAGTGACGTTTGTGATGTGTTTTCCGCAGTTATGTTACGTTGTTTCCATACATATTTTACTTAGTTTACGTACTTATTTTAAGCCCTACCATGACATTTTGCCTAAACCTTAATAAGTGGTTTTGTTGCCTAAACCTAAGTGAGTGGTTTTGCTGCCCCAACCTAACTGCGGCCGTAGTTTTGATGCTTGGTGTACAAATGACACGCGAAAGGCCTAAAATGTGTCGTCATGACATGTGGAATGTCTGTGTAATGTCGTGCTGTTTATAGTGCAGAACATGGGGGTTGCTGGTCTACCGCTGCCTTGATCAGTTAGTTTGTTTGTGTTATTGTGTGCCTTTGGTTAGTTTGGATTAACCAAAGTCACACAATAGCACAAACAAACTAACCGATCGAGGCAGTGGTAGACCAAATTAAAGTTTTTTTCAATGAAGTCTGGTGGCTTTGTTGAGAGCATAGATAGATACAATGGCTTCAGTTCCCCGTCGGAAAGAGCTGTCTGACGGCAAGGAAAAGCGGTGAAAATATTATAAATATAGCGTACAATTAAACTGATATTGATTTTCCAGGTGGGCCTTTCTTTTAGGTGGCTAAAAAAACTTTTAGCCCCCGTCCACAGCAGTACATTGCTTCTGTGTGGTAACTCCTGTCTGTTTCTCCGAACTCGGGGAGTGCAGACCGCCATCTACTCTTGGTAATACACCTACTATGGATAAGTACCTCATACAACCCCACTTCAAAACACCCAAACTATCCCTTTATTTCCTGAAAGGAAGGCAGCAAAAGACAATATCAAGACAATGCAGGTAAAAGTGAGTGTTCTAGTTTCACAGTCTGTCTACAGCTGCTTTGTCGGTCTGTGTGTGGTTTGCACACTAGTGCATAGTTACAAAGGAGACCTCAAATAGGCATTCAAATACACAAAACATGATCACTACAAATACTTCATGTCTGCACACAGACACTCTTACAAACAGGCAAGGTCTAAAAATGACATACGTACATAAAAATAATTAAAAAACAGCAAGACCCACAGTGAGCAGAGCTGTTGACTTCTACCACTGACAGGAGAAACAGGTCGTGATATGTCTTATAAATGTCCAGCTCTGACTTTGCTGTTGTTCCTATGTTGTCCCTTTTATTTCAGAGAACGTTTCCTCAACGTCCAGTCTCTCAAGAGTCTCGAGCAGGTCTCTAAATGATCCTCTCCTGCTCAAATCAACCTTTCCTCCTCTGTGTCTCACTGACTTTGGCAGACCGTGGACCCACTCTTGGCCCCGGCGGCGGCCTTCTTGCGTCTCTTGTTGAGCAGCGGGTTGCTGGAAGTGTCGAGATCTTTGATCTTCACCTGGTCGTAGTCCACGCGCATAGTCGCTAAAGCGCTGGTCATCTCTTCCTGTGAGAGACAGGGCATGTTTGTTGAGTCCTATTCTCAACCAATCTTTTCAAATGTCAAATGATTTAAACTGGTGCTTTAGGTTTTTTTTTAATGATTGACATTCCTATTTTTACCCCTCTACATCCAAGAGATTTGAACTAATCAGTGCATATCATCGTATTGCATATCATGCAATAGCTTGACATTTTGGGGAACACGCTTATTCGCTCTCTTGCAGATAGTTAGATGAGAAGATTGATACCACTCTCACATCTGTACAGTAAATATGTAGCTTGTGCCAGCAGCCGGTTAGCTTAGCTTAGCATAAAGACTGCAACCAGGGGGAAACAGCTAGCCTAGCTCCGTCAATAGGTAATAAATCCACCTACCAGCACCTCTAAAACTCACTAATTAACAATTAACATCTTAGCTCATCTCATTTTTTTAATCCACACAAAAAAACAATGTGTAACAAGGTCAAGTTGCGTTTTTTACCGGAGGCTATGCTCCTGGCCAAGGCATAGTCCGGTAAAACCACAACTTGACATCGTGTTCCCCAAAATGTCAAACTGCTCCTTTAAGGGCTGTTCCATAGTACACAGTAATTCACTAAATGATTTGTAGTGAAGGGAAAAAATAACCAAAGGTGGACATGTGGTCAAATCATCACTGGCCGAGGCCAAGAGAAGCTGGAGCACAAAGAGGTCTCAGACCGTAAAGGTCAGAAGACTGGTCTGCAAACTGGAACTGACAGCTACAGTCCTGGAAACGTTAACCCTCAATCTCTTCATCCTTTATTAGTTCACGATATGAGGCCACTTTTCAGTCGTGATCCGTACTACCGATGTAGAAAGAGTGTAACGCCTTTGTGCTTTTTGAGAAGTGGCTGTTCGGAAGTGCAATCCGTGAAATTTTTGCACAACGTAGCATTGCAGCACTGAACCGTGGCGTATTGTGCGTGTATCATTTTGGAGAAATGTTCTTTTCATACCTTATCACTTCAAACTTGCTCATTCAGCTGCTGTGAAGGAATGTGTCATTCTACCCATGATTTTTGCTCACATTTACAGTGTTAGCACAACGGAGACATTTTCTACAATACTTGGTGTTAACCCCTCGGTGACTTGATGAGAGCAAACAGCGCTCTTGTTCTTTAAACACATTTCTTTGTGTAAATCATAGAAACAGAGCAGGGAAAATGGCAGCTGAGCTCCTTTGTGTTTAAGTGTGTGTGTGTGTGTGTTAAATATAAACTGTGTGTTTAAGTGTGTGTGTTAAATGTAAACTGAGCGTGTGTTTAAGTGTGTGTGTTAAATGTAAACTGTGTGTGTGTGTGTGTGTGTGTGTGTGTGGGTGTTTAAGTGTGTGTGTTAAATGTAAACTGTGTTTGTGTTTAAGTGTGTGTGTTAAATGTAAACTGTGTGTGTGTTTAAGAGTGTGTGTTAAATGTGAACTGTGTGTGTGTTTAAGTGTGTGTGTTAAATGTGAACTGTGTGTGTGTTTAAGAGTGTGTGTTAAATGTAAACTGTGTGTGTGTTTAAGTGTGTGTGTTAAATGTAAACTGTGTGTGTGTGTGTGTGTGTGTGTGTGGGTGTTTAAGTGTGTGTGTTAAATGTAAACTGTGTGTGTGTTTAAGTGTGTGTGTTAAATGTGAACTGTGTGTGTGTTTAAGAGTGTGTGTTAAATGTAAACTGTGTGTCTGTTTAAGTGTGTGTGGGAAATGTTACGATACAGACTAGTCTGTGACCACTGCTTCCCCCTGGTGGACTAAAGAAACTTTGAATTGTTTAAGTTTGAAACATTTGAATTAGTTTAATTTAATGAAGACAATTTTTCTTTGATGGCTTTCATGTGGTAACTATATATATTATTATAATCATTAAAGGGGCACTCCACTGATTTTAGAGATGAAAATCAGTTTACTAGTCATTAAAAGTAATACTGAGACTGTGAAAACAGTTGAATACTGTATATGGCCTCCGTGGCTCTGGAAGAGCTTTGTGAAGGCTGAGAAAATGACCCAGATGATGTCATAGTGATGTCCTTTTCTCTATGCCATGTTTCCACTGCAGACAGTACCCCCTCAGTTTAGGCGGGATTTTCAGCTTATCGGCGTAGCGTCGGCGCGTGAAACTGCCGTGACATCATCTTCAACGGGACATTCGCTGAATCATTTCAACGGCAACCAAACAGAGAAACATCTGCACTTTGTCAGTCGTACGGTGTAGTTTTGTAGGCTGTTGTTTTTTTGTTTAAAAATCTGGGTTGAGTGAATTATTGACGGCAGCTTGGATATTTAAAAATCGCAGGTGCGTGCCGGTTTGTGTAGGATGTCCCGTGTCTTGCTGGTTACGATTCTTTTTGACCAATCAGTGGTTTTAACTCCACCTTCTGGTGTCGGCTCAGCTCGCTTCAAACCTCGACCGATGTGGTACAAAGAATGGAGTGGTCTTATTGGTACCATACAAATTTTGCTAATGGAAACGCAAAAGTAACCGTTCTAATGTGTAACGAACTGAACTGAACTGGACTGCTTGGTGAAAACGTGCTAGCTTGCTAACGGCCAAGGCCTATTGAAGGAGGCTGGGACACGGGCGGACACGGGTCTTGGTGTATGGGGTATAACACATGCGCAGTGTAACTGAAGCTACGGTCGTGCGTTGCGATTGGCTCAATTTCGGCGAGTGCTGACCAGATTTTAATGCGCATGTGTTGTACCCCAAAGATAAGACGCGTTGATGACGCGTGACCCAGATGCTTTCAATAGGCCTTGCTACCAGCTAACTTCATTATCTTCATCATCATCCATCATCATTTTAATAATCAGCTGCACCCCTGGTAGACATAGGGTTATAAAATATTCCACTGACATGCTGAAATCTGAAGTTTTAAGCTAGCTACAGGCACTTTGTTAGCATTTCAGCTCATGTTTCCATATTGTGGCGCCGATTGCTTTCCCCTCTGTTGGGCGTGGTTTTCAGAGTATGCCGCGTTGCGCTCCGTCTCTATACTAGAGAATACAAGTCAGGATATCTCAGCTTCTGCTCCCTTGATTTTGACCATTCTGTTTTTTAATCTGTCTCTCACTAGCCCCTAAATTATACGGCTGTTTAATACTTAATTGCTGGAGAGCTCCTGCAACACTGGAGCCAACCTAAAGCTTTGACAGCCCAGCAGTGACAGGCTGTAATGTAAACATGTGACCAGAGGGGGTCAGTGTTGTTGTGCGTCTGACCTTCACATCCTCCCACATCTCTCTGTCTTCAGTCAGGACCCGGGTGGTGTGGAGCGGAGTGGAGGGAACCACCATGGACTTCTGCAGAGTGCAAACACACACACACACACACACACACACACACACACACACACACACACACACACACACACACACACACAGATGTAGATATGAGCAAGCAGATGCACAGACAAACAGGAAGCGGTACGTGAAGTATACAATGTCTATCTTTATTTGACCCACAGATACTTACATTAATCCAGGGGTGGTTCGTAAACTGAGTGATGGTCATTCTCTCGGTAGGGTCCGTCTTCAGCAGCTGATGGATCAAATCTTTGGCTGGAAGAAGAACATAATTACATTATTAGTAGCAACACACAGACACATGCAGTTCTTGTGTCTTGTGAAGCTTGTCCTGTACTCAGGGTTAGACTGACCTACTTTCACAGGAAATAGGATTACTTGAGAGAGAGAAGAGTGAGATTGAGTGAAAAAATAGAAAACGTCAGCGTGTGCACAGAGTCATGCACTGTTGGTTAGGAGGAGGACACCAGCTGGCTGTTGTCTCTTGAGTTAAGATGTCTCATAGAGGGGTTTAGACATGATAATCTGTCTTTAGAAGTAAAACTCCAGGAAAGCACCAGGAAATACGGTCGGTGAGTGCAGCGGGAGATGAGCCAGAGTGACCCGCAGGGCAGCAAACAGAGACCATATTTGACATAAACCATAGTTGAAAAATGTTTTCTGTTTGAAGAGACTGCACTTAGGTAAGGACACGTGAAGCTTAAAGAGGTGATGTAACACAAAGATGTAAACTGAAGCTAAAAGCAAAGTGCAGTGTTTCACCCGCATGATGTGATATTTTCGACCAGCTGCAGCTGATCATATACTGATGTTTTCTACAGTATATGAGAACGTCTTTGACGAGGTCATCCAGTACACCTGAAGAGGCAGGTTGTTTTATGATTTCCTGTTTTTGTCATGTGTGCTGCAAGCCTTACAATGAGACCATCTCCATACTGATGCAGATAAATATGACAACACTGTTCACATGTCCAGTAGTGGAAGTATTCATATCCTTTACTACAGTAAAAATACTTCAAAATACTCCACTTCAATTAAAAGTCCTGCATTTAAAATCTTACTTGAAGTATGTAAATATTAACAGCAAAATGTACTTAAAGTATCAAAAGTAAAAGTAATCATTCTGTAGTAAAATGTTCCCTCTCAGTGTTTTACTATTATATATGATGTTTCTGGATTAATATGACTGCTGCATTAATGTTTATGTTGCATTTTACTGCAGTAGATGTTTAAGGTTGTGCTAATTTTAGTTTAGCTAATCTACAGCAATGCACATACAACCATGTATCTCTAAAAGGTCAACTTTTTATGAGCTTAGAAAAACAGCCCTGTTTTCAGCTTTGTGGCGATGAATTTTCCAGCTGATCTAAGAGGGTTTTTAAATAGTTTATTTAGCTTAAGAAGTCTGAGAATTTTCTCAACACCTAAAGGAACACTTCATCCTTCAGTTTACCAGAAACATTCAAAATAACCAAATGTTCTGACAGGAACAGGAAACTGTAATCTGAAAAGTAACTAAAGCTGTCAGATAAATGTAGTGGAGTAAAAAGTACAATATTTGTCTCTGAGATGTGGAGTAGAAGTATAAAGCATAAAATGCAAACCCTCAAGTACAAATTCAAGGTACTTGTACTCTACTTAAGTACAGTACTTGAGTAAATGTACTAAGTTACATTCCACCACTCTGCACATGTCAGACAGGGTTCTTTGACACCAGCGTTCACTTCCCTATCCACAATAAAAAAGCCAATTACAAAAATGGTTAAATTTCATCATCTTTCTCTTACAGATGGAAAACGACAAAACTGCCCATTGCCACCATCATCTGGTAAAGAGTTGAATTGAACACTGACATTTTTGACAGACAGACTCTGCATGGTCGCAGCAAGAAAAGTTTAGTTTTTTAACCTCTCACTCTCATATATCTTGTGTTGAATAGAGCTGAACACAATGCATGTGTTGTCACTAACAAACCTTTCTGTTTGTGTTGTTAGATGGCTGCATGAGTATAAAATAGTGATTTAATAGCATAGACTGTATATAAGAACTGGACGTAATCGTCAACGTTAAAGTTGTAAGACAACAACACATACAACTCCCAGACCGGACAACGTCGTGGTAGCGACCTGTCAATCACAAGGTAGCCACGCCCTAAAGCATACCCTGCTTTATGGTCTATTTGACTCTAAATGGGACCATAATTTACGAAATGACCATCATGCTGTATTGAAGAAGACTTGAAACTAGAGATTGAGACCATAAACTTAGTGTTTACAATGTTTACTGAGGTAATAAATCAAGTGAGAAGTTGGATCATTTTCTCATAGACTTCTATTCAATCAGACTTCTTTTGCAACCAGAGGAGTCGCCCCCTGCTGGCTATTAGAAAGAATGCAAGTACCTTCCTGTGACACCTCTGCCCACTCTGGGTTGGGGAATTCGTACTGGCCCATCCTGATCCTCCTCTTCATCCCCGGAGAAATGGCCTGACCCGTGTTGGAGTAAAAAGGAGGGAAGCCACACAACCTACAGGGACGAACATGGAGAGACAGACACGGTAACTTTAAAACCTCAAATGCCTTGTTGGAAGGTATTCATATAAAGAAGGCATCATACAAAAACATTTATTGTGACATCCCCGCTGCCACCCACCCAACCAGTACTCACAGGATGTACATGATGACGCCCAGAGACCACATGTCACATGACTTGTCATATTTCTCCGGACCCAAAACCTCAGGAGCTTATCATCGGCAAAACACAAACACACAGAAATAGATAAAAATCATGAATGGAGATCAGTGGCAAAAAATATGGTACTTTTTTTTTTTCGTATTAAAAAAATCTGTCAAACCTCTCTGAACTTTGTAGAAATATCATATACAGAATACATGCCACTGTTTCCAAGCCTTTCCTCACCTTTCAGGAAAAAAAAGAAAATCTTTTGAAAACAACATAAAGTGACTTACCCACATAGTACGGTGTATAACAGGGCGTCTGTAGAGGGTTGTGTAGCGTCGTCTCCTTAGCAAAGCCAAAGTCTGTTAATTTGAGGATCCCGTTTCTTTCTTTAATGGTGTACAGCAGGTTCTCTGGCTGGTTAGGAGGCAGAAGAAGAAGAGAAAAATATGACAAAATGTCCTTTAACGGCCCAGAACGGATCATATTCTTCATGATCTTGATCTTTCTGCACCTTGATGTCTCTGTGCGCGATATCGATGCTGTGGAGATATTCGATGGCCGTGCCGATGTCCCTCATGATCTCAGAAGCCTCTGGGAGGAAAAGAGGAAAACTCTCTCAAACCAGAAGCAATTCAGTATCACACAAGAAAAGATACAAATAAAACAGATCATCTAAAAAGAAAGGAACAAATGTTTATATTATTTAATATTCTGTACTTTCCCTGTCTAATGTTATCCAAATAATGAATCTTTCTTTTTCTCTCACATCCTGTGATGTGTTTATAACACAGTCCATCAGTCCTCACCTTTCTCAGTGAAGGCCTGGTCTCCTCTGGCCTGGATTCGGCTGAACAGCTCTCCTCCCTCCATACTGGAGACACACACACACACACACACAATTTACAAACTACACAAATGACGATCCAGAGCATAACATCACCTGTATATCACAGACATCAACCTTGAATAAAGTTAATAACATTTTCTGAGCATTTCTAAAAGCTTTTGTGCGGATCAGTGTTTCCTCATTTTGATATTTTCCCCTTCTGTAGAACAAAATGTGATTTCTACTCATATCATGCATTGCAGTGAAGACACTGGGAAACAATAGTGCGATTAGTAATGAATCCTTCGTTGGAGTGAATAAATAAATGTGTTTTTTCAGACATCAACAGGTGAACTCTACAGGTGCAGGTGATTTTGCAAAAAAATCATTACCACAGTAAGTTTGACAAAAAGATATATTCTCTACATCTACACAGCTTTACACGTTGAGCCACTGGGTAAACACTTTCACTTAAAGCTTTCAGCTTCTTGCAAAGAGAAGTGAAATTGAAATTCTAAAAATACTGAGTGAGTCTTCTTCAGCAAAACTGGATCAAAAGACGGAAGAAGGGAAAAGAATCTGCAGTGTTTATGTGAAACGATACTGTATTTCATTATTTTTACATTAATGTGGCTAATATTTGTGTCCTCTGTTGTCTCATTCATTTCTGTTTTTGTAATAATTTTTTCATTGGCGAAAATACAGGCAGAGCCCAGTTGTTCCGTATTTAACATTTTTCAGCAATACTGATTGAAGCAAAATACACAACAAAAAAGGAGGAAAGAAAAAAGATAAACAGTAATGTACAAGAAAAAATGTACAATGCACCCTCCTTCAAAATAACAGTGACAGCACAAACAAACAACCACCCACACCCATCTATAAAGAATAGGTTTGAAAGTACGTTAAGAAGGAAAATAAAATTACAGATGAAAGTAAAACAGTAACTGAGTATCAGCCATCACATCTGAGTCGAGGTATGAAGCCTCCCCAAACCTTCTTAAACATTGTGGGTCTTTTCCTCACATTCTAGAGGATCTTCTCTGGATTACAGTAGTTAATTCATTAATCCAGTGTCTTTGTGAAGGAGGGAGGTCAGATTTTAGTTTACTAAAATGCAATTTTTCCCAGCTGTACTGGCAAGTAGAATGAAGTAGTTAATGGAGTTATTAATTTAAATGGTTTCACGTCTCCTAGGAGCCACACTTTAGGATCCTGTGGAATAGTATTTTCTATATTTCTGAGGTAGTTTTAGTAATATATTTCCCAAACTCTGCAATCATTTATTCATTTCTGTTTTTATAACAAAATAATTGCATTGCCAATAATACCCTGTATAAGGATAAGATGGCGGATGCGTGTTGATCACATTTCATAGCTTGTGACCTAATTCTTTAAAAGTTCAGACACTCTCAGCGCCATGTTACAGTTTCAGAATCACAACCGCATATCAAACTCTCCCCTCTGGTCCTCAGAAAAAATGTGTTAGTGCTCATTGTGACTGTGCATTAAGTAAGAGCGGACTTTTTGTGGTTCATGACCAAACAGATTAACAGATAGCCGGGAGAGATGTGTGTGTGTGATTGTGCTGGGCTGTACTGTCGTCCTCCTCTGACCCTCACTCATACAGGAAGCAGTGAGCGATAACTGAGAGCACAAACACACACACACAAGGTCACTACATACAGTACAACACAAACAGTCAATAAATGTGCTGATGAGAACCAGTTAGTCATTATTTAAAAGAACCAGTTAATCACTATTTAAAATCCCCTGGAACAAAGTCATTTCTCTGCTTTCACCCTCTGTGGAATTATGTTTTTTTTTTCCATTTACAAGTGGAAGGCAATAAAAAGTGCGAAGTTTAACTACATGTATACACGTCAAAGCTCACACACACACACACACACACACACACACACACACACACACACACACACACACACACACACACACACACACACACACACACACACACACACACACACACACACACACACACACACACACACACACACACACACACACACAGTTTATCGTGACACGTGAAGCCCATATGGAATTCTCTATCTCACCATCATGGCCGACGTCTTCACTTTGTGTCTGTCAGGTCTTATGACTGACCTTTAACGTGCCCTCAGTGGCACAACGCTTATGCTTAAGGCTCGTTTTGTGTGAAACATATGAGCACATTAAACATATTGGAAAATTAATTTCCTACATAATTTTCAGGAAGATAAGGCTTTAGTTGAGTACTGTATTATTTTGTTGACAGACCCAAACCTCTTGTGAAAACATGTCAGGTTTATACTGAAGCAACAGTTTTAGCTTTAACCTTTTCCACACCACTCCTCTTTTTCATAGACCCGTTTTAGTCTTTTTTAGGGGGCTACAGGGGGTCTTTAGGGGGAGATAGCCGGTCAACAGTAGATGTCACATAGAAGTGGTGTACATCATCTGAAAGCTGGGAACCTGAAGATAATTAGAGATGCAGCTCAACATTGAATGTCAAGTTGTTCTAGTCATAAACTAGAAATAAAAAATAGTTGATGAATTAATGAATAAATTAAAATAAATTGTGAAAGTATAGGGTCGGCCGAGGGTGCCGGCACCCTCAAGGAGTGGAAGAGGTTAAATGTATGTTATGATCAGAGCTGCAACGATTAATCAATAAGTTGTCAACTATTAAATTAATCGACAACTATTTTGATAATCGATTAATCAGTTGGAGTATTTTTTTGTCAGAAAAAAAGTCAAAAATCTCTGATTCCAGCTTCTTGAATGAATTCAGCTTCTTGAAGACATTTGAGGAAGTCATCTTCGGCTTTGGGAAACACTGATCGACATTCATTACCATTTTCTGACATTTTATAGACCACAACAACTAATCGATAAATAGAGAAAATCATCAACAATGAAAATAATATTTAGTTGCAGCCCTAATTATGATACCTGTGTGATTCAATCACCAAACAAAGTGTGTTGATTTGTGAAGATGGCAGTATCTTGTTGAAAGAAACATGGTGTGTCACACGTCTGTATTCACTACAGAGCTTGTGTTCTTTATTTATCACAAAGCAAATGCAAATATTCCAGTGGAAACTTGGGGAATCTGAGCTGTAACTTCCCATTTTTTGGTCCACATTTCTTTAAAAGAGGCTCGTTAGATAAATCCACATCATCCTCCTTTTTAAGATCTGTGCTCTGCAGAGCGAGTTAGGGCTGCACAATCTATTGTTTTTTTTTTTGTATCATAATCGCGATTTCAACATGCACAATAAACACATCACGGAAGACTGCTATATTGCACTCAGATTTTTTGAGTTAGTTGAAAGAGAGTTTCAGGAGAAAACTGCACTTTAAAATGTAAATATCATAATTTTTTGTTATTGGTGCCTTTTGTGTTCAGTTCAATGTTCAATTTGTTAAATAAAAAATGTTGGAAACAATTTTCTTTCATTTTTTAAAATTCAACAAGCAATTTGTTGTATTTTAGCAGAATACTGAAAGCAGCAGACGTTATTGCATATTTTCCTCATATTGTGCAGCCCTGGAGCAAGTCACGCAGAGCAGTGACTTGTGGGAAATTGTAGCTCTGTTGCCAGTTTTGAGCCTGATATTAAAATAGCAGGACTCATCGCTGTCCAATGGAAATCATTTATCTACTTATTTACTTTTTTAATACTGTGATCAACAAGTTTTGTAATTATTTTATTAGACAAAGGAGAATTTAATCACATTATTAGGGCTGTCCTCGACCAAAGAAATACTTAGTCGTCTAACACTCAATCGATTTTGAGTTGATTTAGATCTGTAAAACTGAGTTTCTCCACAAAGAATCAAACAAAAGCACCACTTTAAATCTGGTGTTCACCAGAGATGTGTTGATAAGTGTCTTGGAAATAAGTCACTCAGCATGAAAAAGCATAAAAAATCTGAATCGACTAAAGAAATCTTAGTTGACTAAGACCAAAACGACCGATTAGATGACTAAGATGACTGATATCTGATAACTTGCACTAAATATCACCAAATATGGAGACATAATTAGGTAATACATGGTTGTTAAGGAAAGTATTCAGGGTGTGTAAAGTGATGGTGGGGAAATGTGACTCCTACCACTCCATGATGATGAGCAGGCACTTCTTCCCATGATGCATGTTCTCATACAGGCTGAGGATGCGAACGATATACGGCCCTCCTGACACTCGCCAGTGGAGCTCCACCTCTCGTCTGGCTTTGGGGCTGTCGTAGAGAATCTGGGAAACAGAGATGTGATATGATGAGGAAATAATAGATAAATCGATAATGAAAATAATCGATAATTGCAGCACTAATGTCGATAACAGAAAGAAGCCTTATTATTGTCGTAGTGATAATGTCAACCATATCACCTATAGACCTTATTACAGCATCACGTCAGATATTATACTCATTTGGTCAACAAAAAACAATAATTTTTTCAGTATTTGTTTTACCTATACCATCAATGTAGTCTTACATTAGGGGTGGGAAACACCAGAGCTCCCACGGTACGGTATTACCATGATACCTAAGTCACGATACGATCTTATTGCGATTTCAAACATTTTGTGATAAGCTGAGTATTATGATAAGATATATTGTGATATATTGCGATTGCAAATTATGCAGTTTGTCAACATCTGTTTGATCCAATAAGATACAGTTTCCACTCTGTTCATCTCAGAGTTTTCAGTCACATATCTTGAGGTCAGAGGTCAAGGGACCCCTTTGAAAATGGCCATGCAAATTTCTTCTAGCCAAAATTTAGCGTAACTTTGGAGCGTTATTTAGCGTTCTTCCTGACAAGCTAAGATGACCATCGGATTGTTAAGAGGTTAATAGTTTATATAATAAAAGATCGATACTTGACGTCCGTGTATCGATACAATATTGCGATGCAAAATATCACGATACTATGCTGTATCGATTTTGTTTTAGTTGGTAAACAGTGAGTAAGAGAAAGAAAAAATAAAAGCTTATAATAACAGAAACATTAAAGCAATTATTGACCGTCTTCACTGATCCACTATGTGTAAGACAAACACATATAGTCCATAAGGCAGCCTGGTCACATGACAGGATGTGTGTTTGACATAAATGGACAAACGCACACACGCACACACACACACACACACACACACACACACACACACACACACACACACACACACACACACACACACACACACACACACACACACACAGCAGGTGGCGGACCTTGACATAGCACACATCTTCAGTCAGGGTGTATTTTTGGATGTGACAGGGATGGAGTGATCTCCTGCTGTTCACAAGGCCTGAGCCTGGAGTACATAACAAACTGACTCACCAACGTATGACACACACTCCCATGTTACTACCAAACCCATGTTCTCTAAAAGATGGTGACTTTAAAATCCTCACAATGTGAAAAGAACATTTATTTAATTTCAATTCCATGAAATAATTTCACTTTTCTTGGAAACTCCAAATGTCAGAGCAGCTCATAATGTTGTGTTTCAGCTCGCCAGTCTCAAAGAGGAAGTGAGCTGCCGAGGGTTTCGGAGGAGCAGGGTGTCGAAAGTAGAAGTTGAGGGTTTCCGGTAACTTATTCGTCTGATCTGCTACTACATGTGTCCTATTTTGTGAAGCAAAGAAGCGGGCAGGTTTGTTTCTGCTGTGTCATTTATAGCTTTATGACTTTAATCAGATCAGACAGCATGTGAGCTGCTTTCCTTAATTTCCTGCAGTGAACCAGAATTGGCTACAATAAAAGAGCACTGTGTTGGATTAAATACACATATAAAACATTAAGGGGGAGACAATTAGGAGGATGAGACACACATAGTTAATCTTCTGATGGACTCTTTTCTCATGTGAGGCGATATCATGGAGACTAAACACATGCTTGTCCTTGATCCTGCTGTAAACCAATCAACCACATCCTGACGCTCCTCTAAACCAATCACATCTCTGTCCATAGGGACACACTGAGACACACACACCTTGACCTGATAATACCTACTGAGTTTAAGAACACACTAATGAAGCTACAGACACACTCATATGGCTCCAACATGTTTACACTCTATTAAATATTAGTGGCTTAGAGAGCGCTGGTCTGTCTGTTTACAACTTCTACCAATAAAGCGCTGCTCATAAAGTCTACAGCAAAGTGGTCTAGGAAGTGGAATACAGTTCATCAATGAGTGTTAATATACATTGTGTTCTAATAATAATTGTCTATACCTGCTTTGTGCAGCAATAACAGTATAGCATTAGGGGTTACTAATGCTATAGGCCTACTACTCCACTACATTTAGCTTACGACTAAAATTATGGCAGTTAAATAATACAGAGTGTCTATTGGCACCCAGGTGAGAATAGTCACACAGCACCGATGAGGCTCTTTACACCTGGTAATAGTAGTAGTAGTAGTAGTAATAATATAAAGAGCGACAAAGTACATGCAAGGAGTAGGCTGTGGTGGATGAATGGGTCAAACTCAGGAGGCTGGGGTGAAAGTCCTGCGAGAAGCCTATTTTTCAATTAGTTGACTTATTATTATCGTTTTTTTTAAATAATTATTTCCAGTTCTCAGTCACAGTTTGGTTAGGTTTAGGCACCAAAACTACATGGTTTGGTTTAGGAAAAATATACATAGCCTACAGTACATATAGGTTCTACACATACAGTATCTAATGCATGTCCGGGTCGGGTGCAAGTAGCATTGTTGGCTACGTACACCTGGGTGCATGTCATCTGCCATGCTATATACACCCGCATGTAAACAGCCACATTGGCTATTCCGCCCCGGCTGCAAATAGTATTGTTGGCTACTGACCCCTGGGTGCTAATAGCATCTCCCTTAATAATCTCCTAAAATATATCATCGCTGCTTTTAGTTTTTAACAAGTCTACAGTCATGCCAGTGTCTCTGTGAGGCTGTGGTGCAGCGGGTGCTTTGAGCTGAATGCTAACTCTAACAAGGCCACAAGCTCAATCTTAGTTTAGCATGCTTAACATTTGCTAATTAGCACTCAACCCAAAGTGCAGCTGAGGCTGATGGGAATGTCATTTTATTTTTGCAGGTATTTAGTCTTAAACCAGAGTATTGGAAAAATTGGACCTGAGTCTTTACAATTCACCCTGAGGGGAACATGAATGTCAGCCTCGTGGTGCTAGAGGAAAAGTTAGGGGATCAAAATCAGTAAGATTCATCCTCTGGGCTTTGTGAATGTCTAAATTTCATGGGAATACGTCCAAACATTGTTGAAATAGTTCAGTCTGAACCAAAGTGATGGACAGACCAACATTGTCATCCCTGGAGCCAGACAGCTAGCATGGCTAAAAATGATAAAACAAGGATGAATTTCTAATGAGAATAATAATTCCTATGTAGTTTCTTGCAGTATTATAATACCAACTTTCAACCAGAGGTGGGAACAAGTCATTGTTTTGCAAGTCACAAGTAAGTCTCAAGTCTTTGCACTCAAGTCCCAAGTCCTAAACTTTGAATTTTGGGTCCTAAACAAGTCATAATGTGCTCTTCACCAAATGTAATGGCATTTTAACGGCAGATAATATATAAAATTTACAAAAATCATGAATGCCTTTTAACAAGTTTTAAAAAGTTAGTGTGACTGAACTTCATCATAAAATAGATCGGTGGAATTAAGTGTCGACTTACTGGGAATAAATAGCGTTAACGTTAGTTGATTTAGGGAATGAATTGATTTGTGGCACACTTTTTAAATAACATTTTTTAATTGTTGGACTTGGGGGGAAGGTATCAAGTATTTTCAAGTCAAAAGGCTCAAGTCCAAATAAAGTCATGAGTCATTGGTGTTAAAGTACATGTCGAGTTGCAAGTCATTTTTAATTTGGTCAAGTCCAGTCTGAAGTTATAAAATTTGTGACTCAAGTCTGACTCTAGTCCAAGTCATGTAACTTGAGTTTACACACCTCTACTTTCAACTCAAGTAATAGTTTTCCTTGACATCAGAGGTAAACTGCAGTGTACTTTACACAAAACACTGTGAAATCCCC
Source organism: Sebastolobus alascanus (assembly GCA_916701645.2). Taxonomy (NCBI): domain Eukaryota; kingdom Metazoa; phylum Chordata; class Actinopteri; order Perciformes; family Sebastidae; genus Sebastolobus; species Sebastolobus alascanus. Next base: position 78,751 of record CAKAOJ020000145.1, read on the forward strand.
AGTGAATGTCTCCACTAGGCAATAAAAACACACAGATCTGATACATTTCTATTTGCAACCAAGCAAGACCCTTACTGTTGACCTGTTTATATTTATGATCCATACTGTCTGCTGACATGTTTTTCTTTTTGACTTTACATATAATGTGTATATTTTGGATTCGCACCTAATTATTTTAGATTTTAGATTTGCACTTTGTATTTCAACTGCTGCAGCAAATTCTATCTTATCTTATCTTGAGTTCCTTTGTGTTGTATAAACTGAACAGACGGCAGTGATTAAATGATCGACACCAACACATCTTCCAGCTGTTTTGAATACCACAAAGATCCACAACTACAAACTGTTGCATTCATTCAAGAAAACCTCATGGAGCTTCAGTACGGCAGCATGTTTCCTCCAAAGCAGATAATGAGCTTGAACTGGACACAACGAGTTGACAAAGAGTCAATGGAGACTACTAAGCTCAAACCTCTGAGACTGATTAACTTGTTTAACAACACCGGTTGCCTGCAGCGAGCCTGCTTAAGATCTGATCGCAGTTTTCACACACAAGATCTCCTCCATGCAGCGTCTGACCAAACCACTGAGAATTTCGATGACAGTTTGGTCTCTGTGGGTCCCAGAGGAAACCCAGATGTGCCAACATCATGCCAAAGGCCTGACCACAGAGGTGAACACCCACAAACTATGAATGGAAGCCTGTACATGGATCTGTAGCTTGTACAGCTTTCCGTGCGCTAAGCTGGAAGGCACTTCAGGAGCTAAAATGGAACAATCGGCGGCCAAATATGTGCTTATGTGGTATTAAGAGTTAATGGGGGTGCTCAAGAGGACTGCTCTCCCAGGTCCCTCTCCTCCCAGGAGTCAGACAAATCCAAGTTAAAAGAACCCTGATGACTGTAACTGAATTACATTAACAGGATGGCTCCCCTCCAGCTCTGCTGCAAAGTGGATTAAACCTATACCCATCCATTACGCTCAGCGCTCAGAGCAACACTTAATTAAAAAGCCAGTGAGCTGGTCAACTCCCCCCCCCCCCTCCACATCAAACACTCTTTTTGCTCTCTATTTGCCTTGAGATTAGAGAAATACATGCAGGGAAAGTCGTAAATTAGCTTGAATGGCAATAAAGTAGAATAAAAACTCCATCAGCTACACTCTGTCACTTAGTCCAGTACCATCCAGTTCACAAGCAAACCAACACACACACCAGAAAGAGCTGCTATAAGAGGAGGCATATTGTGATTTCATGAGTGTTTTTCTTTGTCATCCGTCAAAGCCTTTAACAGGGTCTTCAGAGAGCAAAGGGGATTCAGATGCTGACAGTGGCTGAGGTCACCCTGACCTGCTGTTAGCTTTCTCTGGTGGAAGCTGAAGTCTGACGAGTAGCAGGTGATGCTGTTATGGATGCAGTCAGCAGTTACATGACTACACAGAAAAACATTTTCACAGATTAACACACCTTCTCTTAAAGGGTAACCTCTGTATTTTGAAACCTGGACCATATTTTCCCATGTTTTTGTATCTAACCATAAACTCTATATAAGAAGTGTACGTAGTCACCGTGACGTCACCAATCGGTTTGTGAACTGCCGTTTTGAAGCCTTCGAGTTGGGTATTTTGGCCGTCGCCATCTTGGTTTTTGCAACCAGAAGTGACACAAGAGGGTGGAGCTAAGTACAACCGAACGTTGAATAAGACATTTTTAAGCGACCAAAAGGTTATAATTAACTTTCATGAACTGAAAACACACTGTGAAAGGGTTAAAAGTTGTAAGACGAAAACACGGACAACTCCCAGACCGGACAATGCTGTGGTAACGACCTGTCAATCACAAGGTAGCCACGCCCTAAAGCATACCTTGCTTTATTGTCTATTTGACTCTAAATGGGACCATAATTTACTAAATGAACATCATGTTGTATTGAAGAAGACTTGAAACTAGGGATTGAGACCATAAACTCACGTTTGTAATGTTTACTGAGAATGCAAGTATAAAGTACTTCCGCATTGGCTTCACTTGTCAAAACTGGAGTTGCCCACTGTGTCTAATTGACTAATAGCGACAACAATTTCTGAAATTGGTCCAGTATTAAGGGAGAACGCTGTAGACGGCAGCTGCTCACGGGCTGCAATATGGTGCTATTGGAAACATAAAAAATTTAATTTCTCTGCTTGTTAGTAGCAAGAACAAACACTTTTAGTGACCGTAACGTTACATTGACGCTGCTCACTTGCCCTCGCAGCTCGTTTTGCAGCTGCCGGTTAAAGCGTTCTCCCTCATTACTGGACCAGTTTCAGAAATTGTTGTCCCTATTAGTCACTTAGACACGAAAACATGGGAAAATAGGGTCCAGATTAAAAAATACCGAAGTTACCCTTTTATAGCCAACAAAAAGTTTTGGTAACACTTCACTTTACAGGTCCGCAAATTTCATGGTAATTAGGTGATAAATAGCAAGTAACCTATATGAAATTTCTTTGGAATTACTGCCAAATTACTCCAATATTTACCTAAAAATCGAAAATTACTTTATTATAAACATTATTTCATAATTATATTCCGCTATTTCCCAATAGCTAGTAATTTATTTAATACATTTCCCAGGAAAAGAATACAAAGTTAATTGATGCTTTATTTCCATGTCTGCTGGTAAATAGATGATAATTAGCAAATAACTTCTTTGAAATTTCTTTAAAAAACTCCCTGAATCATTACATTAGCTACCAGGTTACATTTGTGTAGACAATAAGTCACACAATGGTGAGATTTGTGCCTGATCAGAAGTGTCTTCTATTGGTTTTGGTTTTCCACCTCCAATGAAGAGCAGCGCACAGCCGCTTCTCAAACATAAGGGCCCTATTTTAACGATTATATGCTATTTTAGCATATAATCATTAAATCGTGTTTACAATAAAGTAATTTTCGATAAATTTTTAGGTAAATATTGAGGTAATTGGGCAGTAATTCCAAAGAAATTTCAAATAGGTTACTTTCTAATTATCACCTAATTACTATGAAATTTGCGGACCTGTAAAATGAAGTGTTACCAATTTTTCTGTTACCATGTAAACAGCTCAGTGTTTTCAATTCAGATTCAATTCAGCAAGTAGCCTGAAGATTTTTTGGCAACATATATATTTTCATCATTCTCCCTGCTGTCATATCTAAACTGTAATTGTGTTCTTCTCATTCTCAGTCTGACATGATGCTATCAAGCATCCTATCCCTCTGGGCCTTTCGTCTTTTGTTTTTGAGTTCCTATTTTCTGCTGCAGTTCACTCTCTTTCTCCTCCTCCTGTGTTTCTCTTTCTATCCCAGAGCCTACTGTGGGTCTACCATACAGCTCTACTTGTGCCACTGCTGCTGCTGTCTGGTTTGGCAGCTCAGATCCAGATGGATTACTGTAAGCCAGTAAATCTCTCCGTGTCTGTGCCCCAGCAGTGGTGACAGCCTGACGACCTGCGCCTGTGTGCCTCTACCCATGTATGAAGTTTCCACTGCTCCAAGGTGTCACTGTCAAAATCCACGTGTCTCTATGAAGCAGCGTAACATGTCATAGCACATGGCTGGGTGACCGTGTGCCCCTTGACTTACATCTGATCCAGCGATAGGCTGATATGCTACTAAACACCAGCTCCAAGATCACATTCAGCCTGTCCACATGTAGAGCATGTGAGCTCAGTGGGCAACACGTTAAGTCAAACCCAATGTGAACAGCGGGTACAAGTACATGCAAAATGGTCAGTGCACTGTGACTGGAGAACAAAGATGGGTTTTGTTCTTCACTATTAAAAGCTTCAGAGTTCGTCTGAGTGCTGTATGTCTGTGACAGACATCTGACCCGTATAAAGGTCAAAGGTTTTGAATCTTGGCTAAAGACTAAATAGTGAACCCACTTTCCAACCCTGAGATCACACACAGACCAAACTATGTTTCCTTCAAGATGTATCAAGATGGCACTAGTAACATAGTAAACAAATTACATTTTCACACACACTATTAGCACTTCATCCTTGTATACAACTTAAAATTGTTTATATAAAGGATCAATTCAAGTAGGGTTGGGCGATATGGCCAAAAACTTTTTTTTCACAATAGAGGTTATTTCATATCTCGATGATATATATCATGATTTAGTATGTTTTCTCGTAATTCAATAAATAAATAGTCTATATGAAATAACCACATGGTAAAGCCTATTTTTTTGTGAATTAAATACTTGACAAGTACCGAGTACTTTGTCATTTAATTAAGAACTTTAGTTCAAAACAAACAGAATAGTTTCAAGTGAAATTATAGAAAAAACTAAATAAATACTTCCAGCTATACGCTGACTATGTTTACATGCATGCACACAAATACGGAGTAATCAGATTACGACAGTAATTTGATTCAACTGAGTTTGATCAGAATTTCGGAGAAATTTGAGTTATGTTAAGTCATATTTGAGTCGTATTTCTGTATGACGATATCTTGATATATGATTTCATCACGATACGATTCCATTGAAAGATGATAAATGATCATATTGAATTATTGCCTAGCCCTAAATTCATGGTCTGAATGTAAACAGAAGATTCACCTCCAAAATCAAATACTCAATATATCCCTCTGCTGCCTGTTATTCCAAACTTACTGACAGGTTTGGACACACTGACAGTGACTAAAACTACTTCCAGACACTGTCAAAAATAGCAACTTTATTTTTGTAAACACACAAGTAAAACAATTTTTTCTAGGGCTGCCCCCCTCTTAGTCGATTAGTCGACTAATCGGCCGTTTTGGTCTTAGTCGACTAAGATTTCTTAAGTCGTTTATTATGCTTTTTTCATGCTGAATGACTTATTTTCAAGAAACTTATGAGCACATATCTAGTAAACACAAGATTTAAAGTGGTGCTTTTGTGTGATTCTTTGTGGAGAAACTCAGTTTTACAGATCTGTCGATTAAATCAACTAATCGATTAGTCGACAAAATATTGTATGAGTGTAAATCGACTAAGAATTTCTTTGGTCTACAGCTTAAATTTTTTAAGTATGATCATTTGAAAAAACAAACAAAATGTCTTCAATTAAGCTGTAAGGGAATATATCTTTAACTTCTATGGTTAGAAATGCTGACTGGACTATAAGTGAAGTTTTCTCATGAGGTGTGTAAACTGAGCTGAAGGGGTTTTATCTATCCTCTACCTGTTTATAACATACACAGAGTGTCAGGTGACTTCAGTACCTTCAGTGCGCACTTCTCTCCAGTCTTCTTGCTGAAGCACTGAAGAACTTTGCCATTGATGCCTAAGCCCAGAACCTGACTGGAGATCTTGTAATCGTCCGTCACCGCGTTGCGCTTTATCTCCACTTTGGGGTAAACGGGCAGGGCGAAGTGTGTGGGCTGGCTGTCCGCGTCCTGTCCGTCGGCAGCGGGGACAGCGGGCGGCGGGTTCGGCTTGTAGTCCGCCGGGGAGTCCGGCTCTGCCTCGGCCACTGGCGCCTTCAGCGGCTGCTCCTTCCCGTTTCCATTTTGTAGCATGTTCACGCCGGCCTGTTGTCACCAGAGGTAAGTCACCAGAGTATTGCGGTGACGCCTGCTGCCCCTCCGGTAATTGCGTAAAAAGCTGAGGAATCTTTGCGCACCGGTTCTGGCGCGTCTGGTTGTCCCGGGCACCGCAGCCCCTGTAGGGACTCCACACACTAATTCTGCTGTATCTGCAATAAAGCTTATAAAACAAATTACACCTGTTTAAACACAATAATTATTTTTCCTCACTGAACTTAAATACCCGCCTTTTTTTTTTAAAGAACTATTCTGTCAACCGGTCAAAGGTGTCTCTTCAGAGAAATCCAAATATATCAGATCATCTGAATGTCACAAAAATATATATTCCAGTAAGAGAAGTCTTCAACAGACCGCAGTGCTGAGGATATTCTGTTGATTCTGCTGATCTCAGCTTCCCGTTTATCTGGAGTACTCCTTTGGTTGTGTTCACATGGCCAAGCAGTCACTGTCACTGTTTGTTTAAGCACCACCCTCCTACAGTTTAGTCATGTTCTCAACTGGTCCTGTGTGGAAGTCTTAAAGGAGCAGGACGTCTATTCTGCTCAGTTTTCAGAGAGCACTGTGGAGAACAGGAGAGAGCTGAGAGGAGAGGAGATTAGAGCAAAACTTACATATGGATGTCCTGACAAGTTACTGTAGGCCTATAGTATGTAGAAAACCACTGGAGCAGGATCCCTCTAACCCAGTGAGTCTCAAACTGGGGTCCTTGGCACTCTGCCAGGGGGTCTGTGAAAAGTTTTCAGATTCATTCATTTAAATTTAAATTTAATAATACTATAATTTACTTTTTTTTTTTTCTTTACAAAAGGCTTCATAGTCCAACGAATAAAATTTTAATTTTTAAATCTACAGTAAAATAGTTGATAGATTAAGTTCTAATTTAACAAATCTATAACTCTTAGAATCTGCAAATATGTTTAACACACGTCTAATATCTTTTTAATGCATTTCTCTTGTGCTCTTTTTAGGGCTGTCAATCGATTACAATATTTAATTGTGATTAATCGCTTGATTGTCCATAGTTAATTGTGATAAATCGCACATTTTTTATCTGTTCAAAATGTACCTTAAAGGGAGATTTGTCAAGTACTTAATACTCTTATCAACATGGGAGTGGGCAAATATGCTTGCTTTATGCAAATGTATGTCTATATTTATTATTGGAAATCAATTAACAACACAAAACAATGGCAAATATTGTCCAGAAACACTCAAAGGTACTGCATTTAGCATTAAAAAATATGCTCCAATCATAACATGGCAAACTGAAGCCCAACAGGCAACAACAGCTGTCAGTGTGTCAGTGTGCTGACTTGACTATGACTTGCCCCAAACTGCATGTGATTATCATAAAGTGGGCATGTCTGTAAAGGGGAGACTCGTGGGTACCCATAGAACCCATTTTCATTCACATATCTTGAGGTCAGATGTCAAAGGGCCCCTTTGTAAATGGTCATGACAGTTTTTCCTCGCCAAAATTTAGCGCAAGTTTGGAGCGTTATTTAACCTCCTTCCTGACAAGCTAGTATGACATGGTTGGCACTAATGGATTCCTTAGGTTTTATAGTTTCATATGATGATGCATCTTCACTTTAGCTTTAAAACTGAGCCCGCTACAACTTAAATATGCAAGTTGTGTTAAAGCGTTTTTATCGCGTAAACTTTGACAGCCTAGTTCTTTCACATAACTAAAACTATAGAAGTGTAAAAAAGAAGCTAAGGTAAATTATTTCAAGGGAAATACATGAAGGGTTCTCCGGTATGTTCTCTATCTTGTAAGGGGTCCTTGGCTGAAAAAAGATTGAGAACCTCTGCTCTCACCAAGCGGTTCTATCAAAGTAAATAATCTTAGATAACATGACACTAATATGGCATTGTGAAAAACAGTTTATTATTGAGCTCATTTTTAATGACAAAGTGTCTGTTTGATTTGATTCTGTCTAAGTGACCACAACTGTAATCATCATCGTTGTGGGCTGTTAAACAAAGATACAGTAAACACAGGTGTTGTGTATGAAAATGTGTGTGTGTGTTTAGTAGTCCAGTGCACAGATGAGGGCGACTCCCCGTTTGATCCAGTGTCTCTGACTGTGATCTGTAGGCAGCTCCACCGCCATCACATAGTTGGTGGAGTGACCGGTTGTAGACAAAGTTCCTACAAAAGCACACAAAGCAGCTCAGGGACATGAAGACAGTTGAATTGTCTGTATTTTTTTTCCATCACTGAGACTGAGTTAAGTGTGTCTGAGCAATCGACCATGCTGGCACGCAAGGTGTTGGCTATACTGTACGTGCTGTGGGTGGAAAATACAGAGCTGCACATTGAGACGCTCCGTGAAACAAGACACTAACTGGAGTCTATTTTGGGTGAGTACTAAACCACCAAAAGGAGATAGACACAAACACTGGAGCGAGCAGCTCGACACCTCGTCACACTGGAAAATAGGGTTAAAGCTGTAGTCGGTAACTTTAGCAAATATGATAAAAAGTTATTTTTATAAAACAGTCACTATATCCCGACAGTAGTGCCTGAGACAGGTAATCTGAAAAAAATCACGTTCCTCTGTGTCCTCCTGTGCTCCTAATGGCGTTTGCAAGATGTCACTGCGCCCAAACCAAAACAACCAATCAGAGCTGAGCAGTCTCAAAGCAGCTGTCAATCACTGCTCCCGAAACTCACGAACTCTGATCAAATTGTCAAACTCGGCAGCGCTGATCAAATATGAATTAATATTCTGTTACGCTACATGTCCACCAGGTCCGGCAAGGACACTAGGGGACGCTCTGCTCCACTCAACTGGCCGCTCAAGTGGTGACCTATCCTATCGTGGGATGCACCTGATTGGTCCCTGGTTTTCTGCTCGCCGTTTCAAACAGGAAACAACATGGCGGCCTGCTCGTAAACTTTGTTATTTCATCTAAACAATTCACTAAAATCTACTTCTGAAAACATTTAAGGCAAGAAATAGGCGATGCCACTGCTGAATCCCGCCTCATTTTAGATCTACATCTCCTAGTTTGACAGCTTCGTCCAAGTTTCGTGAGCCGGACACGTCGTGCTGGACGGGCTCATTTGCACAAAGTTGAGATTTTTTAAACTTTATGCAAATACAGAACCCAACTCGCCGCAACACTCCCACCGTGCACTGGGCAACTGATTCTCCTGCTTTCCACAGGAAATGAATGGAAAGAGTTGAGACGCCCTCCGTCACCGAGATCTGGTGGAAACGTGCCGTTACTGTAATGCCTATTTCTCGCCTCAAATGTTTTCAGAAATATCTTGTAGTGTACTGTTTAACAATAAAATGAGAGATTTTATGACCCGGCCGCCGTGTTGAAAACAGTCGAGCCAAAACCAACACCGCCCACCAGCCGGAGCAAACTTTCTCATTTTACAGCTAAACAGTACACTACAAGACGTTTCTGAAAACATTTGAGGAGAGAAATAGACATTACAGTAACAGAATATTGATTCATATTTGATCTTGTTTGACAGTTTTGCGAGCAGTGATTGATCCTAACTCGTCACATACATCAGACCCCTCGGCGTCACTTTTTCTGTCGCACTTAACACGTGCTTAATGTTGTGAATTAAACAAAAACACTTGCTTAAGTTCAGGCAACAAAACGACTTAGTTAGGTTTAGGAAAAAACTACATGGTTGGGCTTAAATCTACTACGAACAGCTGATTTTAACGTGAAAGGGAAACATAACGCACGAGACACGAACAGCGGTCTCCTGGACGAAAGCCTTGTGTTATTGGACCTATCCACCTCCCCTCCTGCCCGTCCTGTGTGTCTTTTTTGCTCTTTAAAATGCATCATCACAGCACTTTCCCTGTGTGTTTACAGTTGCCGCGGATGCGTTTACATTTAGTGGAAAGCCGTCGGTATTTGACGCCCTGGGAATGACAACGTGCTGGATTGGTTTTCCTCCAGCCGGTGATATCCTGCAAATGCCATTAGGAGCACAGGACGACACAGAGGAACCTGATTTTTTTTTTTTTACAGATTATCTGTCTGATACACTACTGTCAGGATATAGTGACTGTTTTATTAAAAATTACTTTTCATCATATTTGCTCAAAGTTACCGACTGCAGCTTTAATACACTTGAGCAAAAGTTTCAGTTAATCCATTTCCTTGACTAAAAAAAAGGAAATAAAAAAATCCCTAAATAAACAACTTGTTAGCCAAGTGCTATCTAATCTAACAAATAATATTAGTTATCTACAGATGAATCCAGTGTGTTCTAACCAGCACGTGTGAGGGTCTTGTAGATGGGGCAGATGTAGACCCCAGAGGTTGGAGGTTTGCGGTTGGGTATGGGGATCAGCCAGATGACGGCCATGTCTGTGTGGAGCTCCTTGGGCCTGGCCTCGGTGAGTTGACCTGCCTCCTTATCCCAGCGAGCGCTCTCCAGGAACAGGCCGTGGATGTAACAGCCTGCATTTGGTTTCTCTGTTATCTCTGACGCTGACTTCACTATTACCTGAGGGAGGAGGGATTACAGAAGAGATGAGGAAGAGACAGGGTGACGGTCAGTATATATAAATCTTCAAAGCAATGCTAACAAAAAGTGACAGTATATGTTGAAATTCATACACAGCTATACATACTACAGCTTACTGTCTGACCTCAAAGTCAAATCCAATTGTGTCGATGGACGTGCCGGAGCGACGGGCGTAATTCTGGAGGGTTCCGGTGAGAAAAGCCTGGGGGAAAAAGAAGCCGCTAATCCAGAAAACAGGTGGAATGCCGTTATAGATCCATCTCTGCAGGAAATTGATCCGCTGAAGCAGGTCAGACACCCAGGAGGCCAGTGGCTTCAGAGACGGGTAAGCCTGGAGGGACAGAGACACGTGGCCGGTCAAAGAGCTGTGTATTCTTAGAAAGCAGAGCCCTGAGTTATTAGAGCAGGACAGAAATGTCACCAAAGGTTCATCTGATGTCCTGTACACTGAAATCACTCCCAAATGTCAGAGTCTCATCCCCAAATGCATCCAATAAAACACACACAGATGGATGTCATAATATTAGTTCAGTTCAAGGCACACTGCTGTATTCTGACATTTTGGGTTTCCTTAAAACAGTGGTCCCCCCCTACCTTTGGAGGAAGAAATATTTTCCCGTCCGCAGTGAAACTGTTGTTTTTGAAAGGCTAAACGACGAAAAATATTAACTGAAGCAGAATATTTTGTTGGATAAAAAACATGTTGGGAATTTGGGAAATAATTGCGATGACTCTTTTTTCAATAAATTTTGGCTTTTGGACTGAGGACTGAGGCAATTACAGAGACGGACGTCGCTCGCTCTGTGTGTTTGAGACAGAGGAGGATGTGTGTGTGAGTCAAGGTTTCTCTTTGAATTTATCGAGGGTGAGCCACCCCGCCTACAGAATTTCAAAATGTATAAAAATATGAGAAGGTAATTCTTTAAAAATTAATTTTCTCAATAGGATTTTGAATTCAGAAGAGAATCAGATTTAAATGTCAAGGCTCATGTGCAGGGTGTTACAATAACAGCATTTTATCATTTGAAGAACATCTCCAAAGTGAGGCCATTTCAGTCTCTGGGCAACACAGGGAGACTGATGCTTCTATAACTAGCAGGCTAGACTAGTGTAACATTCTCCTTTTTGGACTACAGAGGAATACAATAAATCAACTACAATCAATTCAAAATTCTGCTGCTCGAGTGCTGACTAAGACCAAAAGGAGAGCACACATTACGCCTATTTTTAAGTCTTTACACTGGTTACCTGTTATTTTTCGTATTGACTTTAACATTCTTTTAGTAGTTTATAAGGCACTACATGGCCGTGAACCAGACTACCTCTCAGAGATGCTTTTGGTTTATGAGACAGGAAGGCCTCTCAGATCCTCCAGTTCTTCTCTTTTAGCTGTTTCCACAAAGCAGAACAAAAACTTTTGGCGATGCTGCTTTCAGCCGTTACGCTCCAAGCCGCTGGAAGGAGGATCTGAGAGGAGCTGAAAATATTCATATTTTTAAACATAAACTAAAAACTCATCTATTTAGTCTGACTTTTATGTAGTGATTTATAATTTTAGTGGTTTTATTATTTATACTAGTTTTATATCTATTCTGCTCTATTTTGTTTTATCAACATTATACTACTTTGAGCAACTGTTTATTATATTTATTTTTTTTAAAGATTTTTTTTAGGGCTTTTATTGCCTTTATTAGTGCAGCTGTAGGATGACAGGAAAGAGGGGAAAGAGAGAAGATGACACGCAGGTGAGCTAGAGGTCACCCCGACTGTTTATCAAAATTAATTATTTTATTCTATTTTATTTTATTAACATTTTACTACTTTTAACATCCTAAGTTTTGTCAATCGCTTGTAAAGCACTTTGAAGTGCATTTGATTTGTTTGTTTGCTATATAAATAAAGTTTGATTGATTTACATAAATGCAGCATATCGTGATGTGGGTTGTCTTCAACACGTTATGCTACATAATGTTTTACAGTAGTTGCAACATGATATCTGACCACTGGGCACTGGTACCCACAAGTGAACCAGAAATAAATGGTGTGTGTGTGTCTTGCCTTGGCTTTCCACATATCAGGCACCACGTTGCTGAAGAGGCTGTTGGCCATAAGCTCCAGTTCTGATGACATCACCACTAAACCCTTCAGAGCCTTCACGATATCACCGAGACTCTGAGAGATGACCGCCAGCAGATTGTTATATCTGGAACAGAAAAGTACAAATGATTTAAACTAAATGATTCAGTACTACTCAGTCATTCATGTATCCTACTATTAAACAATTACAAGAACAGGTGCATCACTCACGTTTATTCATTTGATCATGACAAATAGATGATTATAAGTTATAAAGGGAAGTAGAAATGTTAAATAAATATTTAAAGAATTCACTCCGAGGGCCAAAAATTATGTAAGTAGTACAATTATTTCACAACTTGACGTTACAGCCTGATATTATAACTTAAATTTGATTTTTAATATTGCTAACATACCTCACATCAGGACAACAACACTTAAACTAGTTCATAGTACAAAAAGGAACATAATATATTTGCGAGAGGCTGATAGGACTGTTGACCAATAACAATGACTCTACAAACTCTCTCTGGACAAGTTGCTGACCTCACAAGCTACAGCGGCTCACACATAACCGAGTGAGATGTTATTATTACAGCATGATCTCATATTATTATGATTACTGGCTGTGACTTTTGAAGGGTACAATTTTAGTTACTGGACTCAAACAGAGATATTACATTACTGCTGGTTACACATTTAATTAGTATTTTGTACCTCAAAAGTGAAAAATTGTACTTTTACATAGGGACGAATCACTGAACTATTCTGGGCCACTTGACTGAGATTCATATGTTGAAGCTAAATACTGTCAGAGAGTGCAGCACAGATGGTAGTCTCTTTCTCTGATCTCAAAGAATTACCAAACTGTAGACATGTGTTCTCCTGCTGGATGAGTATTTCTTTAAATAGCTTAAAATAATGTACATATTGACGTAAAAGATAAAGGACAGCTGATATGAGTACTTGGGAGTCGTCCAAGCCGATCCCAGTGTGACTGATCAATGTATCCTCACACAACAGTTCGTATGATATCTTACAAAAAGTTATTCCTCATTTTTTGTGCATTTCCCTACGAATGTCCAGCGACATGTGACGCATGTCTCAATTTCCGCTCCAGGCTTTTCAAAATATACTTCCATCTTCACAGGAAACAACTTGGTTAGGTTTAGGCAACAAAACTACTTAGTTAAGTTTAGGAAAAGATCGTGGTTTGCGTTAAAATAAATACAAAAGTGGAGTAACTTAAGTACAGAAGTTATGTGACAAATAAATCAATGTCGACTTCTGGTTTCACACGGGGTACCAACAGCGGTCTCCTGGGCGAAAGTCCGGTGTTTTTTGACCCACCCATCCACCCCGACCTCATCCCTGCATTTGTTGCTCTTTATTCTTCCGGTTCACAATTACGTGGATTACATATGAATTGATTTTGTGGGATATATACGAATTACAGTGCATTACTTTTCGTAGTTATAGCTAAGAACAGTGTATGAAAACAGTCTGGACTGATACACAGTGCTGCTGTATCAAAGCACTGCTAACACAGACAGAATAAGGAATACTGTGCAAGAAAACTGTCTAATACACAGGACGTTACAACTACTTTCAGTATCACATTGATACAAATGGTGATCAGACAATTTACCATTTTTTACAATAAAAAGTTAAAGTGTAAGTGTGTTATTATATCAAGGAGACCTGCAGTGTGGTTTGTGATGTCATTTTTTAACACAGCCTAATGTTACCTGATGACCTCCTGGATGAGCACTGTGTTCATGGACTCTTCGTAGAGGACCGGGTACTTTTCCATCACCTCCTGAACACTGAAAGGCTGAGGAATCTTTTCAACGATGCCTGCCACTATCTCCTCCACTATCTACGGTACAGGAAGAGGCACATCACCAATGAAACACAACATGTCTCAGCCGTAGTCAAGGCATTTAGAAAAACACACACATCACAACCAAGTTCCTGACTGGCTGCTCAACATTACTCAGTTAAATGTGTTCGGCCTCTCAATCTGTATTGAATTAGTGTACAAACTATAATATGATGCAAGTAGTACTAAAAAGATAATAGTAAAGAAAAAAATCCGATCAATAGAAAATATCTGTACCTCCTCCAGAGTTTTGCCCCCAGCAGATGCGGCTCGAGGCTGGAGACGAACCACGGCTCCCAGCAGGGCGAAAGTCTCATTCTGGGCGAAGCTGATGTTGGCGTTGTCATGGAGACCAAAGATCTCAGGTGTATCATTGATGGGCAAACCACGGATGTATGCCAAGTAACCCTAGAGTCAGAATTGCCATGACAACAGGTCACTCGCTGACACCAGCTGTCATCAATTAGTGTGCTTTGATTTACTTTAGTATATCATCATATACACAACCTGTGGTCCAGCACATTTCATTAAGTTAAAGTCAGTCTTCTCATTAGACAAACGTTGCACATAAACACGTCATTGTTGTTATGTCTTAAAGGATTGTTTCACACAGTTTTTTTTCCACAGACCCTGTGTCTGAAATCATTCACTCATTCGCTACTCCACCTAAACCATCCAAAATAAATACTGGATACTGACATTTATTTTTGTGTGTGATAAATACATATTATAAGCTATTTTGTTGAGTTGCCTCTTAGCGAAATGCTAAGTCCCCCCTGGTAAGCAGTGATGCAGCATATGTCTAGGGCTTTTATTATGAAAGGTAAGAATTAACGGGCGTTGTGAATGTGGTGGCAATAAGCATATTAACCCTAATTACTGTAATAAATACAAAGTACTTTGTGGCCATTTGTGTGCGATGCGCTGCTCTGCTCACATTAAATACATTATTTTCGGGCCACAACTCGTGGATTTGTCTCAATCACGCTGCTATCTCTCCTCTCGTCCGACTGCCATTTTTCCTTCAGCGCAATGCATGATGGTATATAGTGCTCGGTTAGTGACCAACATAGTACAATACTTTTCACAATGCATTGTGGGATACTTTGAGTCCACTAAAATATGGTATAATAATTCTCACATACATACAGTATATGGACAGCACTACAAAATGGCGAACTCACTATATAGTCCACTAGATAGTGAGAAGTGAGTGATTTCGGACACAGTCCCAGTCTTGGTGAATTGACCCTTTAATGTAATGAATAATTATTATTAACAATTATCTCCCTTTTTTAGTGGTATGTTGCTTATTACAAAGATATAGTCATGTTTCATAGATGGCTGTCTTGCAATGTATCCCCATTAGGTGTATTGCACAGAGAGTTCCCAACCTTTGAAAATATGTGCCGTTTTGGAGAATACCAACTGATGCAGACAGAGGTCAAGTTTAATGCACTACTCTTATCACAATCTTTTGAATGCTCCTGCGTTTATCTAACCTTGATATCCAGATTTGTGTCTATCTGCCGGTAGACTCCAGACGAAGAGTAGACATGATCGTCATTGAACACAGCGGGACAGTAGAAATCCTCCAGCACACTGAGCAGACATCGTCTGTCCCAGTCATCTGTCACGCGGCCGCCATAATTAATCTCTCCTGCAGTGTATTTTAGCACCTGGACAGGTGGAGGACAAAAAACACACACACACATTCTCTGGCTGAGACAAAACGTATGTGTCTTAAGAAAGGGCCTGTATGTATTTTAAGCTTATACAGTACCTAAACTATCCACAGTGATAAGACACATGTCACAATAGCAATTAACTGTGAGAAATGGACATGTGTGATGCAAGACAAGTTAGGAGGAGAAAGGGGACAGGATCAGAGTGGCTTTGAAGTTATTGTTGTCTTAACAGGATGTCAAATACTGACGGAAAGACTTCTACCCCCCACCTTGTATGGGACGTCCTGGTACTCGTCCAGGAACATTTTGAGTTGGCTGATGCAGATGTTCAGGTCGCCGTCGGTGAATTCGTAGGGAATGTTGAAGCCCAGTGGGCCAAACTTCCTTCGCTCCAGAGCAATTCCATGGAAGAGACACAGAGACAGGAGCAAAGACTTGAGGTGTGTTTTCTGGAGGAGAGAGGAGAAAGGAGAGGAGATGAGAGGAGAGACATGAGGAGAGGAGAGGAGAGGAGAGGAGAGGAGAGGAGAGGAGAGGAGAGGAGAGGAGAGGAGAGGAGAGGAGAGGAGAGGAGAGGAGAGGAGAGGAGAGGAAAGGAGAGACATAAGGAAAGGAGAGGAGAGGAGAGGAGAGGAGAGGAGAGGAGAGGAGAGGAGAGGAGAGGAGAGGAGAGGAGAGGAGAGACATAAAGAGAGGAGAGGAGAGGAGAGGAGAGGAGAGGAGAGGAGAGGAGAGGAGAGGAGAGGAGAGGAGAGGAGAGGAGAGACATAAGGAGAGGAGAGGAATAAGTTGGAGATACTACTAGATAGCAGATGTTCTCAAAAACAAAACTGATCGAAAAAGGCAGGTTTTCTAATCAAAAGTTTAATGCTGTGTTCACACTACGAGCGACAAAAGCAACAAAACGGCCAGCGTGGCCAGCTACATTGTCAGCAGGTCGCCGTTGAAGTGTTGCTCAAGCGCTGGTTGATGTAGTTCTGTCGTTAAATAGCACTGGGGACTGGCTAATAGCATTATTTTGGATGGAATGGAACAGGGTGAAACAAAAACATATGATTGGTAGATGCTTCACTGCGTCATTGGAGCGCTGAAAAAAGTTGAGACCACCGTCAAGCAGTAGCAAGTGTCGGGCGTCAGCTTGTAGCTTCATGTCACCGGCTTCCATTGAAAATGACTTGTAGAATGTTTCGGTGTCGCTCGTAGTGTGAACACAGCATAAGGTGGTAAATATAATAAGCAGGAACAGACTCAGTAGGGTGGTGAGTGACTGAAGACTGGGCAGACCTTAGTGGAAGAGGTGATAAAGTCATTGGTGAGCCTCAGGTAGGTTTTCTGTAGATTTGCCTTGATTCCCTTGGGAGGCTCAATGGTCATCTTGGACCCATTTTGGAGAATGGACACTGGGAACTTGTTGCTGGGAAGACTTGTGAGCCACAGACGGAAGTCCCTGTGCACCTGTTTGGGGGGGTTGTAGGACATGTTGTACCCGTGGGCATTAAAGGAAGTGATTAACACTGGCAAAGTAAATGAAAGGCTTGTCTAACGTACAATACTACAATTGTAAGAGCCAAATATGGTGTTAGAATGAGCGCTAACAGTTGTTTATCATGCAAGACTTTTGTGTGTTTGGTTATCGGTGGAAAATGGCAATGGACTTTGTTCACGTTTATGCACAGTGAAGCAAATAAAATGATTGTTCTTCAACAACCGAAGAACATGTCTGCAGATTCTGTAAGGAAGGCAACATACAACAAATGGTAGTGTATGGTAGGCCATCTCAGACATCTCAGATATCAGAAATCTCAGTAAATTACATTAATAGACTGAGCTCCTAAAAGTGTACAATATGTAGTATGCATATTTTCTGACCTTTACTGGGTCGATGTTTTCAATGAGTCTCTCTAGGGCAGGCATCCAGCTGGGCGCCAGGTGACAGTTCTGGAAAAAGACCCACTGACCTCTTTCCATAGCAGTGTGCATCAGGGTCTCAGCCCAGGGGCCCTGAGATCACACACAAAGCAGCAGAAGAAGAAAGGGCAGATGTGAAGACAACAACATGCCAAAAACAGTAAGCTTAACATCAGGCTTTAATTAAAGAGAAAACATCCATGTTTCCTGAAGTTTGCTCCGTATGATAGAGTATATATAGAGTGAGTAACGTAGGGAATCTCCCTACAGCCAGTTTGACATTCTAGGAGTCTTTCAGAAAGGCTTAAGAGCCTTCAGGTCAATATAGACTGAGGACAAGGTGATGTAACAGCCCAGCATGAGCCAGGATCCTAACTCACATAATTGCAAGTAATGTGATAAAACAGCCACAGGGGTAATGTGTTGCAGGGAGAAATGTTGAGCGAGCCATTAGGTTTCAGGTTTGTGGAGGATGAGGCTGCATTTATCCTAAAACCTCCTCATGAGGTTTTTTTTATGGTTATTCTTTGAGCTCATTTATGGTGTCCTGGAATCTAGCATCTGCCAAAGTGGTATTGTACACTGTCCTGGCCTATGGCCATAAATAGAGAAAACAATTAGCACAGAGGTGGCCATTCTTAACAAGACAAATGAGAATGGCCTGGTTCTGTGAGAAAGTGTTTTGCAGCGCCTTTCCCCAGGGTCACAGAGAGTGTATGAAAGAAAGAGAGAATTCCCAGGCACCACCCCGGCCCTGACCTGGCCCTGGCCCAGAGAGATGGCACTCATTTTCTTAGAGAACTGCATGACGTCGGCAAACTTGTAGAGGTCAGCAGCGGGGTCAGTGCCAGGGGACAGGACAAAGATGAGGGGAGTGGAGACGGACGACTCCTTGAAGACCACGGACAGGTCTGACGTCTGTGGAAGGATGGAGAGAGAGAAGGAGTAACAAGTCATAAATACTGCGGCTGCATACTGTAGAGCAAACAACCAGAAATAATTTCCAGCTGAAGTTATCATAGTTAATTACAGACTCCAAACATTAACCAATGTTTGCACTGCTGCACACCCAGCCAATACAAATGGAACCATTATAGCCAAGTTAATATTACCACACTTCTATGCCGCTGTGACAGAGATAAGACGAACCTTGTGTCACTGCATACATATTGGTTTTAATATTAACGTTAAAGCTGGAGTGCCCCCCGCTGGCAGTGAGAGTAATTAAAAATATTATTATTTGAATATGAATTACACAAACACTGTCAACGTGCTTGTGACATATGCCTGCAGGTGAGCTAGCCACATCTCCCCTGCCCCCAGGAGCGCACTTTCGCCATCGATCGCTTTCCTTTTTTGGACTTTAATCCTTCCTCTGACCGCCAAGTTTCTTTATTATCTGGAATATTCACTCCAGAAACTTTTCTAGGACGCTACTGAGGATTTTCCGCCATAGCTTCGGCCATACTTCTAGCTGCTGCTGCTTGGGTCTCTCCCCCCTTCCTGCCTGTCAAGGTATTGGGTAAAACAGGTAGACTGACATACTGTGTAACCAATCAGAAAGTTGGAAAGTGCAGCTACGCTGTGAAGAACTGTAAGTTAGTGAGCAAGTTTGGTTGACGGCACTTTGTGGACTGCTCATGTAATGACGTTTTTGTGGAGTTAATGTGCTCGTTCTGAGAACAAATAAGCTGTATCAGCATTCTTCTGGTGCGCCAGCGCTGGAATGTCACCACAGACACAAGGAACCAGAACTCTGAGAAATAGAGAGAGCTTTCCCCGGTGGCAATAGGCTTAACAAGCCTTGTGTAAACTCGTTTGGCAAGGGCTTGAATATAACGGACGTTCATTTAAATGTAAAAGTCACACACTCAGCTTTAAGGCAAGAGGGAGGAGAGTGACTTTACCTGAGGCTCTATGAAGCGTTGCCCCAGCTGAGCTGAGACAAAGTCCTGCAGGCCTTGAACAAGACAGTCAGCCCTCAGACAGCGCAGGACCAACAGCTTCTGGAATGAGTCCAGCTCTGTGTCCCACTCTCCTGGGAGAGGCTCCCTGTAGGCAAACATACCCACATGCATACCTTGTTAGATATTAACAGCTTCTGCACAGCGCAAATGAAGGAAACAAGTTTGAACATAGTGGTTATGTGTGCGTGCCTGTGAGGCTGGTTGCTGTCAAAAATTCTCTTGAAACCCTGCAGATGTTCAGTGAAGCTCTCCGCCAGGTTGCTGAAGTTGTCCAGAGCGCTGAGGCCCAGGATGTCCTGCCAGGCGCGCTCCGACAGCCAACTCACTGCTGGGTTGGTCAGCTCCTGGACGGGCATCCCTCCAGACAGCAGGTAGCGCCACTCAGCCTGCCACAGAGACAACGCAGACTCATCAAATATACTTGGATTAACTCAACTTCTGTACGAGTTCCTCCAGGAAATTAAAGAGGGGAGGGAGCCTGCCAACTCCCCTGTTTCTCACCATATCAATTTTGTTCTCGTTCGTCATGATGCGAGCGCACAGGAGAAAGGCGAACATGAGTTTGTGCTTCTCAAACAAGCTGCGGCACACATTGCTGTACAGGCTGAAGGTGAAAAATTCATTGATGTTGGTGATTCTCTTCCCCACTGTGTCTGTGAGAAACATGTCAAGAAAAAAAAATCATTGGAAGCAGAAAAAATATATTTTTTACATCTGGTTTCAATGCCATAAACCAGTTCTCATGATTTTTCCATCTGCACAGAGTAGACATAATTCTGTTTATAATCCTGCAACCATAATGACATTTATTGTGGAATTTCTTTCTACCTGCTCTCTCAGAGTTGGCAATGCCAGCCATGAAGATGCCAAGGAACCACTCTAGTGAGTACTGGTACATGGGGTCAACATTGGACAAGTCCGATACACAGAAGAAGAGGATCTGTGTGCGCACAGCCACCGGCACATACTCCAGACGGGTGGCGTCAATGTCCTGCTCTGTCTGCTCTGCAGCCATCACTTTGGCCTGCCAGTAAAACCAGCCAGTTAGTAGAAAATCCAACAATAGTAGCTTATGAGTTTGATGGCACACCAAGTTACATATGAGAATAAAAACGTTCCGAGCTAGTTATTTAAGAACTTCCTGTTAGGCCACGTATGATATTAGCTCTCCCACTATCTTACCTTGATCTCTTCAGCTTTGACCTTGGAAGCCCCCAACACTTGGATGAGCTCCTCGTTGTCCACAGGGTTTCCCTCTGTGGAGCTGAGTCTGAACAGGATCTCATCCTCAATTTCTTTTAGCTCCTGTTTCATCTTGGCGTTGCTGATGATCAGCTGGTTCTTCGCCTCCTCCAGGTCTGAACATTCCTCAGCCACCACCAGGCCCAGCAACTGATCCTCTAGACCACTGGAGACGCACAAAATGCACATTTACACAAACACAGACCGTAAGACAAAGACATAATCGTAAGTATAAAGTTCATACCCTAAATTGATGCTGAAAAAGTATTGGTTTTCTATCTGTTTTTTTCATGTTCATTCTGTTATTTTATGAACATAATGCTGACCTCAGTATGCATTGTATCGTCATATTAGACCTGTTGTACGTTTTATTTTGCCACTGGGCTATCAGATAAATCCTAAAGATTGCCTCTCTGACAGATGGTGAAAAGAGGTGCTGCAGCATTTTATGAACATTTAAGCATGTAAACATTCTCTAGTAGAAACCCCAAATACAAGTATGCACGTGAAAATGAGCATAATAGGTCCTCTTTAAAGTTTTTTATAAACTGAATTGTGCTTTTATCTGTTTAAAACGTGTTACCTGGGTGACAGGGTGAAGTTAATGAGGGTGACTTTGGTGGAGACCTCTGGAGAGTAGTGTGGGTTCGGCAGCTTGGTGGTGATGTACATCTTGAAGCCTTCATGGTACGGGATGACTGAATCCCCCATCTTCAGCACTGTGCTGCCTTGCTGCTTAAATGTCTAAGGGCCAAATAATGTGAGTTAAGCCGACCAGTGTGTGATAGATATTTGCATATAACACTGCCGCACAGTTCAAGTAATTTTTGTTTGTGTGTGCATTCACCTGTTGCAACAAGACAGGTTCTAGAGCTGGATCTAACTCCTCTCCTACGTTCTCCAAGAGGCAGGGTTTACCAAAGCGGATGGCGTTCTCTAGACTGCGGAGGAAGTCCCGGTCACTTAGCTTCATAACCTCCAATCCATTATCCTTCTCCTGGGTGATAACAGGAAGCAAGTATGAATGAACAGTGGATAAAATTCAGACACTGAGCAGCTTTCCAGAGGAGTTGTGGGTGGCGTGGAATTAGAGGTAACCCCAACAATATACCCACTGAACCTAGTTTAACAACATATTGAACACCTGCACTGGATACTCTGCTACGTCAACTCTTGATACTGGGAAATAAAGTATACATGTAATGTGAAGGAATAAATTAAAACATTGATACGGCTACTTTTCATGTCTTTTTGTCTCACTGGCACCCTCTGCAGTTATGGTCGGATCAGCACACAGATAAGAGTCCTCACCATGTTTTTGATCCACGTGTTGGCTTGTCCCTGAGGATCAATGAATAAAGCCCAGCGCAGAGAGTACTGGGCAATCACACCATTCTCCACTGAGAGGTTATCCTTGGGCAAACCTGATATCTATGCACAGAGAAATGACAAAGTATAATGACAATAAAGGTAAGTCAATCTGATGGTCTGACTATTAAGGAGCCGTGTCCACCAAAGCGATTTTTCCTAAGGCCAGCGTATTTATTTAATGCTTTGCAATGGGAGGGCCGCATATTTACCCTATGGTAAAAACGGCAGCAGTGTGACAAGGCGTTGAGCAACTATTCTGCGCCGAGCACTGCACATTTGGTGGTTGTCAGATTTCAGAGTTGAAAAAATTTTCAACTTTGGGTAAAGGCTGCACTCATCATTGTCACTTTTACCCAGCTGTCCAATCCCAAAAAGACATGATCAAATTTGTTTTATTATGAGTATGTTTCTAGGTCTTATTGTTTATGTTATGCTATTGTTTTTGCTGTGAACTTCATGTTGTCCTCATGTCTGGAGCACTAACCAAACAAATTTCCCCATGTGGGATAATAAAGTTGATCTGGATCTGAACCAAATGATCTCGTTTACCAAACAATACTTACAAAATCTCATGAACCCACACAGACCGGCGGGTCCGTCCTCTTTCCCTACGTGCTTCAGCCTTCCCTTCATCCAGAGCAAGCCATATCTACGGAGCAAGCACTCTACCTTGTGCCGACATGTTTACTTCCGCAGATATTCCATATCATAGCAACCAGACGCAACCAAAGCTTCTCAGCTGAAAAAAACCCTACACCTCCAAAACAATCTTAAACGCTCCCAGCTGAACGTTTTCAGCTGGGAAAAAATACTTTGGTGGACACGGCCCCTAACAATTACAATCTTAAAATGCTTCAACCCTGAAGGTCAGCTGATAACAGGTTGGTTCTGACCTGCCAGGAGCGGATCTTGACTGGATCTCCGAGGGTGTTGATCAGGTTGGGTTCGTCAGTGTGGGGAACACTTAGCTCTTTAAAACAATGCAGCCACTCCTCTGCCATGGCTGCCCTGTACTCTCCCTAAACACAAAAAACACAATGCCCCTTCATGTATATCATGCAATAGTGCTGCACTGATTAGGATTAGGAACAGACAGAAAAACAGTGACACGCTATGGCTAAACTACTAAAACGTACTATTAGGATACTCATGCTTTCAACAGTAGTTAACAGTTATGTTCAGACTTTAGGACTGTGATAGGTTGGATTTTTAGATGAGTCAACTGGAACAACAAAAACAAAAGTTACAATTTTTTTGGCAAAGCCAAAAATATTGAATCTTAAAAATGCAGTTGATTGTGATGGGAAACATCTACGTATAATTACACATTATATTATGGGGATTGCAACCCATAATATTCACACTCACACACAAACTGAGTTACAACCCACTTACAGTGAAGGGTCCCAGGTACGCTACGTATCCTGCAGATAGAAGCACATCGCCGGCCACATTATTGACCAGGTAATCCAGATGTTGCACGGTTTCCTTCCAACGCACCTTCTCATCTGCCAGTCCTCCTATAAGCTGGAGAAAATCAATGCATCAATGCAAAGGAGTTAAATATTATGAGATTAAAATATGAAAATGTGTTATTCTCATCAGACAATATTACACTGCATTTCCTTTAGCCTATTTTAGAGCAAATATAGAATACTGCATGAGTCCTAAAACCCAGAAATGAGTTCGCATTTTAGCACTTCAGGTTCCCTCGTCTGGAAGTCGATGGGTTTTTGGTTAGATGTCTGAAATAAGATCTGTGGTTAAGACAAGCTTAAGAGATTTTAAGGTTTTGTTCTATGACATGAAATACATCAATAAATACCCCACTCGTGAATTTTGAAGCTTTTACGTGTCTTAAAAAAAAGCGGTTTCTAACAAGTGGCTCATTAGTCTGCCTTTAGCTTAGTTGTGGTGACTTAAAGTCATGCGACCGTTGTGTAGTTCGTTTATAGCCTAATGTTAGCTTTTTACTTCTGGTGATTTCATTCACACTTCAAAATCATAAAAGTGGTGTTCATTTGTGGAGATTATCTTATGGAACAAAACCTGTAAGTATCATAAACGTGTGTTTGCCGCAGAGCTAATTTTCTGCAATAATCCAAAACCCAATGGAAAAATCCCATTGGCTTTTTGTCGAGGGAACTCGGGCCATTTTAACTTCCGGGTTGGCCTACAAAAATACGTCATCCCTGCAGCACTATATAGCCTGTTACAGTAAATCTTTATGTCTGTATTCTGCTATCTCATACTTATTATTACACTGGTTTAGGGTAACGTACAGTATATAGCCTTATAACTTTCATTGATTTGTTATCTGTATATGTTTTTCTCTACAAATCTGTATCCTGTTTCTAACCACCTCTCTGGTCTGTTTCTTGTGCTGCTGTAATTAAGTCTTGTCTCATCTCATCTTATCCCTCCTTCTGACCTTGTCTGCTCGGACGAGGCGGCCCTCGCACAGTTGATACTTGCTGTCCAGCTCCTCTTTCTTAGCCAGACAGTCCTGGTACTTGGCCTGCAAAGTGGCAATACCGCCCTCCACCGCTGCCAGCTTTCCCTTGGCATCATCCAGGATGCGCTGGGTCACCGCTAAGTCCTCCTGGGCCTCCTGGAGAGCTTGCTGTGCAAATATTTACATTTTTTAAATGTTAAGATGGCTCTCTTATTTGACAAACTTGTAAGTACGGTGGTATCTTACATGGATAATCAATGGCTCAAATGTGGATTTCAGTTTTTACCCTTTTAGGCTCCACACCCTTGGCCACAAAGTGATATAGATGCATGGCTCGCACCCACTGGCAAATGGAGGTACAGGCTTTGGAAACCTTGGCAATTGCGGCCGGCTGGAATTCCTCATTATCTATGTAGGGCTGGATTAAACTGATGACGCTATCTGGGATGTTTTCCTGCAGAAATGATTATTGGAAGAAAAAAAAAGCTGCTTTTAATACATCTCCAAAGCAGGAAGTGACAGAATCAACAGCATCAAACATTTAGAGACAATAATCATGTTCTAGCGAGACAATGACAACATACGCTATACTGTACATACAATGACATGGCAAAAGATCCACTAGATATGAGCTCTACCTTATCATACTTGAAGAGGCTCTCCAGAAACTTGCCAGGGTCTTGTAGCAGACCCTTACCAGGTTCCCAGTAGTCGTCGACCTTGGTGCCAGGCTTCTTTCCAGGCACCCTTTTGGGTTTGATGTCCTTCATAATGCACACCGCCTCAATAACCAGCCTCACCCCCTGGGGAGGTCGCTGCATGGCTCGCACCTATGGGAAAAAAAAACATTCAGGAGGTTATTTTCTACATATAGACTAACAATGCAGAAAAATTTGAAGAATATCTTCAACCAATCATCTCTGACCTCAGTGACATCATTCTTGTTGAGTGACTTGAGGCTGGCGAGGGCAGCATCCAGGGCTGGCAGAGCCTCGTCCAAGTCTCTCTGGGCGTCTGCTGCGATGGCTCCAGTTAAACTGGCTTTCTCTGAAGCTTTGGCTTCCTCTGCTTGCACTGACATGCGGGTCTCCTCTGCAACCACCGTGTCTTTCTGGCAACGTAGAGTATAAATCACACTCAAGGTTATAAGTTGCGAAGTTTTCCAAAAGCACCGCTCATGCACATGCACAAATACTAAAGAATAAAAAAATTGGACCTAGTTTTTGCTCCACTATTACTGATTGTCTGTATCTTAGTTTTCCTTACTTTGATGGTCTCCATAGTGACTTCAGTGTCCTTAGTGGCCTCCTCCAAAAGAGGCCTCATCGTCCCCAGCTCCTCTTGCATCTTACTCACATCCTTCGCTGTGCTAAGAAGCTACAGGATCACAGAGCAGCAGGTAGTCAGATAACAATGCTAATCATGCAGCATATGTATACAAATTACAAATTGAATTCCTATTATTGTTATATTTCCAGGTCAGTGCCTTGCCTTGTCCAGGCCAGTCTTCATGCGCTGACGAGCTCCACACAGTTCTTGCTTCTTGCGTCCAATGAGATCGGAGAAGATTTTGAGCAGTTCCAGGTAGCTCTTGGGTGTGACATAGTTGTGTCGAGAAAGCTCGGCCAGGTACTGTTCACACTTCCTGGCTACCATCTGGTGGATCTTCACACACATCGATGTCTGGAGAAGGAAATCAATTAGGGAGAGACTGGGGCTGCGTCCAAAATCACATACTATGCACTACATACCCAACATGTGTACTATCGTTAAACATACTTTTGTGTGAATAAACAGTAGTATCTTTTCGGAGACACTGAACTTTAATTACCACGTCACTTCCTGAGAGCCTCCAGGCCGGTTGGAGATGCGTAACCATGGTAACCCGTGCCAACCTCATGTGACCAAAAGGTGATTTGTGAGAATCATAAAGTCGGAACTAATTGAAAACTATATTACGCCTATAGAAAAGTGGAATCTTATACTTAAATTGAAGCGTTATTGATGTTACAGAGCTGTCCGCCATTGTCTGTTATGAACGTTGTTGTCACTAACGCATTGCATTGTTGGATATTTATGCCGCCGTAGTGTCCAGTGTTTGCATACTGTAATATTTCACCGGAAATAGTATGCAATTCACATACTATTGGTTTCATACTAAGGTTTCGGACATACTAAAAAATCTCATACGGTTTTAGCATACTAAATAGCATGTTAGTGTGGAATTTCAGACGCAACACGTGTTAATGAAAAGTTATTTCAGTATCTTAGATTTTTGATTATAGTTTTTATCCTTTTCTTTTCAGGCAGCCAGTAGTTTCTATTTATCTAACCAAGATATAAAATATATATATACACACACACTCACACACACACACACTATCCTCACCAGTCCCGTCATGGCTGTGGGGCTGGCTTCTAGCTCAGGCAGTTCATTCAGAAACAACGTGGCCACAGCCTGCAGAGCCTCCTCTGGCCAGGCACTGAACCAGTCTATGGTGCAACAGGTCACCAGTGAGGGAAACTGCCTCAGCCGTGCACGAAACACCTCACCGATAGGACTGCAGAGGAAGAAATGAAGAGGAGAGGCGTGAGTAGTGGAAAGGGAGAGACTAAGGGTAAGGATAATTTGCTTTCGACCAGGTGATCGACTTTGCACGGTTACTAACCTCATGCAGAGTACAGTGTGGATGTTGCTGCGGACCCTCCTGATGTAAGCAGCCATAAGGTTGGCCTTAGTTGGCTGCTGGCCCAGGTCTTGCACCACTGGCTTCATGGCTGTCAGGATACGCTCCTGCTCGTCTGTTGCATACAGGTTGGGAACATCCCCAGAGTTCAAAATGTTGTTGATATCCTCCAGGAATGACTCACTCTTAATCTGGGACATTAACACAAAGATGTTGATGAGTAAAATGCTGCATTGTCTTCTGGAGAGAACAGAGCTACATCACTTTATGCATTACATACTTTACATACAGCATTCCTACCAGAAAGTTCCAGTACAGTATGTACTAGGACTGTGTGATAGTGATGCTATTAAACTAGCACACACACTGTAGCAGGAGAGAAGAGATATTACCTGTGTGTCGACAAAGAGGAAGGTGATCTGCTGGTCCTGAAGGCCAGCCTTCAGCATGATGCTTTTAATATCTTCTCTCCACTCTGTCTGGCCGTAGTTCTTCGACAGCTCAATCTGGAAACACTCATATTCTGACCTGAATATGGGCAAACACACTATGAGGACTGGGCCACAAGATACTTAAAGGACCATATTGGTGTCCCTGCATGTTTTAGCACATTAACAGTACACGGTGTATACTTTATGGTTCAACAATCTTAAGGAATTTACACACCGGGGGTGTGACGAGTAAACTGCAAAACACTTGCCTGCGAATATTATATGTCTAGGGCTTTTATTGTGAAGGTAAGAACAGGAGTGGATCTGGTTTTCATAAATATATACGCAACTCAACCTGTTCCGTACAACATGATTGGTTGAATCCTTTAATCGTAGTGCGAAAATAGACCTTGTTCTGAAAAAAAAGTATGTTGTACCTGAACTATTACTCAATATTAATAAATATTACAACTTTAGTATAAAACAAAGGAAACTGAATGTTGATTGTTAAATATTACTGTAAACTATCAATCTCATGTCTCAGTCTGATTTTTATAATATGCCATAAAGTAGGACATCAATCCAAAAATGTGTGTATGCTTTGGAAAAAGGTCAGCAGTAGCATAATAGTATAGAAAACGCACAAAAACAGCAGTGTGACCCTTTTAAAAAGCAGATATTTGGAGATAAGAACTGTTTCATGTATTCAGCCTGTTGTCATGGGAGTTGTATAAAGTGTGGGGATCTCACATATATGAGGCCAGCTTAGTGAGTGACTGACGTCCGCTCCCACCCACTCCCAGCAGCAGGGCGTTGCCCAGAGGCTGGCGCAGGATGCGGCTAATACGGCACACATGCTCAATGGCATCCATGAAGAGCACCAGCTTCATCTTGGTGTTGCTGATCTGGTTGTAGTCTTCCATGTATTCCTCCATCACTTTCACCAACTAAATAATATAATATAGGGTTGAAAAAAATATCAAGCATTTTGTTAAAGTATTCAGTCACTCACTTATGCTGTGAAAATAACAGGTTAAAGAGGGGCACAGGGAAATGAAGCACCTTCACAAAGCACAATGTGACTACTCATAAGCCAACTGGTCAGCTGTTTAGCAACAGAAAAAATAATATTCCCAACACTGGATGGAAGCACTCACCTTCTCCTTGTCTTCTATGAGTGTGTAGACTTTGTGGTGGACTCCAGGAATCATGAAATCTCCAAACAAAACAGGTCGGCAGGGCACAGCCTCTTCAAAGCTGCAGTCAAACTCCTGGATGCAGTCCTTCAGGAGGCTGTTGAACCAGTCCCTGTCCTCAGCACACACCAGGCGGTCTTGGAATACCCGACAGCTTTCGTGGTACCACAGCTGCAGCAGCTGCAATTTGTCCTAAAATCACCAAAGTAACACCACTTTTATACTGGGGGTTTTGAGATGTACTTTCATTCCTTCTCACATTTCTCCTTCGTTCAAACTTCTTCTTATATGATTATTCGATATTTGTTGCATCTATTGCTAGGGTGGAATAAGCCATACAGCACACTGCTGATACTAGTTGCTTCAAAAGAAAACTAATTTGTAAGTACTTAATGGATCAAGTGACTAAACCTGAAAGGATATTCCAACAATATATTTCATAATGTAATTATATGACATTAATTTGATTCTGTTGGATCTGACTACCTCCATCATTCCAGCCTCTGCCATGAGGATGCCCTGGAAGACTTTGGACAGATCTCTGAGGTTGAAGGTGTAATGGGACTTGGCTGGAGTTGGGAGGAGCTGGGAGGTAATGGTGGAGTACACTCGGAGAGTAGCGTCTACAAGAGGCTCATTCAGCGGCTGGATCGCTGGCACCGGGCCTGAAGAAAAATAGCAGGATAGAAGAGAGAAGTGACAACATTAAAACATGAAATTCACGTGAAAATCTATTTAACTGGAGGGTTTTAAGACAATACTTTATCAGAAGACACTTTCACAAGCTTTGGTCAACATGTGTTGTCATTCAATGTGCTCTATGAATAAAATGACTTAAAACAACAATTATTATCTTCTTATATCATACTAACTATACTAACTGATGCTGAGTATTAAAGGGAAGATTTGCCGCCTTCTATGTGGAGGTCCAATCAGTGTTGATGGTAAATGTAGTCGATTTCAGCAATTAATTCATCATTGCGTGCTATTGACAGAGAAAGCTGAGTTCGCGGCTGCAAAATCTGTTGTTCCTCCTGCATCCAGTGCCGTCATTTGACGTAACAGTGACGTAGTTGGATGCAAAAAAGAACTACAGGCTGTCGGCTTGGATTTCAAGTCTCCACCTCTGGGCAGCCAGGGGGCCGTGCATGCTCTAGATGCTGCTCAAAAACAGAACTTCCTTTTTCTCTTCACTTGCATTGCAAACTAGCTACGTGTCCAACAGCGAAAATGGCATCCCAAAATATGAGTACAGAGGATGTTATGGACGAGGATACATTTTACAGTGTTTTGGAGGACTCGGATATTCAGCTGTATTTATTCGAGCAAGAGTATACCGCCGGAGGAATGCAGCAGGGAGAGACCGTGGCTGCGGCCCGTGCAAAAGGAGCGTCAGAACTGACAAGCAATGCATCCTGGTACATGTAGGCTCTGCCAGCACAGCTCCGCTGGCAGGAGAACTCGGCTTTGTCAATATAGCAGGCACTGAGGAATTTATTGCTTCAACTGACTACATTTATCATCAACACTGATTGGACATCCACTTAAAAGATGTCGAATCTTTCCTTTAAATTACATTTGACACACTTTGCACTCTTATTCTACTTCCTTTCTCTTTGTCCCTGACTTACTGCCTGGTTCCTTTTTACTCATATTTCCATCTGAAAGAGAACAAAGATTCAGTTAGAAAATGTTGTTAAATTTTTTTTCACAAGCTAATGTAAGTGTTCTCTGCCCTGCAGCATCTGTTCATACACATTAGTAGACCCGACTCACCCATCCAACTGCCCAGAATAGTGGAGAAAATCTTTTTCTTGCTGGCATCTTCCATTTCAGTGAAGGACAGGAAGTTGAAGTGGCGTGTGAAGCGCTGGGTGATGGGGTTCCGGCCTCCACCCGGGGGTCCCATCGCACAGGCAAAATTGATGTCCACTATGTGCTTGAATGTACCTGTGGAGAAAGGACAGGAAAACAAAAGAGGAGCTAAATCTAATGAGATGATTCACAATTCTGAGGAGCGAAAATAACAAATCTATGTATTAAAACAGTAACAATTCATATTTTAGGCATGAAGAAACACACTGAGCAATGTACTATTAGTGCAATAGGACAAAAAAGAGTCAACATTGAATATAAAAAGCTTAAAGTAACAATAGGGTATTCTCACCTATCTGTTTCCTGTCGTACCAGCCTCCATGGTCCATCCACTGTCTCAGCAGTTCAATAGGAGGCTGAGCACCATAGGTCTCCAACATGGGCATGTTTAGGTCATCAATGAACAAGATGAAGTGCTTCCCTATTGGAGGTCCAAACACACCCTTCCGCCTGATACACAGGCACATGCATCATTGAAATAGTGGGTCACAAACACATTATTGTATCGTAAATAGGGCTGCCCCCTCTTAATCGATTAATCGGTCGTTTTGATTTTAGTCGACTAAGATTTCTTAAGTCGATTAGTCGTTTTTTATGCTTTTTTTCATGCTGAATGACTTATTTCCAAGAAACTTATGAGCACATCTTGGTAAACACAAGATTTAAAGTGGTGCTTTTGTGTGATTCTTTGTGGAGAAACTCAGTTTTACAGATCTGTCGAATAAATCAACCAATCGATAAGTCGACATTATAAGGACGTAAATAAGGTGTAGTTGGATTGACAATGTATATATAGTAGAGCAGGCATACCTTTTATCTAGTTTACTGTCAATATAGTCTTGAGTCTGGTTGGCTGAGGTGCGGGCCGAGAACATGAGGAAGTGTGTGATGTATTCAGCAGGCATGTTCTTCAGCAGCTTGTCTGACATGATCAGGGTCTTTCCTGTTCCAGTCGGCCCAATGCAGAGCACCTGGATCACACACACAGACAAATATAAATCAAGTACATGATATGCTGCAGGGAAGACATATTTTTGTAGGCCAACTAGGAAGTTTGCATCGCCCTGGTTCCCCCAACTAAAAGCCAATGGGATTTGTTCATTGGATTTTGGATTATTGCAGAAAATAAGCGCTGTGGTAAACAGACGTTTATGATACTTACAAGTTTTGTTCAGCGAGATAATCTCCACAAATGAACACCACTTTTATGATTTTTGGAGTGTGAAAGCGATCGCCAGGAGTAAAAAGCTAGCGTTAGGCTATAAAAAAACTACACCACGGTCGCTTGACTTCACGTCACCACCACAAAGCTAAAGGCAGGCTAGTGTTTGGCGTGATGATGTTTAGTAGTCTCATTTAGCCACTTGTTAGCAACCACCTTTTAAAGACACGTAAAAGCTTCAAAATACAAAAGTGGGTTATTTACTGCCATATTTTATGTCGTAGAACAACGCGTTAAAATTGCTTGTGTTAACCACAGACCTTATTTCAGGCATTTAACCAAAAACCCATTAAAAAAAAAACCACTGACTTCGAGACAAGGGAACAGGAAGTGATAAATTGTTAACTCATTTCCAGGTTTTAGGACTCATTCCTGTAGCACTCTATTGGTGCCTTTTCTTGGCAATGAAAGCATTTAAATGTAAAGCATTTATTAGTGGATTCTGAATAAGTGCTTCAGTTAAAATGTGCACAGTTTATGCTGACAAGTGATACAGTTTTGAACTTTTTTTTTAGCATTTACAGTATTTGTAGACAGATGTGTGAAGCTCAACTACAATCAAAGTACTCACCGGTTTCTTATTGGTCAAAAGCATATCCATGAGGAAAGACATTCTCACTGTGTCAGCAGTGGGAACGATGATGTCAGCATAGTTGGTCTCTGGGGTGATTACAACACTCGTTGCGTATGTCATCCAGCTGACCCACTGGACCTAGAGTACAGGCAAATAGATGATTGAGTGAAAAGCAAAAATACCTCTGATGCTTGATTGCATGAAAACTCTGTATAATTATGATTATAATCTGTTTACTTTTCTTTCCTCATCTTCATCGTCATCCTCAAAGTTACTAATCCCTGCATCATCAAGCCTGTAGTCATACACCAGGGCCTCCTCTGGAAAGTATAACTGAATCTGAAGGACAAATACATTTACGTTAATCAAAATATACCTCTGTAAAGAAATAATAAAGCTGTCAATACAAGTGAAATCAGAACTATTTTGGTATTGGGATGCTAAAGCGGAGATGCTGATGTGACCTTTTCCTCTGCCATCTTGTTCGTGAGCCAGGCACTGAAGCGCTTACAGCTGGCTGCGTCTCCCGTGGCTCCGACACTCCACACCAGAGAGAAAAAGAACCAGGGCTCAATCAGCTCCTTCAGTCGGTCCAATTTCTTTTGGGGCGGTGGCCTCTTGTCCTACAAGACAATAAAGGATTGCTGAGGGGATCACAATCAACAACATTCACATATACAAAAGTACAGAACAGGATTTTTCATCAACTCTAATGTAAAATCAGTAACATTCACATTTACACTCGTAGCATAATTGCAGATACATTATTTACTGAAATGGAATAGATGCAACCCAACAAACTCAATCAATGTTTTCAATAGCAGAGAATCTTGTTTCACCACAGTTGACCGTACTACGGAAGCCCTGAGAGCCAAGTGAGAGAAAAAGTGGTGATCGATTTTCTAAGTCTAAAATTGTTTTCTCTCCTGTGTTTTTCTCTCGCTTGCCTCTCAGGGCTTCTGTACCACACAGATGGAAATTATAATAATACATTCATTCAAATAACAGTTGTTAAGATAGCTCAAACCCTTCATTTTTAAAGTAGCTTGTACAGCTTCCCTAAAACACTCCATATTTACCGTACAAAGCTGAAACTCCTACGAGTCTTCTAGTTGCTTCAACAGCATATTTGCACAGAAATCTATATATATTCATTTCATGGGGGTGAATCTAACAGAGAGGAGCTGCACACACCTCTCTAATGTCGAAGGGATTGAAGAAGCAGTCCATAAGTTTAAGCAGACTACAGGTAAGGTTGCTGTCCAGAGATGTGATGACCTCCTTTACTGATGTGCGGACAAATGTGATGGAGTCCTGCGTAAAAATAAAAACAAAATCAGCACATTGTTTATACTACCATAATCTACTATAATGAAAAGATTCCCTGCTGGTGTCTCTCTCAGTTATGTCTCCCCTCTCACCTGCAGGAACCTGGCAAACAGGGAGTCGAGCTGCTCTGTGAACGGTTTCAGGGCTTCAGGGATCCGCTTCAGCCAACACTCTGTAAAAGGGACGAGGCCCAGAATACTGGGCTCCAGGTAGACCATACCGCAGCGAGACACTGTGGCTGGAGACGCCACCGCCAAGTCTTGCACCTCAAACATCATGGTCATCACCTGCAAGAGGAAAACACTGAACGTCTGAATGCACACGGGACAGAGGGAAACACAGGGACAAAAACATGAAGACTGTGAAAACTTTACATCAGTGAGCTTGATGATTTCCCCGGAGCTAAGGCACAGCTTTTTGTTGTCATCCAGCACAGTGTTCATGTTCTCAATCCATACAGCATCCACTGGCCCATCAAACATGTACCACTTTTTCTCTTTGTCCATGGATGCTGCACCTCCACGGATAACAGATGAGAGGATACCATCTGTCCTATGGGGGCGGAGAAAAAGTGTGTGTGTATAGTATAAAAAATACTTTTTCTGTAGTTTGTGTAGAACAAAGAAAGCATCACTTACCACTCATGTGTGAGTAAGTCATACTCCCCGTAGAGCTGTCCCATGGTGATAGACTTGGGGTTGAGGACATACGTCTGAACCACCTCATACACACCACCACTCACAGAGGGCTGGCCCTTCAGAGCTGTTATTGCTGCACCTAGTATCTCATAACACTAACACACACAACAGTAATACTTACAGTACATACAGGACTCTACACTGCAAAACTAAAACTTTGGGGAACTGTGAATAAAACTGTAAACAATATTGTGACAAGTAAAAGACTATGGGTGGGAAAAAAAATTGATTCACGTAAGTATCGCAATTCTTTTTTTTAACGTTTTTTTTTAATGCCTGAATCGATATAATTGCTTCATTTGAGTCTATTTGAAGCTAGAAGGAGTTACCGCATTTTTGTTGAGGTCTGTGAAACGTGTCTTCAAGAAAAACTAAGCCAAAGCGAGCAAGCAGAAAACGGTGGAGGGTCCGAGATCCGCGGGGATACGACCTGCACCCCCACATTTTAAATCCAAAGTGGTAAACACTACACATACAGTAAAGCATGGAAACACTTTGGGTTTGACACATTGCCAGAAAAAAATTACTTGCATCTCTGTGGTCAAATCAGCCAACGCTACAACTGTAGTCCACCCATATACTGACATTTATGTTAAATGACTGATACATTTCAGGACATCACCGACTACATAGACTACATGCTGGTAAAAAAGATTTTCGAAAGTAAAAGTTCCTAGAATTGTATGATCCAACTGTTTCCCGTGGTCTAGTGTTAAAAAAGTTAGAATCGCAATACATATTGAATCGGCACCCAAGTATCGTGATAGTATTGAATCAGTAATTAAGCATATCAACCCAGCCCTATAAAATACTCACCTTGGTTTTTCCTGATCCAGAGGGTCCCACCAGCATCAGGCCATGTCTCACCACAGTGGTCTCATACAGCTGAATGCACTTACTAATATACCCTGCAATCACCACAATAATATCATCCACTCATCCTAAAAATACAGGTAGCTGCATATCTGAAAACATATTTTCTGTAAACACTAACCATCCACATCTTTGAGGTTCTTCCTGGTGCAGACGTTACGCAAGGACTCTTCGAGTGTGCCATAGTTGATTGGCTCCTGTTTTGTCTTGGGGAAAAGATCGGACACGATACCGTTGAAGAGCTTCAGGTCGTCCTGTAAAAACTTTGGCACGTTGACGTCTTGAATGGCTCGCAGACAGATCAACTCCTGGGAGACGGCGAGATTGTAGAAGAATAAGATATTAAATGGACAGGTAGTTTTTCAAACTCCATTCAAAATTTGTGTCATATTGTCTTTTCTTATACTTTATTTCCATCGTAAACAGTAGAAGCGTTTCTAACCTCATTCATGTCGGGATTTTCTCTCTTCAGGTTTCCAGCAGCTGAGATCACAGTCTTCACAGCTCTCATACCAAAGTCATAATGATCCTTCATGTAAACAAGAGCAAAAGTCAGCACATCTTCATATCTTTGTTATTCTTATAATATACACACACATCTCTCCATCCCCTCAGGAATGTGTTAACTATGTAACTGTGTGTTATATGCCAGTATTTTATAATCTAATACTGTAAAATTAAAAAGATTAAAAAAGTTCAACAGCAGTTTAACTTGCTTTTCCAATATCACATACTGTATGCCCACTTCACTGGACAAATAATGTATTGCCTGATCTCCTCTGAATACATCCAATACCTGAGAGCTCAGCTGCTCAGAGGAGAGCTTGAAAGTGCTGGTGATCTTCTTGGAGAGGACTTTGGCATCACTGAAGCCAAATGAGTACAAGGAGATCTCAGCTATCATAGCATAGTCAGGTACCATCATGGCAACAGGACGAAACAGCGCCTGTAGAAGATATAATTATCTACTTTGTTGAGCCCCGTCTGCTTATCTTTGGTGTCATACAGTTATTTAACATTAAATATTCATTTCAAACCTTGAGATTGTCGGGCAGCTCAGTGCGTCCAGCGTAACCAGGATTCATAGTGATGAATACAGCGCAAGATGGGACAAGAGGGATCTCTGTTCCCTCAAACATAAACCGCTCTGCCTGAAAACACAACATACACACAATTATCTCAGAGATCTAAGGCTGCCTTTTTACGTGTTTCTGCAAAAGAACCCTGCATATTTTATGAGATAATTGTGCATATAAACATTATTCTGTAAGTGAACTATTGTAAAAACTAGCAATGTATGATATTGAACTGTTTACTAATAACACAGATAAATTACTCGCTTACTCGTTAAGCAATATTTGTCATTTTATAACAATACGACCATGTTTGATGCCTGATTCAGATATGTGTAATACGGCAATTTACCAGTACTTGTGTTGGTTCCTACATAATACTACTGTATATAGTGATGCTTCCATGTCTTTGTAATTGCTCCAGGAGGTTAAGTTTATTCAACTCAATTATATGAAACATGTAAAATTTACTAACGCATAACAAACACAGTTGTTCTTTCTTGAAATGCAGTAGAAATAAAGCACAACCATAGAAATACAACGGAGCAGAACAGACATTGAACTGTTTGCTGTGATAATTTGACTAGTACAAAAGAAAATGGCAATTGTTGTTAGTTGTTATGGTGACAACACACGTCAGTGAGGCTGTAAAATGTGTTGCCGCTATGACAATCCTGCTACATTGATTTGAATGGTAATGCCCACTCTATTCCTCTTCTATTTCTAGGAGTACAATATATATATATATATATATATATATATATATACACAAAATGGAAATACTCACTGTACTTATGCACAGTACTTGTACAACTCAAGTACTCTGCGGTTAAGTACAGGACATGCCAGTGAATCAGCCACTCACCCTTTGCTGTTGGGCCTTTTGTATCGTGGTGATCTGTTGCGCCACAACAGACAGCACTTCCACATCAATACGATTAAACTCATCAAAGCATGCCCAGGCCCCAGAGCTGCAAACAGGACGACAGACAAAAATGCAACATGAATGTGACTGATGGAAGATTTGTGATATCTAACAGCAGATATTCTTTCACACTTTAGTAACTGCCTCTCACCTGGCCAGTCCTTTGAGAAACTTGCCCATAGCCATGAAGTCCAGCTGATCAGAGCAGTTGAAAACAACTGTCTGGATAGCCAGCGCCTTTCCCAGATCTTTAGTGGTTTCTGTCTTTCCTGTCCCTGCTGGACCTGCAGGAGCTCCTCCAAACTTCAGGTGCAGAGCTCCTGTTAGAGTCAGGTAGCATCTGAAAGAGGCAGGAAGTGGTGTATTCAAAAGAGTTGATGATATTCAGGAAAAAAACAGAGTAGACAACATTAGACTTAACAACTACCTGTCAGTGAGCGGGGTGATGACCAGACGTCCGGAGTTACCAAGATACTCGTATCCATACAAAAACTCTGCATTCACTGCGCGGATGTACAAGTCTTCTTTTGTCCAGTAATATCTACAGACAGTATCAGATCAGTATCAAACTTACTCTGCACCCAGAGTATTGCAGAATGATAGAATACAGGGGACTCCAACGTCAGGAGTGACAGAACTGAAAAATGACAGAACAACAAAACAAAGAGATAACCTGAGCTGGCTGATCCACTCAAAGTCATTGATGCTTGAGACCTCCTGCTCCACCAGTTTGGCCGCAACATCCTTAGCATGGACCTCTATGACGATAAGCGCAGACAGCACGGCTCGTTGCATGTTAGACAGACGTCCTCTCACCAGCTGCACCAAGTCACCTAACTTCAGAAACAAAAGGGGAAGTCAGTATACTGTAGTGTGCACAATATACAGTGCAAATGTGAGCAATATTGGCCAGCCCAATACTAAGTCCCCACCTGTGTCTGTAGTTGGGGATAAAGGTGGTTGGCCAAGTCTCCCTGCTCCAAGGCCTCAGACACCTCAGCAGTCCAGAAGACCTGACAGCCAGCTATCACCACTTGACCAGGCCACGATAACACCCACTCTGCACGAGGTTGCTGACGGGTCAAGAGAGCACACACACAGATGATGTAAAACAATTTAAATATGCCATGAAACATAGTGAAAACTAAAGAAATGATCATTGATTTTAGAAGAAACTCCTCTCTGTCCCCTGTAATTATGAACGTAACCATTAAAAGTGTATGGGAGTACAAGTACCTGGGCACTATTTTTGATAGCAAACTGACAAGAAATGCTAACACCAGTGCTAGGTTTGCAAAGGCTCAACAACATCTTTACATTTTAAGGAAAATTAAAGTTTTAATGTGGTAAAGTATAGTATGCCCAGGATGCGGACTAAAAGAGGCATCACATCTTTTGTCCAACGCAGCATTCAGCTGCTTAACAAGCTCTGAACTCTGCACTTTTCTTGAACTTGATGCCCTTTATTGATTTCCCAAATGATGCTTTATTATGATGCTCGTGCTGTATGTTATATTATGTGCTGTCATATACGGT
Organism: Sebastolobus alascanus; assembly: GCA_916701645.2. NCBI lineage: Eukaryota > Metazoa > Chordata > Actinopteri > Perciformes > Sebastidae > Sebastolobus > Sebastolobus alascanus. Next base: position 117,832 of record CAKAOJ020000145.1, read on the forward strand.
ATGGTTGTTGATGTTTTCTTAATGCACTTTGTGCAAAGCTAATTCCCCTAGGGGCAATAAACATTTCATTCATTCAATCATTAATTCAAATTGAACAAACAAGCAATATAAGAGTAGGAAACGCATCAAAAACATCAAAGCGAGAGTCAGGGTTGCAGACCTCGGGGTAGACTTTGAGTGAGCGGTCAATGTTATCCCTCAACGTGGCCTTCATAGATTTCTCGACATCCCTGAGCCAGTCCTCCACATTTCCAGTAGGCCACACTGGCAGGGACAGCTGCACCTCCTCCCCTTCTGCAGAGTACATGTGTGTGATCTGTAGATCTGACTGGAATTGAAGCTGAGAGCCAACAGAAGTTTCAGTTGTATGCGTGTTATATGTTCAGTGATATATGAGCAGAGTAATTGTAAAGAAACGACAAACCCTTGCGATGTTCTCAAAGCATTTGCGCAAGTGCGGTTGTACAGCAGTAGGATCTTTGGTCTGGGACAGAATCTCCAGGAGCTCATCGTCTGACAGGAAGTAAAACCTACAAACAAATATTCATTGTACAGTACATTGCTTGCACTTAGTCTGTGTAATCAACAGTGTGTCATGATTTAGCATGGAAACTCATTGCTGGCCAAAAACTGTCCACATACATATCATCATGATTCAAGTAGCCTTTAGTTTTTATAGATATCTGCTTGTTTTCCTTTTGGTATCACAGCTATCCCTTATCTATAACAACCATAACAAGTTTCTTTGGCCACTCACTGATGGTGAGGTTGTGCTATTATGTGACAAAGTGACATCAATACATACCCTCTCCAGGGAATGATATGTGGAATCATCTCATAACTCTGTTATTAACACCATCAGAAATTGAGAGCCGGGGGAATTTCAGGACACTTTGAGTGAGGCTTACCTGGGGAAGGAGCCTCGTTTTGTCTCCAAGTATTCACTGAGACCCTTCTGCACCTGCTCCAACAGTGCGTTGCACTTTTTCAGTTTGTCTAGTAGATGAGCATCTGAACACAGCTCAATCACCTGGAGAAATACACACATTAACAGTTCAAGAATCTTCATCTTCCTCATCTAGCTACATTCATCTCTGTATAAAAACAAAACCTTTGTCCTTAAACCCTTGTGCCTCACTTTAGAAAAGCTTACTTGCTCTGATGTCCTTAGAGGACAAAAATGTATGTGTAAAAAAACTGCCATACAATTATATATTAATATTATTTTCCACTTGCACTGACTACATTTTTTAACCAACATCAGTCCTGATCATAACTACCAGCTATTCATTCACTTCACAGAATTGTAAGCCTTTAAATGTAAGTTTGTTTACATACTGTAATGCCACTGTTGTTATGAAGAAAAAAAAAAAAAAAAATTTATCATTTTCTGTAAACTAAATGCTGCTGGGTTTTTTTCACAGTCTGGGCACAGGGCAAACATGAGAAAATGGCTCACATGGAAAATAGTAAAATATTAAATAAAATAAATATTTTTAAATTTTTAAGCCAGGGCTCTAGATTGAAAGCCTGACATAAAACAACGCATGATTTTATGCTGTCAAAAATGTTGGTTTTAATGGGTTTCAAAGGGGACATTTTTGTCCTTAAACGTCTGAGTGTCTGTATTTTGGCTACACGGTTTATCATAGGATTACTATAGGAGCTGAAGTTGAACTTCAAAAAATACATTAACACAGCCAAAATGATCGAAAAATTAAAAAGCCCAAAATGTCCCGAGTGAGACAAAAGGGTTTTTAAATATGAAGTGTTGTGGAAGCTCTGACCTTTGGATTATTAAAGGCACTTTTCATGACGCTCCTCCATGTTTGATCCATTTGCTCGTATCTTTTTCCTTCCACCGGCAGCTGCTGGTTGATATCATCAGAGCTGAAGATGGGCTCCAAGTAGAGCCAGGAACGCTGGCACGTCAGCCACTCCTCCAGCACATCCTGCAAGCACCAGAAGAGGGCAGTAGCACAGCTTAAGACACTACATGATAATGATACAAGACACAAGACCAAGTGTGTACAGTATGTGTGCACGTGTGTACTTGAGTCATTCTGAGCTTGCTCTCCCAGGTGCTGATACGGCCCTCAAAGGATTTTTTGAAGGGAGAGAAGGACATGCTCTGCGTCATGACAATGTGGTCGTCCAGCAACTGCAGCGCTTCATCTGGGCTCTTCAAGATGTAGGTGCCTGTTTCCTTGTAGGACAACATATCAAAAACTACTCTCGACCACTCTTGTTCCATCTTTTCCAGGGCCTGAGTGAGAAGGTGTGAAAAAAAAGTAGCAGCCACCAAATTTAATGCAGATATTCACCAACTGTCCATGTGCATCAGCAAGAAAAGTGAGTTGAGGTGCTTTGAACTAAAGAAACATGAGTCACTCAGCCTCTGTATCATCACCATCATTTTGTAGGTGTAACACCCCTCTCAAATGCTCCTATTGTGATAGCTGCATTTTAACTTCAAAATTTTGTTCATGCAGAGATTAAAAATTAGCTGCCCAAATTCTGTCCAAATTTCTCAGTTCCACAGTGACACTTCTTTCATCACACATCATATACAAACACAACTTAACACTACATAAAACACTGCATTTAGAGTACAACTCCTGGGGCCAGTTGCATAAACTTAGTTTAAGATTAGTCTTGGCCTTAGACTGGTCTTTAGGCCTGTTAATTTGAGGTAGGAAGGTTAGCCACCTCTCCCCCTTGCTAAGCCTGAGGTGAGAGCCTTGTTGCTATGGCAACAATCTGTTAGAAGGCCAGTTAGCTAACTATTCTAACTGTTTATCGATTACCATTTTTAAAGTCACATTCAAGACAAAGACTAGGTCTATTTTTATGCCCCTGGGCACTGTTCAAAGGTACCTGTTCAATGGTGTACTCTTTCCCAGCCACCTCAGCCACATGAGCTATGTCATCCACGTGGTTCTGTAGGCCAAGCTCCAGGCAGCGAGACAAGGTCAGGTTGGCTTTGGGCTTGACTTTCATCTGAATGCGTTCTGAAAGCATCTCCCAGTGGTGGCTCCTCATCCCCGGGTTCCTCAGGCCCTGAATCAGAGGAATATGAGGCTGGAAGTCTTCAATCCTGCTGCGGATTTCAGTCGCCACCATCTGGCAACCTGGCGTCGTGTAAGACAAAGAAAGCGGGACGAGAAAAAAACACATCAGACATATTAACAATCACACTTTATCAAGTTAGAATGGTGATAGATGTGTCACCTACCATGAATGTCCTTGAACTGTTTAATACATTTGTGCATGGTCTTGTGGGCATCTGTAACATTGCGCTCAAGCAGCTCAGGGTCTATGGAAGACAGCGGGTCACTGAGCCAGCTCTCATGCCAACGTAGCCAATCAGAAGTGGTGGTCCATAGGTCTTTAAAAGGCTGGAAGTCCTTTACCATCTTCTGCAGCCGATTATACTGTAAAACACATTTACATTTCATTGTCAGAAAAAGCTTGACAAATATTATAGTATGTATATATAGTATATTATTTTCCCAATTTGTTTAACAGTTCAAAACAAGTCAAATATTCTGTATGTAAATGTATCTAGACATCATTCGATGGATTCTCTTTCACTTACATTAGTGGTAGGAACACCGAACAGGCGTTCTCTGGCGTTGTAGGTTTGAGCCATTGTCTGACACTCCTTTAGCTGCTTGCTTGTACGCCTCACCTTGTTGGCCACCTCATGGGCATTATCAAGGTTTACATGACACGCAAACCCAGCAACCAGCATCTATAAACACAGTTTTGACAATTTAGAACCAAATAACATCAACTTACTTTGCCGAATCTAATATTTCAAACATTAAAACATAATAAACTAAGGTCTGTCTTAAGTGGATCATTTTAGAGATTGTTGAAACAAGTTAAAGGGACTGTATGTAAGTTTTTACACGTATAAACTTTCTTAATTGTCTTTTATTGCCAATATGTGAACAGGTTGTAACCTCTAAAACCTTCCGCGACTTTCTAGGTTTCCTCTATCAGCCTGTAGACGGCTTTTAATGTGAAGAATGGACATTTTTTTTTCCGGGAAAAAATCCAACGGATGTGATGTCAAGCGCGCTCGGGAGTGCCTTTTTTTTCAGCTCCGCTACAGGGCACAGTGTGCAACGAAAGCTAACGTTCGGTTAGAAATGGAGTCCCCTAACGCCAACAAACGTTTAGCCCGCACCACAACTCAGACTCCAACACAAACTCCACAGAGTTGTAGTGAAGCCCGTCTTGCAAAACAGGAATGTGACCAACGGAAAACTAGTGTTTTGGGAGTGACGTAGGTCATTTTGGAGAATAGCAGAGCCAGTGCAAAGAGTGTGTGTGCACGTTGGAAGTGAGTGGTGAAGCAAGAGAGAGAGAGGGGCGGCGAGTGTGTGAGAAAACAAGAGAACAGCGGAGCAGAAGACAGAGTTAGTTTAGCTCTGAGTATATCAAGTGAATGTTCAGTGGAAGTTGCAGTTTGTGCAGAAATAAATGCTGCAGCTCCTCAAGACCAACAGAGGTTTCCCGTGACTTGTTTCCCTGCTGCTGAGTGAAGTGACGGAACGAGTAACATTATCGACTCCGGCCCCGGAGACCAAAACTAGGGTGTCTCCCCTGTGCCTTCTGACCACGGTCGGGAGGCTGAAGCATGAAAAGTTAACACTAGGATCAACATCGGCTGGGCCTTCGATTCATGGAGGGACCTTCGTTTGGTAAGCTAACATTACTGCCACAGGTGTCACTGTTAACAAGCAATTTCTGATTCTTACATAGAGCCCAAGTAAAGGCAGGACACATCACAAGAAGACCTATGAAAAAAATAAAAATCTTAAAGGGGGTCTACGTTCAGACGCGTCCAAACAAGTTGCTGTTGAACAAAAAAACCCTAGTTGGCTCAGCTGACCTGTAGAGAGTCTAGGTGCTCCTCAAAGTTGTTCTGGTCGACCAGCTGGATCTTATGGAAGTGCTCCTCATCCTCCACATGCTGAACGGCTACCGCTTCCATCTGACTGATTATCCTTTGAGGCCACGCAATAGCTGTCCATCTGCAGAGATACATAGCAATCACTAAAATAAGTTCCCTCTATTCATCACTCTAACCACAATGAAACCATCAAATCACTCTTAATCCCACGTGAGAATGTACAAAATAAATTTCAGATTAGTTTTCAAAACATTAGCATGATGATGTTTACACTTACTTTTTATTAACATCCTCATCTGAAAGACAGTAGAGAAGTTCTTCTATTAGCTCATAGTCTGACACGGTCTTGCCAGTAAGTTCCTGTTGTGGACAGATTGAAAAAAAAGAAATCAGATTTGTTGACAATATAACCCTTCATATGACACATAACAGAAATAGCCAGTCCATGCATGCACATGTGCACCTTGTAACTCCTGAGCTGTTCTGGGATTTGCTTCATCCAGTCCCTCTTTTCAGTCAGTTCCTCAATGCTGTTGGGCTTCTCACGTAACGTTCTACTCATCGTGTTGCACTCTTCACATGCCTACACACATACAAGATAAAAACTTAGAATCAAAGTTTAAAAGGTAGGAAAAGGCTTTCAAACTGAAGTAAATGTGGGTTCTGTGTAATCAATGGGCAACCTCCGGGTCTGAAAAGTGAAGCCAATGTAGAAGTGCCTTAAACTTGTATTCTTTCTAATAGCCAGCAGGGGGCGACTCCTCTGGTTGCAAAAAGAAGTCTGATTGATTTATTACCTCAGTAAACATTGTAAACATGAGTTTATGGTCTCTGGTTTCAAGTCTTCTTCAATACAGCATGATGTTCATTTAGTAAATTATGGTCCCATTTAGAGTCAAATAGACCATAAATCAGGGGATGCTCTAGGGCGTGGCTACCTTGTGATTGACAGGTTGCTACCACGGCGTTGTCCGGTCTGGGAGTTGTTTGTATTTTCATCTTACAACTTTAACCCTTTCACAGTGAGTTTTCAGTTCATGAAAGTTAATTTTAACATTTGGGTTGTCTAGAAATGTCTGATTCAGCGTTCGGTTGTACTTAGCTCCACCCTCTCGTGCCACTTCTGGTTACAAAATACCAAAATGGCTACGGCCAAAATGCCGAACTCGAGGCTTCAAAACGGCAGTCCACAGACTAATGGGTGACGTCACGGTGACTACGTCCACTTCTTATATACGGTCTATGTGTGTAATACATAACACCTATACAGTATTTACTGTATAATTAAGTACTCAAGTGTTTTCTGGCCTCTAAACTAATAACTTACATCATCAACCTGCTTGCGTAGCTTCTGAGCAAGGTGGTCCAGCACTGCTTTGGCTAAAGCCTTTCTTTTGTTACAGAGAGCCTGACGTGTAGCCTCAACACGCACAACAAACGGACCAATGACAATGGAGGATGGCAGAGAGCGCTTAAGCCTTTCCCTTTCTTTGAGATGTTGTTCCACCTCTTTCTTCACTTCTTGGGATGTCTCTTCTGCATGCGTATGAGATCTGGCAGAGAAGATTTAAATGACTCCATTTAACGAGGAAAGCATGCTGAATGGACCATAAATCTGACTGACCCTGAACCTTGTGGGAGAACTTGCAATCGTCATTTTAAACAGACTTACTTGAGAAGGGTTTCTATGTCCAAGTTGTGTAACTCTAAGTGTTTCTCATATTCAGCAGCATACGCCCTGAGAGGTATGGCTGCTTGTGTCAGAGCATTGCGGACCTTGTCTCTCAGCTCAATTACTTCTGGTTCCCAAAACTTCACTGACTCGAGCACTGGATCGTCGGCGATGAACAACTTCTGCATCACAAACTGGCACGGACAAGAGAGGAACCGTTAAATCATTGTCCCTTAGAGTCATTATCATCATCCATGGATAGATGAACCTATCATGAACATTTTAATTTAGTGCTCTGTGATTCAGGTGATTTTATTTTACCTTATCAAGTTCTGGCACGTTGTACGTGGCCACAATGGCCTTATCAAACAGGTTGACGATAGATGTCTCAAAATTCTCCAGTGGAGTGCTGTAATGAACCCCAGTCTGATTCAGAACCAAGTCCACCAGGAACAGAGGGTTCTTTTTTGGCCTGGTTATAGAGAATGGTGTAATATTACCGACACAATACTAAATATCTAGCACAGTAATAGGTTATGTCACACTCAAACACCCCTTAAAACTGAACTGAGTCTATAATGTATAACTGACTCCAAGGCTGTGTCCGAAATAAATCACTCACTACTCACTATATAGTCCACTATATGGTGAGTTCGCAATTTTGAAGTGCTGTCCGAATGTATAGTGAAAATTATTATAAAGTAGTGTACAACAATGGTCACTATTCGAGCACTATATCCCATCATGCATTGCGCTGAAGCGGACGGACGAAAAGAGAGAGAGAGCAGCGTGATTGCAACCTGCCGTACAAATGTAAATAAATAATGATATTGGGTGGCATTTCCACAGAGCTCTAAAAGCTGTTTTGTATTATTAAGAAGTATATTCAACTGCCAAAAAGTACTTTTACTTTTTAGTTTACATTTACGTATTTATTCATTTGGGAAAATATGCTCAGTATAATATCATGTAGTTATGTTGGGATTTATTGTGGATAATCCACCGGCCAACGTTGACATGGCACGCTTTAATTGTGTGATAGCAATGACGTAATTTACAGCGCAGAGAAAAGACCCAAGTTGTGTCCAAAAGTGTTTCTTAATTTTGCCGATAAGCTCCCTATATAGTCCTCAACATAGAAATCTCTAGATAGTGAGTAGGGAGTAGTAAATAAGTGAATGATTTCGGACACAGCCCATGATATAACAGCATAAGAAAACAGTAACACGGATGCATATGAACACAAAAGTGTGTGAAGATGTTTATATAAATGTGAATGTGTGTCCATGTGTGTTAGTGCATGCTATCCTACTTGTAGGGGCTAGTGATGAGGTCGTCTCCCCAGGCCAGGTCCTGAGGACACGTCAGCACACTGTGGCAAACGTTTAACAGCAGCTGAGTCAGGCTGACCAGCGAATCCCACACGAGGAAGCGCAGGGAGTCCTGCAGGTTTAACCGCACCACAGCCATCAGTCTGTACATCTTGGAAGACTTGTACGCTTCCCAGCAAGACTCGTTCACGTTGTAAGATCCCTGGCCAAGATCACCCAGGTTGAAACGGATGCTGTTGCTCAGCGTGACTATCCATGTCTCCCTAAGATACAAGCTTATCTGGAGGAGGAGGAGGAGGAAAAGATTTCATGCATCTTTACTCATGTGAAATTCAAGTGTCTTCTTCATCTGCAAGGTTTCTCTTTCTGGTAATCCACATTAACAACAAAAATGGATCCATGGTTAAATTTGAATGAATGGGATTTGCACAGGCCTTTTCTTCCCAGTACCACAGTGATTTAAAATAAAAGAGCTGTTGCTGGTTTGACTATGATAAGCTGCAATTACCCTGACGATGACCCATTGTTTTAGCATGAGTAGTTGTTAAAAATTGGGAGCTACATCTGCAGTGATCACCAGACAATCAAATAATGCATTCAAATTCTTATTTAAAAGAAATGACAGCTACTTTGAAGACATAGAGCCGTACTGGCTTAAGAAGAGCTACAGAAATGCTACAATACCTGAGTGTGCATTTGAGACTGCAAGACTTCAAACTCATCCAGTCGCAGCGGTTTAACGGAGGAGATGTTGAACAGCCTCATGGTTGCTACTTTGTTGCACTCGGACCATATTTCAGATAATACACAGATCACCTCTGGCTTTGTTAGCAGAGAATGGCAGACAAAAGCAGCGTGGTTCTTCTTGTAGGCAAAGCGAGGAACTGGAACGCACCCTGTGCATAGATAAAACAAACCAGTATTTAGATTCTGAGGGAGAATTCCAGGTATTGGGTGGTAATACATTTCTTTAATCTTGAATCCCCATTGACTCAAATAAATGTATACATGGCTAACTGTCTTACCTTTTTGCGGTACATACTCAGGATCCTTCTGTGGCAGGGTGATGTGTGAAAAGTCGTCTGGGTGGCTCATCACTACTTTGTCAAAGCTCATGCGGTTCATTGTACGCTCATATTCCAGTTTGACCTCCTTCTCCAGATCTCCTATACACGTCTTCAGACTGGACACATAAGATTCCCTTAATTCTTAGCATTTCAACTCAGAGGGATCTATTATAAAACAGGTCATACTGAACAAGGAGAGAATGACAGCAGTAATATGTAATAGAAATCTACATTACTCACATTTCCAGCCTGAGTCCAGGGGCTGAAAGGGCGTGTCTTTTGATATGCTGAAGTCTGTGGCTATCAAGAGATGGTGTTCCCCTCCAGATGGGCATGCAGTCCACAGACAAGTGGTAGAGAAGCAGAGCTTCTGTGTTCTCCCGCCAGCGCAGGGCAAACTGGATCCGTTCCGCAAAGACACGTGGGTCCTCAGCACTGAACACCAATCTGATCCTGGGTACCCAGAACTTAGTGCCATCTAGCATGGCGTTTACTCCTATGAAAAAGAAGGAGATGGAAGGCATACATACATACATGGTCAACAAGACAAACTGAGGAAATGATGAGACAATAGTGCCATTTTAGTGCAAAGACATAAATACCAACCAGGAGATTTGCTCTGTTTATCTGTCAGTTTGCTGTTTTGGTGAACTTCCTGGACCAGGTACTGGCATTTCTCCTCACTATAGTCAAGAACCCCAACTGAATGCCAGCTGTACTCCAGAGGGGAGCTTTTGGGCTCTTCTTCAAAAGAGAGAGAAGAGAGTAATCATCAAAGAGCAGAAATTGATATACGTATATCTCTGTTTACGCAGTATCTTCCTGATGACATTTTACCAGAGGGAATCTTGTCATCTGTAGGCAGCAGGGCTTTTGCAGGAATAGGTTTTCGATCAGGTTCAGCATTGCCAAGGGCAAGCCAGTCTTCTGGAGTCTGGCATTCATACTCCTCATTGTCAAATACCTAAAGGAGAAGCACAGGTAAGATGAGTGTGGGGCGGTGCTGTGCCCTAAAATATAGGATGTAATGGAAATTGGCTACCCAAAATGCCAGAGAAAAGATTGCAGCAGGAACAGACTCACCTCCAGGGGGAGGTAGGGTGATACAGGATTGTCTGTTGTAATCACATGCTCATCACTACTGCTCTGATGTCTTGGCATTAGGAGATTGGAGGATATTCCTTTTTCTGCCAGGAGCTGTTCAATGTCGAACTTCAAATGTTCCCTTCGACGTCTATAAGAAAACAATATAAAACAGGATAAATAAGTCTTAACAACAGGCAGTGGTTAGATTAACCTCTAAAAAATACGACGGCCTCTATTCTGTATTTCAGAGGATGTAGTGGGCTCAGTGTTAAAGCTAGAGTGAAGATACTGATATCATATGAAACTAAAAAGCCTAATGAATCCATTGGTCCCAACTATGCCACGCTAGTTTGTCGGCAAAGTCACACTAAATTTTGGCGAGGAAAAACTTGCATGGCGATTTTCACAGGGGTCCATTGACCTCTCACCTCAAGATGTCTGAATGAAAATTGGTTCTATGGGTACCCATGAATCTCCCCTTTACACACATAGCTAACATTTTCAGATTCAGTGACAAAAAAGTGATGTAGGAGACAACCCTGCACCAGTAAAAGCTCCAAAGCGTGTGGTGAGGAAATATGACCCTGAATACTTTGGATTCATAATGGCAGGCAGTGATGGATGAAGGTAAGCTGAATATTTATGTGTGTCATTACAGCTGACAGTGACATAACACATATTTATAGCCCAGTTTCTCATTTATTTGGGAAGGTTGTCCTCAGGATTTTTTTAAAAATCAGAAGTGGGCCTCAAGTTACAAAACGCCTGAGAACCCCTGCCCTCCACAGTATGTGCAATATGCTCACTACAGGATATGCATAGAACGGAAAGCTCCACAGCACTAGATGACTCTTCTGTCATACATGATACACACAAACACTGCATACCTCTCTATCTCTAACTTGCGGGGGATCTGGCCAGGAACAGTTTGGTAGGGTATCTGGACCTTGGGTGTATTTCCAACCCGGCAGAAGTAAGGAGGCTGTGATTGCTGTGAGGCAGGTCCATGATTGTCCTTTTCAACAAGCTTGCAACGGTCAGATGGAGTCTTGAAGGTTGTAACTAAAGAAAACAGTGCAGATGCACCAAGCTTTTACACACAGCATATACAATGTTGTATTTTAAAGAAGCTTATGCTCCTCTTATAAATACATAGTAGGTGTATCTGAAATAATGACTGAAAATGCCCACATGTCTAAAATTGTCATGTAATACAATCTCACCTTTCGTTGTGCTGAGATCACTGGTGGATTGGCCCCGTGACCTCTGCTGGACTCCAGGTCCTGCTGTAAGAGACTAATCAATAAACAGTTAGTCTTGAATTAGGTCAGAGCACAGTGTTTTGCATGGGCTTCATAATGAAATGCTTTTACCTGGAACTTGGATGTAGTGATGATATCTGAGTAGATGCCATTCTGCTCATTCACAGAGCATTTTCTGATGGGAGGGAGTTTGCACCAGTGACTTCGAGCTAGAGGCTTGGGCTCTGGAAGTTTGCTGGGGGGATGAGGCACCAGTACACCGAAACTTGGCAAATATTTCCTTTCCATCTTCTAACAGAAGAAAATAATTTAAGTGTAACGTTAAACAATGAAGCCTGGATGTAATCCTGTTAGCTGCTTCTAAAATAATCTAGACTGTTGCCTCAAAATGCTTTAGTTACATGCAAAATATGGATGAAAATTGTTTGTTTCTGTCCTAGGAGTAACGTTAAATCTTGTATATTTTCATTTAACGTTAAATAAATGTCTGTTAAGTCACTATCTATAGCCAAATGTAGTAACACAATGGTGATTGAGCCTATGGCCCACTGATGAAAGTATTGCAGTATTTATATATTTGCAGCATTATGAAATAGGTGTCTGTGGTGTCATTTCCAGAAACAAATACTGTATTAAAGCTGCAGTATGCGATATTGGCGCAAATATGATTTAAAAAAGTTATTTTTAGAAAACGGCCGCTATATCGTGACAGTAGTACATGAAACAGGTAACCTGAAAAAAATCATGTTCCTCTGTGTCCTACTGTGTCCTCCGGTGCTCCTAACGGCATCTGAAGGATTTCACTTCCCGGAGGAAAACAAGGTCCGCTGTCCAGCTGCAGTCTATGAGAGCCGACTGTCAATCACTCGCGCACTCCGACCAAACGGTCTAACTAGGCAGCGCTGATCAGATATGAATCAATATTCTGTTACTGTAATGACTATTTCTCACCTCAAGTGTTTTCAGAATCATCTTCTAGTGTACTGTTTAGCTGTAAAATGAGAAAGTTTGTGACCCAGCCGCCATTGTAAAATCTGTTGAAGGAAGCCAAGTTCTGGTCACATGACCGGAGCACAGCCAGTAGGAATGCTCTCTCTCTCTGAAATGACCTGTGATTGGTCAAAATCTGCCGTCACGGGCTAGATTTTTCTAAAGCCTGTAAACATATACATGAGGAGGAGCAGATGTCTAGTTTTCTCTCAGAACACTTGAATTACAATATGCTGAAAGGTTATTATGGAATTTTTGCCAAATTATGCCAACAAATTGTTGCATACTGCCACTTTAACTAAGGCTAACGTTAGCTATATTTTGAAAAGGAGAATGGGAAATTAACAACATCCACCGGCGAAACAACAGGACAGTTTGAGTAACTTTGTCACCTGGTCCGTGTCTGTTCACAGTAACAGACCGCTGCTGCCAAATAACTATACTGAACCAGCAAAATGACGTTTGCTAATTTAAGCTTGTAAACAACAGAAAATATGATTTTTTTCTTTACATACCTTATTCTAAATTCAATTGTAAGTCCTAACGCTCCTCTTAAGTGTCCTCTGCATAGCTGAAATATTGACGAGCTGACTAACTTTTGAAATCTCAGTTTCCAACTGGAAGTTAACTACCGGTATGTAACGTTAGATGTTGGACGCGGCAACGGTTGTCATGGAGACGAAGAGCCACAACAACGACAGTCGCTTTGTGGCAGACTGAGGAAAGAGCTTTTAAAATATCTAACACAACTTTTGGACACAAAAATAAAACTAAAAGAAGAGAAAAAGAACAAAAATAATGGGAAATGGACTTTAGGGAAATATTGTACGTTTTATTCCACTATTTGACAAGCTGTAGATCCAGGTTTTAATGTGGCAGTAATACTGCAAATATATAAATACTGCAATACTTTCATCAGTGGGCCATATAGGCTCAATCACTATTGTGTTACCTTCTTCAGCAATTTTTTTAAATGAAAATCTTCGAGAACATGTCATCAGTTTATAAAATATATGCAATATTATAGCCCAAACTATCCAACAATGTATAAGTAATTAATAGAATCTAATTGTATACCTTCAAAAGCTACACCATGAAAAAGCTGCTTACACAGTAATTCATCAGTAATCCTATAATAGGTTATATTATATGTAATGTAATAGGGACCATTTTGTTGCACTTTTGATACCTAAAAAAGGCTACATTTTCATACCTAAATATTTTGAACTGACTGTTTTTACATTATATTGTTACTTTTCCTTAAAGGTCACATATTATGCTCATTTTCAGGTTCATAGTTGTATTTTGTGTTTCTACTAGTACACATTTACATGCTTTAATGTTTTAAAAAACTTTATTCCTTTACTGATCAATGATCTCACTATTACTCCTGACACTGACTGTGTTTCCTGAGCGGAGCTTGCGGGGCAGGAAGAGAGAGGAGAGAGGGATCTTCACTACACCTCTCCTACGACCCTCTTTATTTCTCTCTTTTTATTTATTTATTTATTTTTTGCTAAGTCCATTATCTGATTTCATATACTTTTTTTCTCTCTTATTATTCTCATTATTCTTAGTTATTTACTTTTCCTAATTAGTTTAATTTATTACTACTTTTTTATTTTTTATTTCTTTTTCCCTTTCATATGACCAAGACCAACATGGGGTTGGGTGGGGGGGAAGGGGAGGTCCCTTTTCTGTTTTTATTTCATGTCAAGGACAATGTGTTACGTTCTACATGTCTACAAAAAAAAAACAATAAAAAAAGATTTAAAAAAACGTTATTTTTTCTCATACTGTCTGCCTGAATATGCCTGTATTTACCCTCTGTCTGAAAGGCTTTTGCTCATTTCAATGATATTGCGTTGCTAGGCAACAGCTTGGGTCCATGTTTACTTCCTGTCATTCACATACATTACGACCAGAAATAAACTGGGACACATTTTTTTTTCTGAATACGGCGGTGTGTATTTCATGGTGGACTGAGCGTTTCGATACTTTTGCAGTATTTATACAGCACTTAAACCTGCCTTATAATAAAAAAAGACATGAAAATCTCAATTTTCTACAATATGGGACCTTTAAGGAAAATATATGAATAGCCTACTTCTCCTATCACTGGTAAGGGAAGAAAAAAGGAGGTGAAGTAAGAAAGCCAGGCGTAATGAAAGAAGTGAACAAAGACAAAGAGCAGTCAGAGAATGAAATAATTAAGATTCATGGGTAAATTATGCCTGTCCCTGTAGAAACGGACTGTTTCCTCTGTAGCAGTAGTGTTTCATTGAGTAAGACCATTTCTAATTCAAACCACTCCCAGTCCCAAAGATCTTAGTTGTCCTCTAATTTAAACAGCTGAATAACTTCTAGATAAAAGCAGTTTGAATCTTGAGGTAGTAGAAGACCTAAAACAAAGCCCAAAAAGTTAAATATATATAGCCTACATTTGAGGCCTACATTATAAATCTTAGACAGTTTGAGCCTCTGGGAGATTGGTTCTCAAAACTGTGAGTAAATTTACATAACCACCACAAAAAATTCACATGACACTGTTCTCCACAGGTAGGCTAAGCACCAGAACACTCACATCCCATGCTGTTCCTGGTAAAGATAGTGATGGTAATGGCAGTAATGAAAGGCTAATGGAATTTGATTGGAATGCATACTTGCGCAAATTTCCAAATCTTTTCCTCTCCCACTCATGACAGCTCGAATGTATCCGCAAGGGGGGAGAACCCCATTGACCCGTGCGATCCCCACACTCCTGGGTCACAAGGGCATCATAACCTCGTCTGTTTCCCATGGCAGATCACAGGCATCATGCACTGCGGCCCCTGCTCCTGCCCCTGGCCTCTTCAAACCCATCAGAGCAGCCTGAGATTGGGTAGCCAAGCACAAATGAATAGTCTCATGTGGCTGAACCCTCACGTGTCACTTGCGAAGGACATGATGCCACGCAGATAGGGATAAATTAAGGTGGAGAGGGGACCGGAGAGTCGCTGAAGAGGTGTAGTGTGGCCGGGATCATGAGGCCAAAGGGGTCAGAGGTGACCTACGCCACTGTACTCGGCTTTGTAGAAGATCATGAACAAAATGCTTACAGGTCTGAACAGGGCCAAAGAACAAAGGTGAAATAGAGTGGCTTGATATGGATGCAATGGTCATTACTCAGGAGAGGCCTCTTGAAATGTTTAGTAAGAGGCCTTCCGCTTCATTGGCATCTTCTCAGTGGAGCTCAGTCTCAAAGTAATGACCTCACCCAATGAAGACGCCTAAACCAAATGAAAGACTTCCCCAAGGGTCTAAACAACCCACATCTAATAAAGACATTATCATATCAGAGTGGCCTCAGCACTAAGAGCACCCTGACCACAGCAATGTATTAATCATTAGCACATGTCTAATGGTTTTGATTAAATCAGTGAGGAGATCCGGTTCCAAAGAAAACCTCACGAGAACCACAAGCATGGTCGCCTACCAATGTTTGGTAGCCATCTCTGGAGCCAGGAGCCCACCACGGTGATGATGGGACTTGATTGGACAGATGTGGCCAGCAGCTCTGGGTGAGTGGAACGGATTAAATCCTAACAAGCTTTGTTAACAGCTTTGATCCACCCTGTGTTTGTCTTTTTCTCACTTCTAACAGTCCGGCAGCAGATATATGCTGACATGAAAGATCTGGCTCAACATCAACTGTTGAACAACATCAATATTAGTCATTTACATCGTCACTCAGATGTATAATCCATCCTCTCCCCCTCTTCATCCTAAAATCCTCTCATTATTCATCCACTTCTCTTCCTCCCTCTCTCCTGCTTTCACGGTGTTGGGATGTTTTGAGGGTCATGGCTCTGTGAATATAACTCCCATTTTACGCTAATGACATCAGCATGTGTCGCTAACTTTAGCTCCTCCTGAGGGCCAGATGTTGGCTGATGGGATCAAACACTGGCTATCCCCCTCTCACTGTCACATTGTTGGGAGAGCCAGGAGGGCTTAGCATTTGCACATATTTCCACATACCTCCTGCAGAAACCCACAACCCGACCGCAAAATGTGGGCACACCCTCAAGTT
Organism: Sebastolobus alascanus; assembly: GCA_916701645.2. NCBI lineage: Eukaryota > Metazoa > Chordata > Actinopteri > Perciformes > Sebastidae > Sebastolobus > Sebastolobus alascanus. Next base: position 134,236 of record CAKAOJ020000145.1, read on the forward strand.
GCAGTGTGATTTTATTTTTGCATTCGCACACAGGAATGGAAACATACAAAGGCACGCTGTGGTTTTTCCAGTAAAGTCTCATTAAACTTTCTTGAAAATAGACTGAAATTTTGTTTAGTTATATCAAAAAAGTGTGAAAAACATGCAGGGATCATTTTGCCACATGTCTTCCTCAGGACTTACCAGAGGTGGGACCAAGTCATTGTTTTGCAAGTCACAAGTAAGTCTCAAGTCTTTGCACTAAAGCCCCAGGTCAAAGCAGGCAAGTCCTGAGTCAAGTACCAAGTCAAAGCAGGCAAGTCCCGAGTCAAGTCCCAAGTCAAAGGAGGTAAGTCCAGAGTCAAGTCCCAAATAAAGTCCCAGGTCAAAGCAGGCAAGTCCTGAGTCAAGTACCAAGTCAAAGCAGGCAAGTCCAGAGTCAAGTCCCAAATAAAGTCCCAAGTCAAAGCAGGCAAGTCCTGAGTCAAGTACCAAGTCAAAGCAGGTAAGTCCAGATTCAAGTCCCAAATAAAGTCTAAAGTCAAAGCAGGCAAGTCTAGAGTCAAGTCCCAAGTCAAAGCAGGTAAGTCCAGAGTCAAGTCCCAAATAAAGTCTCAAGTCAAAGCAGGCAAGTCTAGAGTCAAGTTCCAAGTCAAGTACCAAGTCCTAAACTTAGATTTTTGAGTCCTAAACAAGTCATATTGCACTCGTCACCAAATGTTATGCCATTTGCTTCTCCGTCTATAATTTTCGACTCGCACGTTTTACATAATGCGATTTATTTTTTGCATAGTTTTTGTACGCAAATGAAATTATCTTTGGCGTAATTTTTTCCAATCGGCGCTCAGTAACATTACGTTAGCTCTTCATTGTTCTCTCCTGCAACTTGATTGGATGTTGTCGGATTGGTTCGAAGAAAGTGGATCTGGGGAATTAAGTGTCGACTTGCTGGGAATGAATAGCGTTAACGTTAGTTGATTCAGGAAATGACGGTAAATTAATTGATTCGTGGCGCACTTTTTAAATAACATACTTTTACAGCTTGGGGGAAGGTTTCAAGTATTTCAAGTAAGTCCGAGTGAAGTCACGAGTCACTTGTGTTAAAGTTCAAGTCGAGTTGCAAGTCTTTTTGGATTTTGTCAAGTCGAGTCTAAAGTCATCAAATTTGTGACTCGAGTCCACGCCTCTGTGACTTACACATTGACACTACAGTGTTAGAAACAAATAGAACTCCTGGACATTGTAAGATTAATTTACACTGAAAACTTACAACCTAATACCCATCACTGCACCCTATTTTCAAAGCACTTTTTCTCTTTTAAAGGGCATCTGATCGGAGTGATCTTGACTGTGGTCAATGAATGTCAGTGGTGTCGGTTCCTAGATGAAACAGAAGCACCATGATGGCAGCAAGTGTCACATTAACACCACAGTGTTTTGTGGCAGCACATTTTACAAGAGCTAAGCAGATACCAGCAACATGAGGCTGCTTCCATGCAGATTTGATTTTGCCCAGTCATACGAGGTACTGTCGTTTAACGGTGACCCCTGTGCTTGGCTGTACATTGAAGTTGCCGTCATGGCTTGGATGACTCACAGGTGGACTCTTGGCATGCCAATAAAGACTTGTTTAATGAGCTGAGAAGGGCCTCAAAGAAGCAAAAGTGGCCAGACATGAGACAGACTGGAACCCCCCAACCTGTGGCCCGGGACCTCAAACAGCTGCATTTGATTTTTCCTCTCATTTGCAACATTTGTTAGTGTGACTTTTAGGAGGAGAACCAAAGTCAGACAACATGGGTCATAGAAATATTCAACATAGTGAGAGAATCTCAGTGATAAAAAGTTAAAGAACTAAAGCTGTTGAGCATAAACATTATATGTGTGTGCTCCCTGCTTTTAACTAATGTTGACCTCCAAGGAGTGTCCAGTATTTATCCCAGCCTCCTCATGCTGACCTCTGACCCCCAGCCAGGGTTATTATAGTAAACTAAAACTGAAACTAAAACAAAAATAAGTAGTAAAAAATATTGTTAGTAAACTGAAACTAAAGAAAAACCATAACCATGAAAGGAACAGTGTGTAATATTTCTGGGGATCTATTAGCAGAAATGGAATATAACTTTTCATAACTATGTTTTCATTGTTGTGTAATCACCTGAAACTAAGAATTGTGTTTTCGTCAGCTTAGATTGAGGCCTTCATATCTACATAGGGAACGGGTCCTCTTCACGGAGTCCACCATGTTTCAGTAGCACAGATCGGCCAAACCAAACACTGGCTCTGGAAAAAAAAAACTTTCGCGTTTACGTTACCTGAAGGCCACTGAGATTCTCAGACACGCTTGTGAAACGTCGGTAACGTGAGCCGCAGAGTGCAAAACCGGGGTACCGCCAGCCGCCGTCTGACTTCCGTTGCTTATAAAGTAGTGTTATTATGGTAAGGATGACCTCTGAGCGAGGTGAACGGCGTTACAACGATTTTGCACTCGGTGGACGGAGGGGTCAGTTGGTTGCAATCTGCAACCACACCACTAGATGTTGCCAAATCCTACGCACCTTTAAGAAAAACTAACACTAAACTGAAACGATATTGTCTGGTTAAAAATGAATACAAATAAAATAACGTAAACGTATTTCGGTTTTAGTGTTTTAGCTATAAGATATCATTACTGAAAAAAGGAGACAGCATGAATTTGCGTCAACTCGTGACATTACACCACAGAAATTGAATGGACTTGACCTTCCAGGAGATGGCGCTGTGCCGCAATTGCTTCACATCGGACACTAAAGTAGCTTAAAGATTATACATTAAACATCATGGCCATTCCTACACAGTTCTCCAACCATGTATTTTGTATGTATATGTAGCTACATACTTCTGAGACATTACATGCAGAACAATCTAAAGATTACCTCACTTTTATCTTTAGGGCAATTTTAATTTATTATTTCATCACATTTCACTTCCAGTTGTTCTTGTTTTAGTTGATTAATCGGCCTTAAATTATAATTGATTGATTTGTTTTTTTGTTTTCTTTCATCATTTTTTTGTGTTTCATGTTTGTTTAATATTTTTTTTAACTCGGTTATATTGTAAATGAGGTCTCTACCCCAATGTACTTCCGAGTCAAAATAAAGGTTGAATGAATGAAAGCAAGAAAGAAATCAAAGTCAAAAAGTCAAAACTAAAAAAAAATAAAAACTAAAACTATTATAACCTTGCCGCCAGCACACTTGTTGTTAGTTAGATTTGTTCTGCTAGTTTACTCTTGTGCCAGACTCCAGAGCCTTTGAATCCATTAAAGTTCTTTGAGACAGTTCAAATAAATTGTTATGTAAGCCAAGTCGCTGCTTTATCTAAGTGGGTGAGCGAATATGAGCTGGAAGAATAAGAAAGCAAAGTGAGTGGAATCTGTAACACATGTGTGTGTGTGTGTTTTGTGGTAACAAACCAGTGTGTGTGCTGGCATTCCAGTTTGTTTACGTGGGTGGGCGATGGAAAGCCAGGAAAGAGTTATCAAGAAATTGTGTTTGAATGTGTTCGTGTGTCAAAGTGACAATGTGTTTATGTGACGCACAAGAGTAAATCCAAATGACATCATAAACAGATATAAAGAAGTCAGACAGGGACACGAGACCGAGGGGGCCGCTAGTAGGAGTGTATGTTTGCAAATGTGCTTGTGGGTGGGCGGTTAATTAGTTGTCCAATATTAAACAAGAGTTTCAGCTATAAATAAGACATCACCGCTCAGCTGAAGCCTCCTCAAGTGAGCCACCCTTTCCTGAAATTCCTCCTCGTTAAGAATTAATAAAGAATAAATGGAAACCGCATAGTTTCCACTCACACCTATATCCATAAAATCCACACACAAGCTCACAGATGCACACATTATTGGTTTGGCAAGCTGCCCGAGTGCTTCGCTGAGGCCTCGATTTGTCATCCCGCCTCATCTGGCCTCTATCAGTTCCTGGTCTGACAGCTTAATCTTTGTCATTCATCCTCTCACATCAAAGAGGCAACATGCAATCGAAGCCTATCATGCAAGCACACACAAAGCACTGTGGATGTGCACATTCACATGTTGACAGACTTTTAAACGGTCTCTTTGTGCTTATTAAAACCCCCTCCATGACATGAGGATCATAGCAAACATCCACAGTGAGGATGCTGTCTTTGTAAGCTGTCCACACTGATTACTGAGCTCACAATTGAAGCAACAGACCAACTCAAACTATCCTAAAGAAATACAGTCCTCTTGGTTTTATTAGACTTGAACTGTAGACCTTTGCAGTTGACCTTGAGCTTTTAACTTCAAACTATGTCAACTGACAGGCTTCAGGTTAACGTATTTGAGAATTGTTGTATGATTTTAATGAGTGTAACTGTCTAAGCTGGAATTTCTTGGATTTACGTTATATATCAGAGGTAGGCAACCTTAGGGTGCTTTCACAAGCCATAGTCCGTTTGGCTGGTCTGATCAGAGTTAAATTGATTCTTTTGGTTCATTTTCTATTTAGTCTGGTTCGGTTTCACAGTGCACAAATAAAATAAGTTGTTGAGGGGCGTGTACGGAGTGAATTTATCTTTTGCATCTCGACAGCTGTCACTTCTATGCAGGGAATCGTGGACTTTGAAGCTGTCGAGGTTTTTTCACTTTGACTCGGCACTGAATCCCTTCTCCTCCAGTTAATGACTTTATTAACGTCACTGTTTTTGTGGATTTTATTTATCATATTCTGTATGTCGGCCCAAATGTCAAGCAAACATCAAACTTCTGCAGAAGTCCAGGTCCGTCCTCTCCTACTCATGCTAACCTATCGTTTATCTGTGTCCATCTCAACAAATGCCTGCACATGCAGCCTGCGTTTTGAATCTCTTGGAAACATTCTGAGACCACCTCTCACAGGCGGTCTCAGACCGGTTGTTTTGGTCCGCACCAGAGTACGATTACTGTGTTCACAACTACCCAAACAAACTTCAACAGATGTTGAACCGCACCAGAGTTCGATTAAAATGTTGGCTTGTGAAAGCTCCCACCATTGGCATGTAATAGCTTAACCAATGGCATACTAGTAATACATGTGCAAGAGAGTTTTTTGTTGAAGTGCCCTCTCATCCGCGTGCCGAAGTACCTCTATCACAGCTATTGGCAGTCGCACGTCCTGTTATTTACAGTGGTTTGATTGATATTTTTGGTACCGCCGCACATGGCACTCTTTAGCGCCGGTATGAAATGCATCGGGCGCTCCATTGACTATAATGAAAACCCATTCGCAGCAACAGTAAATCCTCCGAGAAAGTGAGCCAGGAGTGTGGTGACGTAGTTTAATGAGCGAAAGAGACACACACAGGGCAGAAAGGGAGGTGGATGGGTCCAACAAACACAAGGCTTTCATCCAGGAGACCGCTGTTTGTGTCCCATGTGTCAGGTTACAATCAGCTGTTTGTTCGTGTCCCGTGCTCACATCGTTCAATGTCATTTTTCACTGTAGTTCAGTGTCATTTTCACTGTACAAACGTAGTAGTTTTAAGCCCAACCATGTATTTCTTTCTAAACTACAGTGGTTTTGTTGCCTAAACCTAAAGTGACACCAAGGATAACTATAATGGTTTTGCTGCTGTACATGTCGAGACACCAAGGCTTGTGATGCCGATGCCAAAGGGCGTGACAAAGCGGTGGTATGTGACGAGTTGAGAATGTGATGATTATTACAATGTCCTGATTCTGGGAGAAAAATGTTTTTTTTTTTATTATTATTTTGCTGTGCACGTTGCCTATATGGATGATCCGTTGGAGATCGTGATGTGGTGTCATAATTAAACTTAATGTTAACATTAATGCTGATATGGCACACTGATTAACAACAAAATTTAAAAATGGCACTTCATATCAAAAGGGTTGCCGACCCCTGGTATATATATCAAGACATCCGTACTGTGTACTTTATGTGGTAAAAGCTCCGAGTCTTTCTCCAAAAAATTCAACAGGATAATTAACTCTGACCTCAGCGCTTAACTCAAGCACAGCCTATTAACCACGCCACTTACTGGTTGCTCTTGTGGCCAGTGGATAACGTCATACGAGATCCTACTGTGTGTCGTTATAGTCTCCATAACAACAACGCCATAACAAACTGAGACATTAAATCAGACTGCATAAACCTCATCGTTCCAAATCTACCCTAACTAACTGAATAGATGTACTATTTGGAGAAACAAATCAAAGCCTGGTCACGTTGGCTTGTGAGGCCTATAATGCAGTAAAGTCATGTAAGGAAGCAGCTTAATCCTCTTCATCCCCGGAGGAATATATGAGCTGACATGTAGAACACAAAGGCCGAGAGAAGACAAGGAGGGAGAAGGAAGGAGATGGAGAAGTGTGGAGTGACACCATGTGCTCGACACACGAGCAGCCAGGACAAACATTGAGGATTAGAAGTACGGGAAGGGGGAGTCCCTGTTCGTCTGACCCCCCGCCCCCCGTTAAGCCCTGTAAATGAGAGAAAGAGGAGCAATTAGAGAGGCAGGTAGGAGATCCCTGTGACCTTTCCTGGCTGGTATTTGACCTCTCACAGCTGGGGGCCAGGGTGAGTATACATCCTGAAAATTGAGAGAACGTATTCACTGAAAAGTACATTTTTCTCTCAGCACTGAGATGTAACACGTGTTGTAAACTGCGGTGTGGATTCTGTTGTTATATGCTCACGTTCTAAACAAGCACTTTATTGGATGTGGGCGGCTCTGCATTCCAGCATCACAGAAAATTACCCTTAATTACAAGTCAGTCAATTAAGAATTCAATGTGTTTTGCATTTTGAAGGCGAAATGAGCAACCAAACATAGTTTACTTGCACTTGAACCAGCTGCTCTTAAAATGGTTTATGGCTCTGCTGCAAACCTTGACCTCAAACCTCAGTGACGTGAATTTTGGTGCCTTTGCAGAAATCAGATATCAGTCACATACAGTGTTTCCCAGTCTTTTTTTTCTGGGGAACCACTTCTTAAAAATGACAAACCATCGCGACCCAGTTCACAATAGGCCTTATCTATGAATTGTGAGAAGAGCGAATTTGTGCGTAAATCAGCCTGTTCTCATACACTGTTCATAGCTATACCTACAAAATGTAATGCACTGTAATTTGTAAATATCCTACGAAATACATTTGTGTGTAATTAACGTAACCAGGAAATATAAATAGAGGCGAACGCAGCGTAGGGATGAGGTTGAGGCGGATGAGTGTCAAAAAACTTTCACCCAGGAGACCGGTGTTTGTACCCCGTGTGAAAGCAGAAGTCAACGTTGATTTATTTGTCACGCAATGTCAAACTTAAACTTAAATACGTTACGTAAGTTACATACTTAAGTTACGCCACTTCCAGGGGTATTTTAAGCCACATCACAATCTTTTCCTAAACCTAACTAGGTAGCTTTCTTGCCTAAACCTATGGAAGTTGTTTCCTGTGAAGACAGAAGTTTATTTTGAAAAGACTGTATGCATGTAACGAGCAGAAATTGGCACGTGTTGATGGACTCTCATAGGAAAATAAACGAAAAAGGAGTAATAACTTTTTCGTAAGATATCATACGAACTGTTGTATGAGAATAAATTGCATAAACGTTCCTGACCATTTTTACCACCATTTCCGCATCACCTTATATTATCTTGAAGAGACATATTTGATAAATCAACTAAATGCATTTAGTCCGAGTTAACAGGCCCTCGATTTTTCCTCTCATCAGTAAACCAAACCGAACGTACGCTAGCCTTTCATATTAGATTCAGTGTTATAAGTAGGCTACAATTATCACAACAATACGAACATTCAGGCTCTTTCATGTGGCTCAAAGGAGTACTGCAGATATAAATGTAAAATAAAAGACTATGGAAGAAATTCTGCAAATTTATTTGGCGACCCTAATAAAAATCTCCTGCGACCCACCTGTGGGACGCAACCCAGTCTCTGGGAATCACTGACATACAGTATGAGCTTCTTCCAGAACCAACCTGATTCAGTCAATGCAAGCTAAACCACATCTGGACCACACTGATGATTTGACTCTCTGTTTTATCCATTATCCCCTTAAACACACAAATGCACAAAGGTCCTCCAATCCTGCAACCAATGTGAAAATATGTGAATAACATTTCCGTGTGTCCCATTGAGCCAGAACTGACTCCAGATCAGTACAAAGCAGCCATAAACTATGTCCGTATGCCACTAACACAACCAGATACCAGCTAATCCCTCATAGATGACATTACCCTAATCTCCCATAAAGCTATTCTTAGCATATACTGTATACCGCACCGCTGGAGTGTGACGAAAGGAGAAACTGCGAGATGCCAGAAGATGGAGAGCCTCTGGGTTTTATTGTGTGGAGCTTTGCCAGACACTAGCTGGTGTTAAGAGTGGAGAGCAGGAGGACAGAGAGATGAAAGGAGAGACCAGCGAGGGGCGAACAAAGACAAATGTACAACTGGAGTGATATATGAGTTGAGGGACTGTGTAAAGGGGAATAAAAACTTTAACAGGGAGATACATTTAAAATCAACACAGATGGACGAATGTCAGATTAATAAGGATTGATAACTGGGACAAAAGTATGTGAGTAATCCACTGCTGGCTGCTCATAAACATCATACAAACATCGGCCCATATGCCATTCCTCAGTAATTTCTATTCTCCATTCTGGAGAAAAGCAAGCAGGCAGGTCTGTAAACAATTTTTATGGTATTAAAGACATTTATGGAAACCAATCCAATTATGTGTGTCCTTTCCAATTCTCTGAGCCCCCTGCATTTGAAGCGGAGCCATAAAACTAAAGAGACATGATGTTTATTCTTCGGGGTGCCAGGGAGGGAAAATACATCAGGCTCAGCAAAGGACTTAGATTTCCTGACGTGTGTGGTTAAAGAGAATTTAAAAAAGAACGACTGTCATGTATCAGACCATGTGTTTATTATCCACCAGGGCTATAATGAAGAATGGCAGAGTAATCTCTCCAGTCAGGCAGACAGATGGGAGAAAGGGCCTTTTCTTGTCCAAGTCATTTGCATGAAACTCCGAGCTGTCAGATTCTTGTGGTGCCACAATGGCCATCAAGCTGCAAATAACTGCACTGAGGACTATTTTTGTCTCCCTGCTCAGGTTTCTTCCTGCTGGACTTCAAAAGAGACCTGTAACTTGGAATTACTGCAGCTGAAAAACAGGAGGGCAGAAGCAGATAAACTAATTTCCTCGCCCCATTACGAGGCCCTGGTTAGTGGAGGGACCTGGTTTTAGCTGCTGGTATGCGCTGTGCGGCTGGTTCACATTAAAACTGCGTTGACGAGCAAGTGTGTCCTCCCCTGCGCACGATCCTTTGCAGAATCCCAAATGGATGAAAGTCGTGCCAGAGTGGAGAAAAAATTCACCTTCTCAACCAGTTTTGGTTTAGTGTTGTTGCAGAGCAACGTCCTCACAGTGGGCGGGGAGAAAATGGATAAATAGAGCGCACACTCCTCTCCTGTGCGTAAACGCTTGGAGCGCTGGACCTGGCTGGGACACGGAGCGCTCACATTGGCTGTGAATTAATTAAAACAATTACACGAATTAATTAGCATAGAAAAAGGACCTATCATTTCCACCGTTTAGGCGAACACACAGACTCTCCCTGTTGCGCAAAATGGATGAAAACAAACATCCATCAAATGGAAATTAGTAACAAATATGGAGCGTTCATTCTTGGACTGACCGATGATCCATATTTTCCTTCACCGGGAGCGCACGACCCACTTCTGTCAGAGAGTTGTCCAAGCTGCTCCCGAGGATGCTCTGAACTTTTTCAAGGATTTTTTTTCAACATTGTTCCTGGAAGGACATCGGACAAATACACATCTGGACACTTTGCGCATTGCGTAATTGGCAATAAAATGTCCGTCAGATCGGCTACACATAATGTTGGGAGTAATCTCTGCTGGAAGGCGTTTCTCGCATCGTGTATGTTGTAAACACAGCAGGATGAGAGTGTCTAGCGTGCTTGGGAAAGGTCGGGATCGGATGCTGGTGGCGCTCTGTTGGCTGTTTTTGGTTCCGGCGAGGAGCGGAGCAGGTGAGGCGCATCATCATCATCATCTCTGTTGCTGTTGATGCTCTTTCTCTGAATCACTGGCGTCATTGTGGCTGAGCTTGCCTTCTCGTATTCCCCGTTGTGATTAGGTTACAATAAGTTATTGATTGGGCGGACAGTTATGGTGACTCAGCTGCCTTAGATGTCCACGAAATTGATGACCTAATGATGTCATGCATGGTTCTTCATTGGCAGGTGATAGTTTATTTGCTTAATTTTTGCTGTCCTAAAAGTAAAGCCCATACCTGTTGATGCATTTGATGCTGCTTGTGTCTTGCCATTACATGTAACCTGAGAGTATTCATGCTGTCCAATGGGAAAAGGGCAGGATTCTGTGTCACATAAGCAGCAGTGGCACAATGGTCAGGCAAATGAAATATTCATGACAAACACAATGAAGAGGATGTTGGTTTTGTCTGAGATGTCAGTGCTTCTTTTTTTGAATGCTTTCCTGTCACCAGACCGTAAAAGCACTGATCTGAATACACATATTATCTCAACACTCTGCTATGTCATAACACTGACTCTTCATCACCCTCTGAGTCAGCTTCCAGATGTGTGGACCACGCCTGCAGCCCACCAATTGGGAACCTGGCCAGTGGCAGGAACCTCCTCACCTACTCAAGCTGCTGCGGGAACCACCAGCACCCTTGTCCCCATCCTCCTGTGACACTGTGCTCTGAGGACGCCTACCCACCTGCTCACATGACCGACGACCCTTTCTTGCATCCAGACACTTGGTGGGCATCAGGCGCCACCACGCGGGAGCAGCAGGATGAGATCCGGTTGGACCTGGAAACACAGTTCTGTCTGTCCCATGTAGTTTTGGTGTTCAGGTCACCGCGGCCTGCCGCCATGGCCGTTGAGCGCTCAGCTGACTTTGGAAAGACCTGGGAAGCTCTCAAGCTCTTTGCCCGCAATTGCAGCATGGAGTTTGGTTTGCCTGATGATTTTACTAAGCCGGGCTCTTTGTGTACGTCCCGTTATACCAGCGCTACACCCTGCAGTGGGGGGGAGGTAAGACAATACGCACAAAGATGTTTATCTTCTGGCAGATCCACAATGTTTGACTCAGTGCTGATTGCTGTTTCTCCTTCCAGGTAATATTACGGACACTAGACCCCAGCAGTGCTGGAACAATGGACCCCTACAGTCCAGAGGCCCTCGCCCGCCTCACCCTCACCAACCTCCGCATCAGGCTGCTAAAAGCTCAGACCTGTCCGACACCTCTACAACCCCCTGCAGACTGGAAAAGCCCCGCAGCCTCAGCTCTGACTCCCACATCCACCAGAGAAAGCCCAGTATCAGCACCTTATGCTATTTACACTTTACTGGCCAGAGGGACCTGCCTGTGCCATGGACATGCTGAGCATTGTGTCCCACACAACAGCAGCCAAGACACAAGACAGGACAGTAACATGGTGAGTGGCTTTTCCTGTGTGTGCAGGTGCATGTCAAAGTAAAAGTGATAAAAAGAAAAGACTATGAAAGAAGGTGTGTCTGTCAGTTTTTTGCATTGGCCTGTGTTCTATTACAGCCTTGTATAACACACATGTCAGGATGTTAGGTCCAGATGTAAAATGTACTTCCTGACGGAAAAAGAGCTTTAAATAGCTCGATTTACTCCTTACACCACCTGCCTGGATCTATTTTATAGCCGTCTCCAGACAGCAGGTAACATCTAATAGTGTAGGTGAAGTAACTGCCCCAGATGTGTTTTCCAGGTGTCTGGTAGGTGCCTGTGTACTCACCACACAGCAGGCGATCACTGTGAGAAGTGTGCCCCGCTCTACAATGATCGTCACTGGAGGCCTGCCAACAGCAGCAGCGGGGAGTCCAACCCGTGCCAGAGTAAGTAACCACCAACAGGACTGCACGATACTCGACCTGCTGAGAAAGAAAAAGCCAGAGGAGAGCTTTAAAATTTAACTTTAAAGGGATAGTTTGGGTGTTTTTAAGTGGGGTTGTCTGAGGTACTTATCCATAGTAGGTATAGAGCTGTGCAATAGAGCTGTGGATGGGGACGGCAGAAAAACGTATTTTAACAACCTAAAAGAAAGGCTCATTTAAAAAAAATTGATATCCGTTTAAAGCTGCAGTAGGCAGTATATTTTTGTCATCATTGGGCAAATATTACATAATAACCTTTCAGCATATTGTAATTCAAGTGCTCTGAGAGAAAACTAGACTTCTGCACCTCCTCATAGCTCTGTTTTCAGGCTTTAAAAAATCTAGAGAGAGCGTTCCTATTGGCTGTTCATCCTGTTTTCAGAAACATCTTGTAGTGTACTGTTTAGCTGTAAAGTGAGAAAGTTTGCTCTGGCTGGTGGGCGGTGCTTAGTATTTCCTCAACTGATCTCAACATGGCGGCCAGGTCACAAACTTTCTCATTTTACAGCAAAACAGTACACTACAAGATGATTCTGAAAACATTTGAGGTGAGAAATAGGCATTACAGTAACAGAATATTAATTCATATTTGATCAGCGCGGCCAAGTTTGACCGTTTGATTGGAGTTCACGAGTGATTGACAGCTGCTCAGAGACGGCAGGATTACCAGTCTCATGCACTACTATCAAGATATAGTGACGTTTTATAAAAAGAACTTTTTTTAATCATATTTGCTCCATTTCTACCCACTGCTGCTTTAAGGCCTATTCAGAGATGGCCTCATACTGCTTGTCGCATGACGTCAGTGCACCTTTAGTTGTTTGGACCCTAGTATACCTGTTGCGGGTCTGATCTGTAAATTCTGTTCTGTATTGTCAATGTCCGCACATGATGCAAATCATTTTGACAACAGTAGATATATTTTGACTATAGAATACAAGTAGGCTTCATAGACGAAACAAAACTCACAGACTTATGATTTGCCGGTCACCCATGTTCCCTGTTTGCTTTTTCTCTCCTCCCCATCCTGATGTCCTCACTTTGTCTCTCTCTCATCTCTCTGATCGCTATGACATCACACACCTCTGTGTGACATCAGAGTGCCAGTGCCACGGTCACGCAGATAGCTGTCACTTCTCTCAGCGGGCATGGCTTTCCTCCGGTGGCACCAGCGGGGGCGTCTGTGACGACTGTACACACAACACTGTCGGGCGCAGGTGCCAGCGCTGTCGCCACGGCTACCACCGGCACCCAGCCCTGCCCCTCAACTCCCCCGATGCCTGCACACGTAAGAGACTCAGAACTGGGGGGGGTCACTGGTGTGGGATCGGCTAATGTGTTTTCTAGAGCTGCAACGATTAATTGATTAGTTGTCAACTATTAAATTAATCGCCAACTATTTTGATAATTGATTTGAGTAATTCTTTAAGAAAAAATAAAAGTCAAAATTCTCTGATTCCAGCTTCTTAAAGGTGATTATTTTCTGTTTATTTAGTCCTCTATGACAGTAAACTGAATATCTTTAAGTTGTGGACAAAACAAGACATTTGAGGACGTCATCTTGGGCTTTGAAAAACACCGATCAACTGAACATATTTCACAATTTTCTGGCATTTTATAGACCAATCAACTAATCGATTAATTGAGAAAATAATTGACAGATTAATCGACAATGAAAATAAAATGTTAGTTGCAGCCCTAGTGGTTTCAACCAAGCAGGAAAGCAGAATAAAGGAGGTTTCATAACTGATTTGATCTCAGTGGAATTAAATCAAAGTTTGGGAGGTTTGTGGATAAAATGTAAAAGAGACATAATGTCGTATAGCTCCATCTGCTGGTACATGTCTGCAAATTTAACAATAAAAGAAAAAATAACTGTTTGAGCAGCATAGACAACTACAGTATCTGTGTTTCTGTTTCTCAGGCTGCTGGTGTGATCCACGGGGCTCACTGCCTACTCGTCCGGGAGAGGTGGGACCCTGGTGCCACCCTCGGAGCGGGCAGTGTCACTGCAAACCGGGTGTCGGCGGCACAAGCTGCAGCCACTGCCTGCCTGGCTACTGGGGTTTTGGAGAGGAGGGCTGTAAACCCTGCGCCTGCCCTCACAGCTGTGATCCAACCACTGGGCAGTGTCTGGACGGGTTAGCCATATGATTAATGATTTTTGACACATCAACATGGAAGCTAAAATTTAACTGGTTAGTTGCTAACAATGAACCTGATGGGTTCCATTCCACTTTTGCAGCTACTCAAATAATCAGGTGTTCAATGTGCCCATTGGTGGGAAAATCCCTGATCTGGATCACATGTTCACAATAGAAGAGGAGGTGCAGTGGTCGAAGGAGCTTGCAGTCTCTGCTCTGCATTACACAGGTGAGTAAAGTACTGCTGTGTTGCTCATTAACTGTGATGTTCATCTCATGCCTACAAAAATAGGCTAACCAGGAAGTTAGCATCGCCCTGGTTCCCTCGACTAAAAGCCAAATTGGATTTTTCCATTGGGTTTTGGATTATTGCAGAAAATGAACTTTGTGGCAAACAAACGTTTATGGTACTTACACATTTTGTTCAGCAAGATAATCGTCACAAATGAACACCACTTTTATGATTTTTGAAGCGTAAATGCAATCGGCAGAAGTATAAAGCCAACGTTAGGCTATAAACAAACTACACCACGGTCACATGAGCGCGAGAACACAACGAGGCTGTAAAGGCAGACGAGTTGGCGTGATGACGTTTTGTAGTCTCATTTAGCCACTTTTTAGCAACCGCCTTTTTTAAGACACGTACAGGCTTCAAAATTCACAAGTGGGGTATTTATTGATGTTTTTTATGTCGTAGCACAAAACATTGAAACCTCTTAAGCTTGTGTTAACCACAGACCTTATTTCAGGCATCTAACTAAAAACCAATTCAACAAACTCATTGACCTCAAGACAAGAGAACCGAAAGTGCTAAAATGCTAACTCATTTCCTGGTTTTAGGACTCGTTCCTGTTGCACTCTATTGCGAGGCTTAAAATAGTGGAATCATAGTGTTTCATACTGTGTAATTATGGAGGTAAAAGTGGAACGGAGCATAACTAAATGTCTGTACACAGGGAAGTGTAGCTGTAAGGAGAAAAAGCTGAGGAGTGTGTCTGACCTCTGTAAGACCAAACACGATTATGGTAAGAAATGATGTTTAAAAACTGTTTAATAAATAGTGATCTATACTTGCTTCAAAATGCCATCTCAGTCTCTTCTGTTTTTCTGACAGTGATCAAGGCCAGTGTGCTGTCTGCTCACGACAAAGGCAGCCACGCAGAGGTGCAGGTCAAAGTCCGAAAGGTCCTGAGATCAGGCCAAGTGGCGCTCTACTTGGGGACCATCAGCATCTATCCTCTGTCCTGGACCAGCCGCGGCTGCACCTGTCCTATTCTAAACCCAGGTAAGACAAACATGACAAAGAAAAGGAATTGGAGATATGGTAAACGAAGCAAAGTACTGTTCAGTTAATAGTTTTCTTGAAGAGACCTTTAGCATTAAAGCTGCAGTCGGTAACTTTGAGCAAATATGTTAAAAAGTTATTTTTTTGATAAAACTGTTACTATATCCTGACAGTAGTGTATGAGACAGATAATCTGTGAAAAAAAATCATGTTCCTCTGTGTCCTCCTGTACTTCTAATGGCATTTGCAAGATTTCACCGCGCCCGAACAAAAACAACCAATCAGAGCCGAGGAGTCTCTAATGGTACGTGTCCACAGGGGCGTTTTTGGATGCGAGGGATCGCATCGCTTCCCAGCATTGGAGGCTTGATGGGTTGCCACTAGACACAAGGCACTAGGCAATTGATTGGACGAACGCTTTCCCTCGTGGGCTGCTGCTCCCAGCTTTAAAACCAGAACCAACATGGCAGCTCATAGGGAAACCTTTTGTCTCTTATATTACGAAAATAGTTCACCGAAATGTGCCTCCTAAAACATTTTATATAAGAAATAAGCATTGCAGTTGCGAAATCTGTTTTTATTTTGGATCGACAACGGTTAGTTTAAAAGTTTCTCAGGAGTTTCCAGAGGTGACCACCACACTACCAGAATGCATTGCACGTGTGCTTACATAGATAATGATTGGAGAGAGTTTGTGACCTGGTCACCATGGTGAAAACAGTCGAGCCAAAGCCAAGCACCGCCCACCGGCCGGAGCAGACTTTCTCATTTTACAGCTAAACAGTACACTACAAGATGTTTCTGAAAACATTTGAGGTGAGAAATAGGCATTACAGTAACAGAATAATGATTCATATTTGATCAGCGCTGCCTAGTTTGACAGTTTGATCGGAGTTCGCAAGTTTCGTGAGCAGTGATTGACAGCTGCTCTAGAGACTCCTCGGCTCTGATTGGTTGTTTTGCTTCGGGCACGTTGAAATCTTGCTAATGCCATTAGGAGCAATAGGAGGAGGCAGAGGAACATGATTTTTTTTTTTTTTTACAGATTATCTGTCTCATGCACTACTGTCAGGATATAGTGATTTAAAACGGTCATATTTGCTCAAAGTTACCGACTGCAGCTTTAAATTATGAATATTCAAGGACACCAAACAGTGACACAAAAGTTGGAAAATATCAAGCTAACACCAAAGTGATGGATTCCTTAGTAGATTAGATCAATTAACAATGTCTTACCTTTTCCACCAGGTATGGAGTACCTGCTGGCCGGCCCGGAAGAGTCCACAACAGGCCGTCTACTGGTCACCATGCAGAGCGTGGTGGTCCCGTGGACTCCACGACTCGGTCTACTAATATCAGAGGGCCTGAGGAATGGATGTACATGAACATAGATCCAAAGATGCGGGACAGACTTCGGAGGATTTCACAAGGAAATCTGAGTCAGTGGACAATTCAGAAAGGGACTGAAAATCACTGGACAACATGCTGCGTCATCAGGAGTCAAACTCATGATCCGTCTATTGAAGAAAGGTTCTCACAATGTGTGAGTAAATAAAAAATAAAGACTGAAATGAATACCTGGATTTGTTAAGATCTGAGTCTAAAAAATCTCTTATTCAATGTTTTATCTCCTCTTTTCTTATTCGCAAAGAGTAATGTACAAAAGATTAAGGTAATAGAAAATATGTGATGGGCAAAGTTCTTTGAATGTCAAACTGGGTTTCTTAAATATTATTTATAACTTTTGCTGTAAATACTAAATATAACACATTTTGAAAGCTAAACCTATATCATTTTGATTCAATAAAATGCTATGAAACTATAACATTACTAATATAAAGGCAATATAATGAGATAAGGCTGTAAAATATGATGACAGTCACATTTTCCTCAACTTTCAGTGAGAAAAGCTCCCATAAAATTCATCAGACTCAACATCTGAAAAGGAAAATCACTGATATAAGAGGGCTTTGGCTTTAGAAAAACAAAAGAAAATATAAATTGAAATTGTTCGACGATCATTTTTTAATCTGGACATGTTTGAGGACAACCCATCAGGTTTTTTTAAGGCCTGAATGTCATTGAATGGTGACCACAGCATCCAACTGGAGACTCTAGACAGTGTTAAGACAACAGTAACATTTACGCAGTGACAGTTAAATGTGACAAACCACTTTGGTCAAGGCCAGATACAGTGAATTAATAAATATGACGACCATTGTTCACACGGCAACAGATGGAGACCCTGAAGGTGTCAACAAACAGCTAAAAACATCTCTTACTATCAACGTAATGTTCACTGAACAGAAGCTGAAACAGCAGCCTTGTGTTTCCTACCAGTTACCTGCGTTTTGGTCTCTTGAGTGATGGAAAGCAAAAGGATTAACTGTAAAGGCCCAGACACACCAAGCCGACGGTCGATGCACGAGAAGAGAAACGGACATGAAGAAAGCAAGCCAACGAGTAAAGTCAAGAGGAATAACACAGAAGCCTCTTCTCATTTTTCCTCTTCATCTCATCTGATCATTCCAATACACTGATATTTTCACAACGACGTGGCCATCTGGAATGAAACTAAGTTGTGAGCGAGAGTGGTGTGAAAAAGATTAGCAAACGCTGCTTTGTTTCATGTACGTATCATAACAACGGCTCGTATATCCGCCGTCCTCGGTCTTCCTGTTTCCCTTTTTGAATGACAAATATAGACTATTGCGTCCTGCTGGTGTGGAGAGTTATTTCATCTCACGCAGGCGCAGAACGTGAGGGGTAGTTGGCCGTCGGCTGTAATCTTTGCGGTGTGTTCGAGTGCAACTTTTTGGCCAAGACAAAGGCGACGTGAGAAAACACAAAAGTTGGCCTTCGTCGCCGCTAGTTCTTTGATGTCGGGTTGGTGTGTCTGGGCCTTTAAAGGAACAGTGCGTAGGATTTCGGGGCCTCCATTAGCAGAAATTTAATATAATATTCATAACTATGTTTTCATTAGTGTATGACTTGACTCGAGGTAAACTCCTACGAATAGCTGAACATTGCCCAAACCAAAAAAAATCTAGTGATTACTGTGTAGATTTCTGTCAAAGTGAATAATTGGTGATAAATCGGTGATATTCGTGACCAGTCAACATTAACACACATAATGACCGCTAACAAACAAGCTCTTCTGATTGACATGAACACGCAGCAAATTAAATTCCTATTGCATATAAAGTGAGTCCTTCAACTAACGTCCCTGCAGCAAACAGCTTGACCTGCATAATCATATTATTCAATGATTTGTTGAGTGCTCAGCAAACAAAGCAGCCTATACTTTTGTACAAACGCTACCGTTTCTCTGCATTCACAAAGTCCTTCTCTGATGGTCTGTAAATATTGCCCAAGAGCACCAGAGCTGTGTCAGTAAGCCCTCTCTGTAGGCTTGAACAGGAGGAGAGACCAATCAGAGCTCCTCGTGGAGAGTCATTTATGCTGGGCAGTGCTTGCACACACACAGAAGCCTGGATGACAACTGATGGACCTTAGCTAGCGGTCTGGTTGTCTGTAGGTGGCGTGCTGTCAGAAGTGGCCGGGGTAGAGTCAGGTTCGGGGGGTAAGGCAGTGCCTTCAGTCGGGGCGGCGGAGACGGACTCAGAGCTGGACTCTGCCTGGGAGGAGCTTTCTTTATCCTCGTCCTGAGGATAGAGCTCAGGGTACCTCTGCATGCACTCCTGCATGTTACGGAAGTTGTCGATGCACTCGGAGCCCTTCACCTCTTCCTTGCTGTAGTGGAAGCAGGAAAAGGCCTCCTTGAACTGGGAGCCACACGGTCCGCTGGCCATGCCGCCGAGGCACGGGCAGTTCCAGTTGATGTCTCCATTTGGCAGGATCAGACCTAAACAAACAGGAAAGAAGTTAATAGGTTACCTTTATGAGAAAAGGAGGAATGTTTGGAAGTAGGGCTGGACAATATGACAATATATATCGTCAAAATACCGCAATTTCTTTTTTCTCTCTATAATTTTACTTAAAACTTATGTTCATTTTGTACTCAAGTTCTTAAAATGAGAAAATACTAGGTACTTTTCATTTGTATTTAATTCACACAGAAGTGTACAAAAATAGGTTTTACCATGTGGTTATTTCATATAGACTTTTGAATTACCAGAAAACCTGCCATAACGTGATATATATCGTTATCGAGATATGAAATGACCTATATCATGACGGAGGATTTTGGCCATATTGCCCAGCCCTGTTTGGAAGTCAGGTCCACTTTTTTCACAATTACTACATGTAAATGACTAACCCTGCTCCTCATAAGGATCATTGGGGTCATCTGCGATGAGCTCAGCGTTGCTGGGTGCCTCGTGGTCCTCCTTGGTCACAAAGATGATGCGATCTTTACCTTAAATGACAGAAACACAAACAACAAAACTGATTACAATAAATAACGTAATAACTTTATTTATACAGCACTTTTCAAAAACAAGTTACAAAATGCTTTACAAAGAAATTAACAGATAAATAATAGATAAAGATAGACTAGACTTTAGAAGTATTAATTACACAGTAAAAACAGAAGAATAACCGATTCAAGAGAAAGCAATTCTGAAATGGTACATTTTTAAGAGAGATTTGAAAGAAGAAGCAGAGCTAGCCTGCCTGATCTCCTCCGGCAGGTCGTTCCTGAGTCGTGGGGACCCTGACTCCAAAGACCTAGGAATAACTAAACAAACCTCTGCCGGAGGATCTCAGGCTGCATTCAGGATCGTACAGGGCTGGTAAATCAGTGATATAATCAGGGGCCAACCCCGAACATGCTTTAAAACTAATCAATAAATAGACGTTATGTTGACTCTTCTATTGGATTGTGTGAGTAGTCTTGCTACAGCATTTTGAACTAGTTGCAGTTTGGAGAGGTTGTATTGAGTGAGACAGGAATACAGCGGGTTACAGCAGACTAGTCTAAGCGGGATGTAATGAAAGAAGTTGAATGACTGACTTCACCTGTTGGTGAAAGTTATGTTCATTATCAAAGATAACTTAACACCCAGATTTCTGCACTGGGTTTGATGCAACAGGATGGAGCAGTGGTTCTCAACCAGACGTCCGGGGACCCCAAGGAGTCTTTGAGGGAGTTCCAGGGAAAAGATCCAAGAAAAAAAGGGGAATAGTGTATCTACACTATTTAATTCACTATAGAAGTGAGCCCAATGTGAGTCACTCAGTACTCTGATAATGGGTTTTCCTTCCCCCACATCTCCTCGACTGTAGTTGACAACTATTCTGGTCTTAATCATATCTAACAACCCAAATCCTTTCAGGCGGAGGGTCCCTGAAGCGAAATCTTATCAAATGGGGGTCTGTGACCTAATGTGTGTCAATTTCTGGGTCCTTGACAAGAAAAAGTTTGTACTTCTTCTCACTCCTTTTCGAATATGTAAACCAAGGCAAGTGTTTGACAATTTCTTTTGCTTATGATTTTCATTGTATGTGGATACTGCTTTTTTTCTGGCAGTCCACTTGTTGTATGATGATTCTCTTTTTTATTATTATTATTATTATTTTACATGTTCGAAATACATTTTTAAATGAAATGAAAAGGTTGAGAACCACTGGGATAGAGGAGCTAAGTGAGAGGAGAAGTGCATGCTGGAGGGGACTGGACCTATGATAAGGGCTTCTGATTTATAAGTATATTTATAGGTGAAAGTAGTAAAACGTGGTCCTGGAGAGTATATCTGTACTGTGTGGTTGACAGTGACCCCTGGGGGCGCACTATGCTAATAGCTTTGACTCGAGTTTAACCTGCTCTTAGTGCCGGGTTTGATAACCCTGACAGCACCACCAGGATCACAGCTAGCCCTTTCTCCCACTTTGTGACTTACGTATCATCTAATGACTGCAGCGACCAGAGTACTAAGTCACTACAATGCCAAACCCCTATTATAAACCTACCTTTACTGTTACTGGAGGTTTAGCTTCCCTAGCAGCTAGCTGTGTAGCTAACCTGCTGTAACGCTGTTTCTAGAGAGTTAGCTTAGCATGGTGGCTCGCTCGGTGACATTGGCCGGAACATGGAGTGAAAATGAATGAAAGAAGATGTGAATTACCTTCCTGCCTGCAGAACGACATGTCTGCCGATGTTTTAGTCCGTCGCCCTCTGTTGTAAAAGATGACCAGTGTGAGAGGAATTACTTAACAACTGCGAGGATCTCATTTGACAAGCTACCCGGCGTCCGACAGAACCTGACGCTCCTCTGACCCTCTGGTCACATGTGGGCGCACCATAATGACGTCATCCGGTCATTTTTTTCTTTTTTTTAAATAACAAATACTGTAAAGTCTCTCAATATTTTAAAGGAAGTACATTTTCTTGAAACTCTGAAAAGACTTGAAATGAATGGACATTGAACTCCTCTGGCATTAATTTTTTTTTTTTTTATCTTGTTTGTTTTGTACCCTATACTTTTGTACTGTAAAGTTCTGAAAAGAAATAAATAATAATAATAATAATAATAATAATAAATATAAAAAAATCTAACAATAATAAATAATGTAAAGAATTATGTAGAATAAATCTGATGATAATTTTAGCAAAATGTAAAACTCATAAATCCAAATTTAGCCACTCTAAACCCGTATTTATAAGATTCGAAAATGAAACCAAACAGTACTTTAAAACCATTTTTATCTAAAATAAAATAAATAAAAATAAATAAGAAAGCTGCAAAAATAATATATTTGTGCTCTTTGGTTAATGTTTTTATTTTTAAAAAATCCCCCTGTCTCTTTAACAGTTAACCTGAACACCTATACAATGCACCCCAGTTTGAAAGTATCTCTGTACCACTCTCTACGAAAGTGATCAGGGGATATGATGTGTTTTTTTTTGTTCCATCCCTCAGGAGGTGATTCATTTCTGTTTTTTTGTTGTGCATGACAAACTACAGGTGATAACCAACTCACACATCCCATGTAAAGAGCTACTGTAGCGGATGGAAAACTGAATTTAGGACAAAATGGTAAACAAAAGTGCAAAAAATAAAAATTATTCGAAAAATGTATTCTCAATGATCACCCGATTAAATCAAATATCCATCAATGCATTGCCTCACAACGTATGTTTGGTGACCCATTCTTGAGATCATAGGATATTTAGAAGTAGTAAGAAGCCATAGGTAACTAGACTTCTGATTGGTCTTGAAGACATTTCTTATTTATCTATTTTCATTGTCAAATTAAAGCTCTATTAAGCAAAATTTGATATAAACATTGAATGTAAAGTGAGAAGGTTGCTGGTAGTGATGTATTGGCATATACAGTTTGAATAGCAAAATCCCTTCTTATAGACTTATATTTTACTCTTCAGCATGTGAAGCAAGTCTATTTTAAACCTCAAACAGTGACCTCTAGTGGAAGTTAAGTGATAAGTAGTTACAGCAACTGAATTAAACTACAGCCGAGTTATAAATCACACTCAATGGCCATAAACTTGTCTAAACTCTAGAGGCTAATATCAGAGCAACAGCCCTACTAACTGCTGTATGTCAATGTCTACTGTATGTCTTGTTGCTGTATGTGTTTATAGTTTTACTGCCCTTTAGTGCCAAATCCAGCTTTAACTATCAATAACGTGTGCTAACAATAATCGATTGCTCTAGCACTATGCATTATTCTTCATTATTACAAGGCTTTGTTGAATACTCAGTTCTGATTGGTCAGCCGGTCATTGTTGCGAGATAAACCCCAGACAAGGAGATGCAAGACCGATGCCGCGTCGCCCTGTCAGGGTTTATTTTACAACAATGACCAGCTCGCTGTACATTATCCCTTACTTATTTCACCCACGAATAGTATCCTGTAGTGGTCCCAGAACATGCAAGGACAGAGCACAAGGAGACAATAGGTATCAAAACACAATTTCCAAGTATGTTGGAAAAAAAATCCTGTTTTTTTAATAACACAATTATGTCTGTTACATAAAGTAAAAACCAAAATCAACCCCTTTTCGTCCCTATCAAACCCACCCTCATCCCGATCACCTCGGCAGTATTGTGCAGCGAAGTCTGGGAATAAAAGAGCATGACGACACAGACAAACACTGTCCTTTGAGGACCCAGAGACGGAGGACAAACACTGTGCCCCACATAAGACCAGAGTGAATATAAACACAGTCCATCATTTAAAATATCAAAATAAAGGTAAATCAAATCCACCGACAGCTTGTTTTGAGATGACCAGAAACCTTATGAGGAGTACAAGCATATTTTATTTATACTTTTCATCTCCTACTAAAGGCCCCCAGAAACCTCAAGCACGATTGCTACTTGTGATGAACATGACATGGCTTTCTTTCAACTCTCCCGAAATGTCCAGGCAGTGCTTTCGGCTTGAAATAAGCACCGTTGTCGCTGTCTTAGTGTTCCTTGAACATGCTGTGATGAACAATGCCTGAGGTAAGTCAAAGACGGCACCTCACACTTGTGTGCTTTTAGGCATTCTTCAGCTGATAAGACAGTCAGTGGGGACTTAGGCAGCCTGCAGAGAGATGGGTAATAGCTATTGGAGTAAAAGGACTGAAGACGCACAATACTATGCTCAATGCTGGGAGCGACCGACATGGTATTCTCAGCACTGACATGCTAGAGAGGTAATGGTGGCAGAGAAAAAGTTACTTATCCCAGCTGCAAAATGGACTGATTGTGCGAATTGCAAAAAAAATGCAAAATGACAAAAATGATGAGGGGATGGATGCGCTTTATCTGATGTGTCAGAAGGTTGGTATTTTCTAGAAAAGCAGCGCTCCCATGCTGCCCACTTCGCTCTGCTCCTTTACAAAGATTTCAAAGTACTGGTAGATGATGGTCACAGCCAAGAGGATTCCTGTCCCCGAACCAATGGCGCCCAGGAAGTCAGCCATGACAGACAACCCTCCTATGCAGAGGCCACCGAAGGCAGCAGCTGTGGGGATGTACCTGTGAAGAGCAAATCCATCATGAATACATAAATATTCTGGAGGACAACTTTCCATATGCTGCAAGTAACAAACATGAAACTCTGTTTGCAAGGTTTGCTTTGTACCTGTTGAGCTCGTGCACCATAGAGGTCTCTCTGTGTCCCCTCATCACCATCTGCTGCTCCTTCAGCTGCTTCGCCACCTGAGACACACACGGTGATAAACGCAGGTTAATTACATGCGGGGCTGACGCAAAGCAAGTAGCAAATGCATGTGCAAACGCAGACTTACATCTTTGGCAGAGGATCCTGAGACCTCGATCCAGGTCTTGGAGAAGAAGGCGCAGGAGCCGAGCATGAAGACAATGTAGATACCAGCGTGAACCGGGTCATCCAGGACATTACCAAACGACTCCGGAGGAGAGAGGTAGTAGCAGAGACCGCCCACCGGGTAGGCCCGAGCTGGACCACCACTCGTGGCGTCCTAAACAAAAAAAAAGATTTTGTTAGTAAGATGCACGACTTAACTACAACGCAGGAGACAGAACCTGACCGTGCCCTCTTTATGAAAATAACCAAGACTCCTTAAAAGGTACAGTGTGTAGGATTTGGCGGCATCTAGTGGTGAGGTTGCAGATTGTAACCAACCGAGTACCCCTCCGCTAACTCCTCCCTTTCCAAGACTGTGATAACGTGAGCCGCAAAACCGTGGTAACGCCGTTCGCCTCGCTCAGAGGCCATCCTCACCATAATAACACTACTTTAGGAGCAACGGAAGTCAGGCAGCGGCCGGCAGCGGTACCACGGTTTTGCACTCTGTGGCTCAGGTTACCGCAGTTTCACAAGCGTGTCGGAGAACTACGGTGGTCTTCAGGTAACGGAAAAACGGAAAAGGCTCTCTCTAGAGCCAGTGTTTGGTTTGTTCGTTCTGGGCTAGTGTAGAAACTACAGATACATGGCAGACTCCGTGAAGAGGACCCGCTCCCTATGTAGATATGAAGGGCTCATTCTAAGCTAACGAAAACACGATTCTTAGTTTCAGGTTATTATACACTAATGAAAACATAGTTATGAATGTTATATTCCATTTCTGCTAATAGATCCCTTGGATGTATAAAGAGAACTGGATACATTTTACAACTTTTAGGATCTAATGATTTAAATAAGGACTATTCAAGTGTTCTTACTGGGAAGTTGATTACAGACGTCTTTTTTCCAATGTAAGTCTATGGGAAAAAGTCTCTTTGGGCCCAATGGCATCACGTGACGGACACAGAAGTTGTAGTACCACCGTTTGGCCACTACGAAAATTTGCTTCAAAGCCCGGCGCTCTTCCTGGGGGCTTGATAGATCCCTCGAAAAGTTACACACTGTTCCTTTTATCCAATCTCCTGGTCTTTAAACATGTCGCAAAGACTGAGACTGGACGTGCTGGCGGCGAAGCACCGGTTATATACTTACAGACCAGGTTCCCAGGAGGTTGACGAGGAAGTTGCCGCTGAAACGCGTTGAAAGCATCTGAGAAATGACGTAGAGATTGGAGACCAGGGCAGACTGCAGGATGATGGGGATGTTGGAAGTGTAGAACAGTTTGATGGGGTAGGTGTTGTATTGACCACGGTAGCGTGCTGACTTTATGGGCAGGTCCACCCTGAAGCCCTGGTGAGGTTACAAAGAGCGCCCATCAGTAAGCTGATATTTGCTTCAAAACATGTCGTCCAAATTCCTTTAGTGCAATAACAGCAGGTAAGTCAGACATAGGACTTTATTTAGTTGGTGTTGCCAGCTCACCTGGAAGTATATGACCACCGCAAACACAAAGACGGTGGCGATGAGGTTCATGAGGTTAGGCAGGTTTTGTCTGTAGAAGGCCTCTCTGAGGGCGCGCACCTTGTCCGTGCGGGTGGCCAGAAGATGAAAGAGAGCAATGATGGCTCCCTCAAACTCAGTACCTGGATAAACAACATGAGTCGCAGGGTTAACCATTATAATACGGATGAAGATGTATCTCCTGTATCTTCCCTCAGCTTCCAAATGTGTTCGTTCCCAGTACCCATACCTCTGCCGGTGTTGACAGTGGTGGGGCTGAAGGCCTTCCACACGATCGTCTCACAGATGTTGGTCGCAATGAAGAGAGAGATACCTGAGCCCAGACCATAGCCCTTCTGGAGCAGCTCGTCCAGCAGCAACACAATCAGACCTGCGACAAAGAGCTGAAGAAACGGACGGGAGGTTTGTATTGAGTCGATTCAGGCAGACAGCCAGCTGTTCAAAACAGCTGTGTACAACACAACATTATGACAGTCACAATGAACCAGCCGGGGTTTTATTTATCTGATTTCTGTCCCAATGAAGGGAGAGGATTCAAATTTTGCATCTTAATTTGTAAAATATTTGTAAATGAATTTTAAAATAATGTACAGGAAAACATGTACTACAGAAGAGCTAACATGTTGTAAATTCAACCTCTTAGTGCTTCACACAAAATACTTGACATACAAAACAGGCTGATTGAGCTAAAACACAATTTCAGACACGTAGCCTAAACTTTGGAAATGTGCATATCTGTTTCCAGACTTACACATTTCCAGAGTTTCGGCTGGAGAGCAGCAGTGAGAGTTTGTATTAACCTGGATGATGATGAGCAAGCATATCCCAGCACCCATCTCTGAAGGGTCTCCATACATGCCAGTCATAACATATACAATGGCCTGTCCAATGGTGATGATCATTCCAAACACTGCGAAAAGACAGAAAAAAATGATTTGCAATTGGCGATCTTGCAGGAACAGCTACTACTGATGTTACTGAGGAGTGTATTGCATCTGCTATCTTCAAAGCAAATAAATAATCTTCACAGATTCAAAGGTGCGTGACAAGTTCTAAAAATAGCAAATGTAGTGAGGAGTAGACCTACATTTCTGAGCTCCGTTGAAGAGGGCTCTGTCCTTGGGAGTGTCTCCCACCTCAATGATCTTGGCACCAGCCAGCAGCTGCATGATAAGGCCTGAGGTGACAATGGGTGAGATACCCAGCTCCATCAGAGTACCTGGAGGTGAAAAGCATTACTGTCACTGTAAGCCTCACTTAGTACAACAACAGAAACAATGCATAAGGGCCTATGCCTGTTGACCTTTGACTTATCACATGTGATAATGAGATTACGTCAGATCTGATAACAACGCTGGAATGAGATTATTTCTACTTGTTGGAGCAGCACAGGACATAAAAGCACTCTGTAATAAAAGGTATAATATGTAACCGTTGTCGGTTGCTGCTTGTAAACACACAGCATTCAAAGTTGGCCACTCCTTGTCGGCTCAACAAGTGAGGGAGCGAAAGCAGCGATGGCACATAACACAACCCGTTATCAGCCCTGAAATACGGCCGCTTTGTA
Organism: Sebastolobus alascanus; assembly: GCA_916701645.2. Lineage (NCBI taxonomy): Eukaryota > Metazoa > Chordata > Actinopteri > Perciformes > Sebastidae > Sebastolobus > Sebastolobus alascanus. The sequence goes on from CAKAOJ020000145.1 coordinate 161,976, forward strand.
TCTGACAGAGCTAAAGAACTTGTGCCTCGGTATCAGAAGCCGCGGGGCGTGACAAAGCAATAATTTTTGACCACCTGAACAGGCTACACACCCTGCTCGCTGTTATTGGCTGGGGGTTACACCCCCACGTGGGGCCGAGAGGCTGTTTGCTGACTCGCAGAAGAAGAAAAGAGAAAATAAAGGCAGAGGGCTGCAGGGTCTCTGCAGAAACAGACATCGCAACACACTTCTAGTGAAAGTGATGACTGAGAGGGATTATTTTTGTATCAGTCTATACATTGTTTTTCAGGAAATTCTTGCATATTATACCTTTAACCCTGTTTAACATATACAATTTAAGCACCTCTGTTGGAAGCCAGGATTACTCTCATCCAGTAGAAGGGATCTGCTGAATCTGAAGACATGATGCCAAAGAGAGGAATCTGAATCAAGAAAAAGATATAAAACAGTGTCACAAACCATGATCACCACTAACAGAAGCAGTAGGGTGGTTGACATTAAGATACTAACCTGGCAGCACACCAGAAAGATGAATAGCGTGATGGCGGTCCATAGTACTTTTTCTCTAAATTGAATCTGTACGGATTAAAAAAGGAGCACATGGAATTCATATCCATTCATATATGCACAGTGCAGACATAATGCAACTTAATAAGAGTATATGTTAGGACTAGGGCTGTCAAAGTTAACGCGATAACGCATTAATGCAAATGTGTTTAATTACGCAATCGAGCTTCTGGAGGTTGTACCAGGCTCAGTTTTAAAACTAAACTAGAGTGAAGATACTGCTATCATATGAAACTAGAAAACCTGAGGAACACATTGATACCAATCATTTCATACTAGCTCTTCGCGAAGGAGGTAAAATAACGCTCCAAACTTGCATTAAATTTTGGCAAGGAAAAACTGTCATGGCCATTTTCAAAGTGGTCCCTTGACCTCTGACCTCAAGTTATATGAATAAAAATGGGTTCTATACCCACGAGTCTCCCCTTTACAAACATGCCCACTTTATGATACTCACATGCAGTTTGGAGCAAGACATAGTCAAGTCAGCACACTGACACACCGAGTTTACCATGTTATGATTTGAGCATATGTTTTATGCTAAATGCAGTACCTGTGAGGGTTTCTGCACAATATTTGTCATTGTTTTGTGTACAATGTGTGCCTTTGCATAAAGCAAGCATGTTTGCCCACTCCCATGTTGATCAGAGTATTAAATACTCCACAAATCGCTTTTTAAGGTACATTTTGAACAGATAAAAAATGTGCGATTAATAATAATAATAATTCATAATTCATAATAAGACCTACCTTTCTTTCTGGTTTCTGAATTTCTGGCAAGACCGCACAGAAAGGCTTGATGACCTCCAAAAATTTAACTGCAGAAAGAGATTAGCAGGTTAAAACACAGAAGCAGCATTGCATTTACACCACACACTCACAATGTATCACAATTATTTATGTTATTTTGAGTAATTGGTCTTCTTAAACCAGGTTAGTTTAGAGGCAACGTCATCACTAACCACCAGCCAACCAGCTGCCAGCGGTCAACTGGCCAATGCAGCAACAAGCTGTATATTCTCAGCAATAATTGGACATAAAAACAAATAGACTGTAGTGACTAGTATCCAGTGTGTTGTCATTTATAGACCAGTAGCGGCCTCGCTGCTGCTTGTCTCGTCTTGGTGCTGATCAGCTGTGTCAATCACTGAAATTGACATTGACAGCAAGCGATTTAACACATGCCACTGAATCCTTTTCTGGCACTCGACCAGCCAATGCGGTGTCGCAAATCTATATATCAACATTCTCATATAAAAAACACGAGAAGAAAACCAGCATCGACTTGTCTCTACAGTGAACTCTCCTACAGCTAGCATGATGCTAACTAGCGTTCAATCACAAAAACGAGTGAGCAAATCAATGTAAAAAGAGGAAGTTTGGATGCCTGTGAGAAAGAGGAAAGGCAAGATGTTAGCGTCCGATTGTGAAGCAAAACACACCTTAATCCCAGCGAGACTGAGTTTAATTAGAATAAAAGCTTTTTAAATTAGCCCTTTATACGCTAGCTAGCCACCTAGCGTTAACCGATCCAAGGTTAGCTCATTAGCTCACCGCTTTATGTCCGTTATTTGTTGGAGGTTAAAAAAAGACAGCAGGTATTTTTCGACCACCCTCAACACGTGTTTACAAGAGAAGAATGTGACGTACTCCCCATGGTGTCCTGAGGCCGAGTCCTGCCGTGTTACCGGGACCAGTTTCAGTGCTGAGCGGTGTCAGAGAGGCTCCATCAGCCGCTCCGTGAGAAAAGAGAGAGAGAGAGAGAGAGACACGTCACCAGACCGAGGCTAACACACGTCACTGCTCTGAGACACACACACACACACATACACACACACACACACACACACACACACACAGAGTGTGTCAATCAATATTCAATATTCTGTGCAATATCAATATTTCTTATTCATATGTGCAATAATGTGAACCCAACCGCTCATTCAGTCTATTTTTTATATCTTGTTTTTTACTGTTCACTTACTTACTATTAGCTTTATTGTTTACCTGCTGATTTATTAGATTTTTTATTTTTTTTTTATTTTTATTGATGCCTCTTGTTGTTTGCACTGTCCCCCTTTGCTGCTGTAATCCTGCACATTTCCCTGCTGTGGGAGTAATGAAGGATTATTTCATTTTTATGTCTTATACAAAACTGTCATAAAGTAAACTTGTAACCCTCAGACTTCTGCTGCCTGCTTGCATTATCGCTGGATGATTGATTGAGTCATGGTTTTTAATCTCATCATGCAATGTGGTTTAAATAATTACAGGGGGTATTCTCAGTACTGGCGTTGTCAAAGCTCTCCAACTGAAATCTAAATTTCCTTTGGGATCAATAAAGTATCTATCTATCTATCTATCTATCTATCCTAAAGACACATTTATTTATTTATTTATTTACAGTTTTTGTGGAGTATTGCCATCAGACTGACTGAATATTCATTTTCCTGATGCAGGCCTCTGTGCTGTTTACCAGGTCACCAGTTAGCAGTGGTGAAATGTAACTAAGTACATTTACTCAAGTACAATTTTATTTTATTCACACTTTGATACAACCATATTAACAATCCAATAATATCAGTTGTGTATATAGTTGAATGCACCATTATTATCACCTAGAATAAGTGTGGCTGCAGAATAGGCTATTGACATAGTATAGGCTATATTAAAAAATATTTACTGCAAAAAGTTTTAGCAATACAGTGTTACGTTTTAAGATGAAAGGATATCAACTATTTAGTGTTTTTTTTAAGTATTCTGCATAATTTCATAACGCATTTAGTTCAGATAAAATTATAAGTGAAGCAATCTCATTTGTTCTCATGCTATCATTTCCCCTCACCACTAGAGCTCAGTGTTGTTCCAGTGGTGATATTCATCCCTGCTTGTCTAAACTCTCTGGACCTACTAGCATTTCTCACTTGATTTGTTTCTTATCAGAAACCACTGACACAGAGGTAGTGGAGGCTGGTTGGGAGGGTTGGGAGCCTGCACATCTGCCCTCAGATAAAGAGAAATTTGTTCATGTGGTTACATAATGACCACAGAGCTGTGAGATAACACAGAGATGAGGACAAGCAAATACCACACAAACCCCCTCCGGCCTCTACTTTTCACAGAGTTTTTAACAGCCAAAATCTACTGTACAATTCTTCCTGTCAGAGATGGGGAAAGTGGTCGACTTCAGCTTTGATATGTTAAACAGAAGTTATTATTTGTTGGTGGGAATTTATTTCTAAATGAATCACACTTGTGTTTTAATGAAAACAGAGTGATCCATAAATTATTGTTTAATCTGCAGTGCTTTAATGATCCGAAAATGATAACAAAGCCTAATACACCATGTGCAATCAGTCCCTCAGAGCCAGATAATGCGAATAGACTGTGGTAATGCACAAACAAATGTTTATTATCATTTTGTACTGAAGAAAAGTACATGCAAATAAAACATGAATACTGATCCAATGTTTTTATAACATGTTTCCCCTACAGTAAAGCCTGTGTGTACCTGCAGAGGACATTGAGTCTGTCTGCAACCTTCAATTATGTAAACTCAACAGTGTTTCAGTGTACGACTAATACATGGAAACAGACCCAGGACCACTTACGAGGTACGTTGTACCTCAGGCTCCGGTGCTCAAAGACAAAACTATCCTGGATTACTCTAAACCCAGGAATCAGCATTAAATCCTTCAAATTTAATGTAATAAGATTTCCTCTTTAACTCTAAAAGATCCCATTAGCTTCAATCATGCTTTATAGACCTTATTGATATATAACAACAATCTTACAGATGAGATAAATCACTAGGTGCTAAAAGAGAACTACAATAAGGTAATTATGAATGTACATTCTAACAAATAAGCTAAAATAACTCAGTACAATCCTTATTGTGCACAGGATTTGTAAATTCTATTTATGCCCTTTATTATCAGTATATCAGAATATGATATAATTTTACAGCTACAACTATGTTTATTGTAATTATCAATTAGTCTGTCATTACTTTTACAGTTGATCGATTGATTGTTTTGTCCATAAAATGTCAAAAATATAACAAAAAATCTACTTTTAATGCGATCACACCAGCCATGACGGTTGTATGTCTCAATACATAGTATGTTGAATGCAGTATGCCAAAAATACCAGGATATCCTACTACATCCAGTCACATTTTGCAAGTCAGCATGCTTTTCTTGCTATTCTGACCCACAATCCTCTGCGCAGCAGATATATAAACAAGAGGGTCAAAGGTCAAGGCACAATGTTATGACAAAGTATATAGCATACAAAGTCCCAATTGTATGTATACTGCATGCAACAGTACGTACTTTGGAAGGGCAGCTTCAGTATGTACTAAAAGTAAAAAGAAAAAATATGTGAATTGGAACGTAGGCATGCCGTCTGCCTGCGGTGAGGGCAGCTGATATGTGAACAGGAACACACACAGTGATGTCGGTACATGTCAGGTAGTCAGCTAATTTGAGTCTGTTGTAGATGAGTCAGACTTTGTCTTCCTCATTTTTAGAGATGAGTAAATGTAAACAGTGAAGTGCTCCTGCGGGTGTGGAGGCATGAGTGTGCATGTGTTTTAATTAGTCAGTGGGCTGTTTTATTAGCAGATAAAGGATGGGCATGAAATAATAGTCCTGGCAAAAGCAGTAACTAGGAGCCTTAAAACAAACGTCAGGTACTCGGCCCGGGAGTTATAAATTTACTGTGCCTCATCCATATACTGCCAACTGAAGTTATTAGCTTATCAAAGACAATTACATATCTGTTTTCTGCACACTTACTTTGCCTTGTTTAAAGGGACATTGTGTAGGATTTAGTGACATCTAGTGGAGTGGTTGCAGATTGCAACCAACTGATTACATCTCCGCTCACTCCTTCCTTTCCAAGACTGCGGTAACGTGAGACTCCAAGTGCAAAACTGTGGCCGTTGCCGTTCGCCTCTCTCAGAGGCCATCCTCACCATAATAACACTACTTTAGGAGCAACTGAAGTCATACGGCGGCTGGCGGAACCACGGTTTTGCGCTCTGAAGCTCATGTTACCGCAGTTTCACAAGCGTGTCGGAGAACTACGGAGGCCTTCAGGTAACGTAAAAACGTCAAAGGCTCTCTCTAGAGCCAGTGTTTGGTTTGTCCGTTCTGGGCTACTGTAGAAACATGGCGGACCAACATGGCGGGCTCCATGAAGAGGACCCGCTCCCTATGTAGATATGAAGGGCTCATTCTAAGCTAACAGAAACACAACGATTCTTATTTTCAGGTGATTATACACTTAAGAAAACATACTTAATATAAATATTATATTCCATTTCTGCCAGTAGATCCCCCTAATTGTTACAGACTGTTTCTTTAACACACATGTAAAAACACACATCCACGCAAACACTATTTATGTCTATGAAGGGCTCATGTAAACCCACTACTGAGGATAGATTCTTGTCCACAAGTAAGGGAAGTGGACAGAGATATCAGTGAAGAGAATCCCAGGGTAGGTGGAAGGATAAAGAGAGCTAAACTATAATCCTTGGCTGTAATATTTTTGTCATAACACCATGTCTGGCACCTGTCCATCACTGAAACCACGTTAGACTGTGGACAGCTGAGGCTCTGTATGGAGGAAGCAACCACTTAAAACTGTTTCACAATGGGTTTATAGTATTGATCTATGTTTTTCCAGGCTAAACCCAAACTGCTGTAATCCCCAACTAATCCAATCGAGGCCTGGCAGTGTGATAGTGTGATGCGAGCCAGAGTAACACCCATGGAGTGATTCAAGAGGGCAGAAAGTCTTCCTTCATTTGACCTTCATGTGTGAGCTTGAATAAACACTGTGTTCGGTGTTAATCTGTGCCTCTTATGGTTCATTATAGTAATTAAGAGGTCAGTGTAAATGAGTCTGACGTAGTGGACGACAGGGGTCTCAGGCAAGGTCGAGGCCCGACGCTGGGAAGACAGCGTCACTGTGCCACCGTTATGCAACACTCCGATTACATCTTGGCTCGATTTTGCTTTTCCTCTCTTGCTTTTGCCGTCCATTTCTCCGTCTTTCTCTGGACGAGCAGACCAAGCCTCCATGCACTGTGTTGTCATTTCATGTTTTTATAAATCTTATTCTATTTACTGGTTAAAACCTACTAGACGTGGGTTCTGCTTGTAATAAAACAATTTAAACCTATGGGTTTAACTGCAGAGCCTGCAGCCTGTGCATGTGTGAGGGTAGATATTCTATGAATTGACTGATTTAGATTGGAATGGGGTCATGGAGTGATTTTATTTTCCAATGATAAATAATGACTGGTTTCCGTTATTATTATACTGTATATTACCGTTGCAATATTTGTTCTGATTATTTAAAAAATGATCATTCCTTCAAACATTGTAAGTCTCATGATTCAGATTTCTGCTTTTGTATTATTTAATTTTTTTCATTACTTTTTATATACTATGTCTTTGCATGAATTTGAGGTTATACTTCACGTTTGAGCTTAAATGTTCATTCTTAAAGGGACAGTGTGTAGGATTTAGTTGCATCTAGTGGTGTGATATAATATATTTTTAGAATAATAATAATCAATTTTTTTGCTTCAACTTTTTCAGTCCAGATACCATCTGGTCCATTTGTACCAATCTTTAAAAGTTCTTACAAATGAATGTTAACTCAAGATTTATTGTTGTGTGGACATCCTAAAATGCAACACCCAGATGTAAAAAATAGAAAGCTCGACGTTTGTGTGTCCTCTTGTCATATTTCTATTTGAGAGGCGGTCAAGAACAAGTCCTGTAAACATCAAATAGCCAAGAGGAAAGTGAATCTGTGGTGGTGAAACACACATTTGGTCTGGACTCTCCCCCATATGCAGAAATAGTTAGCTACCTTTCAGCAGTCTCATAATGGATTCACAGTTATCAGATAATTCTCAGTCTGTTGCAGATAATGAATGAACTGCTGAGAGATAAGGAAATGAGTTGATGGCAGTGAACAAACAAGTGAAATTAATTTTGCATAATGCATGACCGTGAACCTCAGTTGGTAAAGAATGACTTTTACAATGCAAAGTAATGAGATTATTGTTTTTGGAGGTGACACATGCCTCAGTCATAGGACTGTGAATGGAAGCATGAAACACTATGTCCATATGCAACACTCATGTTCATGAGATGATGGAGCAGACGATGAATGAAAAGAGTAGTGACACTATCACATTCCCAGCAAAGGCTGCTGTTGCCATAGTGATTTTAACTGCTGTTATTATGCAACTGCTCCACTTCACAATGCAATGGGCTACGAGGATGCACATGCACACACGTGTCAGACACTATGGTATAGAATAACAGTGAATCTACAGTATGTGTGGTGTAATAGACATATGCATACACACAATGACAGAATGGGATCATTTTGATGGTTGAGAGCAGCCCACTGATCCTGAGGCTGTTGCGCAACATTGTCTACACCTCCCCCCTCTTCCCAGTAGAGTGGAAGCTTATCTTCTTCGTCTCTCCATCCTCTCATCTATCAATCTTTCTGTCTTTCAGCAATCACAAAGCACAGAAACATCACATCAAAATACTGACTGTATCTGCAGCTGATCTTTGGCCGTCTATTAAACACATATTAGGGCCTGAAAGTGGTGTGTAAATATGGAATGTGCTAACAAACCACCATAACCCTGCTCTGCCCTAAAGATTAAAGTCTCCCTAAACCACCACAGGATTACAGAATAAGCAGCAAGGTCCTAGAATGAGAACGACATACAGTATATAAAGAACATATGTGTTGATGAACCAATGAGTTTAATGAGAAAACCCTTTCCAGGGTATTTGTAGAGATATCAATTCATCTGTCATCATGTGCTTGTACTGGCCGCCGCTCAGAAAGCAGATATTTGTACACACCCAGGGGACGACCTCACATCCTGGAAATTTACATGAAATATTACACCGATCAGCCATAACATTAGGACAGCATGGGCACCCTGACCGGTCTGACTCGGCTGGCTCCAACTCCAAGTGCACGCGCGCACACTACACACTGCAGAAGAGTTAGTTTAGCTCTGAGAATAACTAGTGAATCTGCAGTGGACGTTTGTGCAGAAATAAATGCTGCAGCTCCTCCAGACCAACAGAGGTTTCCCGTATCTTGTTTCCTGAAGTGACGGGGCTCTGCAGCGAGTTACGTTATTGTCTCTGACCGGGTCGGGAGGCTGAAGCAGGAAAAGCCAACACTAGGATCAGCATTTATCATGGAGAGACCTTCATCTGGTCAACTAACATTACTGCCAAGCAGGTGAAATATAGAGTGATATTGTGTTTTAGCTGACATGTGTCGCCCCACTGTTTAGACCGGTGCTCGTTCATGTCTATGTAGAGCGAGCACAAGCGCGAGCGCGAGCAACAGGACGCTGACTTTCGTTGACATTGCGGCCACAGGTCGCCTTTAACAAGCAATTTCTGACTCTTACATAGAGTCCCTTTAAGACTTTTTAGACCCCGCGGGAACCCTGTCCCTCCTGCCTCCAGTCAACACTGGTCCATCCCTCTACCCACAACCCTTCATCCCTCTTCCCACAACCCTTCAGTGCTCTACCCACAACCCTTCATCCCTCTTCCCATAACCCTTCATTCCTCTACCCACAACCCTTCATCCCTCTTCCCACAACCCTTCATTGCTCTACCCGCAACCCTTCATTCCTCTACCCACAACCCTTCATTCCTCTACCCGCAACCCTTCATCCCTCATCCTCCTTCCGGAACCTTAATCCATCCCTCCTACATCATCATGTCTCCCCTCTTTCTTTTCTATATGTATTTAAGTATTCTAAACCCATATCGTTATTGGCGTGGTCTTCGTTACTGAACAGAATGACGCAATGGGGTAAATCACAGCATCAGTCACACAGATGGCTCCTCTATGTTATGTGCAGGTCTCTTTCATATCCCGAAGACAGACACATACAACAGAGCAGGAACATTGAGAAGCACCAACGGCAGAAACAGGAACTGGGTCTCATGAAGGGCCAGCTGCAACGAGGTCTAATTTTGAAGAGGAGAGAAGAAATCTCTCTCCACTTGTGTAGTGCAGTCCTCCTCTTTCTACTCTGTGTTACTGTGCATCTGTGTCTGAACGTGTGTGTGTGTCATGTCAGTCTTCAGTCTGTGCTGTGGTTCTCCAGCTCGGAGATGATGGTGATCAAGCTCTGGAGACCAGAGATGAAGTCGCTGTCCAGGCCCTCGTACACCCATTTCTCCCCCTGGTAATATCTGCAGGTGACGTGTTCAAAATCGATTAGTCTCACATCCACCACAGGGCTACGGGGGTCTGAGCGCGACAAGCGAGCCTGGCTAACACCTGAGCTCCCGTCACCGATACTGCCATCGCTAGACGTGGAGGGTCTGCGAGGGTGTGCACCTGCTACTTCAACCTCCACCTCCACTCCCTCATCTTCTTCTTCTTCTTCTTCAGAGCAGCCGTCCTCGCTGTGTTTTTGGTGGTGCGCTCCGTCGTAGATGATGAGCAGGGAGCTGCTGAAGAAGCGATAGGATTCAAGGGTTTCCACGGCAGCTTGCAATTCTCGGAGCCTGCGCAGCACCGGGGAGAAGAGTTCACGCCGTAGACGCAGTCCGCTGTGGAAGAACTGGAACAAAGCCTCCTTGAAGCCCGGCACAGTCAGCTTTAAGCAATGCAACTTGTTCATGCACATCAGCTGGCTCGTGTCAGCCTGGTACACCTGAAGGGATGGAGAGACATAGAGGGGTTGGAATTGGAAAAGAAGAGAAGGAATAGTGAGATTTGTTTGACTCTACTGAAAGCAGTGCCTAAAATTGGCTTTGTTTCCCCTGGACTAGACTGACCAGCTAAAGAGTTTTACAGTCAATTTAGAATCAGAATCTGGTTTATTGCCACTTAGGTTTCATGTACAAGGAATTTGCTTTGGTGTATTGGTGCATAGCAAGGTAAACATAGTAAAAGAGATATCAATCAAAAATTAAAGCACAAAAATCAAGAAACATAAATATAGAAAACTGCAATACAATTTGAAACAAGACTCGGTCAAAACCGGGTGTATGGCTGGACCGTGTATGGTCAGTCTGTGAATTTGTGACTAAATTGGTGCGCAAATAGCCAGTGGTCATTTATATAATGTTAAATCCAGTAATGGTACATGTCCACGCTTCCCATTCATTGTCTATGTAAGCAGCCGTGCAATGTATTCTGGTAGTGTGGCGGCGCGATTCGAGAGACTGGGCGACAAGTTGGCCGCTCCTCATTTGCATAAAGTTGAGGTCTAGGCTACTTTATGCAAATCAGGGGCGTCTGACGGACCGGCACGACTCGCCGCCTCTGGAAACTCCAAAGAGACTTTTAAACTAACCGTTGTCAATTCAAATTAAAGACAGATTTAGCGACTGCATGGCTTATTTCTCACCTAAAATGTTTCCAGAGACACATTTCGGTGAACAATTTTCATGATATAAGAGAAGAAAGTTTCCAAACGAGCCGAAATGTTGGTTCTGCGACCCTGAATAGGATAAGCGGTTACAGATAACGGATGGATGGATAGTTTTATGCAGATATGTGTGAAATAATCCAAGGAATGTGCAAAGGTTCAGTATAAAAAGAATATGCAATATACACAGATATAGTCCCAAAGATGTGCATTAATGTTACGCATATAGACAGATGTGAAGACGACGTTAAGGTAACGTGTAGTGTCGATGGTGGGGGTATAAGAGTCCATGTCAGTGGGTGTCCCAGGCCCTGGGAAGAAACCGTTTTAGGGGCGTGAGGTTTTGGTCCTGATGGACCGCAGCCTCCTGCCAGAGGGGAGTGAGTCAAAGGCCCTGTTCAGATCTGGCATTAAAATGCGGGTCTAGCTAACTACACTTAACTAGCTAACTAACTATAACGACAAACTGACAGACAGATGAACGGATTTATCTCAGTTTGCTGCTGCTCAGATGCAAGCTTGGAGGATGATGAATGACTTGCAGCTTCTACAATAGTCATACGTCATATTCCCATTTTAGCACCAACCTTCTTTTTCCTTTAAGTTTGAGCACAAAATTAAGTTATTTGTCAAAGAAATTGGTACTACTGTCAGGATATAGTGAGCAATTATGACGGTCCTTATGAAAGAATATTTTAAAATATTTCTTTTTTATTAAAGTTACCGACTGTAGCTTTAAAGGAATAGTTCCACAATGAGACAACATGGTAAATGGACTTGCATTAATATAGCGCTTTTCTAGTCTTCCACTACATGTCAGCATTCACCCATTCATACACTGATGGCAGAGGATGCCATGCAAGGTGCCAACTTTGCCCATCAGGATCTAATCTAAATACTCATTCACACACGGGAGCAATTCTGGGTTAAGTGTCTTGCTCAAGGACACATCGACACGTGACCCGGAGCAGCCGGGGATCGAACCACCGACCTTCCGATTGGTGGAAGACCTGCTCTACCCTCTGAGCCACAGCCGCCCAAAACATCTCACCTGCATCCCATGGAGGCAGACTCCTATTGTGGGTTTTGTGCTGTGCTGATATTTTCGAAAGTATTTGGCCTTCTTCTCTGCCGTTGATTCATCTCTAAAAGGCCGCATGCCCAACTTCAGGTCCAACACGCACGGCATCGTTTGCCGCCACGTCAGATTCTCCAGCAGGATTAATTCTGGTAAACTGAGTCAAGGAGGCCAGAGTTGAAAAAACGTGGCCTTCTACACTAATCAGTTTACAATTTAAAACAACTTGACGAGGTTAGATAAAAAAAACTGTGTACATCTAAGCTTTTCACATAATGCTATAATCCTGACAATACTGTATGTAAAGGCAAGTCACAGCAATATCAAGAAACTAAACGGAGTTCTTTGGAAGCAAAACTCCACGGGGCAAAGACATCGATAGCTAGAAATTGTTTCAGATAACGTAATAATCATGTATACATTTCAACTGCATGTAACTAGGCAGGTGTTCAGATGTCCTGGTGGGTCAGTTGGCTGGGGCACGTGCCATGTCTTCTAGTGTGGAACCTCTGAACAAATAAGCCTGTCTCGTTCTACTGGGATATTGTATGTTTGCAAAATAGGAAAAAAATAGAATTGCCGCCTCGCGGTTGTTTGCCTCCGCCAACCAGTCTAATTGCAGTTTACATGCCTGTCTGTCCAAAATGTCATCACTTCGTCATTTTATCCTGTTAGACATTTGTGTGAAACTGTCATAATTAGCATATGAATTCTTGAGCTTTGACCACCAAAATCTGATCAGTTCATCCTTGAGTCCAAGTGGATGTTTGTGCCAAATTTTAAGAAATTCCCTCCAGGCGTTACTGAGTTATCGCGAGAATGAGACGGACATACGGGCGGACAACCAGAAAACACAATGCCTCCGGCCACTATCGTCGCCGCGGAGGCATAGAAACAGGTGTGGTTCTCAGTAAGTGAAAGGATACTGTATTTGGAATCTATGAGGTACTCGGGTCTTTGACAGAACTTGTCCATGTGGTGCTGTTGAGTCCAGGGGTTGTGTTTGAGCTGCGGTACAGCATTACTGTGACTGGGCTCCAGTTTGAGGTAGAGCAACCCTTGAACACTGGATGGCAGAAGGAGAGAGAACGTCATTAGATGAAGGCACAAAGAAGAGAGAAAAAAACAGACTCTGTATCTGCTTGTGTACGTGGGTAAAGCATGTATCTGGGTAGTAGAGCATAAAACAAGAGGGCAGTAATGAACTGGTATATTGCATATAAAGAGGAACCCAATCCGTCCAAAACATTCCAAATCAACCTCCACATACATTTTGCCGTCAACCAGTATCAGCCTTCCAATTGCTCTGCCACTCCATGCCAGTGCTGAATAAGTTTTGAGTTTGTGTATATGCACGCACATGCAAGGCCGGCTCTAGCCCTTTTGGTACCCCAAAGGTGGTGCAATAAATAAATCATAGTTGTGTAACTGTTCTGAAGTGATCAATGCATCGTCTTCAATTCAATTTACATGAGCCTCGATTTAAGTGTGAAATTGGCTCACTTTGCCCCCGCCTGGTGACGCATTGACTACACCTCATCATGAGTAACAAGTCCCTCAGTGTACTGCTGTCTCTGTTGGGAAATTTTCCTTCATCTCACCTATTGTCCTCGTCTTGACAAGAGGGGCGGCTTTGGCCATCTTCGCTGTAATTTTCGCCGTCCACAATTTTCGCCATCATTTTCCCCCACACGGTCATCTCGCGTTTGAAATTGCTGTAGGCCGTGGGGTCTGTGTTCTCCAGATCTTCTGCTGGGTCACTCTGGAAGGGGTAAGCAACGAAGCAATGGTTCCCGTCTTCATCCTCCTCGTATCTCAGTACCGCCAAACCTGAGAGCGGGAAACACAAATACATATGTTAAGACGTTTGTGTCATGGAGCAGTGAAGAGAATATGTCTCTCATAAAGAATCAAAGCACAATAAGACAAGATAAGACAAGCGGCTAAGAAGTGCTAAGAATCTCTTATCCCCATCTTGCTGCTTTTTTTGCAGCAGTTACACTCATAGAGCAGTTTGATGAATCTCACACAAAATGATGAGCAATATACATTAATACCATACAAAAACAACAAAGCATCATCGCACACATGCACAGAAAAAAGATGAGATGCTAGTCTACAGGCTTCAGCTATAGATGAAGAGCACAACAAGTACTAGTCAGCAAGACAGCAAAGATTGCTTTTATCATAAACAGCCTTTCCTCCCCATGGTCTCTCATGATATGGCTGAAGGAAAAGGCAAAATAAGGTGAAAATAAAGATAAAGAGGTGAGGCGGGCTCGGTTTTAAAGCTAGAGTGAAGAAACTGGCATCATATAAAACTAGAAAACATAAGGAATCCAACCATGTCATATTAGCTTGTCGTGAAGGAGGCTAAATAGCGCTGCAAACTAACTCTGAATTTCGAAGGGGTCCCTTGACCTCTGACCTCAAGATATGTGAATGAAAATGGGTTCTATGGGTACCCACGAGTCTCCCCTTTACAGACATGCCCACTTTATGATAATCACATGCAGTTTGGGGCAAGTCATAGTCAAGTCAGCACACTGACACACTGACAACTGCTGTTGCCTGTTGGGCTTCAGTTTGCCATATTATGATTTGAGCAATTTTTTTAATGCTAAATGCAGTACCTGTGAGGGTTTCTGGACAATATCTGTCATTGTTTTGTGTTGTTAATTGTTTTCCAGTAATAAATATATACCGACATTTGCATAAAGCAGCATATTTGCCCACTCCCATGTTATATATAAGTATTAAATACTTGACAAATCTCCCTTTAAGGTACGTTTTGAACAGATAAGAAATGTGTGATTCATTTGCGTTTAGTCGCGATTAACTATGGACAAATATGCGATTAATCGCAATTACATATTTTAATCGATTGACAGCCCTAATAGGGATATATAAATAAAATTGATTTGAATTGACTTTGTTTTTGTTCTTGTTCTTGTTCGGCTGTATGTCTATTAGTGTGTAAGTTCACTGAGAGTAACAAAAAACAGTCAAATTCCTTGTATGTGATCACATGCTTGGCCAATAAAGCTGATTCTGATAGGACACAAAGTTGTAGCCATGACAGCAGACAATGCTTCAATTATGGATGTTGCAGCAAAGAAACAACAAAGTTGTGTAGAGTGCTGACTATGTTGACCTTTTCAGACGACCTCATGGAGGATTTCCAGATCTAAACGAGGAAGAATCTCACTTTGTATCCTTTTCACCTTGGTGGGTGTGTGCCAGAAGAAGAAATGGGGGCAAACCTGACTTACCTGTGTTAAAACCGCCTCCTACAAACAAGGACATCACAACCGGGTGGCCTGTTTGTAGGAGGTCCGCTTGCAGTGTCCGCTGCAGTACCATCCTGTGGCACAATTTGGCACATGCTGCTGGCAAGTACCTTGAAACAACACTTGAGCAGGGAGCTCAGTTTCCTAAAAATCTCACAATTTACACTTTAAACACAACCTGCAAAACAACAATTCCCACCTGACTTGCAGTGAAATAAAGAAAGAGCGATGCACAACAACACAGCAAAACACAACAGCCACAACACAGGTTAGAAAATGATAGTTTGCATAACCTCTATACTGGGGGATAAACGTCCTCAATGCAGCGGGCACACTCTCGTAGAACCACAGTTCTTGGTCGATGAGGGGTTTGCAGATGGTCTGCTCCCCGAGGCGCAGGACGCAGCAATTCCCCGACACTTGGTGTAGGAAGGGCTCAAGCTTCACCCCTTTCTCCAGGTGGCACTGCAGCTCTGCATCCACCGCCTTCTGGGCCTGAGCCTCCACAGCCGGACCCATCCTCCTGTGGCCCTGACCACACTGCCGTAGGCATTAAGACAGGAAGGAGGAAATAGAAGAGAAACAGATTTAAAAGAACAAAAAGTTTTAGTGGATACTTTAATTCCTTTTTAACTCCTTGTCTGGCAGTTGTTGTAGCTGAAAGCCACAGGAAGTCCTCTAAACGTTGAGGTTTGAACTAGTGCTGCAGCGACAGGTAAAGCAAACAGAGACAGATCCTGCTCGTGCCTCCACCTCAAACTGAACGCTCTCTAACAGCTGAGAGCTGGCTCACCACTGGCAAAGCTGTCACAAGTCTGACACTGGGCCCACCCCCATCACAAGCAACCCACCAATCAGGAGCACCCAAAGCAGGTTGTCTGGTGGTAACCCTTCAAGGGAAAGGAGCAAGCAAACACAGTGGTGGGAGGGGGAGTCAGGGGGAAGCAAGAGAGAGAGGAAAGGAACAAAAACAAGGAGGGAGGGCAAAGCTGAACCTAGTGGTTTTTCTCTCTGTGACAGCAGGGTTTTAAAAAACTGACTACGGGTGTCGCGATATACCAGTATTGACGATAGCCGTGATATTTAAAAATTGAAATATTAACATTGTGTTGATGATACACATAAAATAAATAAAGAGTAGAAATTAGGGCTGTGAATCTATTCAAATATTTAATAGCGATTAATTGCATGATTGTCCATAGTTAATCGCAATTAATCACACATTTTTTATCTGTTCAAAATGTACCTTAAAGAGAGATTTGTCAAGTATTTAATACCTATATATAACATGGGAGTGGACAAATATGCTGCTTTATGCAAATGTATGTATATATTTATTATTGAAAATCAGTTAATAACACAAAATAATGACAAATATTGTTCAGAAACCCTCACAGGTACTGCATTTAGCATAAAAAAAATATGCTGAAATCATAACGTGGCAAACTGAAGCCCAACAGGTAACAACAGCTGTCAGTGTGTCAGTGTGCTGACTTGACTATGACTTGCCCCAAACTGCATGTGATTATCATAAAGTGGGCATGTCCGTAAAGAGGAGACTCGTGGGAACTCCTTGCCATGCCAGTTTTTCCTCCTCCTAGTCTGACATGTTGGTACCAATGGATTCCTTAGGTTTTCTAGTTTGATAGGATGCCAGTATCTTCACTCCAGCTTCAACCTAAGTTGTTAACCTAAGTTGCGTTAATGCGTTACAGAAATTAGTGGCGTTAAAACGCATTTGTGTTACCGCGTTATTATTGCATTTACTTTGACAGCCCTAGTAGAAATAATTCAGCGCCTCTTAAATGGACCTTTATTTCATTATGCCAAAGAGTATAGGAGCCAAGGGGCGAAACTCTGGCCTCTAGTTTGTGGCTGTAAAGTTTCATTAGGCTGTTATTATCCTAGAGGTCACCACAGGTCATTTTATACAGTGAGGTCAAGTTTCAAAATATGGTCTCACTAAAATGAAATGCCTACTATGGGGACTAACGTCATCACACATGAATATAATTTGACTCATTGGATCCAAAGAGTCTCAGCTTTACAGTGATCCCCAATTTATGTAATTCCAGGTCTGTTTAGGGACCCCAGTATGCAGAAATATTCAAATACACCATTTTTAGAATAGGCGAAAATAACACATGTATACTGTATGAAAAAAACTGCATGTGATTATCATAAAGTGGGCATGTTTGTAAAGGTGAGACTCATGGGTACACTGGCCATGCCAGTTTTTCCTCACTAAAATTTAGCCCAACTTTGGAGCGTTATTTAGCCTTTTTATCCTTCCCGACATGGTAGCATGACGTGGTTCGTAGCAATGGATTCCTTAGGTTTTCTAGTTTCATGATACCTGTATCTTCACTCTAGCCCTAAACCTGAACCTACTAGAGCCTCTGAAAGACAGTAAAGTCAGTCGGGACTATAAACCAGCACAAACATGACAATTACCAACATAAGCCACCCTGTACTGAACAGACACATTACATTACAAACACTAAAAAAAGTAACATTTGCATTGTGGAACCAAAAAACCGCAAACTTAACACACTAATGATACTACACTTGTGATAAGTAATATAAAGTGAGGTGTAGGTAGGGCTGGGCAAAATATCGATATTATATCAATATCATCTTAGATTTTGGATATCGTAATACATAAGTGTTGTCTTTTCCTAGTTTTACAGTAATGTCTTTCCCTGACCGTTCTAGCTGTTTTCTATTATTTGTCTTTACCCACTTAGTCATTATATCCACATTTCTGATGATTATCAAAAATCTCATTGTGCAAATATTTTTGTAAAAGATAGTCAACCCTATAATATCGTCACAATATCGAGGCATTTGGTTAAAAATATTGTGATATTTGATTTCCTCCATATCGCCAAGCCCTAGGTGTAGGGAACGGAACAACAGAAGAAGAGGAGATAGGAACAGAGAAACTGTCATGCAGTACAAAATACACTGACAATAGTCAAATATAAACTAAATTAATTACTCACAGAGAAAACTTAGCCTGAAAGAGCCAACAGTTTTGATATGACAAGCAAAACATGGTGCAAAATAAAGACGCTTTCATTTTAATGTTCTAACACTTACAGTAGCAATAGTAGTCGTAGCCATCTTAAACTGCTGCTCCCAGCAGAGAGTCTCTGGCTGCCGGCCAGCTAGGATCCAGTTATATAGTCACTGGGAGCACAGTCTCCCACGTTGCCTGACAAGTTGGGTCTAGATTCCACAGTAAACACCACCCATTGAAGCGCATTTCACTCATTCCTTGCTAACTTCCCCCGGGGTAAAAAGGGTAAAAAAGTATCCAACTATTGTTCAACCTATCTTCGTTCAATTACAGGGCGTCACAAAGAGATTCCTTCACTGAAACACATTCACACATAAACCAATGTGTGACGGCCCACAGACACATTTGAATAATGTTTGCCGCCTGTCAAGTTGTCAATAGTTATTATTCACACATTTTTAACAGCATACACCCTGATTTTACCCTCACAATTCACCTACTTTGAAGTTCAAGAAAAAAACCCTGCTCTGTCTGACAGTGAGCCCTTTTCATTACGCTAACTTATGCTTACTCGCGTCCCGTGACCCGGTAATCGTTCCCCCTCCACCATCATGGAGGATCTTCCAATTCCTTAAATGCAACTAGAGTAGACGAGGAGAGAGGAGGCTTCTGGAGGAGCTGAGAGTGAAAGTCTTTTTGGCACCCGTGACATAAAAAGAGGCATAACACACAGCTGGAATAATCTCAAACCATGGCAGGACTCTAGAAACGTAACTGTCCCTTTTTATATTCATAAGATGTAGTTATCTAACATTATCAACTTTTCTGCCCGTTACCGTTTGTGTAACACCTCGTACGGCGCTGTTCTAACCGCATTCCTTCATGACATTTCACCTTGATATTGCTGATGTTTTTGTATTGAATGTAGGCTACACCCAATTCAACTGCTATAATTGTGACATGATGTTGATGTAAGTGCAAACAGCTGTTGACGTCAAATTATTATATCGATAACATTCTTTTATTCAGCTGTAATTTGCTGTATTTCATGTTGTCATATCGATAGACAGGAGTGTGTTTGTGTGTGTGTATATATACATGAATATATATACAGTATATACACCAATCAGCCATAACATTAAGACCACTGACAGGTGAAATGAATAACATGGATTATCTCGTTACAATGGCACCTGGCAGTGGGGGGGATCTATTAGACAGCAAGTGAACATTTTGAACTTTGAACTTTGTGTTGGAAGCAGAAAAAATGGGCAAGCGTAAGGATGTGAGCGACTTTGACAAGGGCCAAATTGTGATGGCTAGACGACTGGGTCAGAGCATCTCCAAAACTGCAGCTCTTATGGGATGTTCCCGGTCTGCAGTGCTCAGGACCTACAGTACCAAAAGAGGTCCAAGGAAGGAAAACCGGTGAACTGGCGACAGGGTCAGACCCAAGGCTCATTGATGCACGTGGGGAGCAAAGGCTGGCCCCTGTTGTCCGATCCAATAGAAGAGCTGTAGCTCAAATTGCTAAAAATGTTGATGCTGGATCCGATAGAAAGGTGTCAGAACTCACAGTGCATCGCAGTTTGTTGCGTACGGGGCTGCGTAGCCGCAGACCGGTCAGGTTGCCCATGCTGACCTAATGTTATGGCTGATCGGTGTATATAAATATATCTATATATATATATAGATATATATATCTATATATATATACACACACAGGTATATACATATATATAGCATCTACACAGATTACACAGAGAAACAAGCCTCCCCACTGTCCTGGGAGCTTGTTCATGGAACAGTGAGTGGGTTCCTTACTTTCTACTCAGTCCGTCTGAGAACACAATGCCTCCGTTTTGTCTATAAGAACAAAAGCGAGGTCATACTCTGTTCCCTTAGACAACTTTCCCTTGTCACATTTGGACCGTATGCATCATTGTGGGTTATGTCACAAGAGCTCCAAAACAAGACCATGTTAGAAATACCACTTGTTTTGTGTAGGCCAGAGGCCCGTACTACGAAGCGAGTTCAACATACCCAGGGTATCTTCTCGTTATCTGGCTTAACCAACCCTAACAAACGAGTTCCAGCTAAACTGTCCTACGAAGGTGGTTATCAACTCGGTAAGTCAACCCAGGGTTTCTCTATCTGGTTATGAGCGCGTTCACGTGAACGGGGCGGTGTTTGCAGCATCTGACCAATCACAGACATGGACAAGTCTACTGTCAGCAGACAGACAGACAGAGCAGCACATATTACAAAGGAAGAGTAAACTATATTAGACAAATACGAAGAAGTTAAACACTTAATCCAGACTAAAAGTAACACAGTTGAAGCTGCTAAATGCAGGAAGGACAGCTGGCAGAAGAAAAAACTCCCGATGTGTGAATGCGTAAATTAACAGACTTATTAATTTAACGGAACACTCAAAAGTCGGATAAAGTCGTCGGGTTATAAATAGCAATAAGAAATTATATTGATGGCTGGATGAACGGTTACACGTTATTATACCCATTATTAAACAAACGGCGTGTATAACTATTTGAACCTTCTGTCAGATGCGTCCCCGTCTCCTGCGGTGTGAAACGGACTCAAGAGCAAGTAAAAAAATAAATATAAAAATATAATTCAAAGCAGTAAACACCCGCAGCATAAATCAATCTGTCCTTCCTGCATTTGTCAGTTTAAACTGTGTTGTTTTTAGCCTGGATTATGACTTAAACTTCTTCGTATTTGTGTAATATTACCATACGATCAGCGCACTGAGCTCTGATTGGTCAGTAGACGGTGTTTTTCTTCGAGTTGATCTCTTATCTGGAACATAACCTGCTCCGGAGCAGGTTAGCCGTTCAGCGTAAGTTACCATGGAGATCTACCCCGGTAAGAAGTGATCCACCTTCGTAGGACGGAAAACACAGGGTTAACCCTGAAGTTACCTCGATAACGCCAAATCCTGCTTCGTAGTACAGGCCTCAGATCTCTCCAATTTAGACACACAGTTCTTTGAGTCATGCAGCAACTAACAAATATCCCTTAATATGCTTTCTATTCTCTTACCTTGTATATTGTGACTGTTATGCACGTCAACACCAAGACAAATTCCTGTTGTGAAAACCTACTCAATATACCTGTTTCTGATTCTGACAACGACAGAAACGTGTTGAGCTACATTCAGTTGCAAGTTTATCTAGCATTCTTGTGTCAACTACCAAACTTGTTCATAGACATGTTTGGCAACCTCAGAGTAATAAAAAAAAGCGCTTTAAGCATCATCAAGCCCAGCCTCATCATCCCTCTCAAACACAAGTACACTATGTGTTTCAAAGGCAGGGTTACATGCTATGTTACATTACTGCATTAAAAAACAACCTTATTTCCAGGAAAAAACTATGTTTATGTTGCTGTGGGAGAGTTTGAGGATAGAGATCAAGTATATTGAATTAAAGTCAACATAAGGAATCTTGCTGTAACTCATATCACCTCCCCTCTAGGTAACTGCCCAACTGTATGTTTGATTAGAAACTCCGCCAGGCGTCTATTGGAAGGTCAGACACATTTGCTCAAATCTCAGCTTGCTAGTGGTCAAATGAACATGGCTGCCCACCCATTCAATGGTAAACAAATTTTACTTTTACAAGGAAATTTGAAAAACACCTTTAAATTTCCGTTGTCTTTAATATCTCCCAAATAGTGACTCTGCATATTATTGTGGTATAAGTAGACAAACAAGCAAATAGTTTACTGCAGTCACCTGCTTTTTGAAAACCCCACCCATTTTCATCCCAACTCGAGGTCCTGGGAATGAGAACAAGCTTGTTTTGAGCACTTAAATGGTCAATGGAATGCAAACCTCACACATCTGGACATCAAAGAAAGTGACTGACGGAACAAAACCAAATCTTCACGTTGTCACACACGTGTAATGGATCAGTGGGGTTAGGACTGAACTCGTTCATCAACATGTTTGTAGCACTGGAAATTTCCACGTGCAAAAGGCACTTGCAGATAAACTCACTGTACGCTACCTGCCCAGCGGCAAACGGCAGATAGACAGCGATCCGCTCTTGCAGATCATGAAGCATTTAGCTGCTAAAGAGCCAGATATTTCCCTCAGGAGTTGTCAGAGATCAGTTGTCAGAGAGAGGAGTGGAGAGGGTGGACAGCTTCAGACCCTACTTCTCACTTGATTTATTACCTCAGTAAACATTGTAAACATGAGTTTATGGTCTCAATCTCTAGGTTCAAGTCTTCTTCAACACAACATGATATTCATTTAGTAAATTATGGTTCCATTAAGAGTCAAATAGACCATAAAGCAGGGTATGCTTTAGGGCGTGGCTACCTTCTGATTGACAGGTCGCTACCACGGAGTTGTCCGGTCTGGGAGTTGTCCGTGTTTTCGTCTTACAACTTTTAACCCTTTCACAGTGTGTTTTCAGTTCATGAAAGTTAATTATAACCTTTTTGGTCGCCTAAGAATATCTTATTCAGCGTTCGGTTGTACTTAGCTCCACCCTCTCGTGTCACTTCTGGTTGCAAAAACCAAGATGGCGACGGCCAAAAACCAAGATGGTGACGGCCAAAAACCAAGATGGCGACGGCCAAAATGTCAAACTCAAGGCTTCAAAACGACAGTCCACAAACTAAAACTCCCTCCCACAAGTCATCAGAGACTCTGATTCCCTCTCTCTATTTCAGTCCCGCCTCAAGACCCATCTCTTCTCCTCTGCCTTCTCCTAGCCCCCACCCTTACCCTTTGGTCTGTGTGTGTCTGAGTTTGTGCGCTTGTCTTTGTCGTTTGTCTGCTGTTTGTCTCACACCGCCCCCCGTCCTATTGTTAAGCGTCTTTGAGCTCCGGAAAAGCGCTATATAAGTCAAATTTATTATTATCATTATTATTAAAAGGGGATGTCACGGTGACTACGTCCACTTCTTATATGCAGTCTATGAACGTTACATTACTGCATTAAAAACAACAACCCTATTTTAAAGAGATCGAATATATTGAATTAAATTCCACCTAGAACATAATCAAAAGTTATCTTAGCTACTCTAATTATGGCCACTTTTAAAACACTCACTTTGAAAGCAAACAAATCACAGGAACAAGGTGAATTATGGGTCTCATTTTTGCAAGAAGTTCTTATTATTACTGAAGATTTCTATCAGGCCTAAACAGTGTTGGCCAATTAGTCCAGTTAAATTGTTGCAGTTCCCTCATATTGTTATTTCTCTTCCTGTCATTGTTGACTTTTTCTAAGTGTTTCTGCACTGCAGACATTTTGTATACGAACACACACACACACACACACACACACACACACACACACACACACACACACACACACACACACACACACTCTCACACTCACACACACACACACACACACACACACACACACACACACACACACACACACACACACCACAAACACACACACACACACACACACACACACACACACACACACACACACACACACACACACACACACACACACACACACACAGTTTCCTCACAACCCTGCAGCTCACCAGAACATTTTGCACCTTTTCTATCCCCTCCTGCCAATCACCTTCATTGTTATTTCTCTGAACCAATTTCTGTCTGTTCATCATCATCAATGCACTGCTGATTAGCACATTACCACAGAGAGCCAGTTGGCCATTCATTCAGGTTTAAATGGGAATGACGTAAATCCCTGACTTCTTTGGTGCCCCGTGGCCTGGACCTGCTCTCTTGGACCGAGGCTCTCTTGCTTCTACTCACCTCTGCTGGCACTCAGACGGGTTAGAACAGCTGAGAGATGATGGTGAACCATTGGAGGCCCTAATGCAGTCTGCGGAGTCTCTCCTGACATGATCTTATGTCTGATGTGACCTGAAGTATGTGACACAAGTGGTGTTTTGTTACATAACTGCTTATTTTGCACCAAAGTGTTTCAACTAGACCAGACAGAAACCTATTGAACTAAATAATACCATCAATGTTCTCAATCATTTCTGACTGTCTAAGCTGTTACTTTTATTAGTATCATTCAGTGGTGGAAAATAAGTAAGGGATAATGTACAGCGAGCCGGTCATTGTTGTGAAAGAATCCCGACAGGGCGATGCCGCACCCTGACAGGGCGATGCCACACCCTAACGCGCGCCCTGAAGGGGATTCTTTAACAACAATGACCCGCTAGCTGTACATTATCCCGCTTATTACACGGCTACTTATTAAGAAATCAATATTTTGACACAAAAACGGTCCGCCAGAGTTCGACATCAGAACTGCGCCCATAGCAACGGTCTACTATACATAGCAACGGCCTGCTATAAAGAAATTACAGACCGCAGAACACCGTGATTGACCAATCAGAATCGAGTATTCAACACAGCCGTTTACTATGTACATTTACTCGAGTAGCCTACTGTGCTAAAGTACAATTTTGTGGTACTTGTACTTTTATACTCCATTACATCTCAGAGGGAAATATTGTACCTTTTACGGCACTACATTTATTTTATAAATTTAGTTACTTTTCAAATTAAGATAATGAATAAAAAAATATGACACATTATTATAGATTAATCTACCCAGCAGTATATAGTCATTAAAATGAGCTCCACCTTTACCAGCTGCAACATTTAAATGACGAACACATTAATGCATCACCAATTACAATCCAGTAAAATAATATATATTATTCTGAAATGGACAATTCTACATCATGTGTACTTTTACTTTTGGTACTTAAAGTATATTCTGATGCATATATTTTTGTACTTTTACGTAAGCAAAGTATTGAATGTAGGACTTTTACTTGTAACAGAGTATTTCTACACTGTGATATTAATACTTTTACTTACAATACTTCTTTCACCATCGGTATCATTATTTTGTCTTCCTGTCTTGTTTTTCTTTGTCGTTAAGATTGTGGGTCATTGTCTTGTTAATGTGGGAAGTGTATAGCCTATTCTTTATATTGAAAAATCGAAATAAAATCTTATTATTTATTATTATTATCTTATAAAAAGAAACACCTGCCACATATATATAGGCTATGTAACCCCTAAACATACAGTAGTATACATACAAATCTGTACCAAATTCCAATCATAATCTGTTTATGTCTTAAAGTTAGTTGTTATTGACTGTATTTTTTGTCCCACCCATGTCTGTCCAATTTGTCACTTTTTTGTACTATTACTGATCTACTTCTGCTTGCACAGTGTATGCAGGTGAAAAGATCAATCTGTACTTCAGTTATTAGTGTGTGTAGGTGTAGTGTTCACACTTCACAGTCTCCCTTACCAGGGTGAAACTCTGCAGGAGTCCTGCCATCTGTTAAGTGTACTACTGCTGTGTGTTAATTAATATCCTCCAATACGTTTCATCCTCTGAATAATAATTAGGCTTCAGTGATAAATGCTACAGACTGTGGGATTAAATGGGTAGACTACATGCACATTTTCAGTTTTTCTGTATTTGTGGGTAGTTTGCCGCTGGGACGGTGGATGTGTCCCCTTTACTGTACATCTTACACAAATAAAACATTTTTTTCTTTTCTAATGCCATATTCTACCGAAATGGCCTGTGCTGAACACTAAAATATGATGACTATAATAAGCGTTTTCAGTCCAAAAAGGCGGCAGTGGCTGTTGTCAAATACTCTTTCAAATTACTATCTAAAATAATTACAAGAAAACATTACAAGCAAACAAGCTCGGGCAAGCTAACTTGCATTAGCTCAACATGCAACTGTGCTACTCGTGGATAAAGTTACTATTTCAGCACACAAGTGCCCTTAACTTTCAGATTGCATGCAAGTAGTGCTTACAGTCAAAATGATTGTAATTGATAGTTGCCAAAACAAGTATGAAACACAAATATTGATTGCAACATTGCTCAGGAGCACCCACCTGTAGCTTGTAGCTTCCAGTGTTTTCCTTTGCTGAGGCTCGTAAGGTGCGCGGAGGGACATTATCAATGCAGTGGCGCTATTAACCCACCAGGTGACTCTAAAACTATACAAAGGTAAAACAGCAAATACATTCTGTAAAAATTCATAATAGAGGTTATTTCCAACTCTGTTACACACAGATATGTGTTGCGTATATGTACAATATGCCTATGTACAGAGATCAGCAAAGGGCAGGATTTCCAGTCTGCTGTACTCTTTGCTATTGCATCCAAAAGAAGAACCTTTTACTATCATTCAATTCAATTCAGTTCAAAAGGGGCTTTATTGGCATGGGAAACATACATTTACATTGCCAAAGCAATAGTGAAATAAAAACAAAAAAAAATTATGTATAAGTAAAGATCTATCAGAGTATAGAAATGCATGAACAGAGCTGTCTAGCATTTGATATAGTAATAAAATATAAATAACTATAAGTCAAGTTTAACTTAAAAATACAAACGGAGAAGTTGTGATTTAGAAATAGAAAAATGTAGACATTGCAGTTAAAAAATATAAATGCAAAGAAGTGAGAACTGTGTAAACACTGCAAACTTAAGAAGAAAAAAAAAAAGTATTTAAAGATACGTGTTCTGTATATGTACAATATGTCTGCGGACAGCAATCAGCACAGTGCAGGAAGACGCAGTTAATTAACCAACAGTCTTCAAGGCGGGTTTCATACCATGTTTCATGTGGCCTCAAAAGGTGCCCATCTGCTGCCGAAACCCGGGATCGAACCAGGGACCTTTAGATCTTCAGTCTAACGCTCTCCCAACTGAGCTATTTCGGCACATAAAAGGTTGCATAGTACCTTTCTGACTAATTTGTTGGTGTGGCCACCAGAGGTCGGTCGAGTTCAGGATATATTATAATCTATTTGCTGGTATATACTGTAGCCTATGGTATGTTCAGGGTAAAGTTAATGTTTTTACAAAACACAGATGGATGTGCATTCACCTATACAAATTCACACACGCCGTATGTTATTGTTTTATCTTGGCTTTCATGAGGAGTATTGCGTTTCAGATGCACTGCACACAAAGTCAGACATGATGATGTTGAAATTGTGTTTAAAGTTTGAGTTAACTTGGCTAAAGTGCTGTATACATTTACTAAGAAGAGAAAAATCCATCATATACCTGTATATGATACTCAGCAGCAGTGGTGGAATGCAACTAAATACACTTACTCAAATACTGTACTTAAAGTAGAATTTTGGGGTACTTTTACTTGAGTATATTCATTATATACTACTTTCTAGCCTACTTCTACTCCTCTACATCTCAGAGGGAAATATTGTACTTTTTACTCCACTACCTTTATTTGACACTTACAGTTACTAGTTACTTTTTACATTAAAAAAACATATATGATGCAGTACTATACCTACTGCTAATCTACCCAGTAGTATAAAAAGCATCTAAATTGGCTCTACACTGACGAACTACAACATTAAAATGCTCTTACATGTATTTGTTAGTGATACAAACTGAATAATAATATTACATAATAATATAATACTGTGAAATGAGCCATTCTGCATAATTACTTTTGATACTATAAGTATATTTTGCCAATAATACTTATATACTTTTACTTAAGTAACGTTTTGAATGCAGGACTTTTACTTGTAGTGGTGTATTTTCACAGTGTGGTATTAGTACTTTTACTTCAGTAAATGACCTGAATACTTCTTCTACCACTGCTCACCAGTTTCATTGCTGCTCTACTGCTTTATAATCCAACATGGAAAGGAACAGCAGCATTGGTTTGAAAGGGGTCTGCATGTGTAATAATAACAATAATAATAACAACAATAACAACAACAACAATAATAATAACAATAACAACAACAACAATAATAATAATAATAACACTTGTTTGGAAGTGGAAATTAAGGTGAACTTTCTAAGTTCTGACCCCAAACATATATTGTAAACATCCATTAGATTTAGCAGCTAGAGCTACCTGAACGTTGACCTTGAGCTGTTCGTCTGGTACAAGTTAGGATGTTCAAATCATTAAGTTCAA
Organism: Sebastolobus alascanus; assembly: GCA_916701645.2. Taxonomy (NCBI): domain Eukaryota; kingdom Metazoa; phylum Chordata; class Actinopteri; order Perciformes; family Sebastidae; genus Sebastolobus; species Sebastolobus alascanus. Next base: position 190,388 of record CAKAOJ020000145.1, read on the forward strand.
ATCTCAGGGTGTTGACAGACTCGGAAAAGCAGAATACGGCCCAGATGCTACCACAAACTTTGCCAGACGGCGAGGATGCAGGGAGTCCTTGATGGAGGAGGTCAGTCATGATGCAAGAGCCATTACAGATGATGCACTATGTGTGGCAGATGTTGAACTGATGGCAGAGAGACACTAATTATATTTGTAGGCATTTTCACTAACCACTGAAAGGTCCAGCAGTCTGAGCTGATGTAATTTGAACAGTGATTCAGTTTATCACAACAGTTTTATGGTGTTTAAATTCACTCCAACAACATCTGGTTGTTTGGAGGAGCACAGCAGCAGGCTCTGCCTAGTGGCCCTTCAGCTAATGCATCCTCATATGAGTTTAATGCACAGTACTGTACATTGTCATCATGCTGTTTGCCTCACAGTGGGGTTTCCCCGCTTCCTCTCAGTACTACATGTCCCATTCTACCATTCAGCTTTAAAAAGGCTTTGCTGTTGTAAAGTCAGCATACTACACACACAAGTAAAGAAAGCAAATATAGCCCAGAGTATTTGTTCCTTGAACATAGATGTATTCACGGCAACAACACAATGAGGGGGTTTATCTGAAGTTGTTTATAATACATTGTATTTGATTCATAAATAGATTCATAGTTCAGAGATTTAATACAAATGTCATGTCAATAAATCTACAAAAAGGGGATCTTCTGTGTGTTTTTAATGTAGGTATGTCATCAGCAAAAACCATAAACCCCCATATGGTTCTTCCTCTTCTTCTTGAATGATTTTTCTGTGTTTTCGGTTCTTCGCTAACTTCCAGTTTTGGACATCAGGTGAGGTTTTACATGAGGGAGTTTTACTTGAGTGAGCGTCAGCTGCTTAGCAAATCAGTTCTTTAAACTCCTGTGAAACTGTCAATACACTGTTACTGCCATTATAGATTATAATACCTACATTCCAGTCTTTAATGCACAATTATTCTAAATATGTACATATCAACTGTCACTGTCAATATAAATCCAACTCACTGTATATACAGTATATAGACATGTATATACTGTATGTACATACTGTACATACAGTATATAGACATGTATATACTGTATGTACATACTGTACATAATCATCCAGTCCATGTATATCATTCAGTATTTATTTCTTTGCACTACTTGTATTGTTTACAACTTCCAGAACACTTGACTTGTATATACTGTAGATGTTTTATTTTATCCTATTTTTTTTATTCGTATTTTATTGTTGGTCATTGGTGCTTTTATAAATATTTATATAATATTTATATATACATAAGGGCTGCACAATTAATCGAATATTAATCGCGATCATGATTTGGCATGTGCGCCTGCGATTTTGACGTTTAAAATGCGTGTTCTGCTCAAAGAAAACTCTGCCGCATATCAAATCCAGCTCTTCTTAAACTAACAGCCAGCCACCAGCCAGCTATCGAGATGCTTCACTTTTGGGAATAGATATTATCTATACAACCAATGTGTTTATGAATAAATAAAGAGCATAAAACTGTTTATCTAGCTTCTTAATGTGGCTAATTTTGCTCTCAAAGTGCACCAGATTGATGCATTCAACTTCAAAATGTAGCTAGTAAAAAGGTAGGGTGAATATTCCTGTACAATGTCAGTTTTTTCCAACATCGTGCAGCCCTAATTTGTACATTAGCAGAAATGTAGCACAGCACTGAAGTGAAAGCAGTGCTCTGTTTATTTTAATGTGAAAGTGCAGTAATGAAAATATGTTGTAGCTACAATCAAAGAATAATCATGATAAATAATCGTGATCTCAATATTGATCAAAATAATCGTGATTATCATTTTGGCCATAATCGTGCAGCCCTAATATACATCTATTTTTTCACTTCTTGTGTACATAACAGTCCTGTCTATTCATCCCCTTTATTTGTCCCGCTTTGTTGTCCTTGTCCCTAGTTGTTAATTCTATTCTGTGTAAGTAGAACATTGAGAGAGCTGCACATCATGCATGTTGACCCAATTATGGCATGGGAGTAGAGGTGGATGGAGCACTTGAGTGTTTATTTCTCATCTGTATAATGGGACACACATAACCAGAAAGGTCAAGAATACTGTTACGATGGTCGGCACAGCCAGTTCCAACCACAGCATGAGAGTTTCTTTCTGCTGTCTTTACATTGTGATGGTATAGTGATAAATCAATAATGAAAATACATTTCAATACAAAGTTATAAAATGACTGTGTTTACCATTGTATTGTAAAACATGAGCATAAAATGCATAAAATATCTCTCCACATTCCACACTTTGGCATTCACACATACACTTATATCAATTTTGAATGGATTCAACTTGATTTTAACAGTACAGCTAGTCTGTTTCTTTATCCCGAACTCTAACTATCCATATGTTTTCATTTTCCTTTAACAACAGAAGAAATCTATGTATAATTGTGCTGTGCTGCCACCTTCAGGAGTGTTACCAAACACAGCAGGCACGTTCTGGTTAACAAACGTGAATAAATAACATAGTGAATTTGAGCCAAAATGGCTACGCTACTCAACATATTTAGCATGCATATTCAACGAACATATCATACCTGTATAATGGGACACACGCAACCAGACGGAAAGCTTGGCTCGCTCCAACTTGGATGAAAGGATAGAAAGGTCTGCATTAACAAATACTCGCCCATGCATTTACATATTAAACTAGCAGCCACCTTTTCATTAGCATCGCCTCTCAACCGGGAATAATACGTCTACGTGAATGATAAGTTAACTTAATGTGTTGTACATGAGTTACAGCGTTAAACAATATGATACTGGCGACTTTTCCACACTGTGTGACCACTTAAATTATATTATTGACAATTATTAGAACGGAGCAAGCACCGGACCAACTTACCCATAGTTTCTTTCTACTGTAGATTACCCACAGTGCACCTGCATGTAATACAAAATAAAAGCTTTGGCTGTCTGCAATGCTAGATGCACTGTTTATAAAATAAAAGTCCTACAGAAAACAGTGGTTGTGTGTATATATATATATATATATATATATATATATATATATATATATATATATATATATATGTATATATATGTATATAGAAAAAGCTAGATATATACAAAGCTATATATATATATATATATATATATATATATATATATATAAAACCCCATTCCCCCAAACTTTATTGATAAGTCAAATACAAACAGCAATGACATATAAACAATATATATCAGTAAATCAATAAAGTTGGGGGAAATGGGGTAAAAAAACAAACAAACAGGGTAATCAGAAAACAAATACAATTAAAAAAAAACATTTGGTTAAGGGATTGTGAACGAAGCTTTTTACATTCAATAAAAACAAAATGAGGACACAGAAGGACGGAAGAGTGAATAAATAGGTTAAGGGGCACAGATTAATGAATAAGTAACTATAGATAAGTAATATTTTTTTCACATTCTGGAACAAGATACATAGATGTTTTCTATGATTTGCTGTGGACAGTTTATGACAATGAAGCTCGTAAAAAGTGTGGCTATTTTTAGCATTGAGGGTCACTTATATAGTGAGCACTGAGTTTATGGTGTTGATTAACAAGCTGCAGTGAGAAGTTGACACCTGTTTGTTGGTCGTGTTTACTTGTATTTAGTCTTACCTGTAAGTTCTCAAATTGAAACATTACGTTACTCTGAAGGAAGCGACATGATGACTTGAATGAAACTCTACTATAGTTAATTTAAAAGGAGACACATTTCCTGCCGAAACCCGGGATCGAACCAGGGACCTTTAGATCTTCAGTCTAACGCTCTCCCAACTGAGCTATTTCGGCTTGTACATAATATATAGTGCAATGTGTTATAATAACCATAGAGGCCGCCCTTTACTTGTACTGTTTATATAATTCAAATGAATTTTTAAATAGCTAAATATGTTTTTCACGAAAACTATGTTGGGATTTAAATATTTGATTTTAACCACAATTAAATGCAAACAAAAAATAATAATCAAACGTAGTAGCAGTGTCCTGATTGTTCTCGCTCGGTTTAAGTGCTGCTGAATTACTTTGCCCTGCAGGCTTCATCCCACATGGATGACCTTCTTTTTCCCATACCGCAGAGGTCTGCATCGCCTCCCTCCCACGCAACACGAAGCCCACGCAAAGTTTTCAACCAGCACGCTGGCAGCTGTTCAACTAATGCGAGTACAGTATAGCTGACTGGGAGGAGCATGACATGAACACTGCCAGGTACTGGAGGTGCTCAGTGCCTACTGAGGGCACCCATACTGAACACACATGCACCCACATGAAACAGTAAAGGATGGCTTCTCATCAGCTCAACAGAGGAGTTTATTTCACCATGCCAACAGTGACAAGACAATGCTAAAATTATTGCACCACCTACTCACTATATCATTGGCTGCTTTGTGATTGTTATAACAGTTGATCATGTGCAACATGCAGTCCCTGTCCAATACAGACCACAGATAATCACAATAAATGTTGAACACGAGTATGTTTATATATAGCAACAGTGTGTGCTTGTGTCCAGGAGGACTTGGTGTTCTTTAGCTCAGCAGTATATCAGTGGGAATAATCATGTGAGCTATATGGACAGTGGTGAACATTTTCCTCATGCTGTTTCCCTCACAGCAGGATTCCCTTTAAGTCCTCATGAGGGAAAATCCAGTTGTCACAGCTACACCCAAGGCCCATTTTAGTCTTTTAGACAGAAATATTGTTTGTATTGTATGCTTTGCAATTTTCAGTAGGGGAGAGCGGGGTCGGTTGGGACACTTCGGGAGCAATTTGGGGTTAACTATCTTGCTCAAGGACACTTCGACATCGGGGATGTCGAACCGCCAGCATTCCAATTGGTGGACAACCTGCTCTACCCTCTGAGCCACCGCAGTGCAGTACCAGCAGGGGGCAACAAATCCACTGATTTAGGTTCAGGCAAGAAAACCACTTAGTTAGGTTAAAGGAAAACGACATGGTTAGGCTTAAAATAAGTAAGTACAGGAACTTTCGGGGTGGAGTTTGCAGGGATGACCGTCGCTGATCGGTAAAACTTACACACAGCGCCGCTGCTTCAACTGTACTGCTTCATTCATAAAACAAGGAAGAACTCTAGTATCGATTTAGGACCATTTTAGGACGAGGGGAGAGCTTGCTGTCGGCTTCCTGACTCATTAAAAAAAAGACAGAAAAAGCGAGGAAAGATCGCGAATGGCGAACGGTAACACTAGAAGAGGGAGACAGGAGCGCAATGGTGCTGTGAATGAGAGAAAGAAAAGTTATTTCCTGATGGTTTCATGGCAGTTAAGCTCTAAAGCACAAATAAATAACCATCAAACACTCAACAGATGATTTACTGTGGAGACAGACGCGCTTAGTTTTATTTTCCTCCGCTGCGTTTCACTCATGACATCCAACGTGCATCAGTAAATATATGCAGCAGTAAATATTGTCGTCGCAGTGAGAGCTAACGTTTATTTTTTTTCCAACATGTTTTTAGATGAAACAGGCGGACACACTGAACTGCAGGCTGCAGAGTGTTTACCGCTGTGACCACCAGCAGCCCTCGTCTCATGTTAAGTTGCTTTTTCATACATCGGCAGACTAAAGCTGGGCATACAATGTACGATTTTAGCCCGTTTCTGACAAGAATTTTGAGCGGCACAACTCGTTTTAGAGTCGGACCGAATTTCAGCGTCATCTGGCGTCGTTTGCCGTGCAGTGCACAGGGGAGACCGAGGACCAATTAGCTCCTCCCGACCGGCCCTCAGACAGTCCGATGAATTTCTGACATGTCAGAAATTTGGGTCATTAATCAGAGCGTAGCTATCAAGATAACAATGTAGGCTACAATAGATATAATAAAAAGCAGACAGGATGGCACAGATGATCAAGGCGGCACGTTTCTGCCTTGTTAGCATTGTGACCCTTACAGTACAGACCTCTGCTAGCAGACAAACTTTACCTGCCTCGGAGCTTTAAAACGAATCTTTATTGACAACGGTTAACAGCCAGAACGGCCTGGAACCGAAAAGGAACCTTTTAAGTTGTTTGAGGGACTAAAAGTCCCCGGAACTTTTGGTGGAAACCCGGCTTAACTTGCTAAAAAGGCTCCGTCTCTAATGTCCCCCTGTCCCAACTGACCCCGCTCTCCCCCTCTTTGGCTTCCTACAAACAAACAAAATTCAGAAAGACATGAGCACAGGACAAAGGCAGCAAATCCAGACCTCAGTATTTCATATTTATTGTTATAATTCAACATTGCATGGTGATACAGTCACATAAAAACAACACCATGAAGAAAACTTGTAAAGATAACATATTCTTGGTGTACATACAGTATAATATATATCTTTTTTATGTGTTTACATTCAAGAACGCATCAATTGTGTGTGTGTGAGCGAGAAATCATGTGGCCTCTGAAATGAGCCCCAGTGTGAGTACTGCTTCAGAGCAGTGAACACACAAGCAGGTAGAACAAAGTCAACAGGAAACACAAGTCCTATTAATAATCCCAACATCTGTCAGTGCTTGGCTTTATAGTGACAGTTTCTCTCTCGTGTTTTACTGTACACTATGGTTGAGTTGACCCATGGGACCACATTTTTGGACAAAGCAGCTGCAACTGTCTGAAACACTCCTCTAAATCTAGAAAAGTCAGTCCATAATCACATACAGACCCAGTGGCTTGTACTGGTGATTTCACAGGAAATACATTTTAATCTGGTCAGTATTTACAACATGTACATGAATGTTATTTCAAAAGAGAACTGCGTGCTTTTAGCATGCCAAAAACTGAACCACAGGGACACCTTAAATCAGTGGTTCCCAACCTTTTTCCTTAAGGGATCCTTTCCTGTCATTGAGTAAACTGATGATCCCTGACTAAGGGACATATTTTATGGATATTTCGTATTATATTCAATGCATAATAATAACAGTACAGAACAACTGATAAACTGTACAATTAACCCAAATAGTGAACACAGGAAGTCTGAGTAAAACGAGCAATTTGGATGAATTGCAAGCAGATTATTTCCAGTGAATATTGCATAAGAGATTAGTTCTCCTATTATTTTTAGGAACTTTTAATATAATTCTTTCTGTATTATGTTTTTCTTGTTTTAATTGTTAACAATCATTCATACATTATAGGCTTCTTCTTTTTGACAAATTCAGTGTTTTCATTGTTCCATTAGCTCTTTGGTTGTTTTAACTGCGTACTTTTCTAATGCAGGATGAGGCTGTTTAGCAGAGAGGGAAGACTGTGAATATAACTTGTGTTCAGGTCTACACAGTGTCCTTATCCTGTTTATATCTTAAATAATAATCAAAACTTTAAAATTAATAATTTCATTTAGTTCTTTTACAGAAACAAATAAAATGCTGAGATATAGACAAACTGTATATTTTTTTTAAAAAGTTGTCTTACACCCCAAAAAATCAAGAAGGCCTTACGAGCCCCCGTGAAGCTTTGGCGACCCCTAGTAGGGGCCGGGACCCCCAGGTTGGGAACCAGTGCCTTAAATACAATGCAATCCAGAAAAATAGACCTTCAATGAATACTATTTTTCTTCAGGCTGTAAGTATTCAGTTTTTGTTGAGAATGTGACAGAGAGGTGTTGATTGAACTGAACAGTTGTTTTCGAGATTCTTGTTTTTGGTGATGTACCGGACTGCATTATATTGAATAGTTTTCCTGTTATTTTGTCCGTCTCTGTCCATTTTACACTGTCATCCCAACTAGCTTCTTCAGCACAGCCAGCAGACTAATATTTCTGTCAACATTTAATAAATCATAAAATAGATTCTTCTTGTTTTTACCATTTAAAGGTACAGTGTGTAGGATTTAGTGACATCTAGTGGTGTGGTTGCAGATTGCAACCAACTGAGTACCCCTCCGCTCATTTCTCCCTTTCTAAGACTGCGGTAACGTGAGCCGCCGAGTGCAAAACCGTGGTAACGCCGTTCGCCTCTCTCAAAGGCCATCCTTAAGGCCCAGACCCAGGCCGGGCTGTCGGTGAGCGTCTGTCGCCCTAGTTTTTGCTGTGTGTTCCACACAGTCTACTCTAGTCTGCCCGTGTCGGAGGTTTTTCGGCCGATTCAGCAGGTTGAATCGGCGGCGGCGCTCGTTGGTGAGTGAAATCCCTCTGATTGGCTGTTCAGCTAAAACAAATCAGTGCACGAGAAGAGAAATGGAAGTGAGGAAAGCAAGCCAACGAGTCAATACACGGATATTTTCACAATGACTTGGCCATCTGAAATGAAGCTAAGTGGTGAGTGAGAGTGGTGTGAAAATGGTCAGCAAAAGCTGTTTTATTTCATGTACGTATCATAGCAACGGCTCGTATATCCGCAGTCCTCGGTCTTCCGGTTTCAAGTCAAGTAAATTTTATTTGTATAGCCCAATATCACAAATCAAAACTTTGCCTCAGGGGGCTTTACATCTGTACAGGATACGACACCCTCTGTCTTTTACAGTATGACCCTCTCATCGGATAAGGAAAAACTCATCCAAAAAAACCCTTTTAACAGGGAAAAAAGCGAGAAACCTCAGGAAGAGCAACAGAGTAGGGATCCCCTTTCCAGGACGGATGTGCAATAAATATTGCGTGTACAGAATAAACAACATAATGAAAACACAACAAAGACAGGTAGGTTTCCCTTTTCGAATGACGAATACAGACCACCGCTGCCTTCTGGTTTGGAGAGTTATTTCATTGCACACAGGCGCAGGATGTACGTGGTAGTTGGCCGTTGGGTGTAGTCTTCACGGTGTGTTTGAGTGCAACTTTTTGTTCAAGACACAGGTGGCCTTCGTTGCCGCAAGTTCTCTGATGTTGGTTTGGTGTGTCTGGGCCTTTACCATAATGACGCTATTTTAACGGAAGTCAAACAGCAGCTGGCAGTAGCGTGGTTTTACACTCTGCGACTGACGGTATCGCAGTTTCACAAGCGTGTCGGAGAACTACGTTGGCCTTCAGGTAATGGAAAAACGCTCTCACCAGAGCCAGTGTTTGGTTTTGGGAAGCTAACGAAAACACAACGATTCTTAGTTTCAGGTGATTACACACCAATGAAAACATAGTTGAATATTGATATATATGAATATTATATTCCATTTCTGCTAATAGATCCCCCAAAATGTTACACACTGTTACTTTAAAGCACTAGTTAGACATTTTGGGTAAGTATTTGCTGTCTTTGCTTAGAGTTAGATGAGATGTTTGATATCAATCTTCTCAAGAAATCCAACGAGCCTATTTCCCAAAATGATAAACTATGACTTTAATCAACGTGCCGACCTTCTCCAAGCAGAATATGCAAAACATCAATAAGACTTTCCACCATTTGATACAAATTTAGGAGCAAAAGAGATGCATTTATATGACAGAGCATTGCAAGATTTTATGTAAACACTGTAACAGTGAGCGTTTAATAACTACTTACGCTAAAGCAAAACTGCATTTAATATTTCACACCAGCCTACAACCTCATATCATCACTGTGTCTTGCTTGTAAATATCCAACATGCTCCCCTTTTAGTTCAGAATACACATCAGAGCAGAGCTAAGACAGAGACAATATTAAATACATTCAAAGAGTATTTATTTGTTCGAAGTGCATCAACATTTTTTGTTGAAGCTGCCTTGGAGCATTTGAGTGGGCGGCAGATCAGATCATCTGCTGGCTAAACACATTCTTTGGAGCGGTTAGGTAAGCACCACTATGAGAGCGCTCTATCATACAACTCCATATGTAAACAGACTTCACTCTAAATTATATACACTTGTGTGTTGTCTGATTTTCTGTGTGCACCACAGTGACGACTGCTCTCCCTGCTGCCTGAGTTGAATGTTAGCTGTGTGTTTAGCATCGGCTCGCTGCTGCTGGTGGTGGTTACATTAAAACATCTCCCAGAGGTGGAAATGTGTTTTTCACATTTCTTAAACTGGCTTCACGCACCAGTGAGTTTCATAATGGGACACACCTGTGACTCTATTCTGTTTTTTAATTACACTAGCCCGGCCCATGTGTGCCAGTTCTCACAGGACCTCTGCCAGGCAGCGGTCAGTACCTTCGCTTGCTTCCAGCCGCACCTGCCGGCTGGTTTTTCTGTTCTCCACCCAGGAGTTGTGTATGACGGTGCCCCCCGGTGAAGGGTCCACCTGGAGCAGGGACACCACCCTCTTCTTCACCTTAGCACGGAGGGCGCGGCGCAGCTTCTGCCGGGTGAAGGCGTAGAGCAGAGGGTGGGACACGGTGGTGCCGTAGGCCAGGGCTAAGAACCAGAGGCGTAGGCTGACCAGGGCGTCGCTGGGGCCGACGCCCAGGATGAGGACGTTGGTCACAGAGAGGGGAGCCCAGCAGCCCAGGAAGGTGGTGATGATGATGAGGGACATCCTGAACACCCGCCTCTGTCGCTCTCGCCGATCCCTGTGGCGCCGCACCGCCCGCCTCAGGGCGATGATGGCCGACACGGAGGCCTGGACGCCCATGGTGGCGGGCATGGCCGTCGCGGCGCCCGTGTCGGCGGTGACGAGTGGGGCGGAGGACAGGGCAGGGGGGGAGGTAGCTGTGGGGGTCGGGGAAGTGATGAGGGGAGGGTGGCTGAGCTGTTTGGTACCATCTGTGGTGCACTGCTCCCCTCCTACCTCCCCGCCATCAGTCATTCTGAGCCCCGCCTTTGTTTTTTTCTGTCTCTTCTGGGGCGCACTGCAGGAGGGGCCCCTGAACCGCTGGCCCTTCTTCATGTGGGAGCCAATGCGGATGTTTAAAGCCCTCAGTATTCTGGAGTAGGTGAACAGCATGACTGCCACTGTGGTGAAGAAGATGGGTACCTGCAGGATAAGATGATAATACATCCCCAGGCCTGTGTGGAAGCCCTGCCCGCCAACGCACAGCAGTGTCTGGTTACGCCACGCTGGTACCACCGTGGCGCTGACGCCATGCGAGGACAACGATAAGGGCGTCACCTGCCCTCTCTCCTCTGCTTCCTCTCCACTGGACCACTGCACCTCCAAGAACGGGATAAAAAACACAGCTACCGAGGTGACCCAAACTGCAGCCAGGAGCAGCGTTGCTCTACGCGTGGTCAGCAGCCTGTTGGCCGGCCGCACTGAGATGTCATATCGGTCCAAGCTGATGACCAGGATGTTGATGGCTGTGGCTATGCTGGCGAAGGTGACGCAGGCCTCGTGGAAGCAGCAGACCAGGGCGAGGTTCGGTCCCGGAGGGAGCAGCACAACCACCAGAGTGAGGGGCAGACAGAGCACGCACACCGCCACGTCCAGCACGTGCAGATTCACAGTCACCATATTGCTCACCGAGTCCACTAAATTGGATTGGGAGCAGTAGAGCACCAGCACCGTCAGGTTGCTGCTGAAACCCAACACCAGCTCCAGTATGAGGAAGGTGGTGAGCGACACCTGGAAGCCCAGCGAGTATGGTGTGTACCAGGACGCCGGGCCGCTGGGCGAGCCCCCTCCTCCCTGCTCCTGAAGGACTCCCATTCCCTCAAGGCCGGCCACCGTCCCAGCCCAGTCAGTGGCGACTGGGCCTGAGGTGTAGCTGTCAGTCTCCATGGCGACCTCTCAGCCCTCATATATTGCATCTGTCACGCCGTTGATGAGCTCCCATGATGCACCGGGCTGAGCCTCCATGATGCGGGGATGAATAACAGCTTGGTGTCAGCGCTGGGGAGACAGGAACACAAACCAGACAGATGAGAAATGGACTGTGGAGGAGAAAATCAAAACACATTTTCTCTCTCATCACATGTCAGACATCTCAACATTACTGTGGATAGAAAACTCATAATAACAGAGATCATAACGACCAAAAGAAAATGCCTTTGTGTACTTTCTATCTATCTATCTATCTATCTATCTATCTATCTATCTATCTATCTATCTATCCATCCATCTACAGCATCTATCTACCAACCTACCTACACTATCTACCTACCTACCTACCTACCTACCTACCTACTTACCTACCAACAGTATCTATCTACCTACCTACTTACAGTATCTATCTACCAACCTACCTACCTACCTACTTACAGTATCTACCTACCCATCTATCTATCTATCTATCTATCTATCTATCTATCTACCAACCTACCTACCTACCCACCTACCCATCTACCTACCTACTTACCTACCTACCTACCTACCTGCCTACCTATAGATCGTTATAAATATGCATATATACAGGTGGTGCTGCATTATGCATCGATCCAGCCTTCAATCTGTCTCCTATCAGTGTCTCTGATTACCATCTTGTCTCAGCCACAGCCTGAGACCTGCTCACAAGCTGTCAGCCTCGACACAATGGCCGTCACCTACCGTAGCTCAGGAGAAAGGGGGCATTTGAGTAAAGATCAGTAATCAGACCAATCAGCTGCCTTCTCAGTGGATCAGTAAAAACAACACATTCAGCAACTGGTTATATGATCTGTAGTCTGCCAGCTGTGGCAGACTACATGATTTATTTAAAATACTTCCCCTGCCAAAGAAGTATTAGGTATGTCTTGGGTTTCAGCAAAATACTGACGACCGCTTCAGTTAATTCATTTTATTATTAGCGTCACATCTGAAGAGTTAATTCACTAAAATGATCCAATCGATTGTTTTGAATTCTGGTTATGAGGATCAAGGGTGGTGCCTTTGATTCCTTCTTCAGTAACATTATAAAACGGCATCACATGGAGGACAAAAAACGATTTACAAGTACCGCCTACACTTCAATATCTGGATCTGAACTGTCAAGTCAGGGCTAGCGTGTATCTGCTGTTGTTCAGCGCTACAGCTCATTGATGATTTTTGTTATAGCTGTTAGAAACAGCCTGTTGGTGCTGGTATATGCACACAGACAGTACCTGACTGTTGTATTGACAACCACAAGATTAAAAGCAGTGTGCAGTTGATTGGAGGGAGGCCACTGACTGCACCTAGGGGAAATCAATTGAATGACACATATCACAGCTTCCTTTCCCCTAAAATCATCAAGAGGTGAAAATCACAGCAATAAAACATCAGTTTACAGTAAAACATCTGTTGACGACCCTACCGGTCAAAAGCGCAGGAAATAAAACACAACACAACAGATCAACTCTCAACTGCTGGCAACAAGACGTTCGGATGAGCAATGGACCCATTTTCTCCCAGTTTCTGTTGCCACGGCAACCACGCTACAAGAGTCTAGATTAATGAGGGCACAGGTGCCATATACTATTGAAGTGTGTGACACCGAGCTCTTTGGTGACGCCATGCTGGTGACAAGAGAGAGACGGGAGAGTAGTAGAGTTAAAACAGCTACACAGCTTCACAGCAGAGAGCTTGAGAACATGTTACGTTCCCACCACGGGAAAGATAAAAGAGACAAAAACAAATTCACATACTGGCGCTCTGTCTGCTTGTCTGTTGACTGTTGACTTGCATGTGTTCCTGTTCTCCCTGGGCATTGTAAACAGCAGAAGGGAGGAAATGGAAGTCCCCTAAGACCAACAGCAAAGTAATATAAGCAGTTTATAGACTTTATGGAAACAAGACCTAAGTTTCTACAGCACTGAGAGGAAGCAGTTGGCAGATTTATGGTTCAGTTTAAAGGGGAGAGTGAATAGGGTACAACATTTTAACTAATAGATATCACCATGAAACTTCCCCAGTGGATTTCTTACATTAAGACAATTATTTTTGTATTACAACTAGGGCTGTCAGTCGATTAAAATAGTTAATCGGAATTAATCACATATTAATCGCAAATTTTTTATCTGTTCAAAATGTACCTTTAAAAGGGAGATTTTGTTCTCAAGTATTTAATTTAACACATCAATAAGCCACGAGAGGTCGTGGTTTACAGTGATTTTAGAACAGCTAAGAAGGTTTTAGGCACTTTGTGAAGTGGCTTATTGCTTTTATAAAACGGTTACTAAATATACCTGGTAATGTCTCATAAAATAAACACACAGCAAAAAAAAAATTAGGGGCTGTCAATTTACTAAAATATTTAATCGCAAATTAATCAAATTTTTTATCTATTCAAAATGTACCTTAAAGGGAGATTTGTCAAGTATTTAATACTCTCATCAACATGGGAGTGGACAAATATGCTTGCTTTATGCAAATGTATGTCTATATTTATTATTGGAAATCAATTAATAACACAAAACAATGACAAATATTGTCCAGAAACCCTCACAGGTACTGCATTTAGCATAACAAATATGCTCAAATCATAACATGACAAACTGAAGCCCAACAGGCAACAACATCTGTCAGTGTGTCAGTGTGCTGACTTGACTATGACTTGCCCCAAACTGCATGTGATTATCATAAGGTGGGCATGTCTGTAAAGGGGAGACTCGTGGGTACCTTTAGAACCCATTTTCATTCACATATCTTGAGGTCAGAGGTCAAGGGACCCCTTTGAAAATGGCCAAGACAGTTTTTCCTCACCAAAAGTGTTTGGTGTAGCTTTGGAGTGTTATTTAACCTCCTTCGCGACAAGCTAGTATGACATGGTTGGTACCAATGGATTCCTTAGGTTTTCTAGTTATACGTCTTCACTCTAGCTTCAAAACTCAAACTCTAGCCTTAAAGCCCGCTACAACCTCTGAAAGATCAATTGTGTTAAAGATGGGGTCTGCGATTTATCCAGTATACACTTTTTGTTATATTGGTTGAAATGGTCTTTACACCCCGACAGCAATCCGTTTCTTATGAGCACTGAAAAAAGACCGGAAAAGATCCGTCATCTGTAGCTGCTCTAATCCTGTAAAAACGTCTACCAGTCAGTAAAAATGGTCCCGGTTGTAAGGAACCAATCAGAAGCCTCCCTGCCTCCCTGCTCGTACTCTTGCCTCAGCGTGCACCAGCGTGAACTCAAAGCGCGTGTCCGCCGCACGTTCACTGGAGAGTGGAAGAGAAAACTCAGCTCTTAAAACACCGGACAACGAGAACGAACTCGTACCACTATTACCATATTATCGAAAAATACAACTTTGATTTAGTTGTTTATGTTCTGTTAGTTTACTTTATAAGATACTGCAGATTTAAACTATTTATTCTAACAGCTCAAAGTGAAGTCAGACAAACAGGATTATCAACGAGGGGAGACGGCGGATAGAAAACATTGCCGAACAAAATTTACGTTACTCAAACTGCTTTTTCAGTTACAGAAACAAACGAGTGGACTGATCTCCCTCCAGATATTAGAGTAATGTTAAAAAGGGTCGTGTTGTCTCAGCAGGTATCTCTCTCTTTCCCTCCCCTCTCTGCTGCTCTTTGGCCGGCTCTCCAGCGAGCTACCCCCCCCCCCCCCGTCAACAAGGAAATAAAAGCCCCTCGTCTACGAGACCGGTCTCTTGAGAGAGCTCCAGCCCATAGCGGTCTCTGTGAGTGAATGCCCGGGTGGAGAGGTGGCGATCCCGGCAGGAGCTAGCTAGCCGTGCCGGCAGTTTGTGGAGCTTCTAAACTCCGACAACAGTGGAGACAATGTTTGATTCGCCATCTAACATCGTAAAACTGTCAATATTCTAAATCTACACCGTTGATTTCTCGCCTCAACATTTTTCAGAAGTGAATTTAGTGATGAAATAGTTACGAAAAATGTGAAGTAGTTACGATGCGGCGGTGCTCGTGCATGTGTGTGGGGGGCGTTGCCTTATAAGGAGTTTCGAGGGGAGGGGGGGGCTTAGACGGAGCTCCTGAGGCGATGCTACTTTCAAATTATGCTAGTTTTCCAAGATCGCAGACCCCAGCTTTAATGCATTAAAGAAATTTGTGGCATTAAAACGAATTTGCGTTAACACGTTATTATCGTATTATCGTTAACTTTGACAACCCTGATTACAAGTTTTCTAAAATGTAATGTTTAAATATGCAAATGAGGCATTATTTAATGCTAACTTTTGGTGAATTTAAGAGAAATCTACAGATGAAAATAGACAAAGTGTAAAATAAACACCTAAATGTGTATTTTTGGATGTTTTCTTTCCACTAGTCTGAAAGAAAACATGTTATGGAAGCAAAATAGCCCAAAATCTCAAAACTGACTTGTGCATGAAAAACTATGTTTTTGCCTGTCTCCCCTTAAAACTGTAAGGGATATCTCTTGGGGATTTAAGGAGAAATGCTGGGGAAAGTAAAGCGAAAAAAACAACCACAGAAGAATTGACGGTGTGCATGAGCGCAACCGTGCAGCCACTTTGCTTGACTCATGCTGGAGGTTTCCAGCTGCTCCGTTCGTGAGCAGACTCTGATTGCCACCAGAGGTTAGAATTGGTAGATAAGGGGGGGGGGGGGGGTTGGAAATGGAAATGTGAAGAGAAGTATTGGATTCTTGTTTAAAAGAGGACATGCATCACCTGGAAGCAGGACATCTGAAACGTCTGCTGGAGAGACAGATTACAGAAAATGTGAAGGAAGGAAGTAGAAAAGCAGGGCGAGCCAGCAGCGCTGGTAAACAAGATGTCCCAGGGTGCAGCAGTGGCAGCTCTTTTTTTCCACTCTAAACTCTTACATCACCATAACTGCTGCTGGTTTCCTGGTTGCCTACAGTACCCAACAGGCCGCTTCTGTCCCAAAAGACTCCTCTAATGATTGCCTGAGTGAAAAGCATGATGGCTGCACGGCCGGATCGGATGCTTAGCACAGGAAAAGCAATCTGGTTGTAGAAAGGCACAGCAGCTGATGGAGACTGGAGCTCTGTATGATGGTTTGGCTGCGCTGAGTGTTTATGCTCTATTTCTAGGGAGGTTTGGTGTGATTTTTGTACAGCATACTCTTTTGTAAGGGTATGTACCACAGCTTAATCTTTGTGAATTAAAAGGTTGAGTTGCAAAGAGCATTCATGTGAAGTAAAAGTGTGAAAAATCAATCAATATGACCCCGCTTTGACCCAATGTGCTTCACAGAGCACTGTGCTGTTTCACACTGTTCTTCATCCACACGATGGTTATTAAGAAATTCTCCCTCTTTGAAAAACCTGGATCTGAGTGATCTCAGGGGTTGGTTCGGGTTAGGTCTTGTAAACTGTTTTTTTTTTTATCCGAATCCAGATAAAACCTCGTCAGAAAGCACCTCCACCACTCCTGATAACTAGCTTTGAGCCGGATGCTTCCTAATTATGTTGCCAGCGAGAGGAAGACGCTCACCAGGCAGTGCTCCAGGTGACGGTGACGGTGTGTGTGTGTGTGTGTGTGTGTGAACATCTCCCAGTTGTGCAGGAGGCAATAATCTCACTTTGACCTGAACATACTGAGAACCAGGAAAAGGTCACATCAGGGAGATTGCATTTAATCAGTGGTCACCCTGTCTCAGCAACACCTTCTCCATTTACACCCTGACAATGTAATGAGGTCGAATGTGAGACCAATGACACATTTTCATAGAAAACTGAATATCAAGAGGTCCAATAGGTCGTGTGATTTTTCTGAATGTGTTAACACTGGAATCGGATTTTCCAGTTTGAATCCGTAACTCAAGAGTCTCCTGAGAGAGAGAACACTTGCCAAGACTTAGATGATAATATTGGTACCACTCTCATGTCTGTACGGTAAATACAAAGCTACAGCCAGCGGATCGTTAGCTTAGCTTAGCATAAAAACTGGAAACAGGGCAACAGCTAGCCTGGCTCTGTCCACAAGTAACAAAGTCCTCCTACCAGCACCTCTAAGGCGAACCAATGAACACGTTATATCTTGTTTGTTTAATCCATGCAAGTGTAAGGGTTCTTTCACAAGCCAACATTTACTCCATTTTAATCCAATTGGGCGGTTGTGAACGCAGTAATCGTACTCTGGTGCGGACCAAAACAACCGGTCTGAGACCGCTTGCGAGAGGTGGTCTCGGACCGTTTCCAAGCGAACCAAAACGCAGGCTGCCTGTGTGGGCGTTTGTTGAGATGGACACAGATAAACAACAGGTTAGCATGAGTGGGAGAGGACTGACCTGGACTTCTGCAGAAGTCCGATGTTTGCTTGACATTTGGGCTGAATATAAATGAATAATACAGAATATGATAAATAAAGTCCATAAAAATAGTGCGGTTTATAAAGTTATAAACTGGAGGGGAGGGGATTTGTGCGCACAGACGGGTCAGCGCCACGTGAAAGTGAAAAAAACTTTGACAGCATCAAAGTGAGCGATTCTCTGCATAGAAGTGGCAGCTCTCGAGATGAAAAAGATAAATTCACTTCTTCGTAAACGCCCCTCAGCAAATAGTTTTTTTTTTTATTTGGTCCCCTTTAATTTGTGCACTGTGAAACCAAACCAGACTAAATAGAAAACAAACCACATCAATGGATATCACCGTATCAATTTCACTCTGATTCGGACGAGCCAAACGGAACGGAAAATAATTTCTTCCCACCTGAAACACATGAACACGCCTCCCGGCCGCAGAAAGATGTAATTATTGCGGTGAGCCCCACTTCGCTGCTACCTGGTGTGGACGTACATTGACGATGAGGAGTTGCCCCGAGCGATTACTTTGCAGCCCGTTTAGTGGCTGTCGTCTGCGGCGTTCTCCCTCATTAGGCCCTTTTGACATGTCATAGCAGGGTGAACACAGGTGTAATTGATAAAATCAATATGGTCTCGTTCTATTTAGTGTGTCACAGCCATTCCAGTGAGCCAGCATGCACAATACCAGAGCCCAGGCCCACCTAAAAGGATCAGGACCATAATTAATGTTATTAATCACACCTGTGTTTACCCTGCAATGACATGTCAAAATGGCTGCTCTGAAAACGGCCCATACTTACCAATTTCAAAAAAGTGTTGTCACAAAAACATGGGAAAATAGGGTCCAGCTTGAAAATACCAAAGTTACGCTTTAACCAGAATGTATACTGAAAAAAAAGCTAACTAAAAAAGCTATTTGTGCCTTTCACACATGTTGTTGTTTGATAATGAACTGATGATATTCTTGGTCTTATCTGGCTACAGTTGATGCCTGATATTTTCAATGCAAAATGCAGAAATGTACACATTACCATGTGCAATATGTAAACATATTCATTTTATTCTGCACAGCACTTGACATCACATCGGGGTCCTAATCCCTAATCCTTTGTTTTTCATTCAGTTGGGAGGAGTGTCTCTGTCTTTTGTTTGATCTCATTTCATCTCCATTTATATGTAAAGACGTACAATGTTAAATATGTTAATTTGTATGCAAACCTGTTTATGAATACTGTTTAGTTTCTTTGTGATTTTGTTTAATGTCAACGTTCTTCAGGATAATCAAGTTGAACAAACTTTTCACTGATTTAGAAGCCAGTCGACATCAGGTTTTGATAACAAACTTTAAAAAAGAAATAACGTCCAGGGCTGCAACTAGCGATTATTTTCATTGTCGATTAATCTGTTGGTTATTTTCTTGATTAATCAATTAGTTGTTTGGTCTATAAAATGTCAGAAAATGGTGAAAAATGTCGGTCAGTGTTTCCCAAAGCCCAAGATGACTTACTCAAATGTCTTGTTTTGTCCTCAACTCAAAGAAATTCAGTTTACTGTCATAGAGGAGAAAAGAAACCAGAAAATATTCACGTTTAAGAAGCTTGAATCAGAGAATTTTTAATTATTTTTCTTAAAAAAATTGTCAAACCGATTAATCGATTATCAAAATAGTTGCAGATTAATTTAATAGTTGAAAACTAATCAATTAATCGTTGCAGATGATCTGATAATATAATGGACATTTTTGTACTTTAACATCAAAGCCTCAGCAGGGCGGGGGGTTAATTCACGAACTGGTACAGCACATCCAGGATTCTGGATACTTTCTACACAGATCTAAGTGACGCCCTACAACGTTTTCCCCTTCGGCGTAGGAAGCCAGACAATATGTGACAAGAGACTGTATAACATGTATAATTGAACAGCTACAGTCACATCAGCGTTCCCCAGGAGGAGCAGCACAAAGATTAAAAGATAATCTTGCTATTCCTGTGAGACAAGCTGATGTAACAGGTTGTCAAAATGATATATAGTGAGAAGACAGGAGTGGAGAAGAAAGGTACACCGACAGTAATGGGGCATACATATTTAATGTAGGATTTTTATGAGAATACTGTTGAAAATCATATTTTTATCAACCACGCGAAAAAACGATCAAATTAAATCAAGCAACAAGTGTTTGATATGTTACTCTTTTGCTCTCAGTGGCAACCAAAGCAGAACCACAGATTGCTAACACTGTAGCCAGTGATAACTGCAATTAAAAAAAATACTTTTAAAATGTATTCTGTTGGGAAAGTAATCATGTTTTAAGCTAAATGCTAAACATCAGCTAACAGGTATAATGTTTACATGGGTCACCATTTTATAGGCTACGTTCA
Organism: Sebastolobus alascanus; assembly: GCA_916701645.2. NCBI lineage: Eukaryota > Metazoa > Chordata > Actinopteri > Perciformes > Sebastidae > Sebastolobus > Sebastolobus alascanus. The sequence continues at coordinate 210,762 of CAKAOJ020000145.1, forward strand.
CACTGCAGGCAAAAGTGGCCCAAAAACTCAGATCAGTTTTTTCTTAAAAGTTTGAGCCACTTTTTGTGGTCCTAAATCAGATACAGATCTGATATTTTGCAATGCGACCTCAATCTGAACAGTCATATCAGAGTTAGTGTGACTTCACGAGAGTAGCAGCCATTGCTCCACAAAAAAACATAATTAAAAATTTGTCTCTCTTTCTCCTCATCCTTGTTATTGTCTGCTCATGAATTTGCTGGCTGCCACTGCACATTAACTTATAAATGAAAGCGTAAACGCTGACTTCAGTGGCCTCCATGTTTACTTCCATATGATAGTGTGCTGCGTGTGACGTCTTTGTTATTGTCTTATGCGCATGCGGGTAAGTTCAGGACCGAGAATCAGATATTGGCCACATTTAAAAAAATAACAGAACAGCCAAACAAAAAACAATCAGATCTGAGCAATAAATCAGAATTGAGCACTAAGGCTTGCAGTGTGAACGTAGCCTTAGTTTAACATGTTAGTATTTAGCTGAGGCTGATGGGAATGACATTAGTTTTGCAGGTATTTGGTCATAAACCAAAGGATTGGACCAATTAAAAAAATGAGTTAATGGTGGCACTATATGACAAGGCAGATGACTTCCAAAGTTATTACAATTCATGAATACTACCAGATTTAATAGTCAATCCATCCAATAGTCAGGACCAAACTACTACGACTAGTTATTGACTACAACATGTCCTAGTAAATTAAAGTAAAGTCAGGTTTAGATTGTTTTGCTTCCAAAAGGCACTTTAATTTGCATTTTACAGTAATTCTATCTACATCTCGCATTTATCAGGAGTTCAGGATGACGTCCATTATTACTGTAATATCAAACCTATGCAGTGGTGGAATGTAGGCTTACTAAGTACATTTACTCAAGTACTGTAGGCCTACTTCATTAAAATTTGGAGTTACTTGTACTTTACTACAATTCAGGGGCAAATATACTTTTCGCTCCACCACATTTATTTGACAGCTTTAGTTACAAGCTACTATGCAGATTTAGATTATTAATACAAAATATAATCAACTAATAAATTATGATGCGTTTCTTATGGATTAAGCCACTTACTTTAAGTACAGTATCTAAAGTAATTAAAATTTGTTCCACCTTTACCAGCTGCAACATTTGTGATGCTTACATTAATGAATCATTATTATACTCTAATAATATAAATTATTGTGAAACAGGCCATTCTGCATTATGAGTACTTTTACTTTTGGTACTTTAAGTAAATTTTGATTTTCACCTTCCCGCCCAAATCCACATTTTTCTAGCTACGCGGAGGCGGATGGGGAGCGACAATAGAGAACTTTGAGGAGCTTTGAGAATGTCTGTTTGCCACGAGAAGAAACCCGCGCGGAGTATAAAACATCCAAACATTTCCTCATCACGTTTCCACGTCAGCTCATGTCCTTGGGGCCGTCATTGTGGAAAGCATTACCGAAGCTTTACACTGTGGTATTGCTACTTTAATTAAGTAAAACACCTGAGTACTTCTTTCATCACTGAACCTATATGTCATTAAGCTATCAACATATTTATCAATAAGCATATCCACATATTCATCTTCATATAACTCATGGGTGTTCACATGAACTCTATAAGCATCGCAGGATAGCAGTAAATCAGTTTTTCCTCATTAAGATGTAAAGTTATGCAGCAAGGTGCCTGAAAATCTAATCACACCGTCAACTCAACCGAGGGAAGCTGTGGGGAAAAGTATGAAGTTTCAGTCATGTACTGTTGTTGAGAGAGTTAGACGACACTGCAGCGGTAGGACAGAAAGAGCGAATGATCAGGGTGGGCATTTAATGATCATATTTTATTGTAATGTACATGTAATGACATTGGAATCCCATTACAGATAATTTCAGGTGTTTTTGCAATTACTACAAGAGTTATAAAAACAGACAACATCTGTCTGGCGTCCAGGAGTCTGATCATTTCTTTTGTGACAAAAATGCAGCTTCAGTTATTTGCCTTGACGATTTGTAGTAGAACTAATTTTTGTCTACTTAAGGTCCTTGAAATAAAGCTGACCAATGCACAGCTTGGGAGAGCGTTGATTTTAACAAGGCATTACTTAGGACAAAGCAGTGCACAAGAATAGAATAATAGAAATTTTATCGAAATCGCAATATGGCTTACTGCAATTTTCAAATCCCAGGATGTGCAATATTTGTTAAAGGTGAAAGGTGTGTGAAAATACCATTTTAAATTAAATATTGTGCTGCTGAGATGTCCTGGCCTACACATTATATTTAACAGACGTAAAGGGCGGATCCATCTGCGCACTTTCCCATTTTTTTTCAAATGGAAACACCCACTCAGCTATTAGCAAAAAGCAGTGACGTAGGTTACCAAAGTAAGCTAATTGAATATAATAAATAAGGTTATGAATAATGTGAACGCTATTACTAGCTGAGTCAAAGTTAGCTGTGTTAAGTTTGGCAAAAGTTGCAGGTCTATCGCTGCATCGATCGGTTAGTTTGTATGATTGTGTGACTTTCAGATCCGAACTAACCTGACGTCCACACAGCAGTACATTGCTTAGCTTCCGTGCCGGTGTTACACCGAAATCTGCGACCATCGAAATCTGTGACCGCAGAGGAGCCAGCAACATATCACGGCCATTTCTGACGGCTGTCATCAGGAAATGTGACCCCACTGTTACCTGTGTAATATGTCATAAATATGTGACAGAAAACACACAAAACTAAATTGATATTTTTTTTTTTTTACTATTTAAATATTTTTACTTTCAATATATATTCACAAAACTCTAAAAGAAAAGCAAAAGATAGGTACAGCGGGGTCACATTTTTTGACGTCAACCGTCGAAACGGTGACCTCATGTTGCTGGCTCCTCTGCGGTCACAGATTTCGGTGTAACACCGGTACTCCTGTCTGCTTCTCCAAACTGGGAGTAAGTTACTGTAGGTAATACACACTGAATGGATAAGGATATATGTTTATATATGTAGAACGTCGTCATGCAGAAACCTACGTCAGGACTCATGGGGAAAAGTTTTTAGAAGGGCTTGGGAAAACAGACCTTTGACACTAAAACATACAAAATACAAAATACAAAAAAAATTTGAATGTTTGAATTTTAATATATATTTATGGGACACCATTGGGAAGCTAAAAAAAAATAAAAATTATAATAGACCCCGTGATGTAAAAATGATCATTCCCTCTAATATTGTAAATCATATCGCAATTGCAATATCAGTCAAAATAATCAAAATTAGATATTTTTTCAAAATAGTTCAGCCCTAATAGAAAGGACAGCATTCAAGCTGGAGAGTGCGCAGTGTTTGAGGGGGGATGAGTAACAACAAAACAGAAAGCCTGGAGCTAACATGAGGACACAGAACATAAACTCTCTCTACGTATATGCAATAAACACACGCCAGCATGTGTGTGTGCACGCACGAGTGTAAAAGAGACTCCCTATTGAGACGTCAAGCTGTTATTTGAGCACTATCTCCAGTCACCATGCCATGAGGGAGACAAAAGGTCGAGTCAGAGCAAAACAGTTGCAGGCCAGTGCTCATCCTCAGCTCAGTTGGGCTGGTAGAGCAGCAACACACACATAGAGTTGTACAACAGGACACCTGCTGAGTCTAAGTGGTCTTGTAGCTGTAGATGAATACAGAGAAGACGAAAGTCTCATCTGGAGCAGCCCTGTAGTGTATAAGGGGATTATTTTTTTTCTGCCAGCAGATGAAATGTAAAACAAATATGAACTGAATGACTTCCAGCTGGTTGCCCGCCTTTAACACGCCAACTCTTTGAGGCATGACTCCGACCTTCAAATGCGATGACGAATTCTACCGTGACATTTTTATGTGTTTATCAGTTTCAAGATTAGTGTAAAGGGTAATGAACATTCTATATGCAAATAAATAATTTTATACTGCCAATATGGACACATATAAACGGGATTGCACATTCCTGATTGTGAAGCCCTGCTGGGACGGCGACAACATATCACACTGTAGAGATTTAAGATGGTCGTTTGACAGAACAATCCCAACTCAAGGGCCACTTGCGAGCTTTTTCTGGCGCTTTAAACCGCATTACGTGGATGGCCCAGTTGTCATGGAGATGCATCTGTTGACATAAAAACCAAGTGATATGGTTGAAAGCTCCAGAAAAAACTTATAAGTGGACCTTGAGTTGAGATTGCTCTGTCAAATACTATATCCAAGGTCAAGAAATAACTTTGATGCTTATCTATTGAGGCTGAACGTGTGAACATAGTTGAATGATATCATAGTTCAACGCATCCTCATGCAACAGTTCGTATGATATCTTTAGAAAAGTTATTCCTCATTTTTCACTCGTTTTCCTTCGAATGTCCAGCAACACATGTCAATTTTCGCTCATTACATACATACAGTCTTTTCAAAATAAACCTCTGTCTTCACAGGAAACGATTTGGTTAGGTTTAGGCAACAAAACTACTTAGTTAGGTTTAGGAAAAGATCGTGGTTTGGGTTAAAAAACTACGGAAGTGGCGTAACTTAACTACGGACGTTACGTGACAAATAAATCAACGCTGACTTGTGGTTTCACACGGGACATGAACGCCGGTCTCCTGGATGAAATTCCAGTGCTTTTTGACCCACCCATCCACCCCGACCTCCTTCCTACGCGCTGTTTACTTGCCCCGGGCAAGCGGGCAAGCCTTATTGATGCTGTATGTCTCATGATCTACACAAACAAATACACACATATACTGCTGTGTCAACGCAGCAAGGGCACAAGCAGGGTCAGGGGTCATCTTCACTCTGATTGGTTTATTGACCCCTGTGTCCAGGGTTTTTACAGCCCTTAATTGTGGCTGTTGTTAAAGCCGCATCCATACTTTCGATGCAGAAATCCAATTATCATTTCGGTCCAAGTCATAAATATTTTTGGCTCATTTCATAACGGAGCTGAGGAGCAGCTGGAGAAAGTGAGCGGGGCGACATGAAATATGGAGAAATACTGAGAGCGCTTTAAGGGGAAATATGAGGGAGGGTAAAATCAAGCAAAAAAACTCTTCAGGAGACTCATCTTTAATGTATGCATCTCTTTAAATGACCGCTGAGGAGAAATCTGAGAGATAACTTGCACACGCACACACAGTGAGTGCACCTATCGCCATGCCAGTCAAAATTCACTACAAATCCATTATTCAGACATACAGGTTTGAGCAAAGCATCCAGACTCTCACTGAGGACCTTTGTGTTGTCCTGTTGCCTGAATTATTTATTGCTGAGCTGAAATATGGACCTGAAATAGCCATCCAGAAGCAGCGAGAAATAGAGACAAGAGAAAAGGTGTGCGTTGCAACTGACAGACGCTGAACAGAAAGGCCACTTGGTGAAAAACGATGAGGTCACTTAACTGCAGAAGGAGGCAATTAGAAGACAATTTATCTGTTTGTCAGAGCTGGCGACAGCGAGACAGAGAGGGGATGATGATGATGTATTGACACACACACACACACACAGACACACTTCCTGTCTTCATGTTCAGAATCAAAGCCGTCCACAGCAGAACAGGGGGACGGCGTGGCGGAGACACAGCTCAGACCGTAAACGCTTTCATCAAGACTTCTCCCTGTTTCTCTTTGCTTTCTTCCACCTCCACACTGTTGCAACCGACCCCTCCCTTCTTCGTTACTTCTCATCTCGCCTGCCTGCTGTGTCTCACTGCGTTTAGTTTCACTTTTACAGTCTCTATTTGTTCCTCTGTGCATCTCTCTTTTTTGTTGTTTTGTTCTTTGACATGAAACACGGTTGCTTGTGATGAACAGCTGAGAGAGAAACTGCGTGATGCAGCATGCCGATCGTATGAGAGTATAAATCTGAGTTATTTGACTCTGTGAGGGCAGATTGCAGTTCTGAGATGTTGAGCAGCATATTGTCCCATCTGTCATAATGGATGCTGTTGGCTTTACTGGCCTGTCTAACCCCGAGCACTTTACCAAACACAACACCAGCAGTATTAATACTGAAATAATACAATACAATACAAGAACTTATCAATTTAATTATTTTCTTGACTAATCATGTGGTCTAAAAAATGTCAGAAAATAGTGAAAAATTACACTATTCTTAGAACACAGTCACTATTTCTCAGAAGCCAAGGTGATGACCATAAGCAACACAGTCTCACGGCAGTTTGTGAAATAGTCATGAAATTGAATCTATTAGATTCATGTACATAGACATAAATCTCCCTTTTTTGGGACGCTCAGCACGACTTTCAACAACGTATTTTTCATGCTTTTTACTATGAATGTCCAGCAACAAACTCCAGTCTTTTCAAAATAAAACTACTTACTTAGGTTTAGGAATAGCTCGACTTGGTTAGGTTTAGGCAACAAACTACTTGGTAAGGTTTAGGAAAAGATCACGGTTTGGGTTAAAATAACACCGGAAGTGCTCCTCCCTATGCGGCGTTCGCCACTCTCTGTATTTCCGGGTTCACAATTACGCAGATTACATACGAATTGATATCATGCTGACCATCACGAAAACATGTGTCTATGTACACGATTCAACACATTAAATTTCGTGACTATTTGACGAACTGCTGTGCGACTGGGCTGCTATAAATCACTTGTTTTTGCCAACCAACAGTCCAAAAACAAAAAATGATCCAAATCAGAATCACAGAAGACTAAGAGAACCAGTAAATACTCACAGTTGAGAAACTGGAACCAGAAATTTATTCAATCTTGTGAATGGCTCATTGCATGGGTTGAATAAGTCTCAAAAACTATAAAATGCAAGTTTCCTTCAAAAATAATCCAAGACACATAGTAGGGTTTGTGCAAAATTAAAGTGGCAATCCTTAAGATTTCAGTCCTGGTTGATTTAGAATTTCTATCTGAGTGAAAACATTGTCATTGTGCTTTTTTTTAATTTTAGCAGTCTGGAGTTTTTTTTTGATACATGAGCATAGAAACAGAAAAATTATATTTCTTTACATGAGCTTCAAGTTTAAAGAATTGTGTGCATAGTTCCATTTAGTGTAACAGCATTTTTTTCCAGGAATGTCACCACAGACACCCGTTTCATAATACTGCAAATATATAAACATTATAATACTTTAATCAGTGGGCCATAGGCTCAATCACCATTGTGTTACCTCATTTAGCTATAGATAGGGACTTGACAGATATTTATTTAAATTAAAATATTTGAAATTGCCACTTTAAAACGCCTTTATTTTAAATGGCAATAATTATTTAAAATGACCAACGCATTGCGATCGACATGGGTCTTCATCTGCATTGATCATTTTAAACAATTATTGCCATGTAAAATAAAGGCATTTTAATTTTGCACAAACCCTACAGTGTGCCTTGGATTATTTTTGAAAGAGACTTTCATTTTATACTTTTTTTGAGACCATATTCCTTCCATACAATGAGCCCTTCACAAGATTGAATAAGCACAGCACACCTGAAGGACACGAAGAGCACCTGTATGTGATTACACAAAGACTCAGCAGCGCTTCGTCTCCATTGTTTTCATGGAACCAGACATTTCTTGGCATTTTTGCATTGCATTGATAAATCAGCGCTCGACAGTTTGATTAAACCACATTTTGGATTAAATAAGACAAGACAGACCTGCAGGGAACAAAATCCACCAAGTGTAGGTTATAACTTAAAAAGTTTCTCTGCATAATTATAGTAACTTTAAGCATTGTTTTTCATGCACAGGTCAATTTTAAGATTTTGGGCTATTTTGCTTATTTCTTTCAGACGAGTGGAAAGAAAACATCCAAAAATACACATTTAGGTGTTTATTTTACTACTTTGCCTATTTGCATCTGTAGATTTCTCCTAAATTCACCAAGTCAGCATCAGATAATGCCTCATTTGCATATTTAAACATTAAAAAATTATTGTCTTAATATAAGTAATCAACTGAGGATGTTTCATTGTGATATCTATAGTTTAAACTTTTACCCTATAGTGTCTTCAAAATGTATGCAATTTTATAATAAATATTTTCTCAAAATTAGGTTTTTCTCACTCTGAGTCAGAAATCTCCACTTCAGTAGCACTTTCATTGCTATCTACATTCTGAAGGTTTGTACGGAGGGGTTTGTTCATATATCATTCATAGCCTGATTTATAGAACATTTTATTCCTAAAAACACGGTGAAAATTAATTTTTTTTTTTTATTGCTATTGACAGTATTTTCTGATTTATAGAGTGAAAAAGAGAGATATACAAAATCCCCTCTGTAAAACCTTTGACTCAACAAAATGAAACAAGACTTTTTTAACCTGGCTTTATCCAATGTTCAGATTTCTGTTCTGGAAATGTAGGCAAATTAGCATATTTAAACATACATTTTCAAAAAACTTGTACAGAAATAATTGTCTTAATGTAAGTAATCAACTTGGGAAGTTTCATGGTGATATCTATTATTAGTTACATTTTCTATCCTCTTCACCTGGTGGGTCTCCCCTTAATGGTAAAACAACTGAATAGTTGTTTAATAGACTGATGTTGCTTATGATCCTCATTCTGCCTTTAAATGAATGATGAAGGCTTAACTGTTTATTTAAAGTTATATTTAGGTGAATCTTCCCTGCTAAAGGAGAAGACATGGAATCATTATTCAGCAATTAATGGACCCTGACGGGCAGTGAGAATAGATTAGAGAGGTTTGAGGCATTTTAAAGATATTTTAAGGCATGTTTGGCCCCTAGGCTGTTGACACACACAACAAAACACCAATGCAAAACACGCAGCATCCAAACAGACAACCAGGCTTTGATGTACAGTGTGCATGGTGAGATGTTTGCAGCGGACTGCGGTGAGGAGGACTCCCTCAGGAGCGTGGGAGAAACACAGCCTCAGAGCCCGTAACTGTGTCAAGCACCTACTCCCACACACAGCCCGGGGTTTCTAATAAAACCCGGATTCCTCTGCGAAAATCGATATTTCGTGGAGCTCTGGGTGCCAAACATGCAGCACACGGAGGACTGCACGGGAGGAATGCATGTAGGCTACTCACCCTCGCATCAAATAAACACAGAAAGTTGGATGCATTACCAAAACAGTGTTTCCATTTGATCAATATTTTTGTTAACTGTCTACACGAACGGTTATAATTGGATAAAAATACGCTGCGTAAAAGTTAATCTGAGGCAAAAGTTAAACGTTTTAATGTGTGAAATTAAACTACAGGTGCCTTTCATACAAAATTATTTAATTTGCAAGTTATTGTCGGACTGGATAGGTGGTGAGGGCTACCTGCGTGCCAAGAGCTTGCCAAGCGACTGCGCAATTTTTACGCAAAGAAAATGCATTTATCAGAACAAAAAAACTGAGATGTTGCAGAGTCAAAAACACGTGATTTCTTTAGCAAAACTGCGCTCTCACCTCTCGAGTCGGAGCCGTCCGTGCGCTCAGTGATCCATGCCCGCAGCCTGCAGCGTGTTGATGGGAAGCGTCTCTGCTGTCCTGTGGAGCAGCAGAGCACATGCTCAGCAACAGCAGCAGCTCCACCAACAGCTCCACCAGGGGCCACTGACAACACAGCTCAGTGGGACAGACAGACGGACGGACGGCTGTCCGCAGGAAGAAGCTCAGGCTCCTGCTGGATCCACAGACCACCCTGCTGCCAGGATGACTTCAACCGACTGGAGGAGGAGGAGGGAGGAGGGATCTATAATAGAGGACATTCAGATCACAGGTTTAAAACTTGTCTGTGATGCTGGTCTTTGTCTTTGAGGCAGAACTCTAAAGCCCCATCCCGAATTTTTGTGCACTAAATGAATATTCAAATGCATAGGCTATATGAAAACAAGCTGTATAATTTGTAATGCTAAGTATAAAGCATAGACTTTATATGTAGATGGACGACACGTCTCCACTTCCTCCCACTGTACAAAAGTGAAGCCAAAATATCTTAAAATATCTCGGATACGGAAGCTGCCATCTTGAGATTTTGAGGTCATTTGGAGCCAGAGTCTGCACAGTAGTGATGGGGGAGCCAATCAAGAGCCGAGCACGGCCCCAGCTTGCTAGAATGAGCCACCGAGCTGCTACGTTAGCACCGCATATGGCTAGAAAGACACAACAACTAACCATAATATCTTTATATTTACATTTATAATCAAATTGTTGTTCTTTTACACAGACCCGTGACAGTTATGGAAAGTTAGTTACATCTCCTCTCTCGTACAATCCCCGAGCCTCCTGCTCCGGGACTACTTCACTCAGAGCAGCTGTCAATCAGGACGTCTCACCCCTTTTTATAGCATCAAATAACTAATAGAGAGGCAAAGTCCCGCCCCTTCCGGTAGACCTTAGCCTAGTTCGTAAAAAATATGAACGGTAGTCAACGGTGAGAGACAAATATTTTTTTGATCCCGTTTGAATTGCGCCGTGAATCACACATGAGATGTTTGTCAATTTAAAACATAATTTTGCAAGTCAAGAAAGTCTCAGTTTGTTGTAAAACTGTTGAAGTATCAGACTGTCAAAATACGTAATTAGAAAGACTACACACCCAAAAGTCGCGCAAGTGACGTCTTTCTCGCTGAAGCTACGATGCCTGTGTGTTTCGTACTGGGATGCACTCACAGGAGCAACGGATCTCGCTCGTTCATTCTCTTCCCGGCTGATAAAAAGATCAGGAGTCGATAGATGAAACACATCAGGTAAGATAACGTTTCATCTGTGCGTGGAAAATAGCTAAGTTAGCTAGCTGGCTAGTGTTGGTGACATATTTTGTGAGACGAGAGAAGTAGCTCACTGAGCGGTTTCACACAAAACTAAATGATACTACGACAAACTGAGACTTTATTGACTTGTAAAATTATGTTTTAAATTTACAAACATCATATGTTTGATTCATGGCGCAATTCAAATGGGATCAAAAAATATTTGTCTCTCACTGTTGACTACCGTATATATTTTTTCCAAAAAAGGTCCCATGGGGTCCATCGGAAGGGGCGGGACTTCACCTCTCTATAGCATCAAATAGCTAATTTAAACCAAACTTGTCAGAAAAATTAACACTTTAACATACATCAGCGTCATAAGAACTACCTAAAATGACAGAAACCATCTTTGGGAACATTTGTTTGACGTGTACTTTGACTTTTTAGTTTGGCCCGTGTCCCATCCACTAACATGGAGGGAGTGGGATTTTTTACCTATACTGCAGCCAGCCACCAGGGGGCGATCGAGATGTTTTGGCTTCACATTTGGGGAGCTGTCATGTCGTCCATCTTTATATGCAGTCTATGATCTGAACACTGTGAAGGGAAAGAAAACTCAAAACACTTGCCAAACCTATTCAACAGACTGGCAACGAGCAGATAGGCTACTGTAGAAACCAATCTATATATGGAGACAGTTGTATGGCTACAATACACTTGAATAGTGCTATTAGAAATACAGTGAACCACAATGAAAGCAGATTAAAGCACAAGAGACAGTCAACATGCACTTTATATCTCATTTCAGTGCAAACGATGGCTAATGACCAGTGTTCACTTTTATGTCGTGTTTGCATTGTATGCAACTATTGTTAATGCATTAGATGCAACTTAATGCATGTATTTAAACAACTTCAAGGGCTCAACAATACAGACTGCCCACTTGCCCGGGGCAAGTAAATGCCACACTGCAACTAGCTTGTGTCACAGTGGTAAAAAAATAATTTAACACATTAAGCTGATGATGGAAGTAGCTATAAGGAGTGGGCCCTCTCGCTTCCTACTCATCTCTGTAGAGAGTTGCACATGTGCGGTACCGATCGGGCACTCACGAGAAAATGGCGGCGGGTAAAGACAAAATTTATGAGCTGAAGCGCAAGCGAGTATTTCAATTATCCTGGAAACAGGAGTTTAGTTAGGTGGCGTTTGCAGATGTGGGCAAAACTCCAGATTAATTTACTTAAATAAAGATTAAATCTGACAATTAACGTTAGTCTTTGTTGTTGTTATTTGATAACCGCTAATAAATAAAACTATTTGTATTGGGGCAAGGAAATATCGACTGCGGGCAAGTAGATTTGCCCGACTGAGCAAGTGAAATAAATAACATTGAACCCTGAAATCCATAACCATCAATACATTAGCAAACAATAAACCAACTGATATTATATGGGGTATATATTGTATTTCATGTTAACATTGAATCAGAAATGACCAACTCTGTCCATGTTTCTATTCTTTCTGGTCATAATATTTTCTGTAGATAGACAATGGAGACACAAAGAAAAGAAACCAGGAGGAGTGGACCACAGTCAACTCCTGACCTACTGAATATATACCTCACACATTTACCTTCTTCAGGGTATATCAAACAGCCAATTTGGTTCAAAATCTGTCCTCAGATTTTTGCTGCCACCTTTCACGACGAGATGGCAAAAGTGTCACTCCTGCCGCCAGCTGAAGCCATCATCTCTCTTCTCTCTCAGTATAATGGTTTGCTTGCGACCCCTCGCCCCCTGCAGCTGCTTGCTCTTCCTTCGTTCTCTTCCTCTGATTTTCTGAAGGCAGAGGCAGGCTGCAGCTGACAGGGCAGTGCAGGCCAGGGGACAATTAGGGAAGCGTGGGAGAGACAGCTGGACCTGTTGCCAATTACACTGACTTTGACCAGGAACCACATACACACAAAGCCAGCTTAATGGGCTTCACTTTGCACATCTAAGCCTTGTAGACCTACTGTATGGTGACTTTAAGGAACTGGGAAATAAAAAAAAAGTGTCAGATTTATTTATTCATCTCCGTAGGAAAAAGTTACAATAGTGAGTAAAAGTGCTTTCTGAGGAATAACTTGTGGTATCAGCTTCTATTAAAAAATAATGTAACAGAGCAAGAAAGTGACTGTGAGACTGTTGAAATGTCAGCAAACTGCACAGAAAACACCGGTTTCATCTGTGACCATCTACATCTAAGAGTGGACAATGTGTTTGCTCCACCATCGTGGGCTCTAGTCCATCATCATTGGGATATCTTTCCCAGCAGCATGCTCTGCAGCTGCCTGATCCTGCTCTCCTGAGGCAGCGCCAGGCTCTTCTCTGCTCGCTCCTCTTCCTCCAGCAGCTGCTCGATGTAGCAGGAGGAGCCCAGCAGGATGTGGCCTGTGGCCTGCATGGAGAAGATGGTCCATCGCAGAGCCTCCCTGGAAGCACAGCACAGAGAGAGAGAGAGACAACATTTGAGTAACTTGGGATATACATATGTATGAGAATTAGGGCTGTCAATCGATTCAAATATTTAATCGCAATTAATCACAAATTAACCACATTTTTTTTTATCTGTTCAAAATGTACCTTAAAGGGAGATTTGTCAAGTATTTAATACTGTTCTCAACTTGAGTGGACAAATATGCTGCTTTGTGCAAATGTATGTATACATTTATTATTGGAAATCATTTAACAACACAAAAATGACAGATATTGTCCAGAAACCCTCACAGGCACTGCATTTAGCATAAAAAATATGCTCCGATCATAACATGGCAAAGTCAAGCCCAACAGGCAACAACAGCTGTCAGTGTGTCAGTGTGCTGACTTGACCCAAACTGCATGTGATTATCATAAAGTGAGCATGTCTGTAAAGGGGAGACTCGTGGGTACCCATAGAACCAATTTTCATTCACACATCTTGAGGTCAGAGGTCAAGGGACCCCTTTGAAAATGGCCATGCCAGTTTTTCCTTGCCAAAATGTAGCGCAAGTTTGAGTGTTATTTAACCTCCTTTGCGACATTGCAAGTTGTGTTAACGCCTCATTATCATGTTATCTTTGACAGCCCTAGTGAGAATATTATCAGAAAGAATGACATCAAGTCTTGAGTAGTTCTCATGGGAAAAAGACAAGCATGACAGGCCACACAAGCTGTCGAGAAAATGACATAACAGGAAATATACACAACCTGAGACATCAAATCAACTGAATCGCATCATAAAACGGACATCTAAGGAAAGAAACAAACCTCTTATACTGCAATGTGAGCACAAAAGCCCCATATCTGACAACTCTGCAAAATGTAATCCTCTCTGACTGGAGCTCCGTGCCAAAGCTGAAAACCAGCAGATCTCAGCGGCGATGACATAACTCCTCCCAAAAATTAATCTCGGTAAAATTTAGCCTTTGTTCTTTTGCAATCTGATCATTTCAACTCTTCCACCCACACAGGTATACACATTAAAATATGAATTTAGGCACTGCATGTTAGGGGTTGTGCACAGAATACTGTAACTGGTTTTAATATGTTGGAAAAGCAGTTGATAAGAGTAGAAAATGAACCAGGAAATCAAATTTATTGTTAGTGAATGGTGGTTGCATTGCAAAGGTCTGCTGGTATTTTATGGATTAGAAAAACATTCAAATTAATAATTTTTCATCTCTAACTGGATTAAAGTATTACTAGGAATCCAAATAGTGCTTCAGTAAAGTCACCAGGGAAATGCTTTGACATAAAGAAAACAGAATCATTAAAAAGGTGCAGTGTGTAGAATGTGGCGCCATCTAGTGGTGTGGTTGCAGATTACAAACAACTGAGTACCCCTCCACTCACTCCTCCCTTTCTAAGACTGTAGTAACGTGAGCTGCCGAGTGCAAAACCGTGGTAACGCCGTTTGCCTGGCTCAGAGTCCATCCTCACATTAATTACACTACTTTAGGAGCAACAGAAGTCAGACAGTGACGGTGTCAGTTTCCGAAGCGTGTCAGAGAACTACGGTGGCCTTCAGGTAACGTAAAAACGCGAAAGGCTCTCTTTGCTACTGTAGAAACTAGGGCTCTCAAAGTTAACGTAATAATAACGCATTAGCGCAAATTTGTTTTAACACCACTACTTTTTGTGGTGTAGTGGGCTCAGTTTTAAAGCTAAAGTGAAGATACTGGCATCATATGAAACTAGAGAACCTGAGGAATCCATTGGTACCAACCATGTCATACTAGCATCTAGCTACTAGCTAAATAACACTCCAAACTTAGGCTAAATTTTGGCGAGTTAAAACTGGCATGGCCATTTTCAAAGGGGTCACTTGACCTCCGACCTCAAGATATGTGAATGAAAATCGGTTCTATGGGTACCCACGAGTCTCCCCTTTACAGACATGCCCACTTTATGATAATCACATGCAGTTTGGGGCAAGTCATAGTCAAGTCAGCACACTGACACACTGACAGCTGTTGTTGTCTGTTGGGCTTGAGTTTGCAATGTTATGATTTGAGCATATTTTTTACGCTAAATGCAGTACCTGTGAGGGTTTCTGGACAATATCTGTCATTGTTTTGTGTTGTTAATTGATTTCCAGTAATAAATATATAAATATGCATATAAAAAACATATTTGCCCACTCCCATGTTGATAAGAGTATTAAATACTTGATAAATGTTCCTTTAAGGTAAATTTTGAACAGATAAAAAAAAGTGTGATTAATTTTCGATTACTCACGATTAACTATGGAAAATCATGCGATCAATCGCAATTAAATATTTTAAACGATTGACAGCCCTAGCAGAAACATGGCGGAGCAACATGGCAGACTCCGTGAAGAGGACCCGCTCCCTATGTAGATATGAAGGGCTCATTCTAAGCTAACGAAAATACAAAAATTAGTTTCAGGTGATTATACACTAATGAAAACATTGGTATGAATATTATATTCCATTTCTGCCCCAGAAATGTTACACACTGTTCCTTTAATTACCTAACAGTTGAACAAAACAGCATAATAATGACAGGAGGTTTCAGATATTTGACAGGCTCTTTCACTCACTTCAGAATGTTTTTGGCAGCATAACAGCGCAGGTCATAGGACACAGAATAAGCACCGTACAGGGTCGCTTTCACGTTCAGGCAGCCGATGAAATCCTTGGGGTTGTTTTTGTAGAGGTCAAAGGTCAGCTTGGCCACATCTGTCCTGTGCTGTGGCCTGCACTCGCTGAGCTGATCTCTGGAGGGGCTGTTCTGTGAGGCGACAGGAACGGAAACACGAGTCGGGTCAAAGGGGGTTCAGACACATAGTGTTGGTGTGATTGCGACCAGCAAACTGGGACAAATGTCAACAACACCCAGCTCCACCAGCAGACAGCTGCATTACAGACAGAAGCAGCTCCTGCCAGTGATGACGGGAACGGCAAATGACAATGAAGCCAGGTCAATGTGAGGTCACCACAGTAAACATGTAGGGAGGGAATGCAAATCACTGCATGCATCAATTTCTATGGAAATTAATTGCTTTTGGGAGAAACACCATTCGCACTTGTTGATACCTCTGGGGTCTGATTAATATTCAACACAAGCCTTTGATTCTTCTCTAAATATTATGAAGGAAGAAACTAATCTCTGGTGTTTTGCCTTTGCACAATAACTGGCATATTGCTCCCCTATTCAGTTTCAAGGATACAATATTTGCTGATTAAATTTCACTGAATAGTCAATGGATTATTCTTCAGTCTACAGACCCCTCTACCATCCATATTCATGGCTTCAGTCACTACATCAAAGAATAACTGGCATAACAAAGGCTGACTAAAAGGAGTCAATCAATATGTTGAGCATCACACTGTGCGGCTGATCAACACCGCCACCTAGTGGTGGATGTGAATAGGATCAAACACTATATCATACCAGATGTGGGGTCCACTTCTGGCCCTTCTCCAGGACCATGAGGACAGCGTTTTCAGGCAGCGTCTGGAAGAACTCCTCTGTGTCGACCCCTGTGCCGTCTTCATCCAGCACCAGAGCGCCGACACACGATACGCTCAACGAGTCGCTGACCTGAGAGAAGAGCAAGCAAATAGGGGAACTTTTCAGATATGGCCCATTATACAGAGATAGAGCATTATTACAGCCAGATACCAAGGGCTCTTCTCATTTCTCAATTTTGTGCCTCCTCGCTCCTCCGGCTTGTGACCCGGAAATCGATCTCAGCGTTCCGTCTTGAAGGACATCGAACTTTTAAAATGCATCTCGAGGAGCGAGGAGGCTTGCCGGAGGAGCTATAAGCGAGGATACACCGGTGTATCCTTCGCCGAAGTCTTTTCGGCACCCGTGACGAATAAAAGAGGCATGACACACAACTGGAATAATCTCAAACCACGGCAGGACTCTACAAATGTAAATGTTCCTTTTGTATTCATAAATTGTAGTTATTTAAGATGATCAAACTTCCTGCTCTTCACCTTTTTCACCTTGTAACGCCTCACAAGGCGCTATGCCGACCACATTCCTTAATGACTTTTCATCTTGATATGTTTTTATCACTGAATGTAGGCTACACCCAATTCAACTGCTATAATCATGATATGATGTTAACAAGTGCAAACAGCTGCTAACGGCAATTTATTGTATCAATAAGAACATTCTCTTGTATTCTGCAGTAATTTGCTGTATTTCTTATTGTCATATACTGTAGATAGACAGGAGTGAGTTTATGTGTATAGAATAGGCCTATATACTGTATATGTCACTCAATCATATTTATTACATGGCTTTGTTGAATACAACGGTCTGTTATTTCTATATAACAGACTGTTGCTTTGTATAACAGACCGTTGCTATGGACGCAGTTCTGATGTTATTCATAACTGTAAATTTGCGAAAGTAAAACCTCACTTTAATTTTTTCAAGAAAGAAAGAAAGAAAGAAGGAACTATATATTAAGGCAATAACTTCAGCAAAAAACAAAAAGGCTATTAAAACGGTGAGACTGTGCTCCCAATGTAATGTTTTTACTCAAATTACTAGTTATTTATTTATTGATATTGTTTTTGTTCATCCCTTCATATCTATTTACCAATGCATCGTTTAATTGTTTATTGTATTGTTAACAGATTAAAATAAATTTGTTTTTTTTATTTTTAAAAGTCTCATTTTTGTTAATGCCTTTTGCCTCGACTCTTCCCTCCTCGCGTCTCTTCCTCGCCTCCTCCGCTCGCGTCTTCCGTTGGAGGGACGAAGACGCAAGGAGAGGAGGCGAGGAAAGGAATCGAGGATGTACAAACTGGGAAATTAGAAAGGCCTCAAGTGTATACCTCCAGTGTCTCGTGAACTTTCACCAACATGAGCCTCATAGACGGTGAGGCAATAAGTGAGTCACAGGCCAGTCTGTCTGCGATACTTTTAATCTTCTATGTTCCACGCCACGTCTTTATGTTCTCAACTGTTTGAGTCACCGTGTGATCATCAACCGCCCTCAGCTAAATCACAATTCCTCCTCAGCCCTTTCAACACTTCACACCCCCTCCTCACCTTGTTTAGCAGGTCTCTTAGCGTGTCGGCCATGATGCCCTTCTTCACACTGCGGTCGGCATTTGTGACCCTGAAGGGCTTTGGCCGAGGAGCTCGACCCGACAGGAGCTGCTGGGTCATGGAA
Source organism: Sebastolobus alascanus (assembly GCA_916701645.2). Lineage (NCBI taxonomy): Eukaryota > Metazoa > Chordata > Actinopteri > Perciformes > Sebastidae > Sebastolobus > Sebastolobus alascanus. The sequence goes on from CAKAOJ020000145.1 coordinate 229,178, forward strand.
GCGCTGGCTGAGACGCTGGCTGTCACACATCTGAGAAAAGGCAGAACACATAAGAACACATAAAACTTCAACTTTCTTATCAACTATTAACTGGTGATTGTTGACTATCCCATCCAACCCACGGAGCAGTGCTCTTACTTGGAGAGGGAAGACGGAGTCAGAAGGCTGAAGGACTTCATGGCATAATCCATCTGAGAGCACCTCGACCTGCGATTTGGAGGTAGCATCAGTTCGACTTTATCTGCAAGGCCACACATCACCACTAGCAAAGGGTAACATTACTCAGAGGCCTAACAGAAGGAGCAAGTAGTAGCTTGGAGTGAATACTGCAGTTTAAAATTTTATAAATTTTACATTCCAACAATAAATTAAGGCAAATGATCTAAAGTAAATTCTGGTACTGCATGCCCCCGTGTCCAGGCCTCCACCACATCTACATCTATAATTAACTCTAATCTAGGGCTGCAACTAACGACTATTTTCATTGTCGACTATTTTCTTGATTAATCAATTAGTTGTTTGGTCTATAAAATGTCAGAAAATTGTGAAAAATGTCGATCAGTGTTTCCCAAAGCCCTAGATGACATCCTCAAATGTCTTGTTTTGTCCACAACTCAGATATTCAGTTTACTGTCATAGAGGAGTAAAGAAACCAGAAAATATTCACATTTAAGAAGCTGGAATCAGAAAAATTTGCCTTTTTTTCTTAAAAAATTTACTCAAACCGATTGTCAAAATAGTTGATGATTAATTTAATATTTGACAACTAATCGATTAACAGCTGGACTCTAATCTGTAAACAAGCCCATTTCTTCAATAAACTACACATATTTCACAACAAAGTCCAGATATAAAGACACAGAAATTATAAAAATTTAAAATTATAGAGAGGTGAAAAGCTGTTGTCCTCACCGTGTTTGAATATAATCCTTACAGTGGTCGTTGTGATCCTCAAGTGCTGCTCCGACCTCAGCTAAACCTCACTGATAACATGTACTCTCTTCTCTTGTTGCTGTTTCTTGCACCACTTTGTCACTGAACTTTGTGCTGACTGACTGTTGAGCTTGTTGCAAACTATATTGAGAAATTCTCCATGAACACTCCCACTTACCCTCCCTCTAGTTTGTTATATACAGAGATATGATTACATCAACTGAGCATCCTAAAGGGCCTCTGTGAACAGTTTTCATGGAACTACTTTCTACTGAAGAAATAGTCCCTATTAACCTGGACATTGATATTGAAAAGATTTTAAAGACATTAAAATTGAATGTTTCAATGCTTTGAGCAGTACAATCTAAATTATATTTAACTTCACTGTATTGGAGTGGTGAAAACTTCTTTCTGTGTGGCTAAATAGCAGTTGGGGTTAAGTGAGAATATATGATTTGTGTAATTTGGGTGAATCAACCCTTTAAAGACAATACAAAGGTTTGTGATAAGACGAACAGAAGTCTTGGTAAATAAACATGACGTTTGTTTTTTGGCTCTTGAGGAGAGCAGATCTGTCACATTAAGCCACGCTTGTGGTCAAAATGTTCATTTCCATCACAATTTTTGAATAAATCTGATTGACATCAAGCTAGAATGAAATTAATTTATTTGTACGCATTTTTAAATACCCAGTATTTCAAAATAGGAAAACTATGGCTGTTTTTTCAAATATACCCACTCAAATTTCAACGTCAGACAACTTTGATAACAATTTGCACTTCACCCTTTGTCTCTGTCAGAGATCGTGGAGAATATGTGACAGTAGTGTAATTGCTGTTAAGCACAAATCTGGAAAATTTCCCAAATTAGGTCACCATTCAATGTTCACCACGTTATCTCACACACTGGTGTGTCACTTTATGGAGACAATGAGTGACCACACCTCCCAGTGTTACCACATCATGTTACACAAGCTACAGGTAGATCACCTGTGTACACTAATTAAAACCCAGGGATCAATATGAAAATGATATGAAAGAAATCTTACCCAGGTACAATTTTAAATCTGGTGTTTTAGTGGGAATAGTGCGTTATTCCTTCCTCGCTCAAGACCACATTCAACTGGTAATGTTCCTCAAATGGTTTAAAAAGTAAGATGTAAGAGAGAGAAAAAAGAGTCAGAAGTGACCTGGCTCACTTTAACACCTGCTATAACATTAAGAGAGATATACAAAGTACTTCCCCACTTAAATAAACTTCAGTTCAGATTAAAGGACACACATTGATGTTCTCTCACACAATTCACATGCCATTACCAGTCATTATATTTCACTCTTAGTCTGAAAGTTTACACTCAGCAGCCTCCTGCACAGCTGTGGCACTAGCAATGGAAATGGAGGAAATAGGAGAAAAACTGCACACATATGATGATAACACACACACACTCCTGACATTATGGTTAAGCATATTGATGGCCTTCTGGACAGGCTATAATCCTCTATTCATGTTTACTGTCACACTACTAAAATGGCAAATAAAGACTGGATTAAAATGTGGGATTTTCAGAGGAGCTGTGTGAGCAACATGTCATTCAACCAACTCAATGAACTGGAGAAAATCAGCTTCCTGTTTTCTGAGAAAACATATATGTTCAGCATTCAGAAAGAGCAAGACATCCTGTACTCACAATATGGACTGAGGTAGAAAAAAAAAATATACCTTTACAACCAAAAAAAAGGAGAAACTGGTCACCTTTGTCACAATACAGAAAATAGCAATACCACCATAATGCTAACTAGAAATGCACTGGTTTCTATGAAAGGTGTGCACCACCTTGTTTAATACCTCATAGACCAAATGTGATGAAAGCTAAATTAAAAGACAACGTGACAAAAAAGTGGAGCAACAGTAAAATATTCAGACTTACCTGTACTTTTCTCCAAAGTGCTGTGAAGTGCAGCCACTGTCTCAGCGCTAATTAGCAACACCTGGATTAGACTGATTAACGACTACAGTTTGCCCATTTTGGCTTCTTTCTCTCCCTCTGTTTGAATGCTAGCTCACGAACATTTAAACAGTTGGCTGTCCAGTGAAGAAGTGGGAATTATAAATATATTTGACGACGTGAGGAGTCGTCTTTCGCGAAACTGCTGCAACGTTAAGCTAATAATAGCAAAATTTGTAAAACTCTCGCGAGACTCTCAGTCCGACGATCTATCCTAACTTTAATAATCTCGCGAGAGTTCACAATTCGTGTTTTACCATTACCTAGACAGGACCCTTACCTGTTTTTAGGAATGAAATGCTATAAATCAGGCTATGGATGATATATGAACAAATCCCTCTGTAAAAAAAACTTCGGAATATAGATAGGAATGAAACTGGAAAGTTTGGTGTCTGTAAGTGCTGCTGAAGTGGAGATTTCTGGCTCAGATTTTAAGGCCTTTATATAGATTGTAGAATTCAATACATTTTGCAAGACACCTATAGGTAACAAAATTTAACTAGTAGCCGAGCTATCACCATGAAACTCCCCCAGTTGATTACTTACATAAATACAATTATTTTTTTGTACCACAAGTTTTCTGAAATGTTATGTTTAAATATGCAAATGAGGCATTATCTAATAGTAGCTTTTGGTGAATTTAGGAGAAATCTACAGATGCAAATAAACAAAGTGAAGTAAAATAAACACCTAAATGTATATTTTGGATGGGTTTTTTTCCCACTAATCTGAAATAATACATGTTATGGAGGCAAAATCTCAAAATAGACCAGTGCAGTGCAAACAGCTTGGCTCCAAGTTTATTTCCTGTAATATTAGCAGCTGTGGCAGAAATGCACTTGTCGAGGGTAATCTGTCAAACAACTTTAAACCCAAACTGAAACGGCTAAATTAAGATTGTGGTGCAGTCATTACATAAAACACAGTAGCCTCCAGTTACATGTTTATTGTGATAACTGCCTTATGATGATGAGTGGACTTCACTGGATTACATGACTGTAGTGTGGGAAACAAAACCCTGTTTTTAATAAACAGCACAATTTCTAGAAATGGTTTATTGCCTGTAATAACTTCTGCAGAAGAAGCCTGAGAAAACCTTTTAGGCTTTCTTATAGATTATGGTTACAATATTGTAACAGAACATAAACAACCCTTACTCCTTGATGCCAGCTGGGACGGAGTGATCAAATGTCTGAATAATTGTTGGAAAATTTGTATATTTGCAAGGGTTAGAAGGTTTCTGTGATGCCCAGTAGTAAGTGACTTTACTAGCTGCATCATATTATAAACATTTCTTGTAATATTTGCATTTGTGTTGGCTTTAACTACCACAGCTTGAAGTGATACAAGAAATAATTCAAGGTCACGACCGGCGTAAAACAGAACAAACTCAAATGTAAATCAGATGAGCAGTTTATTTCACTCTGCTGCTTCCTATTTCATGCTCACTGCAGGAGCACAGATGAATCACGCCATAGATATTAGTGTAATTTAGAGTAGATAATGCGTCAGACTTAAAATAGCTGCGACTTGTTTGCCAAATTTATCAAGTATCAGTGAACAAAGGTCTATAGAAAGGGCCTGTTCTTCTTCCAGAGGTCAATATCCTGCCCGTGTCTTTGTCCTGTTATCACACAGCCTGTGGCTGACGCAGGCTCATCCGGCTAAGACCCATTCATTTGTGCTTTATGGGTTGCTGATGCTTGTAATTATACTAAGCACGCTTGATATCAATGCAGAGTGAAATGAATTAGACTTGAGAAAAAAATATGATTATCATATTGGATTTAATTGAAGAACCTTTTCTTTGAATATAAGATTACACATGCAAACACAAGAGACAGATTTCAGAAGCTGATCACAGGTTTCTGACCCCACGGGTGAATAATCTTTGAGACAAAAGACCAGCTTTATCTTACTTTGTTTGACATTGTTTGCAGTGTTTATGTTTTACATCATTCTTTCTATTCAAGAGTCAGCCCATGGAGCGGTTTGGATGTAGAACGAGGTAATATAATCATTTAAAGCTAGGATTGGTAATTTTCTTCAAAAACATTTCTATTGTATTTGTTGAAATTCTCATTACATCCCGACAGCAATCCTAAATCAAATGCTCTGACGAAAAAAAAAGAAAAAAATCTGCTATCAGCGGCTGTCGCAGGACTGTAATAAACCCGTCCAATCTTTTCAATTGGGCCGAATATATTGATTGGACGGGTTTGGACGGATAATAGAGAGGCAAAGTCCCTCCCCTTCCAGTGGACCACCATGGGACCATATTTTGGAAAAAATATGAACGGTAGTCAACGGCAAGTGACAAATATTTTTTTGATCCCGTTTGAATTGCACCATGAATAACACATATGATGTTTGCCAATTTAAAAGATAATTTTGCAAGTCAAGAAAGTCGCAGTTTGTTGTAAAACTGTTGAGACAATGAAATAATTAGAAAGACCCAGGCTGTTCTCATACACTGTTCGTAGCTATACCTAATTTGTGTATATCCTACGAAATCAATTTGTGTGTAATTAACGTAATCGTGAAACAGGAAATATAAATAGCAGTGAATGCCACGTAGGGCTGAGGTCGGGGAGGATGGGTGGGTCAAAAAATACCGAACTTTTGTCCAGGAGACCGACGTTCCTGTCCCTGTGAAACTAGAAGTCAGTGTTGTCACGTAAGTTACATATTTAAGTAACGCCACTTCCGGAGTTATCTTAAGCCAAACCACGATCTTTTCCTAAACCTAACTAAGTAGCTGTCTTGCCTAAACCTAAGGAAGTTGTTTCCTGTGAAGACGGAAGTTTAATTGGAAAAAACTGTGTGCATGTAATGAGCGTAAATTGACATTACTGGACATTCGTAGGAAAACGCACAAAAAATAAGGAATAACTTTTTTGTAAGATATCATACAAACTGTTGTATGAGAAAACGTTGAAAGACCCCAAAAGTCACGTGAGTCTCTCTCGCTGAAGCTACGATGCCTGTGTGTTTCCTACAGGGATGAACTCACACGGGCAACGGGTCTCGCTTGTTCTTTCAACTCAGGAGTCGCTGGATAAAACACATCCGGTAGATAACATTTCGTTTGTGCGTAGAACATAGCTAAGTTAGCTAGCTAGCTAGGGTTGGTGACGTATATTGTGCGAGACAAGAGATGTAGTTCACTGAGCGGTTTCACACAAAACTAAATGATACTACGACAAACTGAGACTTTCTTGACTTGTAAAATTATGTTTTAAATTGACAAACATCATATGTGTGATTTGTGGCACAATTCAAACGTCTCAAAATATTATTTGTCTCTTGTCGTTGACTACTGTTCATATTTTTTCCGAAATAAGGACTCATGAGGGACACTGGAAGGGGCGGGACTTCACCTCTCTATGATAATTTTGGGGGGCTTTGGAGGGAGGCCTGAATGGACGGACTGTCCTCCTCGCTAGATTCAGGGACCTTTGGAGCTAATGCTGCTAGCTACTTTCATTGGAAAAGAGTTGGCAACACTGGGCTCGGTTTTGCGGTTGAATAATTTAAAAAATCTAGCGTGCTCTTGCTGGTTTCTCAAGGTTACCAACCCTAGCTTTAATACAAGTATAAAAGTAAAGCAGATCTAAGCTCTAAACTGACCGTAATGACTGTTTTCACCTGAACTAAGATTGTTTCTAACCTGGTGCCACAATGTAAGAACTCCTCTGTGAGGTGAGATTTCGTCCATCGAGCCCCTGACGGCTCCCAGGGGCCCCGCTTCTTATTTCCTCTTGCCTATTCGTGCCATCAGTTCTGCATTGGCTGCTGCCTTGGTTCTCATGTCCTGGTTCTTGGCCAGGTCTATGAGGACACTGAGGATGCTGGTGGGGACATCGAGGGACAGGGCAAAGCGGGACCCCTGCTGGGCCCTCTTTGGCACCTGGGAGGCCGGTCGCGGGGCTCGTTCTCGCCGGAGCACAGTGTGATGCTCTGATCGGAGCAATGAGTTCAACACGCCGCTGCGGTTTAGGATGTCGACAGCCAGCACATCCCTCTGTGTGTCTTCATCAAGATTAGCAAGACTGGGACCGCTCCTCATCTGGCTCTGGACACACCACGGCAGCAGCAGAGCCAGGCAGAAACACACACGACGCACACTCCTCATGGTCAGGACTCTGTCTGTCTGCAGGGAGAGAAGAAGAACGGGTCAGCCAGTGGCTCAACACTGCAAGGCTTCCCTCGGTGACGGCATGCATCAGGAATTTTCTTCTTTCCAATAATTTGAACAACAAAAAACATCTGAAAACAGTCATTCTTTACTGATTACATATGCAAATCCCTCTCCAGTTGGAAAGACTGGGGATGAAACACATCACATAAACAACAGAATAATGAAATTCTTAATATTCAGTAAATTAATATCCAGGAACATCCACATAAGATTTACATGTCAGTAGTCCCTGCCAATGCACAAATGGAGATAAATGATCTATCCAATGTGCAGTAACTGGTAGATTTGCAATATAGCTTCAAAAAGAGACATAAAAGCATGTTGAAACACTACTTTTGTTATACAGTTTTCTGCAGAGAATTATAGAATCTGCACTATCTTGACCACTTGTCTGCCATGGGGTCTGTGGCAAAAGTTTCAGATTAAATTTGAAATTATGATAATTTTCTTTCTTTACAAAAGGCTTCATAGTTCAACGAATAATATTTGAAATTTTCTGATCTATAGTATACAGTAGCTCAGTCTGTAGGGACTAATTAATGAATTAATGCATGTGTATAGGTCCTGTTTGTGTGTGTGTAATGTGTAAAAATAACAACAGAGTGCAAAAATTTAATTTCCCCTCGGGGATCAATAAAGTATGTCTTCTTCTTTTTCTGCTTAGAAGACGTTATAATCTAACAAATCTATAACTCTTAGAATCTGCAAATATGTTTAATACATGTCTAATATATTTCTAATACATTTCTCTTGCATTATTCTTTCACATAACTAAGACTATAAAAGTGTAAAATCTTGTAATGGGTCCTTGGTTGAAAGAAGATTGAGAACCTCTTCTTTAAATAATCCAGTATTTTGTCCAACTTTCTAATAAATCATGCAATATGTTCTGACATATGAAGAGATAAATCTGGGTAAAAATCATCAGGTGTCATAATAACCCCAATCAGTACTTACTCAGTGTTACTGAAATGTTGGTAACTTGACAAAAAAGGCACTTCTCCTTCCTCTGGTCTAAAGCAGAGCTCTCTGGTCTTTGACCCTCAGATATCCTGTGATACTGGATCTTCTGTCTCCCAGCTTCTTCTTCTTCTTCTTCTAGACCTGTGTGACACGCAGTCGAATGCTCAACTGGACTTCTGCCTGCTCCTCCACGACTTCGTCGGTCCTCGCCGTGGCACTACCCCTTCCCCTCTCTGTTTATCTTTTATACATCTCTTCACCCCATCACCCTCCCCTCATTTCATCTCATTTCCTCTACACTCATTGCCGTCTTTCTCTTTCTAAAAATAACACGATGGTAATCACAATAGTTTGCCTTCAATGAATTGGATAGTTGCCCCCAGTATGCAGTCAAAGAACAACTGAAACACATCATATCCGTTCAAAAGTCAAGTACCAACACGTTGCAACAAAATAAATCCCTTTCTTATCATGGTGTTACGAGTTCCTGTGATGTCACTCATCCATGCAGACTAGGGATGCAAAACTGAACTAAAAAAACCAAAGCGTTCGATGACGTACAAACCGAACCGTGGGCTTGTTGAACCGTGGCACCACTATTAAATACAGGCCTGCTAATTCTTTGATGAGGTGCCAGAGACATAGAAAAGGCAGTTATCTGAAGTGTTATTTCACAACAATGATCCGCTAGCTGTACATTATCCCGCTTATTACACAGCTACTTACTTAAGAAATCAATAATTTGCTGCGCCCATAGCAACGGTCTGTTATACATAGCAACGGCCTGCTATAAAGGAATAACAGACCGTAGAACACCGTGATTGACCAATCAGAATCGAGTATTTAACAAAGCCGTGTTATAAAGGGAGTTATTCTCCCCCACTGAAACACTGCTTCTGTACTGCCTGAAACGCCTTGCTTGAAGTCTTGCTTTTTCTTCCGTAACGTGATGATGTCACAAAGTTACACACTTTGCCTAGGGGCTAGTTTGGCAAGCCCTCAAACAAGTAAGGGATAATATACAGCAATACGGTCATTGTTGTGAAAGAACACGGCTACTTACTTAATAAATCAATATTTTGACACAAAAACGGTCCGCCAGAGTCCGATATCAGAGCTGCGCCCATAGCAATGGTCTGCTATACATAGCAACAGTCTGTTATACAGAAATTACAGACCGCAGAACGCAGTGATTGACCAATCAGAATCAGGTATTCAACACAGCCGTGTAATAAAGCTAGTTAGAGCGGAGCTGGAGCGGAGTCCGAAGAGTTTGGTTCGGTTGACCAATCACAAAAAAGTGGGCCAGCTGACCAATCAGAGCAGACTGCTCGGAAAGTAAAGTGTTTTTTGAACATTAAAGCATGTAAAATGTAATGCATGTAGTAAAATAGAATAGAAATAGAACATTTTCTCATCAACTAGTCAGACTACAGACAAATATCCAGCACTTAAAACAAGCATTCAGTTGGGAGTAACAGCAGCTAAATGTGGTGTCATCAGTTAGAGTTTAGGGAGGCGATTGAATTTCATGAAATGGGATTTGTGCATTTTATAATAATTTAAGTAAAATGAAAGGAACTGCAAATCTGCTCCTTGGGTTCCAATTTTGAAATGATGGAAGATGTAATAATCAGCATTAGCTCTTTTTTCTTTGTAATGATGTTGTCCACTTCTCAGATCTGATTTTGTGTAATGACTGCAGCTATAGTATGTACACGTGTCTCCTTGTGTGGCAACATGAAATGTTTGGTATGACATGGAAAAAATGTAATCAAAATGCTGGACACTGTCCACTGTAGCTATACTTAAAGGAACATAATGTATCTTTCTATTTAAAGAAAGGAGGAGAGGAGGGGAGGAGGGGAGTGTTGGGAGGTTAGACAGGAACAATCCTAGAGAAAGCCCTCTGGAGAAGAAGGAGGAAGAGGCTGTCAGGCCCAGGAGGAAGATCAACGAGACAATGCCTACCTCGTTTCCTGAGTCACCTCCATTCCAGCCCATCAAGGGACTTATCCTCATCTGACTAATGACTATTACAAGTGCAGCCTGATTACGATAGTTGGGGCCTCGGGGGTCTTCAGGATTACGAGCCGTCTCAGTTTCCCTGCGATAAACAAACATAGGTCACACAGATGTCATCCAGCAGCAATCACAGATGTCCTGGGTTGTTTACCAATAACATTATGTCACAGATGCTGCATGACGCAAGACTAAAGATGATGTCATCTCTAGGATTCAAGATCCAACATGTATAACACAGCAGGTCCTGCTTTATCATTCAAGTGGCCTACTGATGGCTCTGGATCTGATAAACCTGATATATCAGAGAGCATCTCATCACATTTACTTTGATCAGTGACGTCAATCAGATTGTTCTGTACACTGAAGTTCGCAATATAGTTCAGTTATAGAAATTGATTCTGAATTAAAAATTAAAAAAGATTCATCCTCATTTGTGCAAGGCACAGCTTGCCACAGTTGAAGATTCTACAGAGAATCCACTACACCAATGCTAGATTAGCTAAGGTGTACCCCAATGTAAGTGACGCCTGTAATAGGTGATAACACTCACCCGCTAACATAATGCATATGTTATATGGTCCTGCTCCAGGCTACTAGACTATTGGACTAAAATATCTGAAAGTCTGCAGGGTAACTGCAACGTGGTCATCCATCCTAACGCAATCAAAGCAATATTTGGCATTCCCCCGAAGCAAACTTTCCCATACCATTGCAAAGGGTTAAAGTGCTTTAAACAACTTTACCGGCCCGACGTCTCATCTCTCAAAGTTGAAACTTTACCCCCCACTCACGATAGAGGGTTTATTTTTTTCTGTGTGTGTTTTGTTTTTGTAATTCTGTGTTGTTGAGTCGGTCGTGGGCATTACTAGTTTGGTTTTCATTGGGGAAAACTCACAGGCCATAAGCATGTCTACATTTTGTTTTGTATGCTTATAAACCTGTGCAAAATGCAATACAAAGATTTAGAAAAAAAAATCTAACAAATTAATCATGATATCAAGACTACCAAAGGACAATAGCAAATGCTGAGAAGACATTACTCTCAGTGACAACATCGCAAGTTGATGATTTAGAAGTTGTCCACAACCTGAAATTGCACCTCATATCACTGAGTAACCGGATATACAATCACCAGACAGAACACAGGGACATAAGAAGACTAGTGTGATTTTAGGAGATAAAATAAGCTGTGCTCATCAATGTTTTTAGAAATCTGAAGACTACTAGACAAAGTGACATTGAAATTCTTTGATGTGTGGATTTCAGTCCTGGCAATAATCGTAGAATTAAATGTGGAGGCGGCAAAGTGTCCGCAAAATGCGTAGAGCTGCAACAATTAGTCGATCAGCAGAAACATAATCGCCAACTATTTTGATAATCGATTCATCGTTTAAGTAATTTTTCATGCAAAAATGGCTAAAATTAGGGAATTTCCTGCTTTTCTCTGATTTATATCATATTAAACTGAATATCTTTGAGTTTTGAACTGACAAAACAAGATATTTAAAGATATCACCTTGGACTTTGAGAAACTGGGATGGACATTTTTCACTATTTTCTGACATTTTATAGACCAACTGATTAATCAGTTAATCGAAAATAGTCAGCAGATTAATCGATAATGAAAATAATTGTTAGTTGCAGCCCTGTGTGTCAGTGCTTTTAACGCGCAGGAGCCGACAAAAGACAAGGCACATTTCCCTCACGGCCTTTCTACTTATTTTCCAAATCTACTTCTAATACATTTTTATTGTATAATGTGAGTGATTATGCACCATGAGGTCAGTGAGAAGCACTAAACATAAATACAAATTAAAACAGGGTTATCATACTGTATCTTACTATTTATTTATTAAAGCATTACTTTAGTTGTGCTGCTCTTAACAAATTTAGCAATAACCAAAATAAAGCTATCAGTCAAATTCATCTTTAACTTTATTTATTGTGCTTTTTGTCTCTTCCTTGGTAAATTAATTACATTAGTTTGCGCTGGGGGAGAGACACAGCAAGAACGGAAAGAAATGGAAATAATTTAAGAGGCATTGGATTATTTACACAATATTATCATGTGTATTATTAACATATCAATATTTCCTTTTTTTTTTTTTAAATATCAACACCCTTATCATAAACTAAAGTGTTAGAAGATCTAAATTACTATTATATAAAATGTATTGTGTACTTGAAACATTGAAAAGCAATACGTCACTGTACATATGAATGAGACAAACCACAATGGGATAATGTTTTACAGTATTTTTATTTTGTCGGAATGAGAGCTTCTGTTATGTACAATAGAGGACAGAAACAAATGTTACAGAAATTATAAATATACTCTTGCTCCAAACAGGATGTGCACAGTACTGGCTGTGCTGCGTCCAGTAGCTGATTATTTACTATTCAAGTCTGCCCTCTCTCTCCTCCTCTCTGCAGGTCAGTACCAGGTAGAACGAGGACCTGGACTGTACAATCAAGAGGTAACCGATGTGTAATTTCAATACTCACAATGTGCAGACTGGCTGCCCCCCCTCATGGCTAACTAAGAGTGATCAGCGGGCGGGATAAGAGAGGGAGGTAGGGAGAAGAGAGAGGATGGATGAGTGGACAATCCTCAGGCGTTCACTCTGGCGGTGATGGCGGGAGGAAAGCGGGGCATGGTTGAGGAGGAAGATGAGGAGCAAACGTGGGACATGCGGAGCAACACAACAACGTATCTTAAAACCTCAGCCAGTACATGGCACTGCGCATTCTGTTGTAGTCGGGTAGCTGCTCGACGGGGCCTGAGAGGTGGAGAGAGGCAGGAGGGACAGATTAGAGACAGGTATCACAGCGTGGGCCCCTGACCTTGCTGCAAAAGGACTGAAAACCCACAAAAAGAACTCACCAACAGCTGCCACAGCAGGACACTTATCGTAGATATATTTGGAGCAGACGTCTCGCACCATCCTGGGGGTCACGGCCTGAAAGAAGAGATGTGGAGGGAAGTCAGAGGCACTGCTTCACGCAATCAATTTTTTTTCCTCTCAATTGTACAAATAGTTCAGGGCAGAACTCCAGTTCAGAGTGTCAACTCACATCGATCCGAGCGTCCCACTCCGCCAGAGGAATACGCCGCCCGTAGTTCAGGATGTGTCTGCCGATGTCGTCACAAATTGGTGTTGTTCCTAAGAGACAAACAGGTGTGTTGGCTTGTGATTTAGGATTATTACAGTAAACTAAAACAAAAATAAGCAGTGAAAAATATTTTCAGTAAATCGAATCTAAATAAAAACGAAATCCTTTAAGAAAAACTAAACAAACAATATTAGCTGGGTAAAAACTAATTAAAATAAAAATAAAAGCAAACTTAAATTCATTTCAGTTTTAGTTTTTTTTAGCTAAAATATATCACTACCAAAAAAAGGAGACAACATGAATTTCCGTCAACTCTCGTGACATTGAACCACAGAAACTGAACGGACTTGACCTTCCAGGATATACTGTAGCACTATTGCTTCACTAAAGTAGCGCGAAGATTTAACATTTAACATAATGGCCAGATCTCCAACTATGTATTTTGTGTGAATATAGCTACATACTTATGAGACGTAATACCTGGCCCTAACTAAAATAAACTAAAATTACTGTAAAACTAAAACTAAATATATAAAAACTAAACTAAACTTAAACTAGCAAACACACTATGAAAACTGGCTAAAATTAAACTAAATGAAATTGAAAAGTCAAAACTAAAATAAAACAACTAATTCAAAACTATTATAACCTTATTCGGAGGAGTTTGTATGAGCGTTTGTGTAAATGCATGACAGACATGTTACGTACCATTGAGCTGTCCGACCAGGCTGGCCTTCAGAGCGTTCTTGCCTCTGGCTACATCACTCTCTGTCACCGTGGTACACAGGTTCATCCTGCGGGGGAGCAGAAAGTGGAGGAAATAAGACAAAATATGTACATTGTCCTATAATTAAAAGGGACTTAACATTACACTTATGGTGTTCTGTGATTCAGGGCTCAACAATAAGGATTGCCCGCTTGCCCTGTGCAAGTAAAATGACACGTCGGGCTAGTAAATCTAGCAACTCACTTGCTCGATCAGGCAAATGGTAAGAAATAATTTCCGGAGCTGGTGATGGAAATATCTAAGGAGCGAGCCGTCTCGCTTCCTTTTCATCTCTGTCGAGAGATGCACATGCGCAGTAACGATCAGGCACGCCTGACAAAATGGCAGCAGGTAAAGAAAAAGTTTATGAGCTGAAGCGCAAGCGAGCATTTCAATTATCTTGGAAACAGGAGTTTAGTTGGGTGGTGTTAGAGAGGATGTGGGCAAAACTCCAACTATGTGTTGCGCAGTTTGCTGCAAGTTTGAAAGAAAGGCGGATAAAACATGACAGTTAACTTTAGTCTTTGTTGTTATTTGATAACCACTAATAAATAAATTAAGTAAAAATTGACTTTGGGCAAGTAGATTTCTAACCCACCTGCCCGGTCAAGCAAGCTAAAAAAACATTAACGTTGAACCCTGTGAGTGTGTGTGTGTGTGTGTGTGTGTGTGTCCGAGACTCATTACTGACCAGGCATTCTGGGACCAGTGCATCATATCTTCAATTTTGTGCCTGTCAGCCACAAAGTAAATGCCCAGCAGGCCGGTGTCGCTGTAAGAGGAGTGGAAGGCCTGGAAGCTGTGACACAGGTTCTCCTCCACCGCCAGGCGAGCCAGGCGGCTGCTCAGGTGCTGCAGGTGAGAGGAAGGAAATGGATGCTGATATTCAACTGTTCGCAATCAAAACGAGATTATAATCACACACAGCATCGGGTAGTAGGTCTAAATATTGATGGTGTTATATTTAGGTTGACCTGCTTTGAGTAGGTGATAGTTACAGCAGTACAGTGTTAAAGTAGCACAGAAACCAGGGTCCCCACTCTTTTCTAGAGATCATTTCCCAGGACTTTTCCAGGACATTTTCAGTGATGATCTAGCTGATATGACAGACAGGGATCTCGCTATACACTAATACTGTATGTTCCTCTCTGTGGAAGTCTGATTTAAAAAGATGTGCGGTCTATGACTATAACCTACGTATGAGATCACCTCTTATGTGCTTAGAAATTATAATATATATTACAATATAATAATAAAAACTACCAGCCAGCAGTGACTAATATTTACATTTGAAGGATAATGTAACTTACAATATTCAGAGTTTCAGCCACTTAAGCTGTAATGTCATCCAACCTACATGTGCTACCATATGACATTCACAGCGTTTCCACAACATAACCGAGAGCAGCCTGTTCAAAGCACTCTCGTCCATAAACTAATATCTGAACTTTAATATGATCCTGAAAATAACTTAGCCCTTTCAGATGGGAATGTTATCCGTTTTGGGGATTCCTGATAGATTGCCTTGTAGTTAATTCGCAGCTCAAGGAAAATAGGGGAATGTTGAAATAAATTTCCAGGACAACACAATGATTTCTCATTTTCCATGTGATTTCAATGACTGGAAAATTGGTCAACTGTTTTCCAGATTTTCCAGGATGCGTAGGAACCCTGAGATATAGAGATAAATAGATAAACTGACTTTTAAAAACTATTATAGTTCTGTATAACATGCCGCACGTTGTCACCCTCCAACTACAGCAAAGATGGAACAACAGGTGTAGAGCAAGTACATCTTCCACCCCACATCCGTGCTAATTATAGCGTTTTACCATAATCCAACATATAAATATGATACACAAGATTGTCATAATCGCAGTCAAAAAATAAAACAGTTTAGCTTTCAGTAAATTAAACAGTAAAATATCTAAAATTACTATTCTTTGCTGGGATGGGCACTCCATGACTTAACATTTTTTTTAGCAGCTACTTTGTATTTCAGGTCTTGTTTCTCCCGACAGGTCCGGAGGCAGAGGTGAGACCCCTGACCCAGGTTTTCAGAGAGGATCATAGTCTACCCCTTCATAATGGCCACTCAAGACATTAACAACCTCGAGTGGGCAAAGCTCAAAGGGGACACACTGCTGAATAAGATGAATTAGGAGGTATTAATTACAGCTTCCAATTCCATCATTGTCTTTTCTTAATTGCATAAACTAAAACACACCTGTACAAAAACATTATTTCACCAACCTTTCCACCGCCATAGGTGAGGTCAAAGCTGCCGATGATGGAGTTGGCCACCATGAGTGGCACGATGTCTGGGCTGGCAGCACTGGCGCCCTCCACAGCCACGGCAACGTGTGCCAGAGGCACAACATCATCACGCATTCGGATCTGAGGAGCGGCAGGAAAGGAACAGATCAACAAAGCAATTAACCATGACTGTGAAAAAAATAATCCCTGCCCATGTTCTATGGTCTGTCTATCATGTACTACTACATGATCTCTCACATACTACTGCAAAACACTCTCAGCACATCTCACCTCGCTGCCTGTGAATCGGCAGGGTGACAACAAGGGGACGGCATCTCCCTCGTATTCAAACGACACTCCGCTGAAGTGAGATTTGGCCAAACCGACCAGCTCCTCGTGGTTCACACCTGTAGAGGAAGCACATCAGATAAACGCCAAGTCATTCCAGGAAAAGTGGAAATTCACAGAGTGCCTCCTCACAGTGTGTGTGTTAGGATGAAGAGGACCTACCTCCAGCAGCAGACAGCACCATGCGAGGGGCTTTGTAGTGGCTGCTGATGTAGTCCACTAGGTCCTGGCGGGTCAGAGTCCTGGGAGAATTGAATATAAGTATTGCTGGTAACTTACACAATGGTGCAGAATTTAATATAATATGCATGCAGTTCCTCTTGCCTGGCGTTGTTGGAGGGTCCCAGCACGCTGTGTCCTAGAGGAGTTCCCTGGAAGGCTGTGGCATGCAGCAGGTCAAGGCAAACCTCCTGCAGGTTGCCCCCGACTTCCTCTAGCTCACGCAGCACCACGCCCCTCTGCTGCTCGATCTCTGCCTCGTTCAGCGAGCAGCTCTGCACAACCTCTGACAGCAGCTCCACGGCTGGGAAAACACAGAGGAGTTGTTCACAGCTCAGAAACAGCGAAGATTTAAGTTACCGCCCGATACAGTATAACTCACCAAAACCACCTTGGTTTGTCTTTCCAACAATAACCAACTCTGGTTTGGTCGAAATAAGCCCTTATTTCACTGAGTTAAATCTGCAAAAATGTCGGCTCTGCATGTTAAATTAGCAAAATAAAATGACAAACATATTGCCACAAAAAAACAACAACAATGTACTCAGCCAATCGCCGACATATTTGTCCAATCGCTAAACAAATCACTAAACAAATATTTTAGCAGCTGCTTTGTATTTCAGGTCTTGTTCCTCTCGTCAGGTCCAGAGGCAGGGTGAGACCCCTGACCCAGGTTTTCAGAGAGGATCGTAGTCTACCCCTTTATAATGGCCACTCAAGACATTAACAACCTCGAGTGGGCAAAGCTTAAAGGGGACACTGCTGAATAAGATGAATTCACTTTAGGAGTTATTAGTTACAGCGAGTTCACATAGGGAACGGAAGCGCCGCGATATGTTAATCGTCTCACAAGCTGCAGCATCAGAGGCACATTTCTCCGCCAAGTAAGGCCAAATTATTAGGATTATTTCGCTGCTTGTAAGCAGGTCATCTCACCTTTGGGCAGGTCTTTGGCAAGGGTCTTCATGTAGTATGCAGTGTGCTCCCTGGAGGTATAAGCGCTCAGGTGAGCACCCATAGACTCCACCTGCTGCTCCAGGGCTGTCTGAGGGTGCTTCTTGGTTCCCTGGGGAGAGAGAACAAAAGGTAAATGGAAGGAGCTGTGCAATGGCATTGTTTGGCTAACAGGTAGAAATATCTAGGGATGTCACAATCATGAATTTTAGTTGACGATTGATTGTCCCACAAATAATTGTGATTAACAATTTAATTGTCTTTTTCTGTTCATTATATGCCGCACATTGGTGCTGTTGTGTTTGGCTTTGCAACTAAGCCATAAATCCATGTTGTTAATTTCAATGGCTGCTCATCAAAATGATGCGATTGTTGGAAAAGGAGTCTCAATTAATCTCCCAATATTTTGCGGAAACAGTGTTTCACCTGTTTCCTCTGCACATTGATTTATTTTAAATAGTTTGTTCTCAAACTGTTGAGAAGGCCGACATAATGTTACAAAAACGTGGTTCCAGACAGTTAATTAATGTAGAAGGAGGCTTGATTTTATTTTCAAAAGTTAACATTCAACGGGGAAACACAAAGCCAGTGTTTACCGTTCCTGCTTCAGCTTCCAGACCGTGGTCAGGAAACACAGGGGAGACTTTGTTTTGCCTCCAGGGCCGAAGTTGATGCTCACTTCAGGGTTACGCTGCACATTTACTACTACTAGATAACTTTACTGATAATTTCTACTCTGCTCCGACCGCCAACACCTGTCTGCTCTGAGCCACCATCACTCTCTCTCTCTCTTGCTCACTTGACCACACTCGCTATGCTCACACTACGCACTGAGCTATTTCTGAAAGGACCCAAGCTACTCTTATAACACCACGCTTCCATCTAAATATTTTTATGTGCTGACATAATTAAGAATAAACCTAATTATCTAATTAGAAAAGATGGAGGGAAGCGACAACTTGACGTACCTTGAAAGCCATGTGCTCCAGGAAGAAGCCTGCTCCGTTGTTCTTCTCACTCTCATAGCGACTGCCAGCACTGATCCACAGTCCAACCTATGATAGGGAAGAGATATGTGAAGAAAAGGGGAAATGTTATTGTACAGCAACATATACTATTCAATGACAGTGAAATAGCAAGTCTATCCTGTGCTAAATCAACCTCCTACATTGGTTGTAATTAATAGTCCCCGTATAATTCTTACAGTGCATGTGGCATGTCCAGTCTCCTCAGATGCGACCCTCAAACCGTTCTCCAGGGTAGTGAGGCGAGTTTCAGGGGCTCCCAGCAGGCTCTGGGCATAGCTGACTGAGGCCTGTCCACGCCTCAGAGACAGCAGGATGGGCTGGACGGGTAGAGACACCAAGAGGCAAATACTGTTAGCATAAGATGAATTTCAGCTAACATTAAACACATTGGAAGCAACTTTTATATATTTTCATCCTCCATAATATGAAGGCTTAATAGATGTTATTGTGGTCTTTGGTTCATCCATATATATATTACTGTAACTCAGTCTGGGCGAGTACTCATCCCACTGAACTCGTCCCTATTTTTCGTCTTCAGAAACGAGCATTAAGAATTATTGTGTTCATCAAATTCATTCATCTGAACCTTTGTTTTTCCAGTCTGGCATCCTCAGTGTTTATCAAGTTAACCAACTTCAGATCGCTTTATTTTATGTACAGCTCTCTGAACAGGACCCTTCCCTCATATTTCCATGAACAGTATTCCTATAATCAGCAATTCCACAATTATTCAACTCGAGATAACTACAAACTCAGACCTCCTACTTGTCGAACATCTCGGTTACAGTTTGGTTTAATTTACCGAGGTTCAGAGATATGGACCGCTCTGCCATCTCATATTTTAAAGTTGGCACAATATCAATTTAAGAAAACCGTTAAAGTATTATTTTTATCTCCCCAATGTTTTCCCTATGGATTATCTCTGTTAATTGATTACCAATAATGAGTTTTTTGATGATACAATAATGTTTCATCACTTTGTCTACTTGCATATATGGATGTCTCCTAGCGTGTGTAATCTTATCATTTATTCTTCTCTCTCTCTCTTTATCATCTTTTTAAGTATTTTATTCCCTTTTTATAATTGATTAAGGTATGCACTGGAGAGTGCCCTGATCAAGCCCCTCTGAGGGTGTTTAGCACCTCTCTATCACATTTGTTGTTGTTTATATAATATTAACTTGTATCTTTTTTTATATGTGTAAACAAGTAAAATCTAAAATCTAAAAGTCTGTGTCTGGGTCAGACTGTACTGAACACTTTAGGTCGATCCGTTCACATACAAATCAAGAGTATAAATATTTGGCATAGGACAACATCTAAACTGGGCTGCTGACATTGACACCACTGCCACCTTCTACTATCTGCTAATGACTAAAAATAGACAGAACCAGAATACAATATCAGTATATATCTATTCTATTCAGATGTAAAACATGTACAATTGTCGTGTTTAACACATCCATCACACTGCACTGTGAGGTAATGGATATCATTCTACAGTACTTTCATTTTCAGATGGTATTTTCAAAATGTAGGATTATATCTGAGGACAATCCAAAATGACATTGGCTGTTTATACAAATTTATACAAGAACACGTTGTGCAATGATTTGGGATCATTAAAAATATGGAAACACAGCTAATGCTTACGTTAGAATAGAATAGAATAGCCTGTCATTGCACAGTCTCCTATACAACGAAATTTAGGGGTGCTACAACTGAAGGTGCATTTGCAATAAAATCAAGAATAAAAACAACACGTAAGAACAACAGGAATAAATAATAATAATAAAAAAAAAAAAGAGCACTTAGGTCATAAAGAACAGATGATGTCACAGTTATAAATCAGGATGGGGTAATAAATAAATATATTGCACATGTTAGAATGTTGTGGATATGTTACTATTAAAGTAACTCAGTTGCCCCGTTACACAAATGATCTACAATCAGTGTCAGTGGGCAGTTTTCACGTTATAGTTTGACATGAAAGCACTTTATCAACCATCACATTTTGACAATCAACAAAAAGTAGCGTTACACTCCTGTCTCTGTCAGAAACTGCCTCTCCAAAGTCACCATGCCAACGCTGCTTAGCCAGGAAGCTCAGCTAACTGCGGTATGAGGACAAAGTGTCGAACCTTAACAGATACAGCTGCTGACCTTGTGAAACACCGAGACGTCGACCAGCTGATCTGCACAACACGTAACGTTATGTAAAGTGGACTTTACACCTTAAGTGATTGTTACAAGAACTACTGCCTAATTTGATAGTTGACCTTGCATTCACTGCTAGCTAACTAATGCTAACCGCTTAGCTAACCCCCCTTCCGTTTCTGTAGAGCTAGCTAGTTAGCATGCTAGCCTGTTAACTTAGCAGGCGGTTCATTACTTTCAGCGTTACTCCAAAACAAGGACAGTACCGGGGTTTAAATGTGTACTTACACTGCGGTTCTTGGCGAGGGTTCGACCCACGGTGCTCCCGACTCGGCACACGGACGCCGCCATTTCTCAGTACTGTTACAGGAGGTGGGAGGAGCTTCGGGTGATGTCGTGTGTCGCTTCTTCTTCTTCGCCGTCAGATAAAAATGTCAAATATCTCTTCAACTGGGAAATGTCGCCACCGACTGTCCATTGTGTGTAAGTGAAGGTAGTTAGATAGATAGATAGATAGATAGATAGATAGATAGATAGATAGATAGATAGATAGATAGATGGATGGATAGATGGATGGATAGATAGATAGATAGATAGATAGATAGATAGATAGATAGATAGATAGATGGATGGATGGATGGAGGGACGGACGGACGGACGGAGGGACGGACGGACGGACGGACGGATGGATGGATAGATAGATAGATACTTTATTGATCCCGAAGGATATTTAGGCATCCAGTAGCTTAAACAACAAGTCCCAACACCAATACACCTTAAAAAGAGATACAGTCGAATAGAATAAAGTGAAATAGAATAAAAATAAGATAACATAAGTAAAGCAGTTAAGTGACAGTGTGCCAATGGTAGTGCAAATAGTGCAAATAGTGCAAGAGTACTGAATACTCTTGCACATTACTGAATATAGCAGTGTACATTATAGTGTATGATTCAGTAGTGCAATGTAATAGTATAATAGTAGTATAGCTGTATAAAAATATAAAAATGGATTCAAATGGTTCAATGTTGTCATGTTTGAAAGACTTAATAGGACCTAATGATTAATGTTTTACTAGTTTTAGCCAAATTCTATCTTTCTTTGTTTCTTTCTTTCTTCATAGTTTACTAATTTTAGCCAAATTCTTTCTTTCATTCTTTCTTTCTTTCTTTCTTCATTAGGCAAAATTCATAAAGACCCCAGCCATTTTCATATACTATTATAATGAAACTCATATATTAAGTCCCTGAAACTAAAAAAATCAAAAGAAATTAGTGAGTGAAAAACAAGAGATGGCAATTTATTAAATTCTGACTTTACTAATTTCAAGCTGAAGGTGAATGATTTGGTCAGCAAATTGTCTTTTGAAAGTTTTTTTAGGCACTCAAGGTGCTGGTGGCTGCTTGTCCGGACTGTTTTGGAGCTTTAATCTCCAAAGACAAAGACAGACCTTTGTCCTTCTCTATGGTACAGAGTTGGACTTCCTCTGAGCAGACTTTTGGTCTCCTCTTCTACCAAAGTACAGAGTGCGACTTGGCACTAATGGGCAGGTGGATGGACTTCACCGTCATTGGCAGGTGAAGTGAGAAGGTTTCAATAGGGACGGGCACAGGAGGAAGAGGAGGAGGAGGAGGTGGTGGAAGCACACTGCTGATGTTTTTGAGCTGAGTCTCTGCACTCTTCAACAACCTCTTAGGAAGAAGTTTTACTTTTTCTGCTGCAGGTTTCTTCTCCTTGATGGGGCCGCGGTGTTTTGGTGCTGAACGGTTGGAGGACCTCAGTGGAGGAAGTCGGCGGGGACACCTGATCTTGGAGCCCTCAACAACGAGGTTGACTCCTACGTAATGTGGCACGTCTACTGCTGCCTAGAGACCAAAACGTGACATTTAAAGTAATGTATGTCACCCTCACAATGTGGGCCATTTGAATGTACACTATAACCTGAAAAGAAGGGATAACTCTTCCTTACCTGCCTATATATGAGCTGAAAGTCTCCAGTGTTTGCAGTGCGGTCTGCTCTCCGGTCGAGGACGACTCGTAGTGTGTCTTCCTGCACAGCAGTACAGAGGCGGGCTGTCACAGAGGTGGAGCGTGCCATAGTGGGACTCGCATTGAGTTCTATCAGCCATGGACGCAGGTCATGACCTAAGAAACACAGAACAAAATATCTAAGTGGTGATGATTCCTTTTGTTTCATAGTTTTGTTTATTAAAGGGATAGTTTGGGTGTTTTGAAATGGGGTTGTATGAGGTACTTATCCATAGTCAGTGTGTTACCTACAGTAGATGACGGTTGGCACGCCCCCAGTTTAGAGAAGCAGACAGGAGTTGGTCTACAGTTGCCTCGATCGGTTAGTTTGTTTGTGCTATTGTGTGACTTTTGTTAGTTCAGATTCACCCAAAAATTACAGTTAGAGTCTGGTTGATTTGGTGAGAGCGTCATCTACTCTAGGTAATACACTGACTATGGATAAGTACCTCATACAACCCCACTTCAAAACACCTGAACTATCCCTTTAAAGTCTAATCTAAATTAGAATTGAATGCCATGTTTAAGTTATTACCAATATACTTTTACAGCTCCTGAAAAAGCAGTTTTAGAATATGAGTTGATGCATGTTGAAACAAGCAGTATAGCATATTCTGTAATAGAGCATCATCTACAGTGATCCTACCATCCTACCTAACATGAAGTCAGCACCGTAGAGCTCAAAGGTGTTTTTGCGTGACTCCATCAGATCCTGTGTTGTCTGTAACGCGTGGATCACAGCCTCCTCCATCCCGGGGACTACCACCGTCTGCCACTGAGCCTCCCGGCCCTGGCTGGACAGAAAGGTCCTGAACTGCTCATCCGACCACATGTTGTCTGCTGGGATACAGCGATGGCGTTGCTGGGAGGGTGTCAGGTGCTTCTGGATGGAGTTATTGCACAGGTGGACAGAGCTGAAGGGATGATGGTAAAGAGGCCGAGATCGGAAAGAGAGACGAGAGGAAATGGATGATAGGGAATGGAGAGAAGTATAATGAGACATGATTTAAGACGGCATGATTAGAGAAATGACACAAGCCTCTCACTACTCTCCAGCTGCCTTCAAGCTATCTTCTCCGACCCCCTTTTTGCCATTCTGGGGTCTATAAGTGAAACTGCTCTGGTAGTGACAAATGGCCGGTGTATCTGGGTACTGTTCTGGCTAAAAAACTTATTTTGTAATTATGGAAGTCTGATGCTGTGCCTTCATTTGAGATGCAGCTGAGAGAGCTGGATGCGATCCTCCTTTTGGAGAAGCTTAAATTCAAGAATGCAGGATCGAGGAGGGTGTTTGATAAGGCATGGGGACCAGTGTTGAAATATATAAAAGGTCTGAGGGAGGGTTAAGGCGTGGGATGAATGATCGTTAATAATCCTGTATTAGTGGTAGCTGTATGTCTACTTAGTTGTTTTATAAATGTTTTTGTCTCTCTTGTATTGCTCTCTTGGTTTGTGCTCATATTTCCCAACATCTTGTCTTGCTTTATGACTACCTCGCCCATTGATGTGTATACAATTTGTCAGATAATTTCAATTTTACGTTCTTTTAAGCCGCTATAGAGTTATTTTTAGAAAAATGGTAAAATAAGATTGCTTTTATGTCCCAATCCATACGTCGATAATCTGCAATAAAAAAATTCTAAAAAAAACAACTATCTTCTCTTTGGCTATAGTAATATTTACCATGTTATCAGACCAAGACACATTTAGTAACAGGTATAATGACACAAAAAGCTCATCATGAATTTCAAAATTAGGCATGGGAGTAATCAGACACGCATAGAGAGGATGAGTAGGTAAAGTGTTTATAGAGAGTATTTAAGTTCTTTTTACAGTATTTACTTGACATATTTCTCATTTGTTGCTTATAATTTGTGCAACTTTGGTGGAGGTAGAAGCACTATTGTATATACTGTACTGTACTGGCAGGTGTTTTAAAGCAGTTTGCAGTTTTGGAGTTGATTTGAATGTTGCTTATTTTCATGCCATGCGCTGACACAAAATCAGATCTCCCGCCAAAAACA
The DNA here is from genome assembly GCA_916701645.2 of Sebastolobus alascanus. Classification (NCBI taxonomy): domain Eukaryota; kingdom Metazoa; phylum Chordata; class Actinopteri; order Perciformes; family Sebastidae; genus Sebastolobus; species Sebastolobus alascanus. The sequence goes on from CAKAOJ020000145.1 coordinate 254,197, forward strand.
AACAAGCATAACCATAACCTGTGTTGCCTTTCCCATACTCTGTATCTTCCTCTCACTTCCCTAAGTGAGAGGAAGATACGTTCATCTAACGTTCATCTGGTTTCACATCTGGTTTCACATCTGGTTTCACATCCAGAAATATCACTGTCTTACCTGTCCAGTGTGTCTAGCGAGTACGGCTGCGTACAGAAGCGCAAGTAGCACTTTTTATAGAACCACACAGTCAGAGGGTTCCAGTCGGTGACCAGGAACCACTGCCGCACGTCAAATTTGGTGCCGTGGACCAGCAAGGGGCGCTCCAGGTACTTCTGCACCACCCACTTGCTTTCCCTGATCAGGGTTGGATCACCGTCCACCAGCTGGAGGATCTGATCCAGACGCCTGGCGCATTTGATACCTGGAAGGCAGGTGTGACAGGTCAGACTTTTGTCAGATATTATATGAACTGTTTGTGTCTGACTTCTCACCTCTGCCCCTGGACTTAGCTCCAGGTTTGATAATCCAGATGTTGTGTATGCCGTCTATGTCCAGCTGTGGACTGACCTTCGCCAGCCTCTGTAGCACGGCTTTGCAGCAGGACACAAAACGATCGCTGTTCTCGACCTCTGCTCCTCCGCTGAGCAAGGAAACAGAGAGAGGGAGGGACTGTAGTGAGATACTGGAGAGCACTTTGGTTTCCTTTAATATCTCTCTCACATACACACAGTACTCACTGAACAACACGATAGTAACTGTTGATAAACTCTGCCCACTCCTCCTTTGTAAGTGTCTGTGGTGTCTCCACGTTTATGTCTATGTCGCTGTGCTCCAGACTCTCTAGAAACTCCTGGCATACTTTGAGTGCGCTGTTAATCATTTGGGAAAGGTCCACCGGTCTAGATAACCGTTTGCTTCGTTTCCTCGCAGCCCGAATGTTGTGGCTCGTTCCCTGCTCCCTCTCCACAATGTACTTCAAAAAACTGGTGCAGGCTGTCCTCCTGTAGTCCTCTACACACAGGACAGAGACGGGGAGGCAAGTATTGTAAGCTTTCTAGTAGAAAGATGCTGGAAATACATTAAAAAGAGATAATTTGATGGGCCGTAAAGTCAGATCTGTTACCAATGAAAGCATGCTTCTCATCCTGTGCTCCGAGTCTGTAACAGCGAGGGAAGAAGGTGTCGGGGTCAGCTGAGTCAAACCAGTGCAGGTTCCTCAGGTTCACACACAACCCCACCTGACAAAGAAAAGACAAATATCAATGGTGCGTGTGACAGGAGACAACTGAATCAGCTGATTGGACTGTTATCAGGCCATTAAATAGACGTTATCGTTGGTTATAAGCCCCATACACTGTAGATGAGGGTCAGTAGGGCCCTGCTACACCCAATATTAGGTTTTATCATCTATTCACATGGTCGATCACCAAAAGAAGGAATACAAGAAGACAACAGCGACCTCTAGCGACCTTAGTTAATTATGACAGGAGCAGAACCGGAAGTCAGGTGCTGTAGTATACCGTAGACAGCGTTGCCAGATGTACAGTACGATAATTATCGTATTTGTACAATAATTATGCTCTCTGTACAATGTACGGTCAATAATGCCCAAAAGTGCCATAAAGTACGATAATTTTACCATTTTGTGATGCTTAAAATTAGTAGTTGGTTTTAGTCTGCACTGTCTCATTTGAAATCATTTCCATATGGATCCTACGTCTGTGTTTACGCTTCTTTTCTCACGTTTCCAGCCAATCATGCCTGGTGTAAGCTAGGATGTTGATGAGCATGACTCGCGAGCACGGCTGCTCAACGCCCATTTGAAGAAAGTTTGCACAAGAGATAGCTTTGAATGCACCAGTAAGCCCTGTTATTAATTTAATTAGCTTAGTTTATGGCCTTAACTGTTTTCATGCGGAATAAGAACAGGTTTCCAGACATACTGTCAAATTGTCAGACTTATGGACACATACCCCTTCGTCAGCTTGTTTTTTTTTAGTTTTTTTTTAAATAAAACGATGTGGGTAGTTTTGTAGGTGTGTCAAAAAGTTGTTTAGATTGGTGTTTTGTAAAATTACACATTTACTCCTATTTGTTCTCGTGGTTATGACTCGCGAATGATCATTTTCCTCAAAATATGATAAGTTTAAGCCTCTGGTATGATAGTTTAACGTTTCTCATCTGGCAGCACTGAGTGTGAAACTCCATGTCAGGTGGACGTCAGGGGCAAATGATGGGGCACAAAACACAGGGTTTTCACCCAGGCAAGCAGGGTTTGCATCCGGTGTGAAACCAACAACGTGTCGTGTTCACAAGCATTAAGTTTCACTTCTGCTTGGATAACATAGTTATTTTAAGCCAAAACACTATGTTTTCCCCTAAACTTTAAGCGTTTTTCTTGCCTAAACCTAAAGAAACTGTGTGTTCAAAACACAACTTTTCATTCAGTATTACGTGTTCTAACATGTTGCTTTCACTTTGACAATGTAGTAGGTGTAGTAGGCCCCTACTGACCCACATCTATGGTGCATAGCGACTGATAATGCCTGTTATTAATGGCCTGATAACAGTCGAATCAGGTGTTTTTTGCTGTAAGAAATGATGACAGCATATAAATGTACCTTGGTGGTGAAGCTGCCTGCTTTTGTAAAATGATTGGTCATCTGTTCTTTTTGCAAGCTGTTGGTGTCGATGGCATCTCTGCGGTTTGTCCAATAGAAATAAACCATTTCGTTCCGCACCAGGCGAGACTGCATGAGAAGAAGGAACGGATGAGAGCTGAATCTGTTTATGAACCTTACATTTCCAACGTGTATAACAAGGTAGGCAACAATCTTTCACTTGCTGTGCCTGTTTAGCCTTATGTTAGCCTACGACCTTAAACGTTATTTTTACCATGAAGCTATGTAGCCCAGTTGGATCCTGCTCTTTTTCCACATTGTCTGAGTTATCTGAGAAGATGGAATAATGTTAATAAATGATGCGACATAGACAGATATCCACACCCAGTATTAATGTGATTTCTGAAACTTTCATCCAGCTCACCGTCATCTTCATCGCTGTCGCCAGCATCATTAGAGCTGGCTCTGCCCTCATCGCTGTGACGCTGGTGAGCGTGGTGGTTCGGGCGGTGCATACGCTGCTCCACCCAGCCTCTGGCCCTCAACGCTGCCCTGATGACGGGGTAAGGGCCCTGGACATAGAATATCTTATGCATCTGAGAGGAATGAAAGCAGATACCTAAGTAATGGACAATCAGAGATGTTTGTGACCACATAAATGTCGTATATATCCAGTAATGTTAACTCACCCTGACAGCTTTGTCTGCAAGGGCTTTGGCTGTCCTCAGTCTCTCTGGGTTACGAGCAGGTAAGCTGACAAAACTGCGTCGAGCTTTGCCCTCAGCAGGTGTACCTGACAAATCTGTTGAGTAAATTATACTGTTAGCTGTCGAGAAAGCTCATCAGAGACGACACCGTTCATGCAGTACTATATATACCGAGTGAACTCATTCAGCTTGTCGACCTGCAGGTTAAACCTACTTGTTTGCGAGCTTTTGCCTTCATCTTGGTTGCATTGCTGGACCACAGCTGTGACCTTCTGATCCCTGGACGGACCTCCTGTCTCTCCTGCAGTAACAGTAGGATTGTTACAGTACAGTATACAGTATTTTGGTACAATGGCTCGTGTAAATACGTTTGCAAACTGAGCCAGAAGGCCATGTTGTATGCTTGGAACAACATAAATGGCATAGCCCTCTTCAACACGTAGCAGTCTAGTAAATATATTTACTAGTGTATTTACTAGTATATTTACTAATATTCACAAACACCTGCAATTTCTTTCTAACATTTGCAACTGTAATATATCTATTACAAAACAAAACATCCACAAATTTGCTAATGAATAAGATATACGCCTAAATAAACCACATATAACTGGAGAGCACATAGATGTAATATACTGGCAAAGCCAAAGATAATGTAACTACAGATTAAGGCTTGACATCTTCAGTTTGGAGCCAAAAAGAGCAAAGTCATAAAACTTTAATACGTGGCTTCTTTGTTCAAACATTTGGCCACGTGTCCTGAGTGTGACCTAATGATTAATTTAGCATTCATGATCTATAAGGCGACTCAATGAAGGCAGTCCATTGGAGGTGTGAAGTCATACAGAAGTTGCCTTTCAGTCTAGAAATGGGTCCCTCAGCAGCAAGTTACAACAGTAGAACCCAGAATTTCTCCTACTGATGGCCCAATCTGTGATTTTTTTTGACAATATGAAGTCATGAAATAACAGAGTTAAAATCGGAATATAGGCCTGTGTCACTGCTACAAGAATTGTCAATCAATTTGGCAGTAGTCGATGGTTCCCATCTTAGTGATTTCCTTGTTGCTATCTGTCTCTCACCAGTGTCTGGGCGTGGTGTGCAGCGTCCATCAGTAGCCGGGTGTCCCTCCTGGCCCAGCTGGACAGACTGTTTGGAACTGGTGGCCTCCATACTAACATCGGCTGTCATTCTTCAGGGGAACCTTTTCTTTGGCTCTGCTTCATGGCACACAGCAATAAGTTCAATATTTTATGTTACAAGCACTTACTGACAGTCAGCTTTAGACTGGTAAGTTTAAATATCTGAATTTATGAGGAGTATGCAAGTCATTTTCTGAAAGCTTTTAAGATCAATTACTTGAAATGTAGGCTACAAATGCTGTCAAAACGATTCCAAATGCAACTTAAATAAAATGACCCTCTGTTTAAAAGTATATAAGTGGTATTAACATGATTCAAATTGAAATGTGTTTCTGTTTATCACTATGAAACAGAGCTCAAGTATTTAGGTTGAAAAGTTTTAGTATACAAAGAGTTCCTGTGGGATCTAAGAGTAGAAATGGTAGTAAGCACATGCTTAATCGGTGTTAAAGTTTGAGAACCCCTGTTGTAAACAACTGCAGGTGTAATGCATCTCTGGTCTTGTAGATCAGTCTCTCTCCAAGTGCACTGGAATATAAAGTGGGTCAAATTGCTCGTTTGGCTACACCTGTCAGGTTTATACCTAACACCCAGGCAGGGTGTGATACTCAGTCTGATTTCCTTCAGTTACCTGTTGAGCAGAGGCCCAAAACAGGACACATATCCCAACAACTAAAATGCAATCTATAATCTGTTTAATATATGTAGATCACTCACATCAGCCTATGCACAGTATACACACAATATTTATTCTAATAATAATTAATATTTACAATAAAGCCACCACAGGCTAGAAGTCCTTTTTTTTAAACTAACACCAGCAACACAGTCACAACCTTCTCATTATTATTAACTATACTTAATAACTTACTGGCAAAGTAGCTACAGAACCACCAAACACTTTCTCCTCGACTGGAATATTAGCCTGTGCTAGGCTACCATTCTAAGCAAAGCTTTGACCTCACGGTTTGGTGTTTGTTCCTCTTACCTGCTGAGGTCCACAGGTGTATTAACTCCGGTGCCGGTTGAGTTTCACCGGAGGAACGCGCCGTGAGCACTGACTACCTGTTTATTGTTACCATGGCAACCGTTGGACAGCTCCTGATGTCACCACGGTATCTGTAGACAGACACCAACGTTACAAAAAAAGCTGCAAAGACTTTCAATATTTTAAAGGAAATTTTTATTTAATTTGAACTCTGAAAGAACTTAAAATGAATGGACTATTGAATTTGGATTTGTGGATGTGGTATTTAGCGAGTTATAATAAAATATTTATTATAAAATATTTTCCTTAATTTTCCATCTTACAATCAAACACACCAAACAAAACATCCTTAAAACAAAAATAAAAATCTGTAATGAAAAACGACCAAACTGTCTCTGTATGAGAACAATTCCAAAACGAATGTGAAACATTTTCATCTGCTTTAATAAAAAAAAAAGAAAAAAAAGAAAAAGAAAAAGAGCATTCAGACTCAATGTCCCGTTTGTATCTCTTAAGGAAAGATTTTGCTGGGTAGAACTTGTAAATTAATTTTAAACGTAACTTCTCTCATTATATTAGTGAGAAATATAATCATACCCCCAAACACCCTCTCTCTCACTATGTGCAATAAATAAGTGCAATAAAAAAGTGCAATACTTCGATGCATACTTCTGTGCAATATAAAAATAAAAAAAAAAAAAAGAAATGCCTGTGCAATACTTGTATATATTACCATACACCAAGTTTTCCCTTTATTATTATACTGTATATTATTGTAAATACACTATTATTTTTATTTTTATTTTCGCTTTATTTTATTATGTTATTCTTTGCTACTTAACCTACTGTTTTTTTTCTTAATGGAGCTTCCCAGCAAAAAGCATTTCACACGATTTTACCTGTATAACCGGCGTGACAATAAACATCTTGAATCTTGAATCTTGAATATTAAAATATTTGAATATTTTCTATGTTCTGGCGCCATCTCGGGGCTGCTGTACGTCACGGTGTCACGCAGCCTGCCCTCTGCCCGGGCAAATCCCCGCACTACTTTCATCAGTCTACATCCGCGCTCACAGCATCAACACATACAGCTGGCTAGCTTAGCTAATAACTTAAATAACTTTACGACACATATAGTACCAGAACACTGGAAAACAGGTAAGCAGAGCAACGTGTTTAAACGCTTTACGTTACAGCCAGTGGAAAGGAAATGTTTTGTTTCCCTGAAATTAACTCAAGCTAACATGCTAAACACCAGAAGAAATGTTAACTCACCGTTGTTAGCTTAACATTCGTTAAACCTCTTTCTCAGGTGACTGAAGAGTTTTAAAAATGTGTGGAAGAACCGCGTGTACTCTGGCTCCGGACGAGGTGAGCCGAGCCTGCAGCTACAGAGACCGGGGAGGGCAGCGGAGGCAGCCCCGCTGGAGGGAAGGTGATGCGGACAAATACAGACCCTCTTACAACAAGAGCCCTCAGTCTATGAGCCCAGTCCTGCTGTCCCACAGGCACTTTGATAAGGTGAGATAACTGTGTCTTGTGTGAGATTCATCAACATATTCAAGTGAAGGACGCCACAATATGTGAAGATTGCGCCTTATAACGGATACTATCAAATCTGTAATGATTAAATAAGGACACACATCAATATACAGTGCAATTCAATGCAACAACACCACAAATAGGAGCTAAAATCCACAGACATAAATCATAAAGTCTTCTCTGTCACAGCCTCAATATGGACCAATGTAAGCCCCCAAAAGGTAGTATGTACTGTAGGGTTATTGCATTGAATAGCATTATATATTATAGCCAGGGTATGAAATTAATACCTGCCACCTGCCAAATACAGGTTAAATTTTGTCTGTGACAGGTAAAAGTTTCAGGTCAACTGCCACCATGGCAGATAGATTATCTTTATATTGAGAAATATTATTCTTAAAAAGAAATTAGCAAAAAGTAAAAAAAATAATCAGGGGTTAGGGTTGCATTATATATACCATATTTCTACAGTCTGGTACAACTGACTCAGTGTTTACTATTCTAAAGCGTTTTAAATAGATTTCAGAAGTGGCAGACAAAAAAAATAAGTAGCCCGTAGAAATGTTCAGTGACCTGCCACAAAAACTTAATTTCAGACCCTGATTGTAGGTGCTCATGTTATTGTGTTCACTATGTTTCAGGATGCTCCTGTTGATGAGTGTGTGTTGGCCTCCATGCGTTGGGGTCTGGTACCTGCCTGGTTCAAGGAGAAGGACCCGAGCAAGATGCAATACAGCACCAACAACTGCCGCAGTGAGAATATACTGGGGAAGAAAACATACAAGGTGCATATACAGTCTGAGGCACCGCCAAGCTGTATTATCTTTCCTGTTGTATGTCTTGTTCCTTATGCACACAGGAGTGTCTAATCACTTTGTCGTCTCCCCAAAGGAACCGATGATAAAAGGGCAGCGCTGCGTCATCCTGGCTGATGGCTTCTATGAGTGGAGGAGGCAGGAAAAAGACAAGCAGCCTTTCTTCATCTACTTCCCTCAGACTCAGGGAACCAGTCAGGAGAAGACAGAGGGAGAGGATGACCCCACGACCTCAGCTCGCAATAAGGAGAATTCAGAGACAGCGTGCCCTCCGGAGGAGGAGGCCTCCCCTGACCTGACAGAGGTTCATATTGGGTTTTCCATAGCAATATAAGCACCATGAACATTTGCTTTCATCCAGAGTGGAAGTAGAGAGAATGCAGCTGTGGCGGAAATTGCCACGGCTGAAAATATCCTGTGTGGGAGAGCAGCTAAAGCAAAAATGTGCATGTGTCCACCAGGTGTTTCTTTAGCATTCAACATGATTTAGTTTTGATGCTGGTGCCAGGCTAAGGATTGTAAAAAATCACAACCATACCAACAAAATATCACATTTTTCATAAAATCTGCTCTATGCTGTGTGTTTGCCAGGGAGGAGAAGCAGCAGGTGAGTGGACTGGATGGAAGTTGCTGACTATGGCCGGACTGTTTGACTGCTGGACTCCTCCAGATGGGGGAGAACCCCTTTACACGTACAGTGTAATTACTGTGAACGCTTCCCCAAGCCTGGATAGCATCCATGATAGGTAAGGATAGGTAATTGGCTCTTTTTTCTCCTCCATTAGTGTCTTTATGAAATCCTAAATTACTGTGTGGTTGTGTTTTAGGATGCCAGCAGTCCTGGATGGAGAGGAAGAAGTGAGAAGATGGCTGGATTTTGGGGAAGTGAAGTCTCTAGATGCCTTGAAACTGCTGCAGTCTAAAAACATTTTGACTTTTCATCCCGTCTCCTCACTGGTAAACAACTCTCGCAACAACTCTCCAGAGTGCCTTCAGCCGGTGGATCTCAACAGCAAAAAGGTATCAGATTTACTGTGGCATTTCTCTCACTGTGGTTGGAAATGTAAGTGTCTGGCAAGTAGAGAGGTTTAAGCTGACAAATCTGACCCTTGACCCCCTAGGAGCCCAAACCCACAGCCAGCAGTAAGATGATGATGAGCTGGCTGACGAGCAGCGCACCTTCAAAGAGGAAAGAGCCCAACACGTCTGAGAGTAAAGAAGAGCAAGAAAGCAAAGCAGAGGGTCAGTCGAAGTCTACAGGAGCACTTCAGCAGTGGCTACAGGGAGCCAATAAGAAACCAAGAACCAAGTACTGAAAACTCGGCAGTAGAGCTGCAACGATTAATCGATTAGTTGTCAAATATTAAATTAATCGCCAACTATTTTGGTAATTGGTTTGAGTAATTTTTTAAGAAACAAAAATTCAAAATTCTGATTCCAGCTTCTTAAATGTGAATATTTTCTGTTTTCTTTACTCCTCTATGACAGTTAATTGAATATTTTTGAGTTGTGGACAAAACAAGAGATTTGGGAAACACTAATTGACATTTTTCACAATTTTATAGACCAAACAACTAATCGATTAATCGAGAAAATAATCAACAGATTAATCGACAATGAAAATAATCTATTAGTTGCAGCCCAACTCTGCAGTGTTTAAAACCATTTAGGCATTATTTATTCTACTTTACTATTTTGACAGTTTTGAGAAAAATGTACTTTTGCTTAGTTACCAACAGTTTTAAATGTAATAAAAAATGCTACACATACTGTTTCCTTTCAAAATGTTATCAATAAATGTCAGAAATAAACACAGCATGCTTTATTCAAGACTTTTATTACCCTTATTACTTGAAACGCAGAGAAATTTCGAAACAATGTAGATGCTATGCATTTATCATATTAATAATATAATAATGATGAATGCCGATACTTCCCCCCCACATTTTTTTTTCTTCTTTCAAAGTTACAGTATGTATGCTATCTCGTAATCTATAATGCATTTCAAAGATTTAACATAATACGAACAGACAGTTAAAGATCTGATCGGTTAAAAGAAATGTCAAGCACTTAAATTGTTTGCCAACACGAGCAACTGGCAGAGTCGGATATGGAGATTTACAACACAACTTTTAGCCTTCCCCCACACAATGATTGAGAGGTTTGCAAATATACAAAGTCTTGCAATAGTTGACAGTAAAAAGAAAGGTACTAACTAATAGTACTCCGTTATGAATGATATTTATACTTGAGAAAAATCTCTCCTCTGCAGGACTATCGGGGTAGAATGACATGCTGTCTTCATGGTTCATTCCCACGTCAAATGTTGTACCAAGAATAACTAATTACAAAATGAACCTTCATTTCCCCCAGTAGAGGAATAGCGTGTTACACTCACATCTGGATTCACACGATGTCCTCAACCTGAGCTACATTTATTGTGGTTCCAAAATGAGATGTCTGAACAAGTCTTCAGTAATTGTGGATGACAGCAAAGTGCAAAAAAAAAAAAAAAAAAACTTGTCATGGAACTGGATTTTCAATTCTGTGCCAATTAACAAGAACCTGCAGGCAGCATATTAATGTGACCCACATGCACCTTCACATATTCTGATCCTTCACTACTTCAGTTCCCACTTCTTTTTTTAGACTGCATGAGGTAAAGTGAAAGCACGGTAACAAGTGTTTTTGAGAGTCAAACAAATTTAAGCCACAACACAAATGAGTAAAAATGGGGGGGGAGCAGTGTTTCCTCTATTCATGCAGCAGTGGCGGGCCGTGAAAGTAAGAAAACAACCACCACTGCTAAAGAAACTTTGATTTAAAAAAAACAAAAACAAAAAAAAAAGGATTAGTTTTCTAACTTTACTCATCAACACAAACATGTAGATATAATGCTTCGATTTACCAAATAAAAGCAGTTAGAACCAAAACTGGGTGTGAAAGCAGCGATATACATGGAACTGAAAATGAGCCCGAACCACCACCGCCATGAAAAAGTACGTGTGGAAACACTGGGAAGTAATAAGCATCGTACAAGTAGAATTCCATGATGTTTCCTTAAGGTGTTCTTTGGGCTAGGAGACTCGTATTTTATACAAAATGTGTGTTTTGTATACATAAGGAGGTGAGCGCAGCATGTTTGTGTGTGTGTGTAGTAGTATACTCAATGAGTGGGATGCTGCTTCTATGTTGGGCATTAGGGATTACCACAGTGGGCCATGGGATAAGGGATATATAGACAAGGCAAGACAGGGTAGTGAGGGCAGTGACAACCCCCCCCGCCCCCCGAAGATCTTCAGAGTCCTCAGCAGCTGCAGGTCTCCGCTGACGGCTTGGCTCGCTCGTTCCTGTCCAGCTTTATCGGCTCCGGGAACTCGTTGTACAGCTCCACTTCGGTCTCCTGAAATCAGACAATATAGTTGCTTCTCGCAGCTTTCACAGAAACAAATGCAGAAAAACATTATTTCTCAACATTGGTCAATGGACTGGTATTTATATAGCGCCTTTCTAGTCTTCCGACCACTCGTAGCGCTTTACACTACATGCCAACATTCACCCATTCACACACACATTCACACACTGATGGCAGAGGCTGCCCATCAGGATCTAATCTAAATACTCATTCACACACCGATGGCCTTCGGGAGGACATTTGGGGTTAAGTCTCTCGCTAAGTAGGTCTTGTTAGGTATCTTAAGCATCTTGGAGGAGCCGGGGATCGAACCTCTTACCGGTAGACAACCCGCTCTAACTCTGAGCCCCGCATTCAAGAGACTAAGTCAAACTGTCAGAATAGGATTTCTTGCTGGCCTCCGTTACCTGTTTAAGGGCGTTGCGTGCGATAGTCTGGAAGGCCTGCTCCACGTTGATTGCCTCCTTGGCGCTGGTTTCGAAATACGGGATGTTGTTCTTGCTTTGACACCAAGCCTGTGCCCGCTTGGTTGTTACCTGAAACACAAAGGAGATGATGTCCTACTTAGAAACATCAGACACAAAGAGCACGACTGTTTAATCCAAGCTATTTTCAACACTTCTAAAGAAAAATTTAAAGGCGGGGTTGGTAAACAGTTTAGAAACAATCAATAAATAAAATGCTCTGACACAAAAAAAGAAAGAAAAAAAAAACGGTATCTGTGTCTGTCGCAGGACTGTAATAAACCCGTCCAATCATTTAATTCAGCCCGAATGTAATGATTGGACGGGCTACCTGCCTGCACGCACTCTGCCTGTGCACTCATTGCGCACAAGCCCCCAAGAAGGGGGATTGACATCACGTGCAATGATGCCATTGGGCCCAAAAATACTTTTTCCCATAGACTTACGTTGGGAAAGAGACATCTGTAACTCTGGATAATTTTTTAAACTTCCCAAACTTCCCAGTACGAACACTTGAATAGTCCTTATTTGTAAAGTTGTAAAATGCACTAATAGCTGAATCCAGAGTTATTTCCCTTCCTCCATTCATGTGAATGAGACCCAGACCTCGGCTGGAGCGAAGGCTGGGAGGCGGAGTTAAAGGAAAACACTACTGTTCCTGCTCTATGGGCCCGATGGATGCGGGAGATCGCCGGATGATCCGGGTACTTTATCACTCGGCAGTCGAGCCATTTTGGCTTCATGAGCCACTGAGCATATACATTACATACATCCATGATTGCGCGTCATCGAAATCTTCTACAAGCTGCTAGCTTGACAGCTGTGAGAACTAACAATAGTCATGTTCGTTCTTTACGTTCATTATATGTTTATGGTCATAATGATAATAGTGGGGGGGGGGGGCTTTGGAGGGAGGCCTGAAGCCGATTAGCGACTTTCTCGCCAGATTTAGGGACTCTTGGAGCTAGTGCTGCTAGCTACTTTCATTGGAAAAGAGTTGGCAACACAGCTCGGTTTTTCTGTTGGATCATTTAAAAAAAATCTAGCGTACTATTAGTTTCTCAACATCGCCAACCCTGCATTTAAGGCCTCAAAAATGACTAACCACAACTGTACATTTCCTTGAAAAAAAGGTGCAAATGGTGCACATAATGACACCCCTAGCAAACATAAGTGTGATTATCCGGACCCACCTGTCTGTTCTCCAAATCGATCTTGTTGCCCAGCACCACGAAGGGGAAGTTCTCCGGGTCTCGAGGGCTGGCCTGGATCAAGAACTCGTCCCTCCAGCTGTCTAAAGTCTTGAAGGTGTTGGGTGCCGTCACGTCAAACACCAGGACGCAGCAGTCCGCTCCACGGTAGAACGCTACGCCTAAGGACTGGAACCTCTCCTGACCTGCTGTGTCCCAAATCTGAGATACAGAACAGAGACGACACGCCGTGTTTACATGCACAAAATAATCAGATTACTGTAAATAAAGAGATCAAGGTAATACGTTGACTGTAGTGTTTACATGGTTCACATTAACGAGATCTTCCTAACACTCCGTCTGTTTTTTTAAGAGGTTAATTAAAAATTAATACAGTCTTGTGGAGAATCGATCCAGTATCACACAATATAATAATGTGATACTCATGTGCATTGATATTTTCTTACGCTCCTAGTTTACATTAGGACATCCTCCGTAGATTTCATTAGTGTGCAAAAGTAACCAATTTCATTCCAATTTTTTTTTAATCACTAAAAAGAAACATTTACATTATTGATCCTTAAAGTGGATTTATCTGTGTTAAATAAATATGACTGTTACGAAACGATTGTGGTTAGGAAAATACACATTTGAAGTTAAAGTCTTAAAAATGTGTTTTCCTTAATGGATATATATAAATTGCTTTTACAGAACATAGAAAGAAATTATGCATTGACTATGGTACACTATTAAAACACTTGGCAGTCCATTGTTAGTGTGGGGGATAGGAATTAGCATTTTCTTTTTATGACAAAACATTTGCATTCTTGGATTGTTTTAGATATGATTATTGTGTTTCGATGGTACATAAGCCAGTTTCTTCTCCTTACCTGCATTGTGACGAGTCTGTCATCCACCATGACTTCTTTCGTCAGGAAATCAGCACCTATTGTGGCTTTGTACTGGTTACTGAACTTCTTATTCACATACTGGTTCATCAACGAGGTCTTCCCAACTCTAGGAGGAGGAAATAATCACCGGACAACATTCAGATGACGGGCAGAAACAAGTGAAACACAAAAAAGTCACTGTGTTGGATTAATTGGTGAAGAACAGTAAAGGTTCTTTGCTCGCTGTATGAGAGTGAGCATATTATTATCAGACAAGATTAAATTAATGTTTTCTTTACAATAAACCATCAGGCGTCGCTCTTTACTGTTGTCCAACCCCTTTAGCTTTGTCAACACTCACCCGGAGTCTCCGAGGATGATGACTTTGAGTAGTACTTTCTTCCTTGACGTCATTGTGCCACAGCTGTAAAGACAAATAAGTAGATTAGAGGGGAGAAGAAAACTCTGAATAGAAGCAGGACGACGTCGAAATTGCTCAATCAAGATGGATCCAGCCATGCCCTAGTGGTGATCCTTCTGATATGGGCCAACAGGTTTCACTGAGAGATGATAAGGCCTGTGTGCATCTAGAAATACACTCCAAAGAAACGGGCCTGTTCTAGGAATGAAACCAAGTGCAATGTCTCCCATACGTGCATTTCCTTCACTCCATAAACAAAGAAAAATAGAGTAATACGGATAAAACAATATGCTGCACCGCATTGTACCACGAGGCTCTAAATACAATTCATGAAACAAACAATTCACTACGCTTTTTTTCCACCCTTTTCCAAAATATGTTGAACAATGGCAGTGCTATGGCTGTTGAGCCGAGATGACATCTGCTGTTTTTAGCACCACAGCTGGTTGTTATTGTTAAACTGTAATGCATTGATTTTGTGATATTTATATATTTATACAAACCATTCAATGGAGAAAAAAAGGACATTGTTTCATTCCCCACATACAATTCTTGTACCTTTATAAAGCTGAACATTACAGTAAATTGAAAACAAAAATGGAACACACACCCAGTTACTCCAAAACATACTAAATGGAAACATGAATCGTATTAATAATTAATTTCATGTCATATGCTGTATTGCATCATGACGACTTCCCAACTGAGACCTGTATTTGTCCTACCAAACAAACAGGCAGGTGTTGCACTTCAATCATTATCTACACACAGATTTAGGGATCCATCGATACCGGATCGGATATCGGTGACAATGGGGCCGTTCTATTAAGTTCAGTTCTATGTTTATATACTATATACATTATTTACTGGAATTTTAATTACCTTTTAAGTTTTGACCAATTTGTTGCTGCATTAAGAAGCTTTACACCTGATATGTTATTATCTTAATAATGAATAAAAATTCAGTAAATTTATATCTATGTATTTATTTGTTACATTTTGTTTTACAAAGTTAGGAAAGCAATGTTTAAGTCAAGCCTGATGTTGCCTTACACATAAAAGAATGATCCCAGTCACTTCCACACAGTGAGGCATACAGCTGATAAATTAAACACTGTTATCAGATCGGTTCTCGGTATCGGCCGATACCCAAAGCCCAGGTATCTCTGTCAGGTCTGAAAAAGTCGGATCGGTGCATCCCTACATCGATTTTAGTAAAACTACAAATAAACAGCTCCAACATTTGTTAAATTTGGTCAAATAGGTACTCTCATTATAGGACTTAGCTATCCTCAGCTCTTCTTCAAATGTAATCACCCATCCCCCATTGATTAATCTAGATTTCCTTAATATAAGGTCCCTGATAAACATCTCTAAATTCAACCTCCAAATTTGTCCACTGTGTTTTTCACATAATGTCGTGCTGAAATGTGTCTTATTCATTGATAAAAAAAATCTGAAATTGCAACCACATGTCTGTTAATAAATGATCTGGATCATCACAGATACAGATTATTTTTGTACAAAAATCCGAACAGTCTCATATTTCTGCCTGCTCAAGACATCACCAAGCATTTCCGACTTTGCCCGAGTGTGCTGTGTGATAATAAACCACCTCATACAGCTGTAATGACCAAAGTCCAACTCTATTACCGATGGGCTTTACATCACTATTCCTTTTCAGGCTAGACCTTGGAGAAAGCATTACCGAAAAAAAGAAAATCAGTCATAGGTTTTTTTCTCCACACATCACTTGAGGTTTACAGAACACTTTAGGCGAAAGAAAAGCCACGTATTGAATCCACATCAGTGCTGTTATGAGGACAAAACCAGCACAGAGAGCTGTCGGTGCGTCGGCTCCCATAATCTGCACCCCATGACACTGTGTCAGGAACTGGTCACATGGTTTTAAAACACAGGACTAACGGAACCATGACTTGGCAGGCATGATTAGCACAAGCAAAATGCTGTAGTTGCAAACAATTCACACACACCGGTATAATCCACAGTTATGATCAATCTGTCGACCCTATGTGGTTTGTACATATTCACACTTTGTATATACTGAAGCAGAGAGTCCTGTCTCAACATTTAACCCTAACAACCATTAAAGACATCAAACCCACTTGGGTTAGCAGGGGTAGAATAAACATTACATTTGGATATATCAAACGCTAGATAGGTAAGCAAACGCAATAAAACAACGACACACAGCTTGGTGAAGGGTATTATTAAAGCCAGACGTTTTTACACACCGTGTCAACTAACAATTAGCACATCAGTGACACTTCTTTAATTTAAGCTAACGTTTTAGTTAGCTAAGCAAAGGTTTTATTAACAAATGTGAAACTTAGTTGACACACAGCTATATCGTTAATATATATATTAGTTAGTAAGACCCAATGATTAAAGTCTCCACAAACAACCAACCTGGGCGATGATCCTGCGGTGAGAAAAGATAAAAAGTGGACTTTTCTTCTGCCTCGGTTGGAAGCTAACAGGCGAGCTAAAAGGCTAGCGGCTCCTATAAAGGTCTGCCGTGAGAAAAACAACACGTCGACAGCTAAATAATCTCAGACAGCTAGCCTCGCAGCTATCCCTTCTTATCAAAATCAACACTGCCGATGTTTATCTCCCTTCGTGTAACAGTGGCGATTTGGTCTGTTTCGCCCCCCTGTTCCCGTTGACGCTTGCTTTTCCTCTCAAGCTAACGTGCTAAGCTGCTAGCCGAGCTCTGCTTCACTTCCTCCAAAACAAGCTGTGTCGGTGAGGGCTGACGTCACGCTCTGGACACGCCTAGTTCCCCCCCTGGAACCTGAGATGTCACAATAACACATCAATTATAATATATATGATATATATCTAGCAGATTATATAGCATGGTCAGTTTTGTCATACAAAATTCAGTGCATAGTCCATGCTGCTCACAATTCCATAGTGTCTCAGCGGTATGAGATGATTAATGTGTGATCAATAGGCTAACCCTGTCTCATATGGAGTCAGTCTCAGTGTTAATGAATTCACAAATGTATTTTGTGATCTATATATATAAATGACTCTCCACAAAAATATTTTTCAATGCACAAAAAAATAGTTATCAATGTATATAAATGTAAAAAAAAAAATCCAAACATAAAAAATAAGGTTCACAAATATATTTCTGATGCGCACACATATTTCTTGTTTTAAATACATGTAGATAGATAGATAGATAGATAGATAGTAACTTTATTGATCCCGAGGGAAATTCAAGTTTCCAGCATCACAGTTCCATAGTGCAAACATGTTAGTAAAAAACGTCACAATGTAAGTAATACAGAGTATAAAACAAAATATGCAATGTGCAGAAGAAATAGTAGTAGTAGTAGAAATCCACAAATATATGTATTTAAAAATATTTGCAATAAACATACTGGGGTTTGCGGGTGAGTTTCTGGTGTGGCTCTGACAAACAGGTCTATGGTGCATCACCAACTGTCTATAAACCCCTTCAGTAACAGCATTATCAACACTAAATCACTCACCACAACGTTTAAAAGTCACATTTCACTGCCGAAACCCGGGATCGAACCAGGGACCTTTAGATCTTCAGTCTAACGCTCTCCCAACTGAGCTATTTCGGCTTTGACACACTAAGCACCGAAATGTTTCATCATAATCACAGAGGTCGCCCTTGTACTGTACACATCGATAGTGGTAATATACGCCACAGAAAAAAAATATTTACAGGATCAGAAGTCTGTCAAATGCCACAAAAATCTGTGTTAGTGCTATATTGACGGTAAACTGACACGGGTGCCATCAGTAGGCAGGTCACTGACTATCATTTCAAGGCATTTCATAGTCAGACAGTCCAACAGGGACCAACATTTAGAGGTAAAACCTTTCGCGCGTTATCTTAAAGGGGTTTATCTTCTGAAAACATCTTAACATTAATGTTTTTCTGAGATATTACTCACTGTCACCGATAACAGTTTTTTGGCAGATGAGATTTACTTAATTAATTTGATTGTTATATTAGCAAAATATTATATACATAAAATGATTTGGCTTAAAAGAATACCCTCCTTTTTTATTTTTAAAGATACTGATTATAAAAACATATTTGACCATGATTGAAAACTTAAAACTCAAAAATTCTAAATTGACCAAAACTATTAAATTGTTTAGACATTTCAATTTTATTCCAATTGTTTAGCAGACCCCAAATGTTTTTTTGTTTGTCTATTTGGTTTTTATCTGGTTTTGTTTTTTTTCCTCTTTTTCCTTCTTTACAGTTTATTTGTTGTACAATTTACAATTTATTTTTATATTATTTTTATACTGTAAGATATTTTTGCAGAACTGTAATGAAACATCTGAACATGTGATTATATTGTACTGAACGTTTGAAATTTAAAAAAATAAAAATATATATATATATATATATATATATTGTTTTTCTGTTTTCTGTCGGATTTCACAATCGCTTCCGCCCGACGCACAGCGCGTCGTAAAAAGCGCGCCGTGACGTCATCGCGTCGGACCGAATGCAGCGTCATCCATTCTGATGTAGAGCGGCACGGCGGGCCTTTCTTAGCTGCTCTACGTTTCCCCCCTTCTCCATTCTGTCCGCTCTTATACCCGGTTATTCAGCTCTACAATGTCTCCAACCATGACCGGCGGAAAGTCGCCACTTCTCGCCGCCTGCCTGCTGCTCCTGGCCGCTGTGAGCTCGGAGGTTTCGGCGGACGGGTTGATGAACGAGGACGTGAAGAGGACCGTGGACCTGGGCACTCATCTGGCCAAGATCACCACGGAGATCGTGATGTCCAACCAGGGACACTCCGCCGTCCAGAGCTTCATCTTAGCGGTGGAGGCTGACCTGGCCCCGCACCTGGCGTATATCGGAGCTTCGGTGAGTCTTACATCAGTGACTTAAATAACCATAACACCCTCTTTCTGTACCCGACTTGCTATTGTTAGCATGTTAGCCACTTCAAAGTAGGCTACTCATTTATTGGCTGTGCAAAAACTTCCCTGCTCAGATATGTTGCATTTTCTTTAAGCTGACAGCAGCAATAGTGCACATGTTAATAACATGCTGATATACGATGTTACAGTGTGTTTACTGAATGCATGAAATCACAGCTACTAGCTAGGCTCATGTGATCTGGTGTGGTCCGATAGCTACTATTCAGCATGTGACGTTATAGTGCTTAGTGCATGGTTATTGGCATCAGCTCATTTGCTGTGCAGAAATGTACCTAACCTAGATTAGATCATTCATTTTGAATTGCTAAGGATGTGGGTTTAGGGTGATGTTAACTTCCGCAGCGCTGCACGCTCTGTCAGTGGCTGAATGACACGTATGAGCTGGGCAGCTCACTTCCGTGTGTGACTGCGCAGGCCTGCCCCCTTCCACTGTGTGTGTGAAACTGTAACAATGCTCTGTTTTTACACAGAATAATAAGCTATACATATATTAATATATTATTTATTACTGTTTATTTATTTATCTGGTTTGCTCAATATTAAGTAATGATTTGGTATTCTTGACTGATAATGTATTTATATTTTGATAAGGATAACTATATCAGTAATTCATTTATATTTCTATATGACAGAGATGAAAGGTAATAATTATAGTTAAACAAGTTTAGGAAAAATAACTTGGATTATATGTTTAGCTCAATAAGGACGCTGGTTACTTATTAATGAATGAGTTATGGAGAAGGGGTGGGATTAAATAAGTTTGTACTTCTTCTCACTCCTTTTCGAATATGTAAACCAAGGCAAGTGTTTGACAATTTCTTTTGCTTATGATTTTCATTGTATGTGGATACTGCTTTTTTTCTGGCAGTCCACTTGTTGTATGATGATTCTTTTTTTTTTAATTATTATTATTATTTTACATGTTCGAAATACATTTTGAAAAGAAATGAATATACAATATAATAATAGCTATACACATATTAATATATAATAATAGCTATACACATATTAATATATAATAATAGCTAAACACAGGGCTCCTTAAAGGAACTATTAACTGCATTATAGACCTCTCACTTGACCTGTATTTAAAGCAGCAGTGGGTAGAAATGGAGCAAATATGATTTAAAAAAAGTTATTTTTATAAAACGGTCAATATATCCTGACAATAGTGCATGAGATAGGTAATCTGAAAAAAATCATGTGCCTCTGTGCCCTCCGGTGCGCGTAATGGCATCTGAAAGATTTCACAGACCAGAGGTAAACAACCAATCGGAGCCGAGTCGGAGCATGCCGTCTATGAGCAGCTGTCAATCACTTGTGAATGATGCCAAAAACATTCTGCCTATTACAGATTTAAGTTGAAAGTATTTTTCTATGCTCAAACCACCATGTTTCCACAGGTGAAGGGTGATGAAGAGGAGGATGGCACACTTGAACTCCAAAAGACAACAATTCAGGGCCAAAGGTATGAGATCAGACTCTTATTGTCATCCAGCATTGCTCCAGCAACCCAAAAACCCCTATGAAACTGATTTATGTCAGTCTAGTGACTTTTAATATGAAAACAAATGGGTTTGATTATAAACAATACTTGGCAATTTGTTTAGATTACTTATTAATAGGGCTGTCAATTGATTCAAATATTTAATTGCATGATTGTCCATAGTTAATCGTGATTAATCGCAAATTAATCACACATTTGTTTTTACCAATAAACAGCCTTAATTTCCATGTACAATGTAAAGATGTAAAAAGGATTCTTTTCAAGAATCCAAAAATGAATTCCTGAAAACAAGATTGCATTTTGCAGTTCCTGAGAAGTTGATATTTTACAGCATTATGCAAATGTATTTACCCATGCTCCTCTCTGTCTCATCTGTTCCCATACAGTGGCGTTTTTTTCAAAGTGCTGCTGCCCTCCAGTCTGGCAGCAGGTGCTCAGCTGAAAGCCAAGGTGGATATGACATTAAGCCACGTCCTGAAGCCCTTCCCCTCACACATCACACAGGCTGAGCGCCAGCTGGTGGTCTTCCAGGGGAACCACTACCTGTACTCCCCGTACCCCACCCGCAGCCAGACCACGCGGGTCCGCCTGGCCTCCAAGACTGTGGAGACCTACACCAAGCTGGGTAACCCCAGCAAGAACGATGAGATCATTGAGTACGGACCTTTCCGTGACGTGGCCGCGTTCAGCGAGGTACGGCTTTCACCAGATTAGATGAGCTTCGAGTGAAGCTGCAAGAAAGTTGCTAAAAATGTTGCGTATGTTCTCTACTGTCCAGGATACAATGAAGATCCATTACGAAAACAACTCGCCCTTCCTCACCATCAGCAGCATCACTCGGATCATTGAGGTCTCTCACTGGGGCAACATCGCTGTGGAAGAGACCATCGACTTGAGGCACACAGGAGCCGTCCTGAAGGGGCCTTTTTCACGTTACGACTATCAGCGTCAGTCAGACAGCGGCATCTCATCTGTCAAGTCCTTCAAGGTGTTGTATTAAACATAGACGACTGTCATCTGACTTGTTTTAACTTTTAAGGTGATGATGATGATGACTATATATTCTTTCTCCTCAACAGACTATCCTTCCTGCCTCGGCCCAGGACGTCTACTACAGAGATGAGATTGGCAACATCTCCACCTCCCATCTGCAGGTTCTGGAGGATTCAGTGGAGGTGGAGGTCAGGCCTCGCTTCCCCTTGTTCGGAGGCTGGAAGACCCACTACATCATCGGCTACAATCTGCCCAGCTACGAGTACCTCTACACCCTGGGTGAGTTGACTTCTGATAGCCTAACCAACCCAAACATAGGCTACATCCACACTAATATGTTTTCGTTTTAAAACGCCAAACTTTTGCTACGTTTATGCCTAGCGTCCACACTACTCCGGCGTTTTCGAGCCCCTAAAACGGAGACGTTTAAAAACCTGCTGACTTTGTTTTAGTTTTAAAAACTCCGGGGTTGCGTTTTAGTCTCGACGGACAGAAACGGAGACCTTTTAATAACGATGACGCAGACACCCACGTTCACTTCTTGATTGATTCTGATCAGAATCAGTCCTTCCCTGATTCGTCACGCCCCATCACGTGAGCCTTTTCCGGAAGAGAACAAACAATATCTGTTGTTTTCCGCCACGTTGAACGCCTTATACTCGTGTGTTACTTTCAGTAACAGCTCCAACCCGTCGTCGGTCCAAGCAAAGACATCTCTGGTCTTACTTTTCCCCATTGCTGTACTTCATAGTATTTTCTGCAACTGAACAACCAACTGCGCTGTTTCCCATTTACACCGGCATGCACATGCCCAGTGCGTTTTCAGGCGTGGTAGTATGGACGGTCTTCGTTCTGAAATGGCCCTAAAACACTCGTCTGGACGGAGATTGTTTTAATTAGTGTGGCTGTAGCCTAAGGAGAATGATTCCTACCTATGTTCTGTAAGGACCACTCAAAAGTGAGAGGAAAAAAAATGGCCACCCAGGGTGTGTTGCTAATGTGTCCCATCATTCTATCTTCTAGGTGACCAGTATGCACTGAAGATGAGACTAGTTGACCATGTGTATGATGACCAGGTGATCGACATCCTCACTGTGAAAATCATCCTGCCAGAGGGGGCCAGGTCAGTGTTTGCGAGCAAATTTACAGCATGATAGGTTTAGTTTAGTAGAGATTTCTGCAGTATTTGATGCTGATTTCTCACATTTCTCTGTCACGTCCCATCAGAAACATCAACGTGGAAACACCTTACAAAATTGATCGCATGCCAAACCAGCTGCACTATACATATCTGGATACGTTTGGCCGACCAGTGCTGGTCGCCTCTAAGAACAACCTGGTGGAGCATCACATTCAGGATGTTGTGGTAAGATGAACGGTAGCGAAGCACGGGAATTTGGACATTCTATGTATATCATATGCGCATATATGCATTATTTACCAGCAGACTTTTAGAAGATTGTTTAGATTAACATAACATGTAGCTACAGAGTTATTAACCACATGAATCCAGATAACCTGCAGAGCTGTAGGTTTTTTTTTTTTTAGCTTCGACAAACGTTTAAAAAACTCTTACACACTAAAAACTTTACACTTTTACAGTGTGATTTGAATTCTTTCTCAACTGGAAACTCTTGGAAGCTTTCTTCCTATGCCACCTTCAGGCCAGAATGTAAAGATATCTTAGAATGCATTCGGTGGTACCAGTACTATGAACTTGTTTGATATTTAAAGAGTCCTTGGTGTTAACCTATGGATTCATCCTCAGGACAAACTGTTCCAAGAAACGGGTATACAGAGTTATCTGGATAACTTTTCAGAATAAAAACAGGGACACGTCTTTTTACATCAGTCCTTGTTCCAGATTTGAGGAGGTTCTGAATTTTTTCAGCAAAGTTATTAATATGAATCGGTAAACTTGCTTTGTGCTATGATAATTAAGAATTAACATACACTGTAGGTGCAGCCAGACTGCTCCTGTCTACATCTTTAACTCACACACTCACTTATGTCAGTTTTTTTCAATACCGTTGATAAGCAAATGTACACGGTATGATAACCGTCAACTTACATACCAAAGAATACCCTTGATACTGCAGCGTCCCTAGTTCTAGTACGGCTGGGGACCTTTGTTGCACGTTGTTCCCCTTTTCTCTCCTCATTTCCTCACATCTCTCTACTATAGCTATCTAATAAGAGCATCAAATG
Organism: Sebastolobus alascanus; assembly: GCA_916701645.2. Classification (NCBI taxonomy): domain Eukaryota; kingdom Metazoa; phylum Chordata; class Actinopteri; order Perciformes; family Sebastidae; genus Sebastolobus; species Sebastolobus alascanus. The sequence goes on from CAKAOJ020000145.1 coordinate 278,053, forward strand.
CCCCAAAAAAGAAGGAAAAAACGCTATCATGATATGAATTATGATATGAGCTGTGAAATTGTATACACATCCGAGTTAATAAACCTCTTTTTGTGATTACAGGTTCATTATAACTTCAACAGGATTCTGATGCTGCAGGAGCCTCTCTTGGTCGTAGCCGCCTTCTACATCCTCTTCTTCACCGTCATCATCTATGTCCGCCTGGACTTTGCCATCACAAAGGTACGACAATATTCAGGATCCTCCTTTGGCTGATATTCTGCACAATTCTGTCTTCATTCAGTTTCTTGTCACTTCACAGTTTTAAATCTGTGTTTGTGTCTCTCTTCCTGGTTCAGGACCCTGCGGCTGAGGTGCGCATGAAGGTGGCCTCCATCACCGAGCAGGTGCTGACTCTGGTCAACAAGCGTCTGGGTCTGTACCGACACATGGACGAGGTGGTCAACCGCTACAAGCAGTCCCGCGACACCGGGGCGCTCAACAGCGGTCGAAAGACTCTGGAGGCCGACCACCGCACCCTCACGAACGAAATCAGCTCGCTGCAGGCCCGCCTCAAAGCCGAGGGCTCCGACTTGGCCGATAAGGCGAGTGACGGGTGTTTGAGAGCACAGATTTGAAATAGCGTGAATGAATATAATCTCAAAGTACAGTAACGTTAACTCCCCCCCTCTGTCTGCGCTCTCAGGTCGGGGAGGTGCAGAAGCTGGACGGCCAGGTGAAGGAGCTGGTGTGTCGCTCCAGCCAGGAGGCGGAGCGGCTGGTGGCGGGTAAGGTGAAGAAGGAGGCTTACATCGAGAGCGAGAAGACTCTGACGGGCAAGAGGCAGGAGCTCGTCGGCCGCGTGGACAGTCTGCTGGACGCCCTCTAAACTACTCCGGCCACACTCGCACACATAAACAGACACACACCATCCCCCGGCTACAACATACAACCGACTGTTTGTATGAATGAGAGTTAAATGAAATGTGACACCATCTCTTTCTTTTTTACCATCTTTGAAGCCAGACATGGACAATTAACATCTCATCTTCTGGTAGTGATGGGTTTATCCAAACACTTGTGCCTTGTGATAAACTCGAGGTCACTGCGCGCTCGGCTCTACAGCAGCTACGTCACAACTTTTTTTGTTTGTCTGTTTTTGAGTTTGTTGGGCTACACTTAAACTTTGTCGCACTGCTCAGACTTGACGCATTTTCATTTTGATGTTCAAATCTGGACATTGTATTTTCTTTCCCCTCCAAAGTGTGTACGGTAATGGGACTTTTTTTGGAAACTAATAGCAGAAGGGCCCAAGTGTTTTCGTTCTCATGTCTTTACTCACATACTCTTAAGATTGAATCATCTCTAGCTCTCGAATATGAAGGTGATCTTCTTCCAATCGTATCTCTTTTGCACCTTCAACTTTTTTCTACTCGCCCATGACTGACGTTAATATTTGAACAAATTGAAAACTCTAGTTCTGTGTCATCCCAAATGCTTGTTTTTTGATGTTCCTCAGTCATATTTTCTACATTTTGTATGATTTTTGTTTTGTAAATTTTGACCATGAGATTAGTGAATACATGAGATTAGGTCGTATGTGATGAAAGACATGGGAGATGGGACACAGATGTTTGTGAAATGGGCAATGTTATGGAAAGCTGTTAAATTTGAAATAAAGTTTTGAGAAACTCATCATTTAGCATGTTTTTTTAGATTACACATGAAGATGGACGATGGAGTTATAAGCTGGGTTTCCACCAAAAGTTCCCAGTACTTTTAGTCCCTGAAACTACTTTTCAAGGAACTGAAAGGTTCCTTCAGCCCACTGTTCTCTGCGTTTCCATTGCGGTCTGAAGACCTGCAAAGATTAGGCAAATTAGTCCGCTGACCTATGAAAAAGCAACATGACATGGGACGAGGGATGCTGGTGGTCAGTAAACACTCTGCAGCCTGCAGTTGTGTCCGTCCATTTCATCTAAAAAACACACTGGATAAAGTCAGGTTTTGTCTCACTACGACAACATTTACTGATGCATGTTGGATGTAATGAATGAAATGCAGCGGAGGAAAATGAAACTAAGAGCATCTGTCTCCACAGTAAATCATCTGTTGAGTGTTTTTAATGGTTATGTATTTGTGCTTTAGAAAGTTAAAGCCATGTAACATCAGAAAAGTACTTTCTCACCGCCACGCTACATCGCTCTCTCTACCGCTCGCCCTCGCAGTCCTTCGCTCTTTTTCTGTCTTTTTTTAAATGAGTTGGGAAGCCGACAGCAGAGCCTAGATTTACTTTCAATGTTACCAGACAAAGAGAAAGGCTCTCCCCTCGTCCTTAAATGGTCATAAATCGATACTAGAGTACTTCGTTGTTTATGAATGCGGTGTGTGTGATTCACTAATAAGCGATGGTCATCCCTGCAAACTCCACCCTGAAAGTTCCAGTACTTTCAGAAAGTTCTACCCCCCCGACCAGGGCCTTTTTGGGGTTAAAAAGGCCCCAGAACTTAATTTAGATCCTGGTCCCTGCGGTCGAAATGCAATGTGATCCTCAAAAGATTCTTAGTTCCGGGGGAAAGTTCCTGCGGTGGAAATGGGGCTTTAGTTCACAGCTGGTGTATTAGTGCATTTGGGGAAGCAGTAAAATTAAATGGACTTTATAAAGCTCCTTTCTAGTCTTCCGACCACTCAAAGCGCTTTACATTACATGTCACACACACATTCACACACCGATGGCACAGCCTTCGGGAGCAATTTGGGGTTAAGTATCTTACTCAAGGACTCTTCGACATGTGGACCGGAGGAGCCGGGAATCAAACCACGGACCTTCCGATATGGTGGGCGACCCGCTCCATCTCTGAGCCACAGCTGCCCCAGCAGTACCCTTGGTTGATCAAAAGAGGTCGCACTTGTGTCAAGAACTTAACCACATTGGGGGCTATTTTTCCTCTTCAACAAAACTACACTACATTTCGACCCTGCCATTGAATCCTCTGCAGATAAAATGTCATCCTGACATCCCAAAATATAAATCGGCTACATATGACCGGTGCCCCTTTTTCAAAACTGGCACCTCAGGGGGAATTTCCAGCACATTGTTGCGTTCCTTGTTTGTTTCAGAGAAACCCCACCTATCGCCCTCTCCTCCCCAGTCAGCAGAGCAGCCGACCTGCCTCGATCACAGTCGGAGACAAACACAAGGGTCAGTCTGAGGTCGCCGCGTTCCCTCTGAGGTCACCAGGGGTCCCGGCAGGTCATTTCCTGCTCCATAATAACCGGCCCCGTTCCCCTCACAATGATCATGTTAACATATTGTATGTGCCGTACAATAATCATTCTGAAAATACACAGCGGGGGGAAAGCAAAGACAATGTCTGTTAGCGCTGATGCTCGGTGGTGGTGAAAGGCCACACAATAGCATTTCTGTTTGTGTGTTTGTACTTAAGTGGAGATTTGGAGCGGTGAGAGTTCGGAGAGCCGCCGAGTCTCATTCTCACAGCAGGCGGACTGCTGCTGCTCACACACGTCCACCTCAACACCAGTGACTGTGTCGAACAAACCGCTGAGCTCACGTCTGCTCGCCGTCTGTCATGATGCTATCGGGTCACTCTGGGAGTTTGAGTGCTGGACTGATGTGATTGAAGGGTTTGTTTGGGGACTGAAAAAAACATTTAAAATTAGTGGATCTAAGAGGTTTTATAGAATGAAATATTGGCCTTGAAAATACTTTCTTTAAAATAAAAGAATCTGAATTCATCATATGCTTAATAAGCTCTGTGGCCTGCTCTCCATCATAGCATTCGTAATAATATACCACAGCAATTTGAAAATTAATTTCACCACGATTTTGGGACTAAAGCCTGTATTTATCAAATTGTTAAAATACAATTTTGTACTTAAATTGGCCATGATGACCGATATGTAATCTGAAGCAATGTGTAAAATTCAGAAAAGGTTTGGAGGATAAAGATAAAGCTGGCATTGATATTGTTTGCAATCAATTTTCCATGCACTTTCATTGTCTACACTTGTCATTTTGGTATTACATAAACCTTATTGTATGTTTTATTTTAATGTAGTCTACCACCTTTCAATTCAGCCAATTTCCTATTATTTGATCCCTATTTATATTTTACATATCATCAATATATAGATTGTTTATATCTTGTGTTAATCACTGGAGATATTGAACAAAAATATCACACAAATAAAATTACTTTGAAGAATTAAAATGATAATACTGCCTTACAAAGACAGGCAGTGGTAACTACAGACATTTAGAAAAAAAGGTTTAAAGTTTTAAGGTTCTTTGTGTAACAGATGTCTAAGTTGTAAAAACGTAATTTTATGCCCCTAAAAAATCATTTAGATACGGCTCTGTATGTTTAGACCATCTGAAAGGCATATAGGGAAAACACATCTAACAAAATATGTTGTTGTATCTTCAGGTCTTTTGTCCATTTGAGCTAATGAGCTAGTTTAATAAATACACTTTTAAGCAAATACATTTAAATATGATTTAAAGGAAGCTTAACAACATGAAATCACATGAATTCCACCAGAGTGAAAGACTGCAGAGATGACAGTTACTGCTCCTCTGCTAGCTAGTTAGCTTTTAGCAGGACTAGTTTATCTGGTGTTACTTTTCCTCTCATTATGATTAGATTTTGTTACCGTCTTATTTATGTGGTACAATTAAAAAAACAATCTCTTTGTTTGAGCATCAAAATTGATTATTCAATTACACGAAACAGGAAAATGTGAGTAAATTAGCTTTAGCTCAGGGTATCTCAATCGCTGCAGTTTGGTTTTTATATGTTGCATTCTTAATCAAAAATTACACACTTCTTTGGCATAATAATTTCTGTGAAGAACAGTAAATTAAATTGTTATTTTTAAAGTTTGGATTATTATTTAAGATATCCCTCTCTGATAAGCAGCCTCATCCTGCACTAGAAAAGTGTGCAGTTAAAACAACCAAAGAGCTAATAGAACAATGGCCAAATGTCAGGGAGAAGAAAACACTGAATTTGTCAAAAACAAGCATATTAAGACAAGGCAAAAGTGAGCATGGCTCATATACCCCCACTCACTGCTTGACCCCCACTAAAGAAGGGCTAAAGGTTTTGCCCTTTTGGAACTAATGCCAAAAGGCACAACTAGACCACACTGTCAACCATCATACCAAATTTGAAGTTCCTAAGTTAAATGGTTTTCGAGTCCCACTCCGAAAACGAAGTTGAAGTCGACCCTGGACTTCTAACCCCCAAAAGGCACAACTAGACCACACTGTCAACCATCTAACCAAATTTTTTTAAGTTCCTAAGCTAAATTGTTTCCGAGTTCTGCTCCGGAAAAGAAAGTGTGACACGCGAACGGACGGAAGGACGGACGAAAGGACAGAAGGACGGACAGAGTGCTATATACCCCCGACTACGTTGTCGCGGGGGTATAATTATCTGTAACTGCTTATCCTATTCAGGGTCGTGGGGGAGCTGGAGCTGATCCCAAGTATGTTAAATGATTGTTAACATTTTTTTAAAATACATAATACAGACACAGAATTGTAAAAAAAAGTTCCTAAAATAACAGGAAAACTCATCTCTGATGTAATATTCACAGGAAATAATCAGCTCAAAATTCATCCAAATCGCTCGCTTTACACAAACTTGCAGTTACTGCGTTCACTCTTTGGGTTAACTGTACAGTTCATCAGTTGCTGTTATTGTTATGCATTGAACATAATATGAAATATCCATAAAATATGTCACTTAGTCAGGGGTCGTCGGTTCACTCAATGATAGAAAAGAGGTCCTCTAAGGAAAAAGGTTGAGAACCACTTATATAGAGTGTTCTTCAGTGTAATTCTTAAAGGTTCGATAAATACGAGCACAGATCCTAAGCAGGCGAGGCCTTTTTAAGATCCAATGTCATAACTAAACCCAAAATAGGCCACATTTGAGACCATCATTTTCATGAAGCCATTAAAAAGTCTTTGAATCTGATGTTAGCAAGTATCATATACTGCTGGACTGTTACCTGCTTCATGAAGGGGCATCGCTGAACAAGTCTCATGTTTTGTTGATGCATTTCTTTCCCCATTTGACTCGCGTTATATCACTGACAGTCTTGTGTGGTGTTTGGCTGATTGGCCCTTCAGTCTTTTCAGTTCCAGCCCTGTCCTCTGGCCCAGGATGTGATTACCGGTAGCAGAAGAACTGCGGTTTATCTGTTGGCGTAAAGCGAGCAGAATACTGTTTAAACCGGAATTCATGTGCAGCACTGTATCCTGATGTGGCAAACCGTGTGTGTGTGTGAGTGTTTGAGGTGGATGAGGGGGTTTGTGCAGGGTGGAGGACTGGTTGGGCCATGTGGTTGAGCTGTCATGGTCCCCCCCCCCCCCAGCCCCAGTTGATTATTATCTTCCTTTCCCTGAAGTATAGTAAAGATGCAGAGTGTGTTCTTTCTTTATCTGCCAGAAAAATAATGAATATGCAAAAAAAGAAATGTGTTGTCAAACTAGGTATCAGTTGGAGGGGTAATCCACGAGCCCTGGGCCTCGTGACGTGGTGGTGATTGATTACATTGAGGGCTCACCTGCAGTACTCTCCCTCTTAATCTTTCTCGCTCTGAAATATACACACACACACTCACAAAGAGAGAGGCAGAAGTCACCAGTCAGGGAACAATATCCTGCTCAGAAGACCCTTCACAGCACACTCTCATAAATCACTGAGACAGAGCCACCACCCTCACTGTCAGCATGTTATTATGCACTAACACGCACACTGAGGTCCACGCTCCTCACGACAATTCAGTCAATCCTGCTACCCTGCAGCCATAAAAGGATGTCATCGAAAAGAGGAAATATGACTCGAATCTGAGCTCAAAACTCGCCCTCAAACACGCCTCACCTGCGTTGATTCTTTCTGGCTCTGCTTTAAACACACATCCTCCACAAACAGCAGCTCTGTGTCCCGCTCTGCCCCGGCCCTTTGCACCGGCCATTCCTCAGTGACAGGGTGCCGGGATGAGGGGATGAGAGGCTCTGAAGGGCGAGGTGATGGGATGGATGAAAGCCCCCGCGGCTAAGGTCCCGGGGCCCTTCGTCCTGTGCAGGTGGCAGGTGTGATCTGGCCGGGTGCAGAAGCGTGAGGGCGAGTAAGGGGAGGACAATGAAGGCGTCTGTGGGCCCTCGTCGCAGCTGCGGCGGGCGGGGAGGAGCGGGGCTGACAGACAAGACAGTCAGACGGACGCAAAGATGGAGGAAGGGAAGGACAGCGCAGGGTGCGCAGAGATGGAGATGGGACTTCAAACAGAGGATTGGGCCCTGGGTGCAGAGAGACGCATTCTTGTCTGGCACGGAGGAGGCGGGGGGACAGAGGGAGAGCGGGAAAGATGGACGGCGAGCATCAAAGTCCACAGTCGCACTCCTCTGGTGCAGATGTTTACACACTTTTTGCTCGAAGCCCCTGCGCTCTGCTTATATCTGTGTGCATATTGATGTCAACCTCCCTCTCTGTATGGATTTGTATCGATGAGACAGTAATCCTCTTCCCTTGCAGCCCTTGTGTGCAACTGTCCACAGCTCCCACTAAGACCCGCTGATCTCTGCCACATGGCGCTCCATCAAAGCACCGATGGGCATGCCTCTCAGGGCAAGTTTTGCCAAAAAACGCACCCATACATGTCCCTCAGTGCAGAGGATGAGCGGCACATGAAGGTCTAACGCTACGTTGGACTTTGTATCATCTCGGATCACATGAAGGCCGAGTGAAACAAAGCCGCTCTCTGTTAAAAAGCACTCTTGTCCGAGCGCGTGCACGGACACGCGCACACGTTTCCTACTTTCTCTATCGGGCCTGATTAGAGTGACAGGGGCACTTCCCATTGGCTGTGAGAGTGGCCCTCTCCTTCCCAGGGCAGCCAATTTCCCCTACTCCAGAGCTGATAGGAAACTTTGATTGTCCACTGCGCTCAGGAGAGACAAAGAGATTTTTCCTCTTGCAATCCACATATCGCTCCATCACATCTCTACCTACAATCTCCCCCACTTGCTCTCTCCTCCTCTCCTCTCCCTCTTGAAATTTTCTTGCCTTATTTCCATGATCACCACTGTTGTGGGCGCAGCTGAACCTGAGTCCATTAAACTGGCACTGACTGCTTTGATGGGCAGGAAGCTTCACTTCATGTGGTGACATCTGCATCCTGTGACACAATCCTACCCTGCGTACATGATGTACTGTCTTGGCTCACCACTGTCCTCTAATAGCATTCCCATAATTTAATACTGTGTGAGCGCAGGCGGATGCTGGTAAAAGCATTTGCATACTGGTATGTATGTGCTCATGTTGGGTGTGAAGCGAACCGAGAAAGAGGGGGGCGGACAGAATGAGCGAGGCGTCTAAACATGTGGAGAGAGCCAACAGGAAACATCTCTCTCTCTCTCCACCCGACGCTGGCCCTCCCTGAGAGCACACTTCCTGTCAGAGCTCCTCTAACTTCCTGTCCAGCCACCGGGAATCCCAGCTGGAACATTCCAGCTGTGCAATAGTCTCCCTCCCTCTCTGGGCTGCTTTATTATTACAATGTCCCACAATCCCTCATGCAAATAAACATTAAAGCTTCAGTAGGCAGAATGTTTTCGTCATTATTTGGCAAAAATTCCATAATAACATTTCAGCATATTGTAATTCAAGTGTTCTCAGAGAAAACTAGACTTCTGCACCTCATCATGGCTCTGTTTTCAGGCTTTAAAAAATCTAGCCTGTGACGGGAGGCCAATCACAGGTCATTTCAGAGAGAGTGTTCATGCAACGGAGGCACCTGTCAATCACTCACAAACTCTGATCAAACGGTTAAACTAGGCAGCGCTGATCAAATGTGAATCAATATTCTGTTACTGTAATGACTATTTCTCACCTCAAACGTTTTCAGAAACATCATTAATGTACTGTTTAGCTGTAAAAGGAGAAAGTTTGCTCCGGCTGGTGGGCGGTGCTTGGTATTTCCTCAACTGATCTCAACATGGCTGCCGGGTCACAAACTTTGGCTTCGTCCGAAATCAGACACTATGCACTACATACTCAACAGGTCTCCTATCGTTCAACATACTTTTGTGTGTATAAACAGTAGTATGTATGTTTTCGAACGCACTGAGCAGTAATTTACGTCGTCACTTCCTGAGAGCCTCCTCGCCGGTTGGAGATGTGTAACCATGGTAACCCTGTGCCAACCTCATGTGACCAAAACGACGGTTTGTGAGAATCAAAGTCTGTTTAATTTAAAATATACATTACGCCTTGCATAGTGAAATCTTATACTTACAGCTAAATTGAAGCATCATTGATCTTACAGGGCTATCCGTCAACGTCTGTTATGAACGTTGCCGTCACTACCGCATTGCATTGTGGGATATTTATGCTGCCGTAGTGTCCAGCATTGCAAACTGTAAAATTTCCCCGGATATAGTATGCGATTCGCGTACTATTGGTTTCATACTAAGGTTTCGGACATACTAAAATATCTCACACTGTTTCAGCATACTAAATAGAATTTCGGACGCAAAAACATTTGAGGCGAGAAATAGTCATTACAGTAACAGAATATTGATTCATATTTGATCAGCACTTCCTACTTCGACCGTTTGATCGGAGTTGGCGAGTGATTGACAGCTGCTCAGAGACGACAGGCTCCAGCTCGGCTGTGACTGGTTGTTTTCCTCCGGTCTGTGAAATCTTGCAGATGCCATTGGCAGCACCGGAGGACACAGAGGCGCGTGATTTTTTTCAGATTACCTGTTTCATGCACTACTGTCAGGATATAGTGACCAGTTTATAAAAATAACTTTTTTTAATCATATTTGCTCCATTTCTATCCACTGCAGCTTTAAGTAACACACACACACACACACACACACACACACACACAGACAGGCTCTTGTAGTGCTACTGCTTCCCCTCCTCACCAGGAGGCGCTACATAACAGCACATTTTCTCCTGCATGGTCTCTCTCCTGCAGTGTGAAGCTCTCCTCCTCAGTGCTGCTGGGGATACTGGGCTCTCCTGTCTCCTCAGAAGACTCTCATTTATATTACCAGCTCTTTTTTCTTTTTTTTTTTTTTTTTAGCGCAGCGCCATTAGTCTAATGGCATTACATGAAATGGCACATGCATGTTTATAAATGCGCCTGCACGCGGGGTCCATATGGGGGTGGAAAGAAAAAAAGGCAGGTTTGGTGACTTTGTGTATGACCTTTTCGGAAAGCGAGCTAATCCCGAGCTATAATAGACTCCGGGACCGATATGGAAAACTGCTGCACCGTTATCTCGGTTGTCTAGGAGACCATCAGAGCACCGGGGCCGGTGGAGATGCCACGGTATTAAAAGGGGAGAGAGTGTGTGTGTGTGTGTGTGTGTGGGTGCTTATTGGAAATGTTTTCTCTTTTTTGTCATAAGTGTCACTCATAAATACTGCATTATGGACGTATACGACCATTTTTCTGCCTCGTTTGGCCCGCACCATTATTTTTTTAGTGTGTTGAAATTATAAATGTGAAGACATGAGAACACACAGGAAAAGGTCAGTCATGAAAAAGTGTCTATAAATTCAACTGCACTCGCCTGACATCAGTTATAAAACGTATAGCCTATCTTCTGTGTCCTAAATGATATCAAAATTTGACTGTTGGCCAAATGCCAGAGCAGATTGTTTTAATGATAAGACAGGCCTTTATTGTGAGGCCTGGAGACATGTAGGCCTACTGACCAGAAAAAAAAAAAAAAAAAACGAAATCAGAGGAAACTTAACGGTGCATGCTGTGAAACTGAAGATAATACGATCATGTTTCGATGTGTTTATTAGGAGGGAATCATTTTCACAAGTGCAATTATAGTTGGAAATTGAGCTTATCGCGTTATCTGCATTTTATCTAGAGATAGCCTAAAAATAAAATCATTAATCAAATGTGAGTTTTATAAGTTTGTAAATGTGTGAGAACATCTTATTTATTAAAAACTGATGAGCTATATTATGTGAATCCCCAAAAGGTTTCCTACATTTAAAATAAAAGCTAGGAGCAGCAGGCGCTAATGGGACTAATCAGAAAGATAGGCATCATATCACAGTGATGTATGTTTAATACAGCTTGTATTGATATGTAAAGTGTCGCGTGTGTACCGATGGTCTCGCCAATAAAAAACCCTCTATAGCCAGAGAGCCTATATACTGGCTGCAGCGCTGCAGCGCGTAAAACGTGTAAATATTTCTCATTCCCTGCGCATATCTGTCTCTATCAACCTGCGGGATCCCCCCCCAACCCAACCCCCAATACACACACTCACACTTACACACACACACCCCAACAAATGATGCATTAGATGCATTGAATGTATTTGTTGTGCAAGTTTGAAAAGGCGGCGATAATCTGGGAGTGAGAGATAAGGAACACCAATTTATTCAGCAGCACTTTGGACCCCGCTCCCAGCCTCGGTCGGTGCTGACACCCCCAGCAGTTTGCTGATAACGATTAGGCCATTTATTATCTTCACACAGAACAAAGATTGCGTGGTGCCGATGAAATATTACCCCTGGTAATAATCAGAAGGAGAAGGGCCCTGGCATCTAATGCAGTGTGCATATAATATCGTCCCTGACGAAAACCGTGCACACACACAAACACACACACATACACACATGAACACATACACACACATGAACACACAGGCACACATAAACACACAGGCAGAGAGTCTCGTGCAGAACATGCAGAAAATTGATTAACAAAACAAGTGCAAGTAGACACAAATATAACATTAGGCTATCATGTTGTGATTTATTGTGTTATTGTGTTGATTTATTGATAGAGATAATCGTTCTAGTTCTTTTCTTTCTATTTCTACATATAATAATAATAATGTCAACACAATAATAATAATAATAATAATAATGTCAACACAATAATAATAATAATAATAATAATAATAATAATAATAATAATACAATTATAAAATAATAAAAAAAAAATGTGGTAGTTGTCATTTCAAGAGGTAAATATTTCTTGAAAGTGCCTAAAATAAAATTATTCATGCAACATTTGTATAAACTTTTATTTATCTATCTGACCATCTGCTTTAAACCTGATTGATAGCTCTGGTGAATTGTTGTGGTATCTGAAAGACCCTTTTGTCACAATTATCAAATAATTAGGCTACTTTTAAAAGGCATAATGTTGATTCAAATGTATTGTGGTTGCACCGTCTAATTATATTAATATTAAATATAGACTATAAAACATAAAAAAATGAAGCTCATAAATAGACCAAATAATCAGTAGTACAAAATAATAATACTGTTTCTTTCACAGTCCAGACAATAACACTATACAGCCAAAACAAACTTTATAATGAGATATTTTTTTCATCTGAAGAAGCCTCATAGGTTTTATGAGTCAAAACATTTCGAGAAACCATAAAGCACTTTTAGGTTATTCATACTAAGTTATATTTCCGTCCATTGTGCCAAATATTGATATTTTGAGCTCTGCTGATTTTAAACACTGAAACAAATGTTATTAATTCAGTCAGACTTCACATTTTCTCTTTTCTTTCTCTTCTTTTTGTGTGCGTGTGCACTCTGGGGAGCACGAGCCCCGAGTTGCAGAGGTCCTCGCGCCCCTTGCACCTGCCTGGCTCCGGCGCCGCGCACGAGCCTGCAGGTCGCGTGCAGGAGATTTTAGGGGCTTTGCATGTTTTACAAAGTTGTTGTTAGTGTGCGGGATATAAAGCACAAAGAAAGGTGGGAGGGGGCCGTGTTTTTATCCTTTAACACATTTAACACAGAGAGGAGGAGGAGGAGGAGGAAGAGGAGGAAGAGGAGGAGGAGGAGGAGGGGAGTTATGAAGCAGAATCTCGGTAAGTCAATTAGGACCGAGGCTGTCAGTCTTTACCAAGTTTTAGTGAAAGAAAAAACATATTATAAACAACGTGCAGCCTTGCCTTGGGAATTTTATTGAGTTACACATGAAGGACATTTATCAGTGCTAATGTTTTGTTCCCCTCAGTTTACCAAATTCAACTTTTTTCTTGCTACAAGCTGCGAAAGTTGGTTGTTTACAACTTCCTTCCAGACTCACAGTGATTATGCATGTATGAATCATCTTGTATCTGGACAGGTTGCGGGCCAGAGACATCCATTGGCCCTTAAGGAGTCCTTAACTAAATGCAGTTTCTTTATCATTTTACTTCCCAGAGAAGTGAAATAGCCTATTGTCCTTATGACATTTTTATCAGACCTGCTCCTTGATATAAAACCATAAAATACTGGGACCCTCTGCAAATTGCACTATTTTATGTCCCTGATTCGCATTTTGCTTTTGTGATTTTCCTTTTTTATATATACACTTTAAATTGAAGGGTGCCTGAGAGAGAAGATTTTCATTGCCAACGACTACTTGCTGTAATTGTTGTGCATATGACGAATAAAATATCTTGAAAACTTGAACTCTATTGATCCCCTCTTGGGAGCAGGTATTGCTGCCAGTTTCTGTCTATTTAACGGGGACCCGGAAGACAGGCTGCTGGCTGACGTTCCGTTACGTTGCTGTGTTGCTGTGCTGCAGCCTCTCACACGGCCACTGAAGTTTTAGCTCATATTCAGAGAGGTTTGGATACAGCGGGAGGAGAAGAGAAGAGAGGAGAGGAGATACTGAGCAGCTCTCTGCCGGGGATGAGACAGTGAGCAGCGGCTGCAGGCCACCAGTTCTTCCACGTTGTCCCGACAGTAGCTATATTTAAAAAGCAGGTTCTCGCCTGGACACCTTTCCCCCATCGGTCCTTTATTTTTTGCGCCGTTATTTTTTGGAGAGAAGCGCCGAGGCTGTGCAGGGAATCGGACTTTCTCTGGTTGGACTCACAAAGCGCAGCCACTCCGCTCAGACTGCAGCTGGTACGTGAATTATAAATATTATATATATTTTTTTACACTATCTGACTTTTTTAAATCTTCTTTTGGGAAATGTTTTTCGATCTTTAATAACATTATTGTAGCAAAAAAAACAACAGCTTATTTATTCTGCAACATTGCTTGAGCTATGATAGCTTTCACGACTGTTAAGGGATGATATTTGCTGCTTTTACGCTTCATAATTGCAGCTTATATTTACTTTCATATTCAGTTTGTCACGGTTATTCGGATATTATTAAATGTAGCCTATAAACCTCCATAACATCTGAGAAGAAAGCGGCACAATGATGGATTAAACGTGTAAAGCATATAGTCTTAAAGATGCGTAAAGATGCGGTATTAGCTACTTTTGTTATATTCACTGGCATAGTCTTTTTCTCTTTTTATAGATCAGTAACCTATACTATTTTTCTAAATAATAAATAGGAGTCAAACACTGAGCCAAAATTAATAATTAATGCATCTATACCAGTAATAATATTGCACCTAGCAGACATACAGTATTTCGAAAATGTCTATACTATCAATAACTAATTTTAGTCCACTTTCTTTATGTTGCCGCGGGCAAGGTGTTTTATTTCTGGTGAAAAATAAACCCTCGGTCACAAACTGGATTAGTGTATCATCAGCATGATGTTAGTGACGACAAAAGGTATTCAATCGTCACGCTTTTAAAATGCATAATGACTGGAGCAATCATCTTTCATCAGCAGAAAGAGCAATCACATCACTACAATGGTGGAGCAGGGACAGCTAGGGGCGAGTTTGGGGTCTCCACAGGCATGCAGGAGCTGGAGGGGATACATGATGGCACCTCTCTCTCTCTCTCTCTCTTACCTGTGCTGTTGTTTGCATGGTGCTTTATGGAGTGTTTGTGCATGATTAAAAAATGTGTGAAGCTCTGTTATAGTGAAAGAAGACTGTGTAGATGTGCAAGGCAATGAGAGTAAGAAAGAAAAGTTGTTTTTGAATGACCGAGTGACTGAATGGCTGACTGAATTAACACATTTTAACACTGCTGACAGTTTTTTATCAAACAGTTTTTATGTAGTACAGTTGAGCTATAGGGAACTTTTCCAAAATGTTTCTTATTTGAAGCTCCATTATGGGGTTTAAGAATCATCTTCTTCTCCATAATCCTTTTTGTTAAGTGTGCAGTTCATGTGTCCTGCCCTATTCTGAAATGTTATTATTCTGAGCTCAAACTGCTTAAATGGGAGTGAGTGGTGCTCTCATAGCAGCATCCAGGCCTCTCTCCCAGCAGTTATATGGCCCTGTGTCTGGGTGCTTGTGTCTATAAAGCCCCCCCAGTGCCCTGGCTCGATCTAATTAGCCGTGAGTAAAGGGGACAATAATGCTTCAGCTGGTTTGTGTCATTCTCTTCTCTCTCTGGCTCTGCTTATCTTCACGAGCACCACTGTGGCTCTTCACACACACACACACACACACACATTTCACACACACCTCCACGCTGGATAATGATGGATGACCGTGCCCAATGGGAACAAACAGGTAGATAAAGCGCAATCCCATTTAATAACAGCATGGATCGGAATGATAATCTTGTTGTTCATTAGCCGCTGCGGCTGCACAGCGATACAGTTGTTGCACACTGTTCTCACCCAGCGCAGGAGGTGTTGTGGGACGGATAGTGTTCTCCAGTCTAGGATAGCATCCCTGGGTGAAACAATACTGCTGTGTCCTTGAGGAAGGGAAAGCAACAGCAACCCCCCCCGCCACCACCACCACCCCACCCTCTCCACCGTCACCCTCTCCCATCTTTTGTTCCAGCACAGATACAAATGGGATTAATGAAGGTATAAATTACAGAGGGCTAAATCCTGCTGAGTAATCCATTTGGCAAACATGCAAACAACAATGCAGCAGCTATAGCCTGACACTCTCCAAGGCCCCGGCGGTTAGCACAGCCAACACAACACAGAAGCACACAGGCTGACCACTGCAGGCTATAGTGACAGAAAAAAAAATGTCCTTTCACTACTAGCCTCAAGAACAAGAGCAGCGCTGGTCATCCATTCATGCTTGAACAGAGGGAGTCGTTGTTGCTTAGGGTTCAAGCATGTGTGACGGCAATTTATTCAGCAGCATAATATAGCTGCTTTTTATTACACACACAAATAGTGTAGATATAACTGATGATTGATCCATTGTGCATTATAATAAATATCTATAAAAGGACAATTAATAACCACACAAAGGTGAGCACTCCACCTGTCAACTTTACACTGGAATGCTATTCAGGTAGCTGCAGCCCCACATGCACTAATTTGTTGATTTTAGGAGTTGACAAGCTCAAAGGGCTGAGCTCGTCAACTCGCTGCCTCTGGCAACATGCCACTGATTTAACGACTGATGACTGACACACACACACACACGCACACACACACGCACACACACACGCACACACGCATACACGCACATTTACACAGCAGGTAAAACATCAGATCAGAGCTGTAATGACCTGCATCGTGGATACCGTGTCATCAGAGTTATGAGGGGGTATTTTATACCTGGAGAATTTGTCCAGGTAACACAAGCTTCACGTGACACCCCAGCAAACTCCCATAACCCCCCGGGATTCTGTGACGTCAGGTCCAGGCGTCAGCGTGGCGGCCAGTCTGACTCCGAGCACCCCCCAATTATTCCATGTCAATCACACACACACAACTAACGATGCACGTATATCTTTATGGCACAGGCATGGATTTTACGCACGGACTAATCATTTTACGCACGGACTAATCATTTTACGCACGCACTGCAGCTTATTCTGCAATGAGAATATAATATAATAAAATAAAATAGAATAAGACTTTTTGTTCCTTGTTTTATTTGCAAATTGCAAATTTCCGCACTGTGGGACTAATAAAGGAATATCTTATCATATCTTACCTTATTTGACCTAAATACTATTCACCATAATATAATTTTCCTTAATCCACACTGGCAGAAACTCGCTTGTATTCTACAATAAAATAATGATAACAGTACAAATAAATAAATCAACACGCCTCTGTTTAGGGTTTTGATTTGTATTGTGAGCTTTTGAATGACACTGATGATGACCAACCGGTTAGGTGAGGCCTCGCGCCCATTCCTGGTGCCACCAGGTGAGAAAGAGGCGCCATTAGTATGCAAACCGTGTTTAATTGCTATGTCCTCGAGACAAAAACCACTGTTTTCACAAGAGGAATGCTCTGCTACTAATTAAAGACAATTAGGCGCTCCCAACAATGGGGCCAATTTCGGGGTCATAAATCGACTCCTCCTCTGTTGGTTTTAGAAGTGTTGAAAACTGTTTATTTACATAACAACAGTATGCAAAAAACGACACTTACAGTTACTGTTGGTAATGTGAAGCTCAATCGGCGACATTTTGCAAGTGGGTGCGAAATTGTAACATCACTCAAAATGACTCAGGTGATTGTTAAAATATTTTGCAGATGGGTTCATACAGGTGAAGGCGATTTACAATATATTACGCTCTCTAAACCATTATAATAGGCCTAGCGAGGTTTATATTGTGCAAGACTGAATTCCCCTTCATGTTAGATGTCTGTCTTTAGGCTTATAACCGCCGCTAAAAAAAAGCAGATTATCAGGGCCCGATTGCTCATTCAGTGTGAGCTTCATGAGAGAGAAAGACCCTCCGAGAAATTACACCGCTGATTGATAAGTCTTTTAGTTTTTTTTCGGAGCAGGGAAATGGAAATTGAAAGACGGAGAGAGAAGGGGATGCAGCGAGCCAATTGTGGCAGGGCTGGCTGTGATTGGCCCAGACCGAGGCCCCGCCCCTCGTGTCTTGATATGGGAATTTACTGGCGCCAGCCGCATCAGTCTGCGCCACATCTCATTAATGAGCCTGAACACTGCATGGATCAGGAGGTTCACACAAGCTGTGTCTGCCGTCAGCTGATCGGAATTGCAACAGGTATCCAGAGGAAACATTTGTGTTTTTGTCTTTGTGAGGGGACGGGATGCATTGAGACAGCTGTGCATTGCTTTGTTTTTAATCATTAGGACCCTAAAATGTGCAGTTTAATTCACGTGTTAACTGCTACGATTAGATCAAATATAAAGGACGCTTCTTCTTTGCGTGGAAGGAGAGGTGGAGCCACAAATTAACATTTTTGTTTTCGTCTCGTTGCAGGTATAACCGAGGAGAAAGGAGACCGGGTTATTCAAGGATTCTATTTCTGAAGTAAATAAAACACAGCGCTCAGGAACTATATTGTGAGGAGGATTTTAACTTACACTTGGAGGTAAACACATAGCCTAAAAGTAGCCCAACACACAAGAGACGCCTGCAGAAGAGAGGACGCGGACAGCTCAGCCATGGAGGTCGCAGCGGCCGATCAGTCTCGGTGGATGGCGCACCATCACGCTGTGCTGAACGGCCAGCACCCGGACTCTCACCACCACAGTCTGAGCCACAACTACATGGAGCCCATGGCGCCTTTACTGCCCCAGGACGAGGTTGACATGTTTCTGAACCACTTGGACTCTCAAGGGAACCCCTACTACACCAACTCCCGGGCGAGGGTCACGTACAGCCAAGCACACGGTAAGATGCGCACAAGTTTAAAGTGAAATGAGGATAAAAAAAAATGTACATTTTATTAAGGCATTTTGTATAATTAATCAAAGACCAAACAAAGATTTATATATTATAACCTATGTGTGTGTCTGTGTGTGTGCACTGTGGAATAGGTCTTTTAATTTAGTAGAGAAATAGCTGCGTAATAATTCATGCAGTGTGCAGCAGTTTGCGTAAAAAGTCCATCTTGACTGCTGAGCCAATTCACCGACATAAAAGGAATTTCTAGCAAATGACAGCGAGAGGAAAGGGAAGTATGTCATTTAACCCCTCTCTGTTGGGGCAGGGGTTTGTGGAGGGAGAGAGAGGGGCAGGGAGAGAGAGGCACTTCCCGGATATAAAATAAAAACCGCAAATTTACTAATAACAATCTTTAGTCCGAGAGCTGCAGGCGATGAAAAGATACTGCCCCGACGAGAAGCTACTTTTAGTGTGTTTTCGGTCGTAAATATCTTTATCATCTCTATCTTAAATAGACAAGATGTGTGAGGCTGTTATTTAACGGGGAAAAAAAAATCTTTTCAAATTAACAATATTTTTTCTGGAACTAAATGTCGGACTCGAGTAATTCTGAGTATTTAGCAGGTAAGAGAGATGTCTTTCTGTTTTCCAAACTGGAGGAATTCAAATAAAACCTTTCTTAAAAAACATTATTTGGGATTTCAGCTCGCCTCACTGGGAACCAGGTTTGCCGACCACACCTCATTCACAGCCCCGGTATTCCCTGGCTGGACCCCGGGAAAGCAGCCCTGTCCGCGGCCCACCACCATAACGCATGGGCGGTCAGTCACTTCAGCAAACCCGGCCTGCACCCCACTAGCTCCGGCTACCCCTGCAGCAGCACCACGGGCACGGCGCCGGTCTCGTCGCTCAGCACCCACTCCAGCTCGCACCTCTACAGCTTCCCGCCGACCCCTCCGAAAGACGTGTCCCCGGACCCCGGCCCTACCTCTCCGACCTCCAGCTCGACCAGGATGGACGAGAAGGAGTCGATCAAGTACCAGGTGCAGCTGGCGGACGGCATGAAAATGGAGAGCTGCAGTCCGCTCCGCAGCGGCCTGGCCTCGATGAACGGCCAGGGCCCGGCCACGCACCACCCTATCCCGACCTACCCGGCCTACCCTCTGCATACACCCCACGAGTACAGCGGCAGCCTCTTCCACCCCGGCATGCTCGGCGGGTCCTCCTCCAGCTTTACCCCCAAATGCAAGAGCAAGGCCAGGTCGAGCTCAGGTGAGTCTCACGTGTGTTTTCTCCCTCCATCAGATGGCAGATCAAACTGATAAGGCCTCGTGAAATGGTTATTCAACTGAGCGATGAGGTGTCACACACTAGTTTACCCAATCAATCATCAGCAGATAAATGTTTGTCATGTAATGGACTAATATTACCACAGGCACTCAAAGGGGAATTTACGCATTCGTTTGTTTTAAATTGTATTTATTTATTAATTATCAGCTCTGTGTTGCACGACTAATCTAAGCTAATTAGTAATGCTGATGGCACCTTTCTAGTCTAACTTGTTGCTCCAGTGGAGAAAAGAGAGATCATTTCCATATCGGACCCCCTGTCTCCTCTCACAACCTGTCCTGACAAGTCTTATCTTTTGTCCCATCGCACTCCTCGCCACTTGTAAGCTGCATCCACTTAAAAGGCGTCACTTTAGTGAGGAATCAACGAAATTCATCAGACTAATCGGGGTCAACTATTTACTACATGCTCAGCGATTGTGCGCATGATTAAATGTTTTTGGGGGTTATATAAAAGAAAGGAAAGTGGGATTATAGCTAATTAATCTAATCAATTAGTAAATATTTTTTATGGTGCTTTCGCAAAAAAAAAAAAATATTACTAAACACTTACACATTTTTTTTACATCTTTCACCAGGATTTCACATCGACTTATTATCGGTCTATGTTCAGCAGTCTTCTTCGTGCCACAGACTTGTTTTCTTTTAAATGTGGCCTTTATTGCACTTAAAAATGAAAGAGTCACGACGCCCTGGCTCCTGCCATATCCTGTATACCTCCATGTGAACAAATCACGACCTCCACCCCGCCCACAACTCTCCCCAGTACTAACAAAGCACAGGCGACAGAGCCCTGCTGTTTGTGTTTTTAAGCATGGCCTTGGCCCACAGTGCACTGACATGAAGTGGAGGCAGCCAGTACATTTGCTGCTATGAAAGTGTATTTAAATAACACAGTTACGCCTATGCATCATTTAAAACATTTGGAGACTAGTGCATTGAGTAATCCTGATTAAAAATGCACATAATTGGTTTTAATATTACTAAAAAAATAAAATAATAAAACTATTATTTGACTGTCTGGATAAGCACCTGATTCAATAGAGTACATGTGTTTGGAGTAATATTTAGGGGAATATTTAGACTTTGTCTGACATTAATGTGCAGACATTTGAAAAACAACCCAGTCTGGTAATGGCTCTGTAATTTCCCTACATTGTTCCAGCTGTTGTACTTTGAAAAAATGGACAAAAAAAATAGAGAAACATCAAAGCATGTTGCTCGAAATGTAGTTGCAATTATCAATATTGTCATCCATTGTGCCCGTGCTTTTTAATACACCTGGGGGACGCTCACTGGCTGATAATGGGAGTGAATGGGAGCTGTTGTAGCAGAGAAATGTTACACTGTGACATTTAAAAGAAGCTGGCCAGACTGCGCCTGAATCAGTAACACAAACATATCAGCTCCGGCATTAAAAAGGTTCTTATCTATCAAAGTCGATGTCCGTGTGCCAGTAATGGTGATTGATTGTTGTACAAAATGCCACAATGACATTTCAGCTGTCAGCACATATACCTTACAGTAGTGTGGCTTCCTGTTGAACTAGCCTCAAACCAGAACTCCTCCTCCTCCTCACTACCTTTTCACACAAAGCTTCCCATTTTCTTATTTCAACACTAAACATTGCAGAAGACACAAATACATCAGTCATTGCTGATGAATATTTCAAGTGTTAATGAAGCCGCTATAATGTGGTTGCTGAAACACTTAAGAGGAAGAGAAGGGAGGTACAA
This sequence comes from Sebastolobus alascanus, assembly GCA_916701645.2. Lineage (NCBI taxonomy): Eukaryota > Metazoa > Chordata > Actinopteri > Perciformes > Sebastidae > Sebastolobus > Sebastolobus alascanus. Next base: position 299,657 of record CAKAOJ020000145.1, read on the forward strand.
AAAAAAAAAAAAAAAAGCGACGAGATGCATTTCAAAAGGAACATAGCTTTTTTACTCAGGTCAGATTCCATTGTAGAGCGAGGGTGGGACTGTGGGTGTCGCTTGCATTATAACAGGAATAATGAGATGATGCTCTAGGGAGAGAGGGATACTTGAATTAAATGAATCGGTCGGTTTAGCAACAGGCTGTTTGAAGTCAGTCAAACCTGAAAGGGAGAGGAGAGCATGTGGGAATAACTAAAAAAAGCAGGTTTTTATATAGCAGGAAGTTTCAGTCACTGCTTAAGAATAATAGAAACTTCATCAAAATGATGCCGGATTAAATTTCTATATTATTAATTGCAGCCAACTGGCATGTACGCTTTTCATCAACACTCTCCGCCACATTTAATACCATCGCCACACACTTATGTTTCCTCTCATGGGCGCCCACTGATGAATAATGTAGTCCTAATTTGATGGTGTGTCTCATTCTTCTTGTTGGACACCTCTGGACATGTTCTGGCTGTCTCTGGCCTCCCCACTCTGGATCGGTTTACATGGAGGTGTCTGTGTCCATGACAGCCGTGCACACTTGGTGCACCTGCACTCTGATATGGACATTGTCGCCATCATGAGACAGATTTTGACTTCATATTACAGGGCCATCTAGGGTCGCCCGTCACCGCCCGATTGGGCCGCACAGCTGCTATGTGTTGCTTCTGTCAGACTGTGAATTTTTTAATTATATAAAATTTCTCCTTTTCTCCTCCTCTTGAATTCTATTCAGAGGGCCGTGAATGTGTAAACTGTGGTGCCACCTCCACCCCTCTGTGGCGAAGAGATGGTACCGGCCACTACCTGTGCAACGCCTGCGGACTGTACCACAAGATGAACGGCCAGAACCGACCACTTATCAAGCCCAAACGTAGACTGGTGAGTCCTCACTCCGTCGCCTCACTCTGAAAGAAGGGAACCCAAATATGAGCACAAAGCAGATGCCTGCAGCACAATTCCAGGAAAGTTATATTTTCCCTATGATCTTCCTGGAATTGTTTGTCCCTCTCACCCCCCGATGATCCGCCTTCATGGCCCGTTACAATACTGCTACTATTGCCATTGTTCCTGCTATCATTATTGCTGGTACTTCTGATACTGTTACTGATACCACTGCCCATGCTGCTTTAGTTAACACCACGCTCGAGTAAATGAAAAGCAGCATGGACACGTAACGTTCTGGTAGTGGACGGTCAGCTGCACAGCCACTCCTGGCATTAACCCCACTGAAGCTGGACACCATAATTCATTTATTTTATGGCTTGACCAAACAATTTATAAACCCAGGTATTTTGATTATCTTTTAAAAATGTGTTTTTATAAGTACTCTCAAACAAGAGCACAATCATTTTTTCAATCTTTTTATAGTATTTATTATATATAATATATATTAGAATATTTATTATTATTTTCAAGGTTTGATTTTTTTTTTTGTTGTAGTAACTCCTGAATCCTTTTAATGTTAATCGGAAATTATATATATATATATATATATATATATATATATTTTTAATATTTTTCTTTAACTAAGGTGGTTTTGTCAACAAACCAACCAATCCAGTTGTTGTCTAGATATTATTTAAGTTTTTATGAATTAAAACTGTTTTAATTGGTTAGTAGAAATAAAGATAAGCATGCTACTTTTAACTTAATAAGCATTAGTGATTAAAATAAATAAACAAGCTGAAACAGTCACAAATACTAGTACTATACTACTAATAATAAAAAGCTAATTATTATAATAATTATGGCCAAATTATTATTGTTAAATTAAAAAGAAATATTTAAAAATAAATAATACAAAGTTTAGTGCTGGTATAACCTTTTAACTTTAATAAAAGGGGGTCTGTGCTAATTGTGATTGTGCCTGTCTAATGTCCTCATTAACATTGGCTGGTAATTTGACTTACCAATAAATTTGCGGCTATTTAAAAAGCTTTCTAAAGCGCATTATAGGCCTAATATATATCTTTTTTTTATTTTATATTTTCTTCGTGTCGTCCCTAGACCAGCTCCACGTCCATTAGATTTTCCAGTGGGTCGGCCCATGCCGCTGTAGCTTTTGCATTTTCAGCTCAAGTGTTTTTCAGAGTTGTGTTCAAAGGGGCATCCAGTTGTTTCCTATCCGGATATCTGCCCGGCCCAGATAAGGAAGTCAGGCTCCCGGCTGTTTCCGCCCTCAACCAGCGCGCTGCATTCTCTATGGCCACACTGACATATACTGTAAAGAGATTATCACAACACTGGAGGAGCCGCTTATGTGTGAAGAGACGGACCGTGAGGGGCGGGGATTGGAAAATAAATGGATTTATGTTCTCCTCTTGTTTGGCATTCTCGGTGGGCAGCCTTTACGCGAAGCCTTTACGCGCTATTTGAAAAGATAGCTATTTTATTTCGCATAATAAAAAAGACAAACCACACCATGCAGGGTTGTTTTTTCTCTCCGGGTCAATAGCAACGAGTCCACCTGAAATTAATTAAGAGGAAAAACCTGGATGCTGCCTGCAAAGCAAAGAGCCGGAGGCTGCTCGCATGTAAAGCTAATGTTTCTTATTATGTGTGAAGAATTGATCCGCAATGGACGCAGGAGCACGTTGCCAGGCAGGACACCGGGTCTTACGCGACTTGTAGCCCAGTTTCCCTGGATCAGGATAAAGAGAGGGTTTACACAAGGCCTTCATTATGAACTGTTAATACCAGCATGTCTATTTTTAATTCATTAAATATGATAATCAGCTGCAGGCGTGTAGCCTACAGAATCAGGCATTCTGGAGAAAGAAAAATGTCTCCATATCTTATTGCGCAAATTAGAAAATGTGATCATGGTGTATGGCGGTCTGCATACATGCCAATTGATTTACCAGAGGAATTAGGTATTTTAAGCATTTTCTTCCGGTCGCTTCTTTTGATGCTTTTCTGCACATGGTTCTGCGGTCTCACGGAAACCATCGTTTAATTTAAGAAAAACTTTCTGTTTCTTATTGAATCTGTGCTGAGGCAGAAAACACAAATTCATTGCATGCAATGTCAGCGCTTTAATAACATAACTGTTAAATGATAGGTGTCTAAAGAACCGTGATATTTAGTGTTTCTGTGACCTCTCCACAATGGCTCGTTATATTCATGATGTATTTTGTCTCTGCTTCCTTGCAGTCCGCTGCTCGACGCGCAGGCACCTGCTGCGCAAACTGCCAGACCACCATCACCACCCTGTGGAGGCGCAACGGGAACGGAGACCCGGTGTGTAACGCCTGCGGCCTTTACTATAAACTGCACAATGTAAGTAGCCTGGAAAAAAAACACACCGCTGCACTCAAGTGCGGGGTTTTGGGGGTGATGATGAGGAGGAGGAGGAGGGAGAGGGGTAGCCTACTGGTCGTTAACTGGTCAAGTGGGCGGACAGCTCGTATCGATTTAGGAGCAGAGAAAACTGTGAGACTGTCGAGGCAAAGCCTGCTCACCCTGTCGAGCAGAACCCACCGGTCGTCTTTTTTTTATTAATCCATCGTTGTTTGAATGGGGGGCGTTACTCCCCGGAGAGGCTGCAGGGTGGGTCTGTCATTCAGTGTAACGGCGTCGGTTACACTGATGAGGATTTGTCTGAGGCTGCTCCTTTCAGCTCCAGCCAGGCCCTCATCCCCATGTATTCATATTGACCAGGACTGCTCTGTTTGGCTTGAAATTAGACAAAAGCTCCAAAAACGCCCCTGACTCGCCTTATAATGCAGCTATAAATGCAAAGCAGCTGCTCATTATTAACAGCAGTTGGTGCAACTCATAATACTGGGCTACCATGAAACAAAATGCATGCAAATCCTAATTGGCAACATTCCTGGTGACATTTCAAATTAGCTGCAGCTAACAGCGAAATGAAACTATACTGCCCACGCTGTCAGTGAGGCTTTTGTGTGGCGTGGCCTTGAGCTAACGTGCCGTTCTCCGCAGGTCAACAGACCCCTGACCATGAAGAAAGAAGGCATCCAGACACGCAACCGCAAGATGTCCAGCAAGTCCAAGAGGAGCAAGCGGGCGGGGGACGGCTTCGACGAGCTGTCCAAGTGCATGCAGGACAAGGCCTCTCCGTTCGGCGCCGGGCACGGCCTCGCCAGCCACATGACCCACATGGGTCACCTGCCCCCCTTCAGCCACTCGGGACACATGCTGCCCACTCCCACGCCCATTCACCCTTCATTCGGTCACCATCACCACTCCAATCGCTCGCCGGTCTGGGCTGAGCCTCTGAGTCACTGAGGCCCCCCCCCCCCCCATCCGGACCCAGAACTCCTCCGCCTGTAGGAGCCACCACATCGCCATTAACACTAAAATGGCCTCCACATCACGACTTGTTGTGTCCTGTACAGTGGTTGGAGGGGAGAGACCTTCAGTTGGACTCAATAACTGAAGGTCGCGTCATGCCTGAGCTCACTGGTGGGACGCTGCAGAGCAGGACTTTAGTGGACTCTGTGAAGCGCTAATATGATGAGGGGTTTCTGAGTCCCTTGGTGACTGAGGCTCGCAGGAATGGAGTGAATGGAGACGCTTGTCATTCTTTTTGCTTATTTTTACTAAGTCACTTTGGTACCCACCTCTCCATGACCCTGTAACAGGAGACTCTCGAGAGGTCTTAAAAAGAACCGCTGTTTTTCACCTCACGACCATCTCATTATATACTGAGATACGTGCACCCCGTCCATCCCCGCGCTGTCGTCCGTAACTGCTGTGGACAGACGGACTCTTCAGCGCTGGAGGTCTTAAAGACTGTTCACCTCTGTCACCAACCAGACTACAGTACCCACAAACCAGTGCTCTCCTCACATGCTGGATTGTACACCACCACCACCACCACCACCCCGCTCACCACCTGTTTTTAATAATGGACTTTTATGGAAAAAATACACAGTAAATAGAGTGTTTATAAATGCTTAATTGTTGTTATATTTGATGTTATAATTATTGCTACGATAATTTATTTTCCCTCTTTAAGCTTTCGTCAAAGACACATGGAAACTTATGATTTTAATTTCATGGTTATTACGTAAAGAAAAACACTGACCTATCTTAGATGAAAAGTCCCTGAGCTGTACGTTTTTATCATTTTTTTCCATCTCACAAAAGTAAAGGAAATAAAGGAAAATAAAGTTTAATACTGAAGTGAGGTCTGCCTCGTAAGTTTAGTCTGTCTCCCTCTATCATTCTTACACACACACAAACGCTCCTTTAATGAAGAGTGCTTGATTATTAAAATCATAAGGGATATCAGATGCATCAAGGGAAGCTCTGTGATCCCTTGAGCGTGGTAATGCTTTGGTCAGGCTCCTCCTCTATCTGTGATGGCGTGTTGTTAAGAGAAGGCCTCTTTGTGGAGCTGAGGCCCCGGGCTGGACCATTGTACCCAGACAGCAGACTCCAGCGAAGGGCTCCGGAGTCACACACAGTCATACATATGCACACATACCCACATGCTCATGCACACACACTCTTGGGAAAAAACACAAACCCCGATTCACCAGTCTTAACCAATATAACCCATGCGAGGTCTCTTTTTAAAAACATCTCTAACAGCCAATTTTTAACGTGACAAATACTGAGTCATGAGTGCAGCTGAGTGGGAGAGTCCTCGCTGGAGTAGCCCGCTCTCTCTCTTGGCCGCGGTGATTGGAGTGAGAGGAAGGACAGCGGGTCTTTAGTGGGAGAGAGAGAGAGAGGAGGAAGGAAAGGCAATCAGGCGACCTGAGCAAACACGTGGGGGTCTGCTCAGACCCTTCACACACAGATGTGCACGCAGCTGAGGCTGCCAGGAAGCAGGCTCTGTTACTCCCTCGTCTCGTACTCTTTCTCTTTCCCTTTGTTTATCTTTTTTTCACCCTCTCTCTTTATGATCTCCCATTTGTCTTTTATTCTCTCTCTCTCTCTCTACACTGGTCGTTCTGTCTCGCCCTCCCATTTGGACGATTACAGCAAAATAGAAGGAAACTTTGAACAGAGCCAGCCACTAATGAGTCTGCTCCATTAGGGCCAATTTGAGGTCATCATCACTGAGTTCAGCGTACCCTCACACACACACACACACACACACACACACACCCACGGCACAAACCGTCCGATTAAACAGTCCGAGCTAAAAGTGGACGACTACCCCTCCCTGAACCCTCCACCCTGCTCACATCTGCTGGGCTGCTGTGGAGGTTGATCTGCTGGGGTTTCCCCGAGGTTGATCAGTTCAAATTAGAAATAATATTTGTCCAGGGACTTATATACGTAGGTGCTGTTTTGTTATCCAGTGTAGCTTAAGGCCCTGACACATCAAGCGTCGGACAGTTTGGGGCAGTCGGTTAGCCTCCGTCGGCCTAGTTTTTGCGGTGTGTCCCGCACCGTCGGCTCTAGTCTGCCTGTGTCAGAGTTTTTTCGGCCGACTCAGCGTGTTGAATTGGTGGCGGCGCCCGTCAGTGAGAGAGATCACTCTGATTGGCTCTTCATCTTAAACGAATCAGTGCACAAGAACAAAAACGGAAGTTAGGAAAGCAAGCCAACGAGTAAAGTCGAAAGGAAAAACACAGAAGGCTCTTCTCATTCTTCATCTTCATCTCATCTGATCATTCCAATACACCGATATTTTCACAACATGGCCATCTGGAATGAAGCTAAGTGGTGAGTGAGAGGGGTGTGAAAATGGTCGGCAAACGCCGCTTTGTTTCTTGTACGTATCATTACAACAGCTTGTATATCCGCCGTCCTCGGTCTTCCAGTTTCCCTTTTTGAATGATAAATACAGACTACCGCGACCTGCTGATGTGGAGAGTTATTTCCTCTCACGCAGGCGCAGAACGTACGTGGTAGTTGGCCGTCAGCTGTAGACTTTGCGGTGTGTTCGAGTGCAACTTTTTGGGCCAAGACGCAGGCGACGTGAGGCGACGCAACTGGTGGCCTTCGTCACCGCTAGTTCTTTGATGTGGGCTTGGTGTGTCTGGGCCTTTATGCTACATCATAGCACCCACAACACTAACTGTCTGTAGACACACATGGAGACAGGACTGGAGGACTGCATCTGAGTGTCTGTTTTCAGAGAGGGGGTGGGATTCCCCCTGATCCACTTGCTGAACACCAGTGAAAACGTAACGCTCGGCTGCCAACGAGCAGTCTAGCCATCTGTGTGCCGCGCAGCGCTGCGGGTGCTGGGCCGTGCATACAGGCCGCGGCTCCGGCGGGTTGCGTGCTGCTGCAGCCAGCGAGCCTGCTCGGCCCGGGCTTGGCCGGACTCCCGGAGAGCTGAGAGGGGGGAGACGGAGAGAGCCAGCGCTCTTCAATGAGGCCCTCCAGAGGGAAGGAGCAGGCCTCCCAAAAATAATACAGTCTGCCAGGCCAGCGAGTCCCAGAGCTGCCCTCGCCTCAACACACAGACATGAACACGCATACATACATACAAGGCCGGCGTGTGGACGCAGAAAGCAGGGTGACATTTCATCTCCTAGGCCCGAACAGACGTTTGGTAGCAGGCACATGCTCTTGAAATGAATGCTTGGCTGTGTTGTGTTCGTCAGCGTGTGCCGCCGCCGCCGCCGCCGCCGCCGCCGCCGCCGCTCCATTTTCTACCCAATTAAATTTTTACAGACTCTGTAATGTGAGGGTTTTGTATACTGTTTACTCACCAAGCCTCACGACTAAACCGACGGCTGCATTGAGCAAGATATCTCTTCCTAACTCACATCATGAGTTATGTGACACGAAAAGAGCCATAAAATAGGATGTTACTTATCTTCGCTATCAAAGTGGCGTTCCATGGGGGAGATGAAGAGGGGAGATCTCGGCTGCGTCGGCGGCGGGGTGAACATGGTGGCCACCTAGATCAGAGCACGGAGAGGTTTACGACTTCAACCTGGAACTGGATGTTTCAACTCATCTCCACTCCCTACCTCCTTTTCTTTCTCCCCTCTGCTCTTCCGCTTGTCCTCACCAACCCCCCCCCCCCCCCACCACCCCCACCAGCGCCGCTCATTCCCTCTGTAACTCTCCATTTTACCCCCTCTCCACCCCCCTACTACTCCCACTCTTCTCTTGTCTCCCACTCCCCCAGTGTATTTGTTTTTCCATCAAATTGAATTAGCGGAATCAAAAGGTATCCCGGCCGTCCCCTCACAAAGTTGAGTTAGGGAGAGAGAGACATAGAAGATGAAAGGAAGTGGAGCGCAGTTCAGATGCAGGTCTCTTAGTATGTGTGTTGCAATGGGGGTTGGTTGACCTTTGCCTGGGTCTAACTAGAAAAGCATCCCTCCTTCCTCAGACCCCTAGAAGGATATTAAGGCTGCAAGACGGGAGAGTATTTAGATAATACAAACATTTATTCCTGCCTTTATTTGCTATAAAGGTCTGTTTGTTGAACTTAAGCAAAAAAAGAGAACTTGTAATGTCTTGTGCCATGATGGAGCACTAACTAAGCTCTAAACTGTTTGAATTGTAATAGCTACCGAGTCATAGTGATGTGTGCTACGATGAGACCCACACGTGAACTTCCTCTTTTCATGGATCAAGAGAAATTCATAGAAATACCCCACTGACAGGAAAAAGGTGGGTACATTCAGTAAAACACCTGGTGAACACTATTCATGGAAACTGCTACAGATACACCATTTGACACTTGAGCGACTCTTACCACTTCTAAAGTTAATCGACCATACAGACGTAGCGATGATGCGATCGGCAAAGCTTTTGACGTTAATAACTGTCACTCAGAGAGTAGCGGAGCTGACAGATAATCACTGATGACCTCTGTTGACAGGGAACAACCGCATCCTGACCTGCCAAATCTCACTGATGATATCTCCAAATGCCAGAAATTAGTCAGAAAAAGTGTTTTGATCTTGCATCATATTTGTCTCCTACATGACCCAGGGCCCTTCACGCCTTTTTTTTTCTCCTCCACTTTAGGCCCAACATCGAAAGGCTGCTATACTAGTTACAGCTGCATACCAAGCTTCACTGAGAACGTGGCTTTTCAAAGCAGTGAAAAACAGGAAGTGAGAAGTTCAAACAGGAAATACTTATGTTGTACGATTAGGACCAATTAAGACCGTAGAGGTCCACCAGAGACAGTAAAAAGAGATTGATTACGAGGGGTACTAAGATTGTATTTAAGTGTAATTCTCTGCAAGGTTTCATCCTGTATGCAGTCAGAGCACTCACCACTAAAATGACTCTACCACTACCCTTGTTAATGTGTTAATTATTTTGGCTACTTCCCCTTTATGAAACTCTCAGACGATGCTTGGACACAAGAGCTAACCACATGACAAAGCTCACCATTAGTATTCAATATATTGCCCACACTAAAAGATTTTTCAAATATTAACCGATTTTGAAAATGTGAGAAACCCCACACATGTTATGTCTAATAGTTTTGTTCCTATAGTGTGTGGTGAGCAACGATTTGGCCAAAACAGCACACACTAACAGATTCCATTCAAGAGTCCTGACTCTCAAAACCGGAAATCTCGCAAAATATCTCACGATCAAACTTGACTTTAGTGTAAACAAACATGGCGAATGGCGGGCTGGAAAAATTAGCAAGCCCCCAGGAAGAGCACCAGGATTTGAAGCAAATTTGATTTCACGTGTTTGCATTGGGCCCAAAAGACTTTTCCCCATAGACTTACATTGGGAAAGAGACGTCTGTAAATCAGCGGATAATTTTTTTTGAGGTTAATCAATTTCCCAGTACGAACACTTGAATAGCCCTTATTTAAATAATTAGGTCATAAAAGTTGTAAAATGCACTAATACCCGAATCCAGAGTTATTTTCCTTCCTCCGTTCATGTGAATGAGACCCAGACCGAGGCTGGACCAAGAGCTGGGAGGCGGAGTTAAAGGAAACGCTACTGCGCCTGCTCTATGGGCCCAATGGATGCGGAAGATCGCCGGCAGATCCGGGTAATTTTATACTCCGAAGTCAAGTTTATTTTGCTTCATGCGCCACTGAGCAACTTTCATAGAAATTAACGGGGCCCCGCCTAGAACACTGTATCCAGTTCTCTTTATACATCCATGAGAATTAGCGATGTTAGTTTTTGCACTACTTTGTACTGAAAATTCACGAAGTAAAAAAGAGAAAATATGGATGAAGTCATGGAGACATGTTACATAAACACTCGTGTTGTTGCTACAAAAGTTGGTCCTCCATTTCTGAGGTCCATCTTACTTTAAGCTTAATGTTTTGCATTAGCCGTGGCCGTCATCACGGTAGTTTTACTTCCTTCTTCAGTTAGCTTGGTTCCCAATTGGCTATCATTCTTTCCCACGTGACTGCATCATCGGCTGTCATCGGGGTTCCCCACACACAACATGATATCCGATCGTAAATATTGAACATGTTTAATATTTGCGATTTGAAATTGGTGGACCAGGATGGACTTTCGAGCCGATCGGGGGATGTAAAAAAACACTCTTAACATACGTCACACCGCAGGAACATCTGGGAAGATAATCTTTAGAACCATCAAAAAATTAGGGCTTTGCTGGCGATTGTCGGGAGGGGAATCAGGCCCCAAAAACGTCTTGATTCTCGTGTAGGGTGTACCCCGCATAAACAAACATGGTGGACGACAGGCAGGAAGACTTACTGATGTTAGTTTTTGCACTACTTTGTACTGAAAATTCACAAAGAAAAAATGAGAAAATAATGGATGAAGTCATGGAGACACGTTAAATAAACACTTGTGTTGTTGCCACAAATTAACAAGTTGGTCCTCCATTTCTTAGGTCCATCTTACTACTACTTTATGCTTCGCGTTTTGCATTAGAGGGGGGGAATCGGGCCAAAAAACATCTTGCTTCTCGTGTAGTGTGCCCGGCATTACTTGAGATGAATGGTTTACATTTTTTGTGTATTTTGAGCGAGAAGCATGCTAAAAAAAATGGGTTTATTTACCATCCAATAGTCATAATTTTAAAATGTCAAATAAAATGTTGACTTCCTTTAAAAATACATTTTTTTTTACCCTCACAAAGACCACTTTCACCAGCATGTGAATATGAGAGTAGAGAAGTGAAAGAAGGAAAGAAACAGGGAGAGTGTTTCATATCATTCGTCGGTGGCTGGAGTTAACCTTATCGCCACAGTTTGTGGTTTTGAAAGGGGTTTCTGAGTAGAGTGTACTAATAATGAAAGAGGTTTATGAATGTTACAGGGCTTTGTGGCTGCTGTGTTGTACTCCCAGATGATTACCCCCCCTCTCTAACTTGCCTCACTCTGCTGACGGGGATGTTGCTGCCATGCTAATGTGTTCCTCTGTTTGCACACAATCCCGGCTGAAATGAGGCGGATACAAAATCCTGACACCATTCAGCTCCCCTAATCACAGGGATGTGCTGCAATTCAAACTAAGACCGTTATGAATTAGCATCAGTCATCTGACCGTTTTCCCGTTCTGGTCACCTCACACATTCTTTTCTACGGTAGCCGAGTGAGTAATCTGCTAATAAAAAGTAGCTGTCAGAAGCAGGGTGTGGACAGGTAGATCACCCCTCCCTCGACTCACCCTGAAAATGAGGTCAGTCTCCTCTCACCTGGGACAGGGCGCATTCAGGATGTTCACCTGGGACAGGTAGTGTTCATTCATGCCGCGCTCTGCGGTCCTGAGGCCCTCCTGTTCGCCGCCTCCGACAGACAAATTCATCCCCACTGTCTGAGGACAAATGAGCCCATTCATGTGGAGGCTCCCATTGACAAACCGGGGGGCAAGTACAGTACTAATGCCTGGGAGGGCTCGGGGGAGTGGGCGTCTGGACCTGCCATCCTCTTCCTCGCCCATATAATGTCCCTCGCCATTCCCAGCCCCCGCCCCACTCCACTCGCTTTCACTGGCAGGTAACTGGAGAAAGGCATGAGTGGGGGGGTCCAGGGCACCTTGGCCCATGGCCAGGAGCGAGAGGATGGGACCCAGGTGCCTACCCCTGGATGGATCCTCTGGACACTCCCACAGGGACTGCTGACCAGACAGAGACCGGGAGGACTGTGGAGGACAGTAGAAGCCCACAGAGACCTGCCGTGCCCTGCTCAGAATCCCAAGCTGTTCAACTCGCTATTGTAGACTAACGATGGTCACTTGTGCAGTGGATTAAGTGACAGAGCCGCTCTGTGGCTGCCCTGAATTCACTTTCAAGCCTGCTTCATTCTCATGGACCAAGTTGTCCTCAAAACAAAGCATAGTACGCTTAATGGGCCTTGTGCAGGAAGTGATATAAGAACAGTATTCCTCTTCTTTTTGTTCATATCCACGATTTGTTCTAAGTACCCATTGATTTCTGGGATTCACCAATGTTCTCTTATCCAACGCAAGGAAAACACAAGTTTTAAATTTGAGGAACATGAAAAAAAACGTATGAATACCGTGTAATCAAATTTAGATTATTTTATGTTTTAGAGTAATTATAATGATTGGATTATTAAATTTGTGGGCTAAAGGAATGCTATTAGTCCATTGATCTCAATTAAGACAATTAAAACCCTTGAATGATATAACGTGTGTTCAGCTTCTGAATGGCGTACAAACTGCTCTTTGATGCTTTTGATTTTCCTGTAACGTCAGTACTGACGCTCTGGAAATCACATTTACTTTGTTTAAGTTTATATCACAGAAGCTCGATTTCACTACTGCTGAAGTTCTTCTTACAGACTGTTTTTGGTGGCATCTCTCCAATTCTTGGGCATGTGCCTGAGAATTTGCACAACACCTACCCTTAAATAGTGTTTAAGGGGCGTTACCTATGCTAATCATAAACAATCGGCCACACGCGTCCAATTTAAGATCAAGTGGGGTTCATCATCCAGCACACCTGGGTGAGAGCAGATCTGGATGGTTAAAAACGTTTGGTGCATCTGGAATTGACTCTTATTTTTTCTCTTAACAGAAAATTTAAGAGGAAATATAAGATAAATTTAAGAGAATATTGCTTCATGAGGCCCATGGTATGAAGGTATTCAGGTGTCTCTAGATTGCAGAATACACTTCTGCTTACGACAGCTTTGCCTTTAAGGTGCTTTATTTCTTCATTCAAGTCATTTTTTCATTCTGTTGTTATTATAGTCTTCATTTACACACACACAGAGGCACATGCATCAATGTGGAGAGATGTCAGAATGATGGGTCGCTGCAGCACAGCGCCCGGAGCAGTTGGGGGTTTGGTGTCTCGCTCAATGGCATCTCGGCAGTGCCCAGGAGGTGAACTGGCAACTCTCCAGCTACCAGCACCACCACCACACTTGGTCTGTGTGGGGACTTGAACCAGCTACCCTCCAGTACCCAAGCCAAGTCCCCACGGACTGAGCTACTGCGCCCAAACCAGTGGGCAACACAAAGTGAAGCCAATGCGGAAGTGCCTTAAACTTGCATTCTTTCTAACAGCCAGCAGGGGGCGACTCCTCTGGTTGCAAAAAGAAGTGTGATTGTATAGAAGTCTATGAGAAAATGACCCTACTTCTCACTTGATTTATTACCTCGGTAAACATTGTAAACATTATGGTCTCAATCGCTTGTTTCAAGTTCAATACAGCATGATGTTCATTTAGTAAATTACGGTCCCATTTAGAGTCAAATAGACCATAAAGCAGGGTATGCTTTAGGGCGGGGCTACGTTGTGATTGACAGGTCGCTACCACGGCATTGTCCGGTCTGAGAGTTGTTTGTATTTTCATCTTACAACTTTAACCCTTTCACAGTGTGTTTTCAGTTCATGAAGTTAATTGTAACATTTTGCTCGCCTGAAAATGTCTTATTCAGCGTTCAGTTCTACTTAGCTCCCCCCTCTCGTGTCACTTCTGGTTGCAAAAAAACAACATGGCGACAGCCAAATGCCAAGATGGTGATGGCCAAAATGCTGAACTCGAGGCTTCAAAACGGCAGTCCACAAACCAACGGTTGACGTCGTGTTAACTACATCCACTTCTTATATACAGTCTATGATCAGAACAGACGCTGACATGATTGCTGAATCACACAGAAGGAGCCAGCCAGCATTTCAGTCCTGCTCATCTTGTCACTCATGCACAAACACCGCATGAGCTGAGGGCATTCCGAGACGACTTTTCTCAATGTTTATCTTCAGTACGAGATTTTGTTTTGTCTATGGCTTTGTTTACCCAATACTTGTCAGGTTAATACCGATAGGCAGACACAAACACAAACACACACAGGCCAGTCTTAAGAAGAGTCAACAATCAATGAAACACAGTGTGCTTCATTTATAAAAGCATGATATACTGATTAAACCACTAAGAGGCCACAGGGGCATTTTTGGAGAGAGGTGAAAAAGATGAAAGTTGTTATTTCTAAGGGGCAAAATTGTGGATGTAAAAAGCTCTTTTAGATACAGCAGATTAAAAAAAGGAAGAAAGAAAGTTTTTGATATCTATTACTGTATCAATGTTTTATTCTTTTCTAGGAGTAAGCACAAGTTTAGCATTTTCTTATTGACGCCTCTTATCTTTGATAAGCAAGGTCAGGAAGACTCTATTTGTAGCATGTATTATCTGGATAACCTTAACATTCATACATTGGACTAACAACCTGCTCTTCAACTCTCTGTCCTTATTTAACTTTTGTTTTACTTTAAACCAGTTTCAGGACAGGAGACACGTGCAGACCTGCAACCATTAGATTCCAGAATTCAGTGGAGACAGAATTTATCAGTGGCATCACACATGCACATGCACACACACGCACACACTGCAGGCCTATCTGTTGAGGATCGGTATGAAAAAGGCGTTGTGCTCACTCATTGGCTCGGTGGGATGTTGCAACCCCAGCGCCTAACTGGTCCTTATCTCCCCTGAGCAGACTGCACAGCTTGATATGCATCTGTCATATTTGTCGGAAAGAAAAGACACCGCGGCGAGAGCGCGATGAGTCAAAAAACGGGCCAGCGACATAAACTCACTTCCCTGCGGTTTCTGCATGACCGTGATAATTTGCTTGTCTGTGTCGACTCTCTGGTTGAGAAGATGCTCGAGACAAACACAGTTTACGGACGCACGATATTAAGCGCTTGTAATTGCAGTTTTCTTGCATGTGGATATTGTGGTACACCTGATACATGCCTGCACAGGTGTACATTTTGGCTGCCCTGTAAGAAAACACATAGCCAAGAGCAGATTGTCATCATTCCATCATGGCCATTACCATGACGACAGATAAGGCCCCGGTCCTCTTGTCGTCATAGCGGCCTTGCATCAGCTCCATCAGCTGCTGTGGCTAGCTGAGCCTCTGACTGTGCGGGTATGAGTGTCTATCTGAGGGCTATCTGGCCTGATAAGAGCTGGGAAAGAGACAGCAGAGCGACACGTTTACAACCGAGCTGCTCGCAGCACTAAAGGTTGCAAAGAATATAGACAAGAGTCGATGGCGAGAGGGTTTAAGTGTCATAGACGGCTTCTGCATATGTGTACAATGCTCCTAACACAAACACATCTGTATATGAGTGAACATTAGGGCTGGGACGATACACCTATCTCCTGATTCAATACTATCACGATACTTGGGTGCCGATTCGATAAGTATTGCGATTCAATACTGTGATTTATTGAGATTTTTGGGAACATTTTTAACACTAGACCATGAGAAAAAGTTGAATCATACACTTCTAGGGACTTTTACTTTGGAAAATATCTAAATTAATACAGTACAATTTTTGGATTTTCAGTATGTATGTAGTCAGAGATGTCCTGGAGTCAAATATATCAGTCATTGTCAGGCAATAATTTCTTTTATTTTTTTCCAGCAACCCAAAATCAAAGAATAAAGACATTTTTTCTCACAAGCTAGAGGTATTTTCTTTTAAATTTATAAGGGACATGTAATGTTTCATACTTCTGGTGAATATAATCCAATCAATCTTATTTCCATATCTGTATTTTGTATAGACAGTTCCCTTTGTCAAATCCTAATTTTGAAAACCGGACGTAGTCACACGTGTATACTTTCGCTAACTTCGCCAAGTTCGTCGCTAGCTGAGCCGTCAGCTCCGTTCTCTTTATACATCCATGGTCAGCTCCATCGGGGCCGTTTGAATGCATTTAACATAAATGTCAGTATATGAGTGCTCTACAGTTGTAGCGTCGGCCGATTTGACCACAGAGATGAGAGTGACGGCTGGCTTGACTGCACGTTACCGCAATATGATAACGTTTCCTGTCCATGACAGAGTTAGCATGCAGCTTTAGCCGTGATGTTTAGCTCTGCTTTTCCTGCAATGTGTGAAACCCAAAGTGTTTCCATACTTTACTGTATGTGTAGTGTTTACCACTTTGGATTTAATATGTGAGGGTGCAGGTCGTATCCACGCCGACCCTCCGCCGTTTTTTACTTTCTGCGGTTTGTTTTGGTTGATGGATACGGAACGGATTTGACGTCACGGACGTCACGTTACTCAGACTACAACAATAAAAGAGGTAACTTCCTTCTACCTCTGCATAGACTCAAATGAAGCAAATAAATCGATGCTGGCATTAAGAAATAGATTTCAAAATCGTAAAAAAAGAAATCGTGATACATAGGTGAATCGATTTTGTTTTCGAGAACATGCAGGCAAACAACAAGAGATGCTCAAAGTGATCCTCTCTAACATCTTCAGGTTGTTAAAGGGGCCAAAGGTCATGTGGGCAGGCATAATCTCTGTTCTCTTGCTCCGGTTAAGTCAAGTCTCTTTCTCTGTGCTACGTTTATGCCTCTGATTGACTTTTAGCCTGCCAAGCCATCATTAATTGGCATCACACTCTTACAAACACATTATAGACACACGCACTGATGCATGCACACACACAAATACAGAGCATCTAATCCAGCTAATCCACCCTGCCAGTTGAACAACTGGTAACATGGTTAATCACCCATGTAAAAACAAAGACAAGACCAAATTGACTGATAGAATTATTCCATTTACCCGTCTGATTAAAACATTTCACCACTGCCATGGTTCACTGGAGATCATCTCGAGGAAAAAAAAAGAAGAAAACAAAACATGAAAATTAATTAAAAGTCAGTGATGTAAACGGCTTCATTCAATTATTGGTGCAAATAACAAGCCCCGTAGCATGATAACTGGCACGTACAGACACATCGAATTAGCTTAGAAGAAAAATAGGGAATCAGGGAGCCACTTTGAAACTCTTTAAAAGGGCAGGACAGACTTCTTGAAACAGGAGACACTTTCTCCAAACAAGGGAAGCACTCTCCTGGAAGGGAAGAATGAGCAGTTTACGACACCCGTTCCAAACGGCAGAAATGCTCGCTGGACACGAGCTCGTTCAACCTCGGGTCACTTCCCAACAGCCCTTGCTCCCGGTGTGACATCATAGGCCGCGGAGGGGGGTCAGAGTGAAGTGTGCTGCTGAGGCAGTCCGAACTACGAGGCAGAGAAACGCAGAGTGAGACAAAGGAAAAGTGTGGTGGCTGAGAGAGGGCTCTCTGATTCGTTTCCTTGGCAGGATGACAAAACTGTGCGGAATGCGGCGGAGAGGGGAAAGAGAAGTGATCAAGAGCTCAAGA
This sequence comes from Sebastolobus alascanus, assembly GCA_916701645.2. Taxonomy (NCBI): domain Eukaryota; kingdom Metazoa; phylum Chordata; class Actinopteri; order Perciformes; family Sebastidae; genus Sebastolobus; species Sebastolobus alascanus. Next base: position 317,225 of record CAKAOJ020000145.1, read on the forward strand.
ACGAAAAGAGGGGAAAGAAATAGACGACAGACGAGGGGAGAGAGGCCTGCTGAGTAAGCCAGGATGGCAAGGCCTTCCATTGATTCATTTCCCCTTTCCCACCCTATTACCATTCTCTCTTTCTCTCTCCCATTGTAACTATGCAGTCATTAGCGGCATGACCACTGCTCCTTTCAGCATCAAAACAACATATTTCTGGCCTGGTGGAACAACACGTTCTCATCACAACAGGTCACACACGGCCACTTTGTCACGCCCCTCCCCCCCCCCTCGTCACTTAAGGTTTAGGCCACTTAGTTCAATTTAGGACAAAACTGCACGGTTGGGCTTAAAACTACTGTTTGGAAAGTGAAAATGAAACTGAACGTTGTGAACGCGGGACACGAAGGAACAGCTGATTGTAACGTGAAAAAAAATCGAAAACGTATTAGTGTGGATGAAGCTTTAGAGTGTCTTTTTGCTCTTTAAACTACGTCACCACAATCACTCCTGGCGCACTTTCTCTGAGCCACGGATGGGTTTACAGTGTAGTTAATGGAAAGCCCGGTGCGTCTCATACTGGTGCTAAAGGGTGCCTTGTGCGGCGGCCGTGACAAAGCCTCGGTATTTGACGCCCTGGGATTGAGAACGGGCTGGGTGGAAGGAATAAAATGAGGTTGAGTGTGGTTGCTCTCTGTACATAAACACATAAAGATCTGTAAATTGAAGACAATCTGTACAGTACATGCCAACTACGCAGTAAAGTCAATGAAACCTACAATTAATTGAGACACAAGCATGCATTCTTATGCAGAGAAACAACAGACTACACACACACACACACACACACACACACAATTACAGTGGAGAGGGCAAAAGGCTGCCTCTGTCAGCCACATTTCACAGTGGCCTATCATGGCCAGGCGCACCAGGCCTGCGGCCAACCACTGCTTATGCACTGGGTAAACACTACCACCTCGGCCCCACGGAGTCTCCCACACAGTCCCACAGTGCCATCCAACACGCAACGCCGGTCACACGTACAGGCTTGTGATTAATGGAGTGTGAGCATTAGATATGACAGCATTACTATGCCTCTGTGATAAAGAGCCACACACAGACACTCTGTTTCCTTTTGGACGTTTTTTTTTGCGCCCATAGCTTGTGTCCACTGGACTCCTGTCAAGCCGGCTAGGCATTTTGCTCAGAAATACCACCTTGGCATAATGTTTCATTCTTAATTTGACAGTGATGAAATGCTCTGCCTCGGTAAAGTATTTTTAATACCTCCATTATACTTTACAGGCTCTATACTGAATGCTGGCAGCAGATCCAAGTTTCGAGGACACACACACACATACACACACACACACACACAATATCAAAGGACAGTGCGAACATTAACAAGTCCAAAGTCCAAGCGTCTCAGTGTGCATCTTTACCGGGTGTAAATGTTAAGCTCACATTTCTGTCCTCGTGCTGACAGAAGTGTATCCTCTGATGTGGCGGTTCGTTCAGAAGACTTTACACAGTGCTAAGTCAGGTCATGAGTCATTTGTGCAGTTATTCAACAGTTCGAATGTAGTTTGGCTTCATTATATGCCCATCATGTGACAGTAGTCAGCCAGAGTGCCCCCCCTCCACGGCTCCATAGCTCCTCTTCCCTCCTCGGCTTCTTCTCATGCCCGTCTCACCCCTGCCCCCCCCCACCTTCTGCTGGCGCCTGCACGGTTAGTTAGGGATTGCCACAGGACATCATGTGACAAACAAGCAAACACACACACACACAAACACACACCCGCAGACGTGCAAGCATGTAAACTACAAGCACCAACACATTCATTGGTCATTCTCCCTTCCATTGACTTCTTTCATGTTGAATGAGCGGTAGAGCGTCCAACAATAGAGGCCATTCTACTGGCAGCGGCGAGGCTGTGTGTCCGTTCGTGTTAGTCCCGGCAGTGGCCAGACACACCTTGAGGCAAAATGTTATCTCTCACTTACTGTAGCTACAGCCTTGGCAAATCTAGGATTTGTTACTTGTTTCTTTACATGACAAGTTCATTTAAGCAGGTCATGACTCAGACTGTTTCCAAAGTATTTATATGGTTCATCCCCAACGACTCCGTTGCCATTAATATTTCTGAGAAGGGAGACAGTTCAGGCTTCAAGCGCTTTGATTTATGAGGGGATTTCTCCATTTTGTGACTTATGGATGTCAGAACAACAGGAAATATTAATATCTTGAAAGGAAGCCATTATAAGGATAACACCCTGTTGATCCCCATAGTCATTACTCGACCCCCTTTACCTACAGGATCCAACCCAGCCTCGGCTCGCTTGAACTCCCCCCTACCACCCCTCCTCACTTTCCCTCCTTGTCTGGCAGATCTCCAACGTCTGAAACTCTAGACGGCGCTGGTTCTGCCCTTCCTACAAAATTTAGGAAGCCATTAGCAACATCAAATCATTACTTCAGGAAAAGGGAGCGAACGATGCATGGAGGGGGGGGGGTGGTGCGGCGACGAAAGAGAGGAAAGGAACAAGTGAAAGAACAAGACACAGAAACAGAGAGAGATATCACATTTCTCACTCCATTACAATAATGTGCAGGGACCCATTTTACTAATACATAATGGAATGATACCCATAATAAACAGTGAGGGTTGCGGCACTGGATGCAACAACACACGCCTTATAAGCAGGCCTTTGCCTTGCACACGTACAAAACTAAAAATAATGTCTCATAGCTCAAAATATTTATTTTTATAAGAGACAAGCTGCAGAAACAACATCCTAAACTTATGTCAGCACCATAGACTGTAAAAAATTAAACACTTAGACACACACATAGACTTTAAAGATGGACGACATGACAGCCCCCCAAAAGTGAAGCCAAAACATCTGGATTGCCCCCTGGTGGCTGGCTGCAGTATAGGTCGTAAATCCTGCCTCCTCCATGTTAGTGGATGGGACGTGGACCAAACTAAAAAGTCAAAGTACATGTTAAATACATTTTTCCCAAAGATGGTTTCTGTCATTTAAGGTAGTTCTTATCACGCTGATGTATGTTCAAGTGTTCATTTTTCTGATAATGATGCTAAAAAAAGGGGGTGAGACGTCATGATTGACAGCTGCGATTGACAGCTGCTCTGAGTGAAGTAGTCCCGGAACCGGAGGCTCGGGAATTGTACGAGAGAGGAGATGTAACTTTAAATTTCCATAACTGCCACAAGTCAGCGTAATAACACGTGTCAATCTGAACATAAATGTGGTTAAAGAGATATAGAGTACTCCAGGGATGACGTATTTTTCTAGGCCAACCAGTAGGTTATTATGTAAAGGAGGACGAGTCGGCGTGATAACGTTTTGTAGTCTCATTTAGCCACTTGTTAGCAACTGCCTTTTTTAAGACACGTAAAAGCTTCAAAATTCACGGGTGGGGTATTTATTCATTTATTTTATGCCGTAGAACAAAACTCTTAAGCTTGTGTTAACCACAGAACTTATTTCAGGCATCTAACTAAAAACCCATTCAAAAAACCCACTGACTTCCAGACGACGGAACCGGTGGTGCTAAAATGCTAACTCATTTCCGGGTTTTAGGACTCATTCCTGTAGCACTCTATTATGGTTAGTTGTTGTGTCTTTCTAGTCGAATAGCTACTGTGGTGCTAACGTAGCAGCTAGGTGGCTCACGCTAACAAGCTACGGCCGTGCTCGGCTCGTGATTGGCTCGGGCGGGACCTCGCTACCACGGATCCAGGCCCCCCTGATCACTACTGCGCAGACTCGGGCTACAAATGACATCAAAATCACAAGACGGCAGCTCCCGTATCCAGGATATTTTTGCTGCACTTTTGTACAGCGGGAGGAAGTGGAGACGCGTCGTCCATCTATATATATATATACAGTCTATAGTCAGCACTATGAACACAAAATAGATCCACTGAAAAGCAAATAAAACAAAGACAAACTGGCTCTTCCAGCTGTTACACTTACACTAAATTGATTCCTCTTTTCGTGCCCTCCAATACTTCTGCTTTCCCCGACTCTCACTCTCACTCTCTGTGGTTACTGCACTGTCACCCCAACACTAATCCAGTTCAAATGTAAACAGGCTTAGGTCTTCATTCCTCACTTAAACCGTATCAAATGTATCAAAGCGGAGGCTCAGTGGTGTCCTTGGCTACAGAGGGGTCAGAGCGGGGCCACACGGGGCCACAAACTCTACTCAATTAGCTGAAGAGCCAGTTAGTCTGTCCGACCAACGCCGTGTGCGTTTCTGCCCGTGTGTGTGGCACACGGAAACAGTGTGTGTGCGCGTCCATAGATCTGTCTGGGTACACAGCGCAATATATGTCAGAGAGTGTGTGTGCGACTGAATGTAAATGGCGCTGTGTACTGGGTTAATAGGTCAGTTCACGGTTGTAAGGGGCATGAGCATGTGTATATAATCGAGTGTGTGTGTGTCCGTGTATGTGTCTAGCAGAGACATGAAGTCTCAAAGCTCCATCAGCCAAAAGGGAAAATATGTGAGAGGCTGTCTGCAGGCGATGGACAATAATGCAGTCTGTGTCTGCAGCAACATTATTTCTCTGGTTAAGTCAGAAGCCCTGGAGGAGTCCTCAATGGCCTTGAGAGCGCATCGCCTCTTTTTCTAGATTGAATACACAGAGCACAATCCCCTCTTAGATGAGATTCATATGAACTTTACAAGCTAAATATAAAAACATCTTTAACCTTTTTAAGAGCAAATCACCCAAAACAACCATCGCAAAGTCACAACTTGTGACCAGGAAGTTTACTTTAGACATTTAACAGAAGCGTTAAATTTCCAGAGTTTATTGATTAAAATCTATATTAGTGTCTCGTTTTAAAAGATAATTTGGCCACTTCTTTCTTTCCCTGCGGGGGTTCTCTCACATGGAGTGGTTGTGGTGAGATAAAATCCGTGCATCTAACCTTTGACCCTTCCTATAACACGTTGGTGCATCCCTGGTTGATACATATGTGGGAAAGCTCTCATTATTTAACTATCTTGTTGTATCATGGAACAGGAGGAGGAGAGGAAGGGCCCCAGGAGACTTTCATTACAATCAGGTTTTTTGTTAAGCTCCAATATCATCAGCTACAAATTTTTTATTGCTCACAATCACAAGCTTGAGCCAATTGGACACAATCAAACTAATTAAACCACAGTTCGGCTCCACAATCGAATCCAGACTCAGCCAGAATAAATTCTAATATAATAATAATAATGTCTAGTTTTTTATTGAATCGTCACCAGTGATTTTCCCCCAGTCAACTAATCTGTACCATTACGGTTAACATACTTTGTGGGCTCTGGCGGTCCCTTTGGGGCCCTCCAGTTTAAGGGATCCTCCTCCCAATCTCAATCCCAAGCCCATCACTCTTCCTCAGGCACTCAACTGTCAATCTGACCCTGATCTGGGAACCAGGTCTTATCTGATCCCCCAGGGCTCCCTGGAGGGGGTGGAGGGTTAGAAGTGGGGCGTCCCAGCCAAGCCAAGCCAAGCCAAGCCATGTCTACATACCTCCCCAAAAACAGCTACCGCAAAACTTTCACACCAACTGTGAGAATGTATGTTTTAGTAGCTGGTATAGAGTGAAGACGCTAAACAAAAATTGGGCATAATATGTGATGAATGTCATAAAATGTGTTTAACTGATGTTGAAAATCTATTAGCCATTTGCCAGTTATGTCTATTAACCATAAAATACCAAGATAAACTTGATCTAAGACTGTTCGTACCATGAAGGGAAATGAAGAAGAATCAAAAACGTATTTTTTTCCAATGGTCAAAGAAGTATACCCTAATACAAGTAAAAATCCTGCTTTCATTATCTCACCCCATGTCAGTACTATCAGTAAGTATCGGTAAAGGCACTCCTTAGGCAGAAAAATGGCCTGTCAGTGTTGTATTATTAGATTATTATTACTGTGTGTGTGACTGGTCATATTTTATTAGATGATGAGACTGAATCTTAATATTGTAAAATGTTAATCTACAAAATAAATACTAACTACAGCTATCAGATAAATGCAGTGGAGTAAAACATACAATATTTCCCCCTAAAATGTAGTGGAGTACAAGTATATAAAGTAGCATAAAATGGAAATACTCATGTAAAGTACTTAAACTTCTCAGTAAAGTACCTTACTTCTCAGTGTGCACGTACTTATGCACTCAAAATAGCTACTAAAATTGCTGCTTCAAAAGTAGAAAATAAATTTCAATGGTAAAAATAATAACTTTTTTTTTTTTTTTAAATGACTTTTTTTTTTCGACAAAATTATAATGACAAATGAAAAACATCTGAAAACATTATGAAACAGGAACTGATACGTCATTGTATCAGTGACTTTAGATGTGTCTTATCAAGACATGGCTGCTTGGGCTTTGTTAGTTTAACATATTTTAGCCTCTAGCCAACAGCTACTAGGTTAGACTTTGAAAAAATCAATCCCACCACAAGGTCCATTCAGTAGCTCTTCTGGAGCTTTCCAATGTAACGCATGATCTTCATCAGTAAATGGAGTTTACTCGGTTGTCATAAAATTAAAATTTTTGTTTTTTCTGCTGCACATAGGTTACATTTGTTTGTATTGTATTCTCATTTGTGCAAGAATGACGTGCATCTTGGCACACAGCAGTCTGAGATGCACAACGTGTACTTGCAATGTCCCCAGTTTGATTCAGAATGGGAACCTTTGTTGCATGTCATCCTCCTTGTTCCCTTTCCCCGTGTCTCCTGCCTATCTCTACTGTCAGCTGTCAAATGAAGGAAAAAATGGCCAAAAGCTGTACTGTTGTGTAACTAGCAATGACCTCTGAGGTGACTGAAAATAGAAACTTCCTTATTTTCCTAAAAGCAGTTTTCTTACGTGATATTTGTGATATCAGGTAGAGCATTTAGCATTTAAGTGAATGCTCTGTCGGTGTGTTTGTCCACCTCTCAGTGTGTATGACATCGTATCGGTGTGTTGACTTCCCTTTATCGACGGATTCCATCATGCAGAAATAAGCTCTGTTAGGTCTTGTAACCATCCCGAGGCTCGTCCATCAGACGCAGATTCAATTGGAGCCTTTTAATTAATAATGCCATTTATCGGAGGGGGGGGGGGGGGGGGACATTTGGGAGCTCGTCTTTGTAATTGGGACGCCCGATTAGGCTCCGGAGGAAGCTTTTAAGCCAGCAAGGTTATCAGTTCTCCTCCCTCTGCCTGTCATCATCTCCTCAATGTGGGCTGCTCTCTTTCGCTCTTGTCTGATCACTTTATTTTATTATCTTCCCCTGCTGGTTCCTCTGTCTTTTCCTATTCTAATCTACTCTTTGCTGCCTTCAACAGGTGCCTGGCATGAAATTCCCTCAGTGAGCTGCATGCACAGAGTATTTATACGTCTCAATACTTCACATTTTCCCTGCAGTCTCAGCCGGAGACAGGCTGCAGAAAGAAAGTGAGGCTCAGCACTCAGAGAGCTGGACAGCTCCTGTCCAGCCTGATGTGAAAGGAGACTTATTGATCCCAGCAGGCTGGTGGTTAGGGGGCCCTAATGCATTTACACCCTGCTATACTCCCTCTACACATTCTGTTTGTCCCTCTTAATTACAGACACACCATAACGGATCCATACAACTCCCCTGATACTCAATGACTTTCTCTGGGCTCTCCTATACTCCCCCATTTCCCCATTTTCTCCCCCACCCGCAGCCACTCTGTCCTCTCGGGATCCCCGGGGTATTATCTCTAACGGCAGTGTTTGTTAGGCCAGTCTGGTGTTGGCACGGCTGATGTATTTTGATGTGCAACGATGTGTTCTTTCAAATTGATTCAAATTGACCAATAGTGCATGGAAACAATGAGGAAGCACCCACAACTGTCAACTGAGACTCCATGTGGTTGAGTTCCTTTTACTAAGGAAATAAACTAACAACATTAGATAATATAATTCTTATTATAGAATCTGATTCGGAGAACGTCACACATACTGTTGATCTTTAAGGAATTTAAACTGTTAAATAACCATGATGTAACTGCAAGATGAGTGAGTTCAAGGAAACAGGGGGACTGATTTAGGTATCAAACTAAAAGGAAAGTGAGAGGAAGAAGATGAAACTGGGTTTAACTTTATTGTTGTGAATTACTGCGTCTGACAGATCAAACAACATTTTTGTTAGTGTAGGACTAAAACGTAACTCCCTCCCTCCTCTCTCTTGGTATGCTGTGATCTCTGAGTAACGTCCCACCCTGTCTCAGTCTCAAACTCTTAACCTCACCTTTACCTCCCCAAAAACCATATTCTTAAATGTCTGTACTGCCCTGACCCAGTTTTAACTCCCGTCCCTTCGTTCACTCAAAAAGGCCAATCAGAGGAGCACCGTAGTGCTTTTACTGTGCAGCTAACACAGCAAAAGTAAAACATCAGGTACACTTAGTCAAAAAAAAGGTCTGATAGTTTAAATGAGTTCTTCAGATGACTAACAGCAATAACAAATGAATCACTGCTGATAAAAACAAACCAAATTTCTTTCCATGTAATAAAACACTTTCATGTCCCATGTGACTAATATCTAACAGGGAGATAATGGTGTTAGGGGTTGTGCTGCATGGGGAGATCTGTGATCTTTGTCTGCCTGTTTAGAAAAGAACATGTAAATCAACAGAGAATAGTCTTAAAATGTGACATGAGAGAGAGGCAGATAAGAGAGGTAGCGAGGGAGGGCCGGGACGATGAGAAGAGACCTTACATACCAGTCGGTTTATGACAGTGATCATTCAAACACTTAACCCGACACTTTCAAACGGCTTTATCCCTGTCTAGCACCCATCTCGGATTGTATGTGAAATGTATGATTCTGCACGTACTAAATAATAAAGTCCATGTACTAACTAAAAGTCCTTGTCAGTATGTTATGTATTACCATGATTTTCATTACACGCTAATACAGAATTATTTTGTACATACAAATTAGTCCAACAGAATAATCACTGTTGAAATGTGACAACTATTACAGGGTAACTTCAGTATTTTTCAACCTGGACCCTATTTTCCCATGTCTTTGTGTCTAACTGACTAATAGCGACAACAATTTCTTAAGTTGGTCCAGTATTGAGGGAGAACCCTGTAGACGCCAGCTGCTCACGGGCTGCAATAAGGTGCTATTGGGGCAAGCTGGCACCGTCATTTACGTCCACTAAAAGTGCTTGTTTTTACCATGACAGGCTCTGATTGTTATTATAAGTGTCTGACATTATGGAAAGAGTCTCGCTCAAGGAGAAGGCTCGTTCTGAAATCTGGCGAGGTGACGTGTTGCCAGAAGACAACGGTGGAATAGAGGAATACATCCATGGTGGAAACACGAGTACCAGCCAGGCAGAGTTTGTTGTGTTGGAGTACAGAAAGCGTAGCTTAGTGTTATCTAAAAGATTTTCAATATCATGGCTGAATATTTAGATGATTTCAACAATGTGGATGAGGTCTTTGAATTTGATTCATTTCAGCCAGAGTATGTAGATATTCAGATTTCACAACGACACTTCTCCTTGAGCGGGACATGGACACAATAACAAACAGACCGGATCAAGCAAAAGGTAAGAAAAATGTTTTATTTCTCTGTAGGATCCTTTCCATAATGTTATCAGACACTTATTATAACAATCTGAGCCTGTCAGTGGCAAAAAAAGCACTTTTAGTGAACCTAATTTTTCATTGACGCTGATCACTTGCACTCGCAGCTCGTTCAGCGGCTGCAGTTTACAGCGTTCTCCCTCAATACTGGACCAGTTTCAAAAATGTTGTCTTCATTAGTCACTTAAGACACAAAAAAAAACATGGGAAAATAGGGTCCAGGTTGAAAAATACCGAAGTTACCCTTTAATTAAAGGGGATTAAACAAGCTTTTTTTGCATTTCAAAACAAACTTGCATGTTTTATCTAAAAATGTTATCAGCTAAAAGAGAAAACTGTATTTGAAAGGAGTATAAATGTTGTTACTGTTTTTTTCTATGAGTAAGAGCAGTGTGAAGGAAAAAAATAGTACCTTGTAAATCTTAGATGTACTGCACTTCCCAGAAATCATTAGCGATAAATCAGTTTGTCTAGTGATGTCACAACTTTGTTTTTTTGTGTCTTAGTAGGTGGTACTACGTTCTTTATCTGTTCAGTCAGTAGATCAGTAGATCACACTAACTAAACACTTATCCAAAAAAATATATGAAAACAAAAGCCTTTAATGGTCCTGAAAACCTATTTTCTCAATCAACCACTAAAAAAATGAGCAACGGGTGTCCTCCGTGAATGTACAATGTACATTTTTTTTCTGTGTGCTTCTCACTGGTTTGAAGTGGGCGGGACCCAGTGGCAATGATGTCACATACTGCTGTGCACCAATCAGGATTTAGCAACATTTGAATCAGATTCTGATGACCTTTGAGGGCTGTAGATCAAATTTTATCAAACCACACCCACGCAGTCCTAATAAAGCAGAGAGTTATAGTGTCAAACTCTAAATGATAACTACAGATATTTGTTTTTCAAACTTCAACTTTGTAGCCTATTTAGTCAGGAATATTTAATGTAATGGAGAAATACTAAGAATTGAGACCAAGTTTTAAGGGGATATACATTTTCTCCTGTATTAGTCAGTATTTATTTTTTATCATTACTTTTAGAATAGTTTTTAGTTTTCCATGTTATTTACACATGATACTTGTACAAATAACAAAAAGGCAATATAACATCCCTCACTACATTTGAGATGGGAAATATTCTGTAAAGAAAATAATTATAAAATAAGGAAATATTGGGTAAATACATACAGATATTTTTTTCCCCCATGTTAGGAAAAGACATCACAGAAGAGTAACATTAATGTTATATTCTGTATTCAGTGGCTCATACGGTACCAAGATGCAACGTATCCATGAAATCTGTGAACCCGCCCCAAATATTACAAAATTGTTTTAGTTTCCTTTTCAGGTTGTACATCATTTTTTCTCTCGGCACACAAGCAGCCATGTCTGATATCTACCTGACCATAGTTGGTGGTCGTTTATCCTTCCAACACTGAGCCTTCTTTGTATAGGTGGCCAAATGTTATTATCCCATTTCTAAACAACACCTGGGTGAGTCCATCACTAAGGGTCTTACATGGAAGGGGGGTTGCATCGTATATGGGTTGAACACAACCTGTTTATTTACATACCTCCATCCACACTTTATATGTGTGTATAATGATTGGATTAGCTGTCATAGTCTTTAAAGATTTGAGTGATGGTATATAGTTGTCAAGATGAAGAGTTTCAGTCAGTTTACGAAAAGATTGTGGTTTGGGTTAAAATAACTACGGAGGTGGCGTAACTTAAGTACAGAAGTTATGTGACAAAAACTACTTGGTTAGGTTTAGGCAACAAAACACTTAGTTAGGTTTAGGAAAAGATTGTGGTTTGGGTTAAAATAACTACGGAGGTGGTGTAGCTTAAGTACAGAAGTTATGTGACAAATAAATCAACTTTGACTTCCGGTTTCACACTGAGTACGAACACTGGTCTCCTGGGCGAAAGTTCAGTGTTTTTTGACCCACCCATCCACCTTGACCTCCTCCCTACGTGGTGTTTGTCGCTCTTTATACTTCCTGGTTCACGATATCGTTGATTACATACAAATTGATTTCATGACATATACACGAATTACAGTGCTTTACTTTTTGTAGGTATAGCTACGAACGGTGTATGAGAACAGCCTGCCAGAAGTATTTCCATAAACTCCAGCGTGATGTATGAGTTGGCGGTAACTTATGCTACAATACTGACTCATTTCCTTTTATGGAAATAAGTTACGATTCCACCCCACTACTGCCCACTGGTCCCCTCAGATCCCACTGCTCTGTTTTGGTGCGGGAGTTCTGTCCCGCGGCCCATCCGTTGGCTGGTTCCTAATCCAGTTAGGGCTGAGGGGGTCTGGCGTTTCCCGTCTTGGCTGAGCAGGCCGTGCCAAATGAGGTTTTTACTTGCCCCGGGGAGCCCAACTTTAATGGACCCTGGTAAATTAATACATGAAGAAGAGAGGCAGGCCAGTGCAGGGAGGGCTGCTCGGACCAGAGGAGAAGGAAGGACAGTGACAGTAATTAACAGGTAAAGTGATCAGTCAATCCACTCATCAATCCGATGTGAATCCATCTCTCAGATAATCAATGACGAAGCAGCATCGCAAGGACAAGGAAGCAGAAAAAATGTACTGATGTCTACCGGCAGCTACGGTTATTAAGTGAGTTAAATAAGGCAGCGGTAATGCCGTAAAGCTCTTAGTGACTCAACATGGAGGCGGCAGAAGTCCATGCACTTCCTCTCTCCCACTATTGGAAAGAAACTATTGTGTGTGAATGTATTTATAAGCTGTAGCCACTGTTGTGGCTGCTTGGAGCCCTTTGGTACAGTTAGAAAATAGCTCCATCTATATCCCAGCACCTCACAAACAAACAGCCCTCCACTCCACCCTTTCCCACTGGGTCCACGGGATGGGCAGTGGACTCAGGGGAAATGAGGTAACACATACACACCCACACACATAGAAAACAGTGGCAGTGTAGCGCCATTCAGGCCTCTGTTCTGCTCTGTCCATCAAAGCTGTCAATCTCGGGGCATTTCTCATTGCGCAACCCCCCCCCCCCTTCGCCTCCCAGACCTCGACCCACCTTTTAAGGCCCAGAATATTTGGTCCTGCCGGTTGCCATGGGAACCATCCAGATGTTGGCCTCTGATTAGCTGGCGACGGTCAAATGAAATCAGAAGAGGTGTGATAAGATCACGGGGCGACAGAGACTGGGAGAGTGGTGGCCGCGAGCAGGAGAGGGGTGGAGGGTGGGGGGGGGGGGGCGTAGGAAGTCATAGAAAAGGGGGGAGGAGGGCTTTAGTGAGGGGTTTGCGCACACATTCACACACTTTTATGCAATTCACTGGGGGAGTGCTATTTTTTCACCCAAACACTTCCATTTTCAGTCTGTGTAATCTTTTGTCTGTGTAAAAATTGCACCACTTTTCACTCAAAACCAAACAATCACTCTCTCTGTTTGTTTTCTAAATGAGAATGTGTCGTGAACATTTTGTACTGAGCGACAACAGAGCACCTTTGACTCTTCCCCTTTTCTCCTGAGAGAGTCAAAACAGAAACAAACGGATGTAGAGGACCAGCCTGTTAATCCTACAGGGCGCTTTCACAAGTCCGTTTGGCTAGTCCGAATCAGACACTTTTGGTTTGTTTTTCTATTTTTAGTCTGGTTCAGTTTCACAGTGCACAAACTAAAGCGGACCAAATATTATATATTAATATACAAAAATGTAGATGCTGAGGAGCGTAGGAGTGCAAAATGATCTTGTTTTGTCTCAAGAGCTGCCACTTCTATGCAGGGAATCGCAGACTTTGATATCATGCTGTCAAAGTTTTTTCACTTTGACCCGGCACTAGGGCTGTCCCGAATACCATTTTTGGGGCTTTGAAGCTTCGTTGTAAAATATTCTAAGGTATTTGAAGCTTCGCGTTGTGGGATTATTCCTTATTTCATGGACTATTTTGGGATTTATAATTTATTATTACATACTTATATAAAAAAAATAAAAAATAAAAAAAATAAAGCATTCAAATAACTGATTTGAAGGTCGATTACCATGGCAGCGGTCGAAGCCCTACTCTGCACTGATCTACTGTGTGCATAAATCCCTTCTCCTCCAGTTAATTTTGAATTACTTTATAAACATCACCATTTTTGTGGACTTTATTTATCATATTCTGTGTGTTCTCTTCGGTCCAAATGTCAAACATCAGACTTCTGCAAAAGTCCAGGTCAGTCCTCTCCCACTCATGTTAACCTGTCATGTGTCTGTGTCCATCTCAACAAATGCCCGGACAGGCAGCCTGCGTTTTGTTTCGCTTGGAAACGGTGCGAGACCACCTCTCACAAGCGGTCTCAGACCGGTTGTTTTGGTACTATTACTGCGTTCACAACCGCCCAAACGAACCGCACCAGAGTTCAATTAAAACAAACTAAATATTGGCTTGTGAAAGCGCCCATAGAGAGCTGGATGTAAAGTGACCTATATGACTTTGAATTCAACGCCGTGCTGTCTCTCCGGTGAGGCTGATTCCACGAGTGATATGACGGCTACAAGCTGCACAATCAAATGGCTTTTACACAAACTCCAAACAGCACTTCTCTTCTCCCCTACCTGTCCCGCAAGTACCTAATCGCATCCAAAGTCCCATTTCCTGTCAATGAAATTACATTAAACATCTCCCTCTAGGTCCTTGTCCAAAGTGACCCCAAACTCGCTGAGACTGATAAGGGTGCTAACTAGGTAAAGGCTGAAGCACTTCCCAGTGTTCGGCCAGCGAAAAGAGCTACAGTGAAGGGAGAGCGGGGAGGGAGGGGGGGGGGGGGGGTCGGCCCTGCCCCTGCTCGCTCCATTTTCCAATAAACTCCAGCAATCAGATCAGCGCTGCTTTAAATGGACGACTTGATGGCAGCAGGCTGCATTAGCCGCTGGTGTTCTCCCAATCCGATTAGACGGAGACAGTGACAGTTTCCAGCCAAAAGAGGCAGGTAACACACACACACACACACACACACACACACACAGCAAAGACTACATTTACTGCTATTTAAATACATAGAAGACACACACAAGTTTGCATAAAAAGAAAGGTATGAGCATGAATGGGGATCACGCACAGTGACACATACATGCAGGACCTCTTGTGGCCATTTGTGGTGCTAATTGGATGGTTCTGAGGCAGATGTCATTATTGTGGAGCAGTCAACTGTTTCCAAGTTGTTGGGCAGTCATTTAGGCGTATTAGCAGCTCCTTCAGGGCAGAGGTCGCGCCCCAAGGCTATGTTATGTGTCTGTGTGTGTATGGTTGTTTGTGTGTGTGTGTGATTTATGAATGTAAAAACGACGCTCTCTCTCTCTCTCTAATGGCTCCCCTGCTTTGAGGGCCGGCCTTTTACGGTCATATAATTACCCCAGATTGTTTTTCTGTACACAATGGGGTACTTTTCGGCCGCGCACGTGCCTGACATGAGAACCTGGCAACAAGCTGCTAAGTGCAACAGGCAGTGTCATAAAAATGGTTGCCATACCTCAGATAGCTAAAACCCCCCTCTTACCGAGGACTTAGAGAATGGTCCCTCAGTGTGCTTATCAGGTAAAATAAACCTCAATGATGCAAAGTAATGGCTGGGTCATATGAGAATGCACGTGTGAGGTGGAGACTGGAAACTCTGCTCCTTATCACAGGGCTAGACAGAGAGGAGTGAGACTGTACTTAACAGATTTAGACGGTCAGTGAAGCCCAGCACCTGGACAGAGAGAAAGAGGGGAGGAGAGTCGTATCTCAGGTTACAGCGCAGCCTGAATCTTAGAGATACAGGGGAAACCTGGACAGGTCAAGAAGAGTGGTAAAACTTTTAGCGAGAAGGCAGCTGTATTTATGATTCAGACAATTTATACATTCCCTTTGCAATCTAAAATGTCCGCAGTTTTGTCAAAAGAACTCCTTTTGCTGCTTTTTTAGAAGTGCCACATAGCAGATATAGATGTAGATGAAAAGATTTAAAATGAGTTTACTCATGCGTAACTCTGTGAGCTGATAAAAGCAGACCACCGGCTGTTATTTAGTGTTTTATGTTTGGAAACACATTTGTGCAGCGCTGCGCTACCTGACGCCTTCTGATCCCGTGGCTGATGATGGACTGCGGATCAGCCAGTTAATTTAGGCCAGATAAAAAGCCTCTCATCTCCGCCGAGGTAGATTACTGTAATAGCAGCCTTTCTCATCTTTTGATCTTTTTTACTGCTGCGTCGGTTCATTTGCATGTGTCAGAGATACAGCTTTATTTAGGGCGCTTATTAATGGGAACAGGAGGGATTCTAGATACTAAAACCTGAGGCAGATTAGCGCTGACCCCCCTGGATCTCGCATGCTGTTTCTTCACATACATTTATGAGCGTATTATGTGTGTGCGCAGGTACACGCTGCCTCACATCCTATAATAGTGTAAATACACACACATAAGTATAGTGTAATCTAATAACGCTGTATGCACCGTACAGAAAAGAACACAAACTCACAAATATGATGCATATTTAGAGACGCAGACACACCACAACACACACACACTTAAGACAAACACAAATATTCCTTCATGCCTGCCCCTCACTGACAGCATGTTGGACTTCTAAGCGTTCTCTCAGGCCTCGGTCTGTCATCTTCCTGTCTCTCCCCGGCTGCTTCGCTCCAGCAGATATGGTCGATGTGGACGTGTACTTTGTCCAGATCATCCGTGAGATGAGATGAGAGGAAGTGGGAGGTATTGTTCTTCCTGTGGCGCTAAGCCCCTGGGCGATTACCCTGTCAGGAGGGAGAACTCAGCGCCGGCGCCGACTGCCACAAACCAGCGCTAAATCCCAACTGATCGCAAAAGAGGCCGATTTTACACTTTAGATTCCTCCCATCTCTTAATGCGGCCGATGAGGCAGAGGATCTTCGCCTCTCCCTCATCTTATCCGCTGCCGCTATCCTCCTCAGACGGTGGCGTCAACCCCTAAGCTTGCGCTGCGGGGATAAGACTCAACGCCTTGTCAGGCCAGATCAATGTGATTTTACAATGCAGTCCGAGAGAGGGGCCCGTATAGCCGAGCGTGGCAAAACAACAGCCCCTTCCACATGCTCAGAAGTGACTCTTACCACCTCCGTGTATCTAGCGCGCTCAAATAAGATACCATAATCTAACAACAATGTTGTACACAAAACCTGCCAACTGCATCTCCTAAATCTGACTACCTCACACATACCTGCACTATCTCCCCCCTCTTTTTCCTCGCACTATCTTTGAGTTTATCAGAGGGGTTGATCTCTCTGAATGCCTCATTGAACTCCTCCATCGGTCTATCTTATCTGTTTTCTCAGAAACACTCCTCGGGACAGTTCTTCAAATTCCACCTCAAGTCGTCAAAGCGTTTCTTTAGAGAGATCACTCGAGGATACTTCCCCCGAAGTGACACCGTCATGTGCTTGTGACAGAGGATGTTTATGTTAGAGAGGAATTAAGAACGCTTACGGCAATTATGATATAGCATAATGAGTCAGTCAGTGAGGCAGTCAATAACGTTATTATTAGTTCTCTTTAAATTGCATTTCCTTCTTCGAAAGCCTGGAGGAGTAGAGGGTTTTACTGGAAAGAAGGGGCAGACTGAGTGAAGGTGAAATGAGAAATAACAGAAAAATTGTTCCCCATCAGAGCATCCAGCTGCAGGATGACATCCTCCTCTCTGCCAAGTCCCTCCGACTGATTTCCTGTTTGGGTTTGATTATCATATAGGACCGCGCTAGTATATCATCCCCTCCCTCTCTTCTCCTCTCCTCTCCTTTAGTTTTACGAGTGACAGTTGGGAATAAAGTAGAGCGTAAATCTCTGGCAGTAATAAAGCTGCTCAGGCCAATGTTCCTTCCTAATGCTGGTTCGTCTCTCCCTCGTCACAAATTTGTACTTTTTCACAAGACGAGCCCCGACTGCCTTTCATTGCTCCCACTAAGTCATCCTCAAGTGTCAGCTCTCAATCCAGGTTTAAGAGTATTGGGGAGATCCACAGTCTAGCACAGATACATCCTAGAGAGTAGCGGCACACATCATAAACACACATATAAATGCAGAGTGCGCTCACATGCTAGGCCCTACACACTTCTAACAACTTTCGGACACACACACAAACGCGCACCGTTTCCCTCTGCCTGACCACATTCCTGTAAAGGGCGATCATGAATCTTGGCTAGGAATCTGTGTCCTCTGCTGGTAAGGCAGCCTGTGGCAGCACTCCTCCTATCCCCATTAAAGTCATCCCTGGGTGGGCAGGAGAGCCCCACACCTCCCTGACCTCCATCCATCAGCCAGGAGGGAGTGCTCGCCTCTGCTCACTAGATCCTAAATCCATCTGCTCCAGCATGCAGCACCAGCCTTCGCACCATAGAAATAGAATATGGGAGTAGAACGGACATTCCCATTCAAACCAACGTAGCAGGATGGTCAGAGCGGCGGCCATTTTTATGTGTACCATTGCCGTAGCGACCGTTGTAGCAGGCTGACTTCCACATAAACTAAACCGACTTGCGGCAAGTCGTGGACTCACTGAGGTGAGGTTTTACAGTAACGACGACTAAATAAGCAGTGGAGTAGTAACGTTACGAGGCACATAGAAAATGTAAATGAGTCAAATTTAACAACTTCAGCGGAGGAAAGCACATTGCTGTCGCCAGATGAGTGACAACTTGGTTCGGCTCGTTTTCTGTAACCAGTGTGGTGTTGAAGCATGGTGGAATTAGCAAGCTAGCTAGCTAGCAGACAGCTGGCTGGTTAGCTCTTGAGCTGGTTCCGCCAGGCTTTGGTGCTGCACTGATTACGGAAAATGAGCCAAACAGCGGGCTGGCGGCCAGCGGCAGCGCCGGGTCTAAACGGTCCCTCCGCCTGGGGACAAGCTACCTAGCTAACTAGCCAACCAGCTGTCTCTGGGAGCTGCGTAAGACCCTAGGATTAGCGCCATGCTGGGAAGCAAATATTCGTAATGGCTTCCATCACGTGATGCCATTGGGCCCAAAAAGACTTTTTCCCATAGACTTATATTGGGAAACTGCCCTCTCTATGGGCCCAATGGATACGGAAGATCGCCAGATGGTCCGGGTACTTTATTACTCGGCAGTCGAGCCATTTTAGCTTCATGCGCCACTGAGCAACTCTCATAGGAAAGAACGGGCGCCCGCCTCCAACGCTGTATCCAGGTCTCTTTATACATCCATGGAGCTGCGTCTGCTCTCTTCCCGGCGAGCTGCGACCACACTTTACGGCCCCACTGACGTGAGTTCTGTTGTCACCATAACAACGAACAACAATCGCCCTTTTCTTTTGTACCAGTCAAATTACCACAGCAAATACTTCAGTGACCCTTCTACTCCTGTTTCATTTCTATGTTTCAGACACACATACCCGGCCTCCAGCAGCATCTAACCTGTCCGAGGCCCACAGGTGTCAAAACATGCACCAACAGCTCCAAACACACAGCCCACAACCGTCCAATCAGTCAACTGTTAGATAATGCTGTCAAGTGGTCAGCTATTCAACTCCTGACTTATCACTTGAAATCCCTTTTGTAGCAACGAGAAGGGCAGAGAGCCATTAATTCGGGAACATCTGAGAGTGATCACAAGAGCAGCATGTGACGTATCTTATAAAACAAGCGCTACACACACATTTATCACAAAAGGTCGGATTCTTGGCCCGAAAAAGGCCCAGGCATGCCTCTGCATTCAGAAGCAGTTTTCTGCTGGTCGACAACAAGAGATCTGAGAAAGTGCCCAGAGGGGGGTCTCAGGAGGATGAAATAATTCTCCAAATCATCGCAGTGTGTAATTCACAGAAAACTGACTCACTGTGCTTTAGAAACGTGATCTCTGTCACAGCAAACCTCAGTATTATTAAACAAGCTAATCTCAAAGTGACACAGTTTAATGGATTGTTGATCTGGTTTCATGGCTTCCTAAGTGTATGTTTATCTTAAAATCTGTCTGAAGAAAAAGTGCACAACGGTGACGTTTGTATATCTTTGTGTTGCATGCTGTCTAGGGCTGCAAAATGATCACAGTTAAATGAACATGATTGTTTTAAATATTTAAAATGCGTGCTCCGCTCATGGAAAACTCCGGCCAGCCACCAGAGGGCGATCGAGATGTTTTGGCTTCACTTTTGGGTAGCTGTCATACGGATAGACTGTAAGACTGTATATAAGAAGTGGACTTGGTCACTGTGACATCACCCATTGGTTTGTGGACTACAGTTTTGAAGCTGTCATTTTGGCCGTCGCCATCTTGGTTTTTAGCAACCAGAAGTGACACGAGATGGTGGAGCTAAGTACAACTGAACACTGAATAAGACACTTTTAGGCGACCAAAACGTTATATTTAACTTTCACGAACTGAAATCACACTGTGAAAGGGTTAAAGTTGTAAGACGAAGACACGGACAACTCCCAAGCCCAAAAGTTTTCGTACAATTTTATTTTGCTTCTAGGAGACGCACTGTAAATGAGGACCAGTTGAAGATTTGTACACTAGCGGGAATGTAGCATAACATGGAAGTGAAAGCAGTGCTTTGTTTATTTAAATGTGAAAGTGCAATAAAAACATTTTGTCCCTCAAATTAATGAATAATCATGATCTCAATATTGATCAAAATAATTGTGATTATTGTTTTGGCCATAATCGTGCAGCCCTAAATGTTGTCCTGCGGTAGATGTGCACAAAGTGACCTACTTTTACAACACAACTTTTTAAAACGCCAGGTTACACTACGTCCACACACTAAACTGCCTAAATCTCAAAACACTTTTTTTTCTCTATGGTTGGGATCTCTGTCCTGCCCTCCATCCGCATTTTCACACCCACAAGGAGAGCTTCTGAAAGACGGTCTCTAGTTTGGAAAAATCAGAAAACTATGGGCCTCATGCAGGAAGTGATAAAAGCAGAAATTTTCTCTAACTTTTGTTGGCATTCATGATTTCTTCTTATTTTGTTAGTACCCGCTAATTTCTGTGATTCAACAATGTTTTCTTATTTTTGCTCTTCTCTTACATTAGAGACAACTTTACGAGTGATCGAGAGCAAACATCTTTTCACAGTCAACAAATTGTTTGTCCAACGCAAGGAAGTTTTAAATTTGAGGAACATAAAAGCGCACGAATATCATATAATCAAATTTAGATTATTTTATGTTTTAGAGCAATTATAATGATTGGAATATTAAATTTGTGGGCTAAAGAAATGCTATTTGTCTATGACGTGCGTTCAGCTTCTTCTGAATGGCATATATACTGCTCTTTGATGCTTTTTGATTTTCCTGTAACACCAGTACTGGCGCTCTGGAAATCACGTTTACTTGAAGTTTATTCAACAGTAGCCTACATCAATTTCACTACTGCTGAAGTTCTTCTTCTTCTTGCAGCCGTTTTTTGGTGGCATCTCTCCAATTCTTGGACATGTGCCTGAGTATTTGCACATGGCACAACACCTGCACGTATATAGTATATAAATATATATTTATTATATATATATATATACATAGTGTTTAGGGGGCGTTACCTATGCTAATAATAAACAATCGTCCACAAGCCTCCAATTTGTAATTGATTGGGATTCATCATTCAGCACACCTGGGTAAGAGCAGATTTGGGTGGTTAAGAACGTTTGGTGCATGTGCGGTTGACTTCTTCTTATTTTTTCTCTTAACAGAAAATTAAGAGAAAATATAAGAGAAATTTAATCAGAATCAGAGTCTGAATCAGAATCTTTATTTATTGCCAGGTGTATCAGGCATACATTAGGAATTTGATTTGGTTAGTTGGTGCAAATAAGCAGTAAAAAAATAACAATAGAATAATTAAAACGTTAGAATAAAATAATTTAATTTAATTTGAGAGAATATTGCAGCATGAGGCCATATGTGTTTTACTGTGGACAGGGAAAAGCTTTTGGAAAATGATCATGGATCATGTGCAAGCTTTGACTTTGGCTGTATTAAAACACACTATAGGTGATCACAGAGAGCAGGAGGTTGAGACAGAATGGAGGTTTAACCAGCTGAGATCCAGCAGAGTAACCAGGCTGTCTGGCCTGTCTTCGCTAGGCGTTGGCTGTGATGCACACGTGTGCAGTTAAGTGGACATAATGTTACATTGAAGCTGCTCACTTGCCCTTGCAGCTCGTTTTGCTGCTGTCGGTTACAGCGTTATCCCTCAATACTGGACCAATTTCAGAAATTATTGTCCCCATTAGTCATAAAAAAGTAGGATAATAGGATCCAGGTTGAAAAACACTAAAGTTACCCTTTAAGTATTTCACTTAATCACAATTTTTCTGACGAGCCACGACGGCAAACAACATCCCACTAAAACCCCACAAAATCAACTCAGGGCCTGACAGGAGTCTTTCAGTAAAAAATGGATCCGTGGAGCTTGAAAAACACAGAGTCAGATGGTCATTTGGCCAGTTAGAGCATGTTAGGTCAGACAAACACAGACCCTGAGGCTGCCACAATGTCAGAGGCCAAAGACTGAGAGCGTCAGTGGTGTGCAGGAAAACCCTCCCACATATAGTAAAAATGCACTCTGTAAACAACAGACTACAGCAACATGGGTTTTTAATAAATACGTGGGTACGTGGATACCTAACGCACACAGATGTCAGCACTCCCCCAGTGATCAGTGTGTTTCTCACAGGGGTGGGACTGTGGGAACCATGCTGTCACTTCCTGTGCCCGCGGGCCTCGGCCAATCGTCATCAGATAAGGGCCACGGCTCTGCCAATCAGAGCTACAGGCCTCAGCTTCACATGGTGGGACAGGAGACGCGATAAGGACATAACTTGCCAGCGAAAACGTCTTGATCTCAATTGTACCCCCTTCAACCCGACGCTCTCCCCCCTTCCCACCAAAATAGTTGTTTGGAGACAAAGTTTCTTTTTGTCTTTCGCCCATAATTACGCTCCCTTTCATCTGCCCCCCTGTTCCCCTTGACCCCTTACTCTGGGGTCAGTGGCCAGGATATCCCACTCTCCTCGGGCCAATAATGTGCCTTTTAGGGTGGATGAAGAGGGGCATTCATGCCAGGGCAGACAGGAGAGCAGCGAGGAGAGTAATCACTCCATCACACTCTGCCCCCGTCTGTCCCAGCTCCTGCCCAAACACCCAAACAGCTCGCCTCGCTCCTCACATCAAAGACCTGGACCCGGACCGCCGCCTCAGCTTCAGCGCTGCGCAGCACAGAGGGCGACTGTGTCGCCAGCCGGGGAAAATCACAGTGGTTCATCAATGCAGTTGTGATCACCGTGGAAAACCCCCCTGAGAGTTTTCACAATCACATTTGATGATACAAATTGCCAGGATTCAAAGAATTTAACTCCCACTTGCTTCGTGGAAGCACCCTTATTACTGAAAGACAAACAGGCACACTGTCATCAAACAGACCTTTAGTAGGGTCTGAACAACACAATGAGTCATTAAGGAAGTGTGTGAATCTTGGGGAAATTACCATTAGCTAGACCTTGGCCAGTCACACAGACCTTACATACATTAGCATTGTTCCTGAGCAACGATCACAGGTGGTGGTCTGGCTTATAGTAAACTAGTCCCTGGACGCCGTCTGAGCAACACTAACTGTACTCAGGTTATGTCAACATTATGAATGTATTTTAAAGTGGAGTATGCTAAAGGAGTGTCACAATATATCTATAGCATGTCTATGTGTATCTGTCTGGTTTTACTTTACTATAAAACATTGGAGGGCTTTTCTTGACCCTGCATGCAAAGAACAACAAGCAAAGTGTGGAGCAGTGTCTTAAAACATTCCTCAAAAAAAGAGTTGAAGAATGACGGGAATTTTGCCAAAATCTCCCCCTCTGTCAAAAGCGCAGCGTCCTCACCTATACATACATCAACTGTACTGAAATACAGCAAACTCAACTCTCAGGTCTTACTAAGTATACTGTATGGAACCAATACTTGCTTTTCCTTACAAAAAAAATGGGAAGTTTTCAATTTAGGAGATTTACTTTTTAAAGGTCTTCAGAATCGTAGGTTTACAATATTGTTAAGGCGAGGCAGCTTTATTTGTGTAGCACATTTCAGCAACGGGGCAATTCAAAGTGCTTTACACAAACATTCAAGAACATTGCGAAAAAGTGCAAAGAACATTAAGACATAATTAACACAGTCATAAAAACATAAAAACGATAAATAAAGATTAGAAAATGAAAACAAGCTAAAAATAAAAGCTAGAATAGAAGCTAAAATAGAGTATAACACACAAGAGTAAAAGTTAGAGTGCAGTATAAGATCCTTAATCCCATATTTCTTTAATTTACTTTAAAGGTACAGTGTGTAGGATTTGGCGGCATCTAGTGGTGTGGATACAGATTACAACCAACCGAGTACCCCTCCGCTCACTCCTCCCTTTCCAAGACTGCGGTAACGTGAGCCGCCAAGTGCAAAACCGTGGTAACATCGTTCGCCTCGCTCAAAGGCCATCCTTACCAAAATAACACTACTTTAGGAGCAACGGAAGTCAGGCTGCGGCTGGTGGTACCACGGTTTTACACTCACAAGCGTGAAACTGCAGTAATAAAAACGTGAAAGGCTCTCTCTAGAGCTCTTTATGGTTTATTTGACTCTAAACGGGACCATAATTTACTAAATGAACATCATACTGTATTGAAGAAGACTTGAAACTAGCGATTGAGACCATAAACTCATGTTTACAATAAATCAAGTGAGAAGTAGGCTCATTTTCTCATAGAGTTTAAGGCACTTCCACTTTGGCTTCAATTTTCGGACCAGTAGGTTACCCACTGTTATTGCCCTGCTGTCAGTTAGTAGTTGCACTTTTTTTTTTTATATTATAACTGATGACTGTAAATTTAGATTCTATGGACCGTAGTGTTGTTAAAAATATCGAAGTATCGAAACATATCAATACTTAATATTTGAAATGGTTTCAATACTCATTTTCCACAGTATTGATACACAAGTGCCAGCTGCACTTTCTGCTCTCTCTTCTCTCCGGCAGCGAGTTGACACAAACTAATGGACCCAGTAGTAGAGGTGAAATGCTAACCCCTATTTGTTTGGAGCCTGTGCCGACATCTTACACATGGCACCTTTAAGAAAGTCATTTGAGTCAAAAGTCAAACTGCACTTAACAACAGCGAGCGCCGTGACGCTCCGGCTTCATCAGCAGTGTGGCCTCGTGCAGCCACCGGCCTGAATAGACCTCAACCAGTCAGCCTGCAGCCTTTAGAGTTTCACTGTGATCAATAGCTGGATTAATTGCTGAAAGGGCGGGGGGAGGAGGAGAGCGAGGAGAAGGAGGAGATCGTCAGAGCCTCAGGCAGGGGAGGGTTTCAGAAGGTGGGGGTTAAGATGGTGCTGACAGGCAGGGAAAGCTGAAGGGATTTAAAAAGGCGAGCAGAGGGGAGCTGGAGTTGGAGCGGTAAGAGCTGGAGAGGGAGCTTCCAACCCCCCCCCCCCCCCCCCCCCCCCCCCCTACCCCACCCCAGGTCACCTGGCAGTGTGCAGGGCGGCGGGCCGTCAGATTAGGATCTGAGAGGGGGAGATAACGAGTTTATTGCCCCCTGGACGGGGCTGCTGGAGCCAGCGAAGGAGGAGGGCAGGCCAAGCAGGCCGGGGCGGGAGGCTGAACGGTGGTGGTGGGTGTTTGTTTTAACCTGGGGAGATAGATGCAGCCAGGCAGGGTCTTTATGAAAGAGCACCCCAGCAGGGCAGTAAAACACATAGGCAGCATGGTTAGAATACCAGAAACACCAGTCGACCAACACTTACGGCAGCTCATCCATCACAGCCTCGACACTTACACACTTGCATATGCGCATGTGCTTGGAGACACACACAAACGCAACCTTATAATCTCTAATAATGTCTGCGTTTTTCCGTGGCTTAGAAAGTAGCTAAACAAATTGTCATGCGCTCAATGAATAACTGATATTGCAAATAATTACAACAGTCGCCATTTCCGCCACTGTCCCAATTTGTGTGGGTGGAGTGAATTCATATCGTATCCTGTTAGGAATTCCACTTGCTCATTGATCAACAATGTGTACTTTCATGTTATCTCCTGAGTTATTGGAAATGGGATAAGCCTGATCCTATTACAAGCAAACACAGAATAACGTATGAAATCTATATGTATTTCACACCGCTGTGATCTTTGGTCACTGAATTCTGCGCACGTATTGGGAGCCTGTATTAGCTTTGCGTGTCTGGCCCAGGCGCTGCAGGAGAGATAAGGGGAGCGGATATGAGAAATATGAAAAATAGCACTGTGATAGGATGATCAGTGAGAATGAGCAATACGGGGCCGCGGTGACAAATGGGACAGGGAGCCAAAGAGGAGAGCAATGCAAAACGGCATCAGAGCCAAGGACAGAATGATTTTCTGAGAGGAGTGGAGACGAAACATACTTTCTTGGAACGAGCAGGTCAATAATAACCTCCTGATATCAGTCATTTAGTCATTTATTCTATTTCACATCTTTCAGTTTCAAGTCATCTGTGAAAGTGTGTTTAACACAGAAACAGAAACACACTCGGTAGCACAGGTGCTGCATGGATTACAGTGTGCATACTAAGGATTTTAACAGTCTACAATGTAATTAAGTTCTCACATTAGAAGAATATAAGCTAAAAGACTGGCAGCATTAGAAAAGACTAGGGATGTCACTATACCAGAAATTTAGTAGTCGATACCAATACCAGTGAAATTCTACTATTCTTGATACCTAATTCGATACCATGGTAAAAAACAAAACAAAACAATAAATCCCATGTAATTCACATACACTACTTTATTACCGTTTGCATACTGTTTTTTGCAAATTTATTATTAAACCCTGATGATCCGCCTCAAGTTTCTCGCCAAAAACGAAATTTCACAAGATTACATTTGAATACATAATGATAACGTCGTAATTTACCTTCACCCAATACTCATTTTTTCTGAATAGAGCCTGAATGAATCATAATGTAACTCAATGTAACCTCCGTACGTTGGCTGTTAGCTCTGTTAATTTAGCCAAGCAGGACTGTGCTGCACACCGGCTGCTAACAGCTAACGTTTCAAGCTTTCCTCCTGCCCATTTCAACGCAGATTTGTTGTTCACAATGTAGCATTATCAGGTAAAATTTTCTATCATCCCCTGGACGCTGTTAGTCTCGAGCCCTGATCCGCGGTACCTACGGTATTGTAGAAAAACAAGTACTGTCACATTTTCAAAATTTTGGCATCAAATTGGTACTAGGGATGCTAATATTGATTTGTTTTCCTAACCGATAGCTGACCCTCGTTAACTGATTATTAACCATTAACCAACAAGATGAGTGCGTTGCATGCAGCGGTGCTGTTGGTTGTAGTGCCTAACAAGCTGCCCAGCTGCAACAATAAGCTGATGCATAAACAGGTTAAATCCATCATCTATCGCCAGCTGCAGTGTATGAGCAAAACAGACAACTGAATCCCCAGTTCACCCGTCCGGTAGAGTTAGAGTTAGTTAAGAGTGTGGGGTTGTCGGTGGCGTTATAGCTGTGAACGTAGCAGTGCAGTGTGTGTACAGTTTATTATTCGGTGAATAAATGCTACTACTCCTCAGACCCAAGCCAAGCTCCCATGTCTTGCAACACCGACTCAGACTCTCTTAAGGTGGGCTGTTAAGGTAAACCAGCTAGTCTCCTTTAAGTGACAAGCCGCTCCTCTCAGTTTTGCTCAGCTTTTTATTTAATTTTTAATATTTCTTTTAATCATTTAACCGATAGCATTAATGGGTAAAAATTCGTAATGCCGGTTAACGGTTAAACGGTTAATTATTATTATTCCTAATTAGTACCGAAGTGTCGGTTCTTGTGACATCTCATGTTTACAAAGATAAGATTATATTGCGTGATATGTTTGGGTGTTTTTCAGGGAATAATCCAATCAAACAATTGAAAATGGACAGACATCCGCAGCATCAAGAGAAATAGGATGAATAGCACGGATCCTCCTCAAACACACAAACCCCCCACTTTCTCTTCAACACTCACTCTCATACGCACACTCAAAAGGGGATTTTGGGGCCCTGTGGAGCGGCACGTGAGCGGCCCTCTGTCAGCTGTGTTTGCAGTGAGGCAGGCGAGGGGCGCCCTGCACCTCCGAAAGAGAGTAGCGACCCAGGGAAATGGGAGAAAGGAGGGGTGCTCTGTGGAAAGGCCAAGGGCCGGAGTGTGGAGAGAAAAGAGCGTCCACAAAACAGCTTTCCTCCAGAGAGAAAGAGACACAGAGAGAGAGACGGAAAGAGAGGAGGGGGCTGTTGGAACAATGCCCCTTCAGCTGCAGGTGCAATGGCTAAGACCGTGTGTGTGTTTGTGTGCGTAGAGAGCACTTTCTTTTTTGTGTTAATTGAGCTGATCTGTTGTCTTTTCTCTGCCGCAAGTTTAACTCACAGCTGATTAACATGTGGCCTTTTGGAGCTCCCGTGTGTGCAGAGTGTGTGTGTGTGCAGTGTCTGTGTGAGTCTGTGTGCAGAATTACAGAGTGAGCTCCGCTGCCAGTGTGAGCAGAGTAATGACACCGGGTGTGTAGACACAGGCGAACAGAGAGTGTTAACTTGATTTGCACTTGTATGGAGCACAGAGCAATGGTTAACACATCTGAATAAAGGCTTTATGCGCTACATGTCGTACAATTGGAAGTGCGCAGAGGCGTCACTCAGCCACTAGATTAAATAGCACACTCAGAAGATTAAAGGCTTTAAGAACAGTAACAACGGGGTGTTCAGCTCACCTACTGTATTCACTACCATATCACTATTATAACACTGCATCACTTCCAACACTGCCATCATTTCATGATGCAGTGACTTTGCACTTTCCTTTACACAACTTGACAAACTTTACATTAGGCAGGGCTCAACAATAAGGACTGCCCGCTTGCCCGGGGCAAGTAAAATGCCACTTCGGGCAAGTAAATCTAGCAACTCACTTGCCCGATCAAGTGGTAAACAACACTCGGTCAAAACCGAGTATATGGTTGGACCGTGTATGGTCAGTCTGTGAATTGTGGCTAAATTGTTATACAAATAGTCAGCGGTCATGTCTACAATGTTAAATCCAGCGGTACATGTCCACCAGGTCCAGCGAGGATGCTACAGTAGGGGACGCAATGCTCTACTGAACTGGTCCAGGTTTCGTGAGCCAGATGCGCCGCGTTGGACGGGCTCATTTGCACAAAGGACTGTTCCCGCTAGGGATGTGACGGTGAGGAAACTTTTCCACCGGTTAATAAACTCGTGACAACACCAGTGTTACCGATTACACCGGACATGCAGGTGCATTCACTTTCAGTTTGTTGCGTCCGTCGTCCGACTATGTATTGATAGCATGCTGCTGATACGCCAAAAAGAACTAAATGGGTTTTATTTCTGTAGAAAAAGCAAAACGATGGTGGGGGCGGTGGGTAAGTAATGTAATCGGTGTGTGTCCGACCACCGTGTAACACCGTTAACACTGACTACCACGACAAACCTAGTTCCCGCCTTTTTTCCTTCCCACGGCCAATGAGGAAACTCCAACACTTATCCGACCAATAGTGTAACTTCATCACTCGGTCACTCAGTGACAGACTTTTGCGTTTGTAGGGCTGGCCCTTTGCCGTCCAGCCAAAAATAATTTCCGGAGCTGATGATGTAAGTAGCTAAGGAGTGAGCCATCTCGCTTTCTTCTCTGTTAACAGTTTTACATGCGCGGTACCGATCGAGCACTCACAAGAAAATGGCGGCGGATAAGGACGAAGTTTAAGAGCTGAGGCGCAAGCGAGAATTTCAATTATCCTGCAAACCGCAGTTTAGTTAGGTGGCGTTAGAGGATGTGGGTGAAACTCCAGATGAATTCACTTAAATAAAGATTAAACATGACAATTAACTTTGGTCTTTGTTGTTGTTTGACTTCGGGCAAGTGAAAAAAAACATTAACGTGGAACCCTGTTAGGGGACAGTTATTGTGACCACGGTAGGTTAAAAAAAGAACACTTGAATAATGTTGAGTTTCCCATCAAAACACTTTGTCGACTGATCTTAATGAGGTCCGGGGTCCTGACGCCGACGGTCTGTCCCTGACAGCAGCCCCGTGGTGAGAGATCCTGATACTCAGACCCCACCAGACTGGACGGCCCTGTTTGGACAACTGGTTCCCATCCTACACTCACAAGAGGCATCGCGGTCACAGGGGGACGGCCCTGCAGCCCGAGGCCACGCTGGGGCCGGGGCCGGGCCTCAGTGCTAACACGCTGCTAGAAAGGCACCCATGTTACCACCCACCGGCTTTAGAGGTGGTCCTCACCTACACACACACACACAGGAGCAGAATCTGTGGGCTTAAACAGTGGATACGTGCATGTCAGCTCTAACTCACACACATACAAACTTAACGCACCTCAAAGCGAGAGCCCCGGGGCCGTCGGCGTGGCGCTCAGACAGCCCCAGTGAGGCAGAAACACAGAAACATGTGTAAGGCCTTAAAAGAAGACACTCGCTTCACAGAGGAGTGTGTCCCCTCTCCCCCCCCCCCCCCCATCCCACACCTCGGCCCGTCCCTTTCATAGGAGATTATTGGGAGAGAGAGAGAGGAGCAGAGGGTAAAGATGGGGAACCGCGATATGGAGGAGAGCGAGCGAGAAGGATGAAGACAGAAACAGAGAGATTTTGCTCTCTCCACCCCTCTCTGCAGATATTACTGCTTAATTAAAAGGGCAGCATGTGCTAAGTATTATTCCAGCTGAGATCTCTATCTTCAGCCTATGTAATAAGATCTTCAGCAGGCTTACAGCTAAATTTTCGAGCAAATTTCCTTCCTATTCTTTGCCCTTATTTCCTCTTGGCCTACGTGTGTTTTGTGCTGTCGCTGCAATCTTTTTGCGTGCCTGCATTGTGTGTGTGTGTGTGTGTGTGTGTGTGTGTGTGTGTGTGTTTGTGTGTGTGTGTGTGTGTGTGTGTGTGTGTGTGTGTGCCTGAGCCGAGCGGGACTGTTTTGCATGTTAATTAATGTAATATTTTGTACACCACTCGGGAGCGTGTAAGTGTTCTCTTGAATGTGTTCCAATTAAGAAACATCCCTCAGGCACAAATTGGTTTGGACACACTGAAAGTGTTCCCATATTTTTACATATTTGGGAGACGATGAAGAACGTGAACAAAATGCAGAGTTTACATGCAAGTATTGAAAAAGATGTTTGGTTTATGTGGAGTCTTACAGAGGAGCCCCCTTCTCCCTAACTGCCTGACCCAAAGCTATCTCTCCTCGTGTGCAGCTGCTCAATATCTCGACGATGATTCACGTCTGCTGCTAATGCTGCAAATGCAGAGATGGTGGGGTGTCGGGCTGCCTGCTTTTAAACAAACATCTCCAAAACCTTAAGGGTGCAACAACATTTTTAACTATTATTAAAAACAAACTACAAGAATACACCATGAATTCTGTCCAAACAGAAATCACCTTCAAATCAGTTCATCTTATATGAAAAAAAATATACTGCAGATTTACATACACTCACATGTACAGACACATTGCCAAGTCATTCGTGTATCATGGCTACTGGAGGGGCGGCCGTGAGCCCCCTTTTGCATTTTTTTTTTCCAAAAGAGTGGCTTTGGACTCACATTCAATCATCTGGTAAATTAGTTTAATCCTGCAGCAAATCTGTCCCTCTCCTGGGACGTTTCCAGAGGTGTCAATCGGCGATAAGGCCTGTGTGACAATAAAGCCACCAAACCACAGAGGGAGGGGGGCAGCGCTGCTCTTTAACTCCTCCATACATTCGAAGCTATTTGATTTATGGGAGCAGAAAGAAAGACAGCCGTTTCCTTTGTCATTAAATTGTTAAAGGAAAGAAACGATGTGGACAGTCAGTGTGCTGCTGTTAGCTTTAACATATTACATACGATTGCGTATAGCTTCTGTATGCCAGGTGTCAGAGGAAAAACACACTGTGCATGACACGGAGAAAGGTAAGAATAAATTCTTCAATTACCTTTGGAAACATGCAGTGGGTCTTCTTAGGCGTGTTTAATAATTAGCTTATAAAAATCTCGGTAGAGCCAAAATTCCATTTATAGTCCCATAGGGTGTTTCCATATTTTTGCTGTTATATTTATACGGTATCATTGTGCGTTAGGGGATCTTTAAACGTTACCATCCACAGCAGCTGGACCAACGATATACAGACATTCATCAAAGGTATAAACAAGCATACGTATCAAAACCTAAACATACAGGCAGATGAGCACGCACACACACACACACACTTGTACACAACAGTAAACAGTCTCTGTATGTCTCTCTTCATATAATGTCAAGCCTCTGCAGATCACTTCTGCCCTCTATTGACTATGAATGGGACTACAGCTGCAGAGATGTGGAGCTGGAGAATGGAATTAAACAAGATGTAGAGATTAAGTTTTGAATTAGCAGCGTGGCTTTCTATATATATATATATAATCCAGAGAGTCAAAGTACAACGTCATTACTGCTTAATTAGTAATGGGCAGCTGGTGTTGGGAGCAATGTAAAAGAGGAACAGGAAGAGAAAAATAGAAGTCCTCTGTTTCAGTATAAACTAAGAATTATGGCATATTTATTATAGGGCTAGGCAATATATCAATATTATATCGATATCGTGATATGAGACTAGATATCGTCTTAGATTTTAAATATCATAATATGGCATAAGTTTTGTCTTTTCCTGGTTTTTAAGGCTACATTACAGTAAAATTATGTAATTTTCTGAACTTACCAGACTGCTCCAGCTGTTCTATTATTTGTCTTTAAACACTTAGTCATTATATCCACCTTACTGATGATTTTTTATCAAAAATCTCATTGTGTAATTACTTTGTGAAAGCACCAATAGTCAACCCTACAATATCTTCACAAAATTGATGGAGGAATTTGGTCAGAAAAATCTTGATATTTGATTTTCTCAATATTATTGGAAAATTATGCATTTAAAATGAACTGTCATCACCATCATTTTAATTTGATATCTTTATATTCAATAAATGACTGGCAACCTCTACAAAAATTAAACTGGGAAACACTGCTGAAGACAGAGAAGCACTAATTTAAAACTAGCATTTATCACAAATTCCAATTTTCTGAAAACTACCAAGTATAATAAAAATAATTACAATAAAATGTGAAATTTGGTGATGAGCCCTAAATCCACTTCAGTTTTTCAGCATCACAACAAATTACAATTTGATGTAATAACTAAAAATACTGAGCGAAAAATAGCCAAGTGATTCATCAGCCACTATATTTTTTATTGTTTATTGTATTAAAAAATAATTAAAATTTCAGTAACTGAGTTTTCCACGACAGCTGCTGAATAACTAAAAGGTGGATGCTATCATCTGAAGTGCTTTGCATTACTCTATAAAAATACTCTATTCAAACATACTCTCTAAACCTATAAAAGTTTCCAGTGAGCAGAGAGCCAACGCGCTGCAGAATGGCATAACGGAGCGGGGGAGCGCCGGGTGATTTAATGTGAGTCATTTTAACATTAAAACAAGTGGGACACAGAGGAAACAAAAAGAGCAAAAGAGGAAAGGAAACTTCAAAATGCTCTTTGAGGAAAATGAGATCACAGGCTGCAATTATATAATTCTTGTCAAGTGATGGTGGCGATAGCCTGAGAGGAATGCATGCACGCGAGCACACACACACACACAAATAAACTCCAGTGGGAGAATAGCCGTCTTGACTGCATTTTTAAATGTTGGAAAGTTATGGGGGTCACACGGGGGTCAGCTACAGGAAGAGTATGTGTACGTGTGTGTCAGGGCCTGAACGCTGGGCCCCCGATAAAAGCACTTCTTCTGATTTCCTCCTTTGGTTTTGTCCATTTGGTCCCTCTCTTTCTAGTTATGATGAAAGTCAAAAAGCCAAGCGTTCCCAAGTGTTCCCTGATGCCAAGTGCAGATTTCAAGTGGGAGCATGACTTATGAAGTGTGTGTGTGCTTCAGTGTCTCAGGGCTTTGAGAAACAGTCAATCTTGATATGGCTTCTTCACATGGACGACAACACAACCGCATGAATACAAACATATATAATGAATACTCAGTAATAGTATGGCGCGCATGCTTCCAGATGAACGCTCAGAATAAACCGAGCATTCATGCTGTGGCCTACATATCGCTGGACGCTACACATCTCCACATCTACCAGTTTACAAAACCCATTTACAACACCGGGAGGGACTGGGACACAAAAGGTTCCAGTCTGAGCCCTCGTCATCCATCCACACACACACACATACACACACACACACACACATAGAGAGAGCGGTGGTGGGGCCAGTGGGTCTGCTGCTAGGTTCCCAGGGAGCCTCACTGGTCTGATGGAGGCACTTTGTCTGAAGCTGGGGCAGACTACAGCAGACTCCAGAGGAGATGCCTATCAGCTACTGGCTATGCTACGGCCTGGAGGAGAGAGGGAGGGAGAGGGAGGGATATAAAGAGAGAGGGGGGGGGGACTACAATACAAGATGCTGAATGAAAAAATAGTCGTAGAAATAAGAAAAAAAAAAAATCCACACCAGCTCAACTTTTGAAGGCCATATGAGGTTAAGACAACTCAGGAAATTTGCTACAAGTCTCGTATGCCAGATATTGACATCAGCGTTTTACTGCGTCGGTCAAACGATTGGGATAAATCCCTCAACGGGCGAATCAAGTTAAGGACTGCTCTCCATTGCAGATAACAGTAGCGGTGGAGCGCATAGGCGAGTGTTGACAGGCAGAGTGATGTATAGTGAAACTGAGGGTGATTCAGGTCGGTGACACACTAAAGGTCAACAAGGAGCGCGACCTCTCCAGGTGTGGCCTCCTCTCTCAGCTGCAACACAGCAGGCGCCCTTCCTTCCACACTTTCTTTGCCCCCGTTTTTTTTTTTTTTTATCCCCCTAAATGATCTCTGACAGATTTAAAATTATATGCAATATACAGTTCATCTTTCACTCTGACAGGTATTGTAAGGTGCTGAGCAACGATAGGCACAACAAAAAGCGGATACGAGGATAAATGCAATTCCTTTCTGCCGTCTTTTCCCTCTAATCTCTCTCTCATTACTGAGGCAGCGCGGGGTTATGGATCGGGTGGGTTAGCCGGCGTAGCGGTAGACGGATCTAATGTGTGCTGTCTGCTGCATGGCGACTTCTTAGTTAGAGCGTGAGGGCGCAGGGTAGGGGGGGTTGGGGAGGGGACTCGCACCGTGACCCAAGGATCTCCACGGCCTCTGTCAGCGGAAAATTAGATTACAACAGTCGGACCAGGGGGGAACTGAAGAGGGGGCGTCAAGCAGTCTAAATATGGAGGGCTCAGTATGTCCATAATCACTTTATACAAGTTAGATGAACCAACTGACTTATCTCCTCCTCGCTGTCCAGATTGCCGATGCTGGTGTCAAGCGTATGTGTGTTGCATGTGAAACGTCTATGACACAAATCCTCTGCAGTCGTTGTACCTCTGCGGTGTCCTTTTACAGTGAAAAGACGTGTACAGTGAAGCGGTGATATGTCTGAATGGATGGTTTTGACACAGTAGCAGCCAAAACAGGCCAATTCAGATGGTGCCATTCAGAATGTGGCCATTCTGAGAAACAGGCACAAAACATGAACGTTCGCTTGGATTTACACGCGACATAATGGAATGATCAACCCAAGGTGGAAAATCGATTTTGTTTTTTTCCCCTTGAGATCTCAAAAGAAACTTTTTTTTCTTCATCCCACTAGGTCAGATCATAGGATATGGCTGCTTATGTGAAGAAAGATGAACAACTTTTGCTGTGATATGAATCAGTTTGATATATGGTCAGTCAAGAGACAGACAGAGAAAAGGGAAAAAAACAAAACAGGAAGTCTGGTGGACAGACGCTGGCAGCGACTGGATGGTGGCAGCAGACGGCGGTGGTGACGAGAAAGGGAAGGAAAAGAGCGGGGGGGGGGGGAGGTGATGGACAGAGACAGAGCAGAAAATTGAAGTACATGTAACATGACACAAATGGACAAGAGTATTTAGCTAATGATTTATTATTAAACAGAGCAGGCAGCCCTCCCCGGCCCGATCCCCCGGCCTAGCCCAGGCCCCGGCCCTATTGTAGGGAGATGGAGAGGCAGATAAGCACGGCTGTAATGGTAGTCAGATGGCAGGTGGGCCGGCCGAATCCGGGGTTAATCACTGCTAAGTGCTGTGGAGAGGGGAGGACACGGGGCCTGGCTGGAACACTGTATCCTGGGGGGCATTGGGAGGACAGGTAAGTCAGGCCAGGTAACTCACCTCGGCGGCTCAGAGAGGCAGCTGGACTCTCGCGCTGGTTGGCTAATGGTGTTAACTCAAGAGAGTCGCCACAATGATATGTTACATCAACGCACACTCCCCTCCATCTCACTCTCTGTCTTTGCTCTTTCAAACCATGTTAGGCTCTTTTGTATGTGCTCCATCCTGCCTTATTGCTTGGAGCATTTCCGAGTAACACAAGTGATTTAATCAGTCTGAGAGGAAGGAGAGAACACTGTGTAACAGTAACAGAATAGAGAGGTCTGCGGCCCTTTAAATGCAACTCTTCTGGAGCAAAACAAAATTAAGTCATTTTTATTTCACAGGTGGATGAAATGAAAGGCAATGCGTATTAGAATTTTGATTTAAAACAAGATGATAAAGATTGTAGACAGACCAAAACAACACTGAAAACTGGCATTATTATGAAAACCATTTAATTTAATCCCTGTTTCCACCGCAGGAACTTTCCCCCAGAACTAAGAACCTTTTGAGGAACTCATTGCGTTTCAACCGCAGGGACCAGAGTCTAAATTAAGTTCCGGGGAACATTTTCCAGGGCCTTTTTACCCCCCAAAAAGGTACAGTAACTTTTGAGGAGGAGTTTGCAGGGATGACCATCACTGATTGGTGAAACACACATGCTGTACCGCTTCATTCATAAAACAAGGAAATACTCCGGTATTGATTTAAGACCATTTTAGGACGAGGGGAGAACATTTCTCTTCGTATGATAACGTTGAAAGTAAAGTTAGGCTCTGCTGTCGGCTTCCAGACTCCTTTATAAAAGACAGAGAGAAAATAGAGAGAGATCGCTAGGGCGAGCAGTAATGTTAGAAGAGGGAGACAGCGCGGCGGTGCTGTGAATGAGAGAAAGAAATTTCTGATCGTTTCACGGCGGTTACGTTCAAAAGCACAAATACATAACCATGAAACACTCAACAGATGATTTACTGTGGAGACAGACGCTCTTAGTTTTATTTTCCTCCGCTGCATTTCATTCATTACATCCAACGTGCATCAGTAAATCCTATGCAGCAGTAAATATCGTCGTCGCAGTGAGACGAAACCTAATGTTTATTTTTTTCCAATGTGTGTTTTTTTTTTATAAAAGAGGCGGCCACACTTAACTGCAGGCTGCAGAGTGTGTTTACTGCTGTGACCACCACCAGCCCTCGTCCCATGTCATGTTGATTTTTAATACGTCAGCGGACTAATTTGCCTAATCTTTCCAGGTCTTTAGACCGCGTCGGAAAAGCAGACAACAGTGGGCGGAAGGAACGTTTTAGTTCCTTGAAAAGTAGTTCCAGGGACTAAAAAAGTGTGGAAAACCGGCTTTAGTCCCTCTCTAGTTTCATTTCATTCACATTTTTACATAGAGTGCCCCTATCGGTAGCTGTCTCCCCACTCTGAGCTGCATTCGCCTGCAGCGGATATCAGACTACATGAAAAAAAAAAACAAGCGGCCTCATGCCACAGCATGAAATGCGGGTCACCGTGCGTTTAAGCAGCGGATGACAAACCCATAATGAAGGCAGTAATTGGAACAACATTTCAGGTTCACGGTGCACGTCTTGCTCTGATATCCCTGCCGCCATCAGGCCCTTCTCCCAAATCATTCCCAAACGTCCTGCAAATCAAAACAAAACACGGCGAAAGGAACACAACTTTACAGAGCAGTGACTTCTGATGGGCCATTTCTGCTGGAGACTCCAGTCTGCGTGGAGGTGGGCCTTTACTTAGCCCCTAACATGAAACAGGCTGCTACTCTGGGCTACAGTCTGTTACTCCGACACACACATGAGCTGTTGTTGTGTTTGGAAATAAAAGCTGCACAAAAGGGAGTGTGCGCTGCACGCAATCTGCCATGCGATAAAAGGGGGGAAAATGCTCACATACATGGACCTCCTCAATTTCCACTACAACACAAACACCTTCATCTTAAAACACAACCATCAACCGCACAGCGAGCTTATTCCTCTGCCTGCTCCCATAAAATGGAGTCGTCGTAAACAACAGATGAAGTCATCTTGTTTTAGAAGAAGAGAAGAGGAGAGGTCAAGTTGAACAGAGAGCCTTAGTTAAATCATCTGCTTGTAGTAAACAGTTGAGAGGAACATCTATCAGCCAGGCACGTGCCGCTGACAGTATAATAATAAGGTAGCGAGAGCTGGAGCGTGCACTGAAAACAGATGAAGAGAGCCACTTCTCTCTCAGACACAGGGAGAGAGAGAGAGAGGACAAATAGAAATTGAAAAGTAGCTCATCACCTTTTCCATCAGCACGGCGGGTGGTGCTGGTGTGACTGAACACAGTAACACTGCGGACCCTGTTCATAATCACAAGGTTACTGTTCATTGTTGGACGTGACCCGGCGGACGTGAGTGACAAGGTGGGTAGCCGGGCTCGGTGCTACTGCGCGGATAATTACCTCATGACGACAAAGTGAACTTTGATGTACAGTCTCCACGCTTTAATGACCTTAGAGCTGGTATTTGTGCACGTCGGTGTATGTGTTTGTGTAGAAAATGCCTGCACACACTCAACACATGTACACTAAATGAGCACGCTCTCTCTCTCTCACACACACACACACACACACACACACACACACACACACACACACACACACACACACACATACTAGGCTTCAGCCAGCCAGTAGGCTTGATGTCAATCAAGTGGGTGTCTAATTAAAAGTAACAGGAGGAAGCTGCTGGGGACAGCAATCGCTATCGGACTCACATTTTCATATGAATGGCCTTTTTTAATTAAACTGAACAGCTAATAAGCCTCAGTATCCAGACCATGTAGCAGTTTAACAGACAAAGACCCACAAAGACCCACAAAGAAAACACACACACACACACACACACACACACACACACACACACGCACACACATGCATAGAAAAGAATGGGGGATGAGAGGTAAAGACAGAGGGATGAATAATGAAGAGTCAAAAGCAGAGTGATGCATTGCCTTTGAACCTGTTGGCTCTCCTTTGTTTGTGGAGGCGCTTTGCCAGCAGCTATTGTTGTCAACAAAGTTTATTTAGCGTCGATGGTATTAAAGAGTCCAACAGTATTTGCCTTTGCCATGAGACGGGGAGAAATGAAAGAGAGGTAAAAAAGAAAGAGCACAGAGCGCTATCTCTTCCTCAGATGAAAAGGAGAGTCTACAAACAATTTGTGTGCTGGTTATTCTGTCCCACAGCTAAAGGGTAATTATACATGTATTTGAGTCAGGGTGACTGGAGCAATAAGACTAAACCAGCTGTCTTTATTTAAGCCAAGAAAGGCAAAACAATAAGAGTATTTTGCCAAATGATTTGGGGTATCATGAAATTAAATTGAAAGTAAAATGTCACTGTAAAATCCAATCTTATTTCCATCAATGGATTTAGCAGCTATTGAAATAATAATAAAAAAAAAAAGAAAAAAAAAGCATGACAGCATAATTCAGTGACATGAATTTAATGATTAGCGGCATGCTTATATGATGTTCAGAGTTGTACTGCCAAGCTCTAACAATGACATTTAGCAGCTCCAAAAACAGCTTTGTTCATGAGCCAGACATAATTAATGTGTTTATCCTCTTCTATGTGAAATTAGCAAGCCACTCAAATCCAGTATTTCTGGAAAAAAAAAAAAAAAAAAAGACAGATTTTCTTCCTCCCTTCTCATATAAACAGTGTGGCGACAAACATGCATAATCGCACTAGGTTGCCAAGATGTGTGTGGAGAGAGAATGGGGACAAAAGGCTAAATAAATGGGACGTATGATTCCCATACTGCTAAGATTTCTCTGTGGAAGAGATTATGGTTCCGTTCTAACAAACACGACAAATCTCCATTTTCCCAACCTTTTACAGCAGATAAAGGGCCTTGGATCGCTTTTCCACGCTAAATCCCAGATCAACTTCTCCTTAGCTATTCAAACCACCCAGCAGGTTGTTTCTAAAAGGCTTGAAAGTGAGCCTAGAGATAGCCAGCTCTGGCATCTCAAATGAGCTCTCCGCGCCGCCGTGATGATGTGCGCTCGACTCGCTAATTCTCCCTCTTTTCTTACTTCTTCAGAAACTTTTAACATCATGACCCCGAGAAACATTTGCAAACTATAACAATAAAATTAACTTGTAATGAGCAAAATAATTGCACATCAAACGCTGCTCGATGGTGGAGCGCGAGCTCGGAAGAAAGGGCCCAATTTACAGATTACATGGCTCATGACTACCGAAGTTCAAAACACAGAGAAATTGGTTGTGAAGTGAGAAAAAAGGGCCCTTCCAAAACGACTCCGAAGCATACTTTAAACTTGTGTAATGGATACGCTGCGGGCAACTGGGCAAATTTACCATGCAAAGAATCTCCATTCTGCACGCAGCACTTCAAAGGAGCAAGGAACTGCGTTTCAGGCAGCCAGTGGGCACGGGGAGAGGGGGGGAATGAACTCGAGATGCACATTTGTCTCCTGGAGTGACAGAAATTGGCGGGGGGTGTTCAAAATGAGAGATTTAGCTGATCTAGGGCAGAGGAGTAGCTCCGTCAACACCACAGTGCTTCCTCAATCTTCAAAAACAGAAGAAAATCATAATATAGAGAGGGGGAAATGCTGAGAAAGTTAAAATGGAAAAGGCACATCAAAACTCAGACATTTTTCTCTCCTCTGCTGAGGAGCAACCGAAAGATAGAAGATAGGGAGATAGATGGCTCCAGCGACTAGGCCAAGTTGTTGCGTTATATTTTTCTCTATCGGGCAGTGCTCTTTTATGTCGCGTTGGTGGAGGAAGCAGAGGGGAGATTACATTAGCGATGATAAAGTGACCAATGCCATGCCGTGTCTTGCCATCAGATACACACACACACAACACAGCAGATTACGCCGAAAAACACCTAAAACTCAGATACACTCTGGACTGCAGTGGACAGCTGATATCACATGTAGGGGGGTAAAATGTCTGATTTGACCAAAATAAAAACCCGGTGTGAAGGGCTAAAAGCTACAGCAACCAAAAGGAGTAAATTGTGTGTTTTTTTATTCCTATAAAACTCCTGTATTTTGTTGCTAAAGTTGCTATCAGTTGAAGCAGAAAGTAATGAAACAAGGTCAGAGAAATTTTATGCTAAAAGGTCAAATAGAAACCACAAAAGGTTCCTCAGACAAATGTGTTGCTATTTATTTAGCTGTCTCCAAATGTTCAAAAGAGACATTTTCTTGGCCGCGGTGTTTTGTGCTCATTTCTCACATTGCCTCCGCCTTCACCCCTCACTCACTCTGCCTCTCCTCCACCCCTCTTTCTCCCTCACAAGGCAGTCTCCTTCTCCTTCTCCTGTTCTGGAGCCTTATCTGATGGGAGCGCTGCCACTGTTTGCATAAAACACTGTTTATAAGGGGTTGCATATGTTAAAACATTAAAACACACACATTAGAGTACACGCACGCACACACTAATGATGCACACACTGACAAGTTGAGCTTGAACTGACCTTGCTAAAAAGCTGCGCGACTGACGTGCAGTGGATTTGTTTAAATAAGGCTTTTCCTTTTATATTGTCAAGAAAAAGAAAGGAGTACACCAAATACACACACATCATTGACGTTGTTTAACTACAGTTTATAACATGGCAGACACATTAATAACATGATTTATTAAGCTTTCATCCTAATACTTTAATGGTTTCAAGTTAATTGATTCACCAATTTATTTTACAAAGAATAACATTACAATACCTAATATTTGTGTTGGTGTGGTGTAAAGTGTGGCGGTCGTTTTCCCATGATCCAAGCTCCTAGGCCACTTAGTCTGCAAGGTATCTCAGTACTGACTCGTGTTCCAATTAATTTCAATCCTTTTTTGACGCAATGTACTCACAGGAGGCAGGGAAAACTTGAACAAGGGTTTATTTGAGAATCAATAAACAACGTTAGGTGATTTCCATCCAAGTTACATCTCGCCTGGTCCTCTACCGACTTGATGTTCCATATGCGTTAAACGTTATCACACCATCACTGAACGCTATAACAGGCTATATATAACACGGTCAAAAACTTGTTTCGATCCACACCTACGCAGACTTCGCAACATCTTCCAAAAAAACTTTTTTTTAGCCATGCGCACTGAAAAACCGCCTTATGGTACTATGGTCGTAAATAAAATGTATATTCTAGCACTTTATAACAAGAAAATGGTAAAAAACATAACCCTACATGGTCGCTATTCAAACTATACTAAAAGTGTGGTAGAAACTTATGTAAGGGATAATGTACAGCGAGCCGGTCATTGTTGTGAAATAAACCCTGACAGGGTGATATGGCATAAGTCTTACATTGCCCTGAAGGGCTTTATTTCACAACAATGACCGGCTCGTTGTACATTATCTGGCTACTTACTAAAGAAATCAATAATTTGACACAAAAACAGTCCGCCAGAGTCCGACATCAGAATTGCGTCCATAGCAACGGTCTGTTATACAAACAACAGTCTGCTATAAGGAAATAACAGACCGTAGAACACCGTGATTGACCAATCAGAATTGAGTATTCAACAGAGCCGTGTAATAAATAATAAGAACTTATATGTCATGCCAAAATAAATATACTGTATTACATTTACCAAATATAAATATGTGCATAATTGGCTCTTACATAAAGTATTGTCAATATAACAAGCTAAACGAAACAGCACATTATGTGTTATTACAGTTATAAAAGGCACGACCTATGTGTCTCCTTTTAAAGTCTGATGAGATTTGCAAGACAAACATATTGTTTCGCCTAAAAAAGGGTCAGTAAATAGGTGAAAAACACCCATCGAATGTTTCTTAATCCTAAAGTGACGTCTTAGAATGTCTTGACTTATCGGACCAACAGACCAAAACCCAAATGTGTTAATGTACAATATAAACAGAGAAAAGCATCTAATCCTCACATTTGAGAATGTTTTGCCTTTTTGCTGGATAAATTAACTAGACTTTAGTGATTCATTGGTTATTAATTTTCTCGTGATCGACTAACTGATTAATCATCTCATAGTGTAAGCAGTAAATGAGAGCAGTCATAGAAATCATGATTACATTTATTCCATAAAACTAGCGCTGCAACGATTAATCGATTAGTTGTCAACTATTAAATTAATCTGCAAATATTTTGATAATCGTTTTAATCGGTTTGAGTAATTTTTTAAGAAAAAAAAAGTCAAAATTCTCTGATTTCAGCTTCTTAAATGTGAATATTTTCTGGTTTCTTTACTCCTCTATGACAGTAAACTGAATATCTTTGAATTGTGGACAAAACAAGACATTTGAGGACGTCATCTTGGGCTTTGGGAAACACTGATCAACCTTTTTCACCATTTTCTGACATTTAGACCAAACAACTAATCGATTAATCGAGAAAATAATCCACAATTAAAAGAATTGTTAGTTGCAGCCCTACATAAAATATATGCCACTTAACTTCTCCATGTTTTCAAACGGACGTCTAGACGCGCTACGGTGCAAACGCTGCTCACTGACGATGTTCACACATGCCAAGATGATCAGGTCAATTTTAGAGGATTTGATGAAATCATGGTATCATAAATAACAATCAGATCTAAACATGAATTAATTGGAGATGAGACAAGAGCTTATGAAGCATATTTCCACCATGTCTATCACTCCCAGGGTCCTACATTACTACAAGAAATGCCCCAGCTGCTCTGAAAGCAAAGGCAGCCCTGTGCCATCATTACGTCTTTACTTTATTTTGCACTTATTTAGGGCTGTACTCGACCAAAACATTTTTGGTCGACTACCACTCGTATGATTTAGTTGACTAATTGATTAGTTGATTTAATTGACAGATCTGTGACACTGAGTTTCTCCAAAAAGAATTACACAAAAGCACCACTTTAAATCTTGTGTTTACCAGAGATGTGCTCATAAGTTTCTTGGAAATAAGTTATTCAGCATAAGAAACAACTAATGGACTAAAGAAACCTTAGCCAACTAAGACCAAAACGACTGATTAGTCGACTAATCGACGAAGAGAGAGCACCCTTTTTTTTATTATTTGTATATATATATATATATATATATATATATATATATATATATATATATATATATATATCATATCATATATCATACATAATGTTTAGACACTTATCTGAAATGAAACAATTAGAGCTGCAACGATTAATCGATTAGTTGTCAACTACAAAATTCATCGCCAACTATTTTGATAATCGATTAATCGGTTTGAGTAATTTTTTAAGAAAAAAGCTTCCAGCTTCTTAAATGTGAATATTTTCTGGTTCCTTTACTCCTCCATGACAGTAAACGGGATGTCTTTGAGGACATCTTGGAATTTGGGAAACACTGGTTGACATTTTTTACCATTTTCTGATATTTTATAAACCAAACAACTAATCGATTAATCAAGGAAATAATCAACAGATTAATCGACAGTGAAAATAATCGTTAGTTGCAGCTCTAGAAACAATAACAGGGTACTACACTCTTCCTTATCATCTCCACAACACAAGACCATTTTATTGAGTTTACTCTGCCCTCTTTAACAAAGTAAAGGCCAGTAATAATTACTGTGGCACCAGCCCACACAAGCCATTAGTCTTTCATCAGTCTCGCTTCATTTTCCACATTCTGCCTGGCGAGTTGACCGCCATTGTGCTCAATCAAAATTCCGCCATTTGTTTTCTCTGAAAATTAGGTTACTTCTGCAAATTTACACTAATTTA
This sequence comes from Sebastolobus alascanus, assembly GCA_916701645.2. NCBI lineage: Eukaryota > Metazoa > Chordata > Actinopteri > Perciformes > Sebastidae > Sebastolobus > Sebastolobus alascanus. Next base: position 361,943 of record CAKAOJ020000145.1, read on the forward strand.
CTAACCTTACGCAAACCTCAGGCTCAAGCCATTCAAAAGGCCCTGCTGTTTGTTTAACATGCAACTTGAACTCTGTGACTTTTACGTCAACCCTTCCTCCACCCATCGCCTCCCATTCTCCATCCCTCTCTATTCTTAGACCCTCAAACGTTGATCTACGGTCCCCGTGGTTCAAGCCAGGAACACCTTTCCCTGTCTGGGATTAACATTGCAAACCAGAGCAGGTTTGACCATCTAGATGTGGTCTGGATTAGTCGACCACAGCACTTCCTGGGGGAAGTTTTCCTCTCCGCTCACACTCCTAGAAAAAGCCTCCTTGATATTCTAACTGCCAACAATGGCTCTCTATGCTTCGGCCAGTCACGTCAACGTGTCTCTTCCTGTGTGGACGGAGGCCTTTAAACTGAGCAGCCAGGGAGTACGGTTCCCAGGAGGTTGAGGAGTGAGAGTTGTATATAGATTGGAAAGGGTGCTGTCAACAGAGACGAGCCTTTTGCCCCGACACATGACCTGACTACTTCCGGGTCATGTGGTGATAGCCTTCCTGAAGGTTATTCAGAGTGCCAGCGGTGTTTCACATGACCTCCAACACATCGCATTCCTCAGCGCTAATATCACGAAGCCCTCTTCCTTTGCTCTCTTTTTCTCCCACACACACTTCCAGACACCACTTGCCCACTCACAGCCTGCTCGTGACACATCCGATCATGCCAGTCTAACCACAGAGAGTCGATCGTGGCTGTTTGATGTGTGAACATTAGACCGGGGTGGGGTTTAGTGTCAACAGCTGAGTCATGGGGGTTAATGGAGACGCCGGCGAGTGCAGGGGTCTTAAACGCAGCACGCTTTCTTCGGCCACGCGTGACTGAAGATCATCATCATTAGAGATGCGGGGACGCAGCGATGAGCTCATCACGAGGAGATGATGGAGCTCATTTGTCATGTCTATGAGGGGGAATAACTCATTCACTCAAGAAAAGTGTGAAATGTGTCAGGCTGTACACATATTCTGTGTTTATAGAGGATATTACTTTCTTTGACAGATAAAAAGTTGAGTTCTTAAAGATGCAAGAAATAGTTTCTTGTATATGCAAAGAAAACACAGATAGTTTACTGTTAACAAGTGAAGGGGTGGGTAATATGGAATGAATCTTCTAAAAGTGATATCTATCATAATATACAGTACAGTAGAACCGTATCTGGAAATTTAATTGAGAAACTGTTTATAGTTAAAATGAACAGACGGGAATGTCTACTTTTGGCTAATTCAATGAATTACATGAAAAGCACGCTTTTGATCACATTGATGCAAAAATCTTGTATATCCATTGCTGGCATAAAGTGCTCCTTGATTTTCAACATTGCCTGCAATGGTCTAATGCATTTAGAAAAATTAAATAATACAAATTTATAATACTTTATTTTAGAGCTGAAAAGATCGATTGACAGAAGATTAATTTAATTGGCAACAATTTGCTCTCTGTTTTACATCATTGTAAACTAATCATCTTTGGGGTTTGGACTGTTGTTCAGATAAGCCATAATGGACAATGCTCACTATTTTGTGATATTTTGTAGACAAAATTATGAATTAATTAATTCATAATCTGCAGATTAATAAATAATGAAAATAATTGTTATTTGCGGGCCTATTTAGACAAAACAAGTTTTTCAATTTAAATAAGTTGCCAAGTCCTTTACAGAAAGACATACAACGAAAGAAATTCATAGATCAGGGTGGAAAAATAAGTATGAATTCAATAAATGCCAAGACATACAGACTATACAGTACAACAATTAAAATATCATGTTTAAAGGATTTAGAGATTTAAAAAATAGCTTGCTATGTAGAAATGATACAGCAAAATCTCTGCTCACGTCTACTGAGAAATTATCTGAAGTTACACTATATTGTCAATATTGCCAGACCCTTACAACATATAGAATAGTCAGAGTAACATATACGGGAAAGGCAAACTGACAAAAGTTGTATGTTTATTATGAAATTGTAGAGTAAATTGCAACCTTATATCACCACTGCTTAAATGTGTACTCTGTGTAATTCTAAAAAGCAAAACGTTTGTGAAACTTTTTGCAACCTTTCTGTTTTTTCTTACTGCAAATGTACTAAATATATTCTGTTACAGTATATTATAGCAGAGTTTCTTCGTTTCTGGGAAACCACTTTTTAAAAATGACAAACCATCGCTATTCGCTACCCAATTCCCAATAGGCCTTATATCTATAAATCATGAGAAGAGCGAATTTGTGCGTAAATGAATGATCCTGACCATTTTTACTGCCATTTCCGCATCACCTTATTTTATCTTGAATAGGTAAACCAGTCATTTCGAAGAAATATAGCATACAAGTGATATGCACGTGTTATTGAAAATATAAACACGTTAAATACTCTATGAATGAGACCAAATAAATGCATTTAGGCATTTAGTTAACAGGCTCTCGTTTTTTCCCTCTCGTCAGTAAAACAAACAGAATGTGTTCATATTAAATGAAAGACGATGGAAGAAATTCTGCTAATTAATTTGGCGACTCCAATAAAATCTCCTGTGTTCCAGCTGTGGGTCGCGACCCACTCTTTGGGAATGTCTGTATTATAGTTCTTCACATGTAATATATATGACTATTTCTTGCAACATGTGCCCATGAGAGAGCCTTTAAACCTCTGAGTGAACCCCGACTCAGTGCTTTAACTTTCAGCGGATACACAGAGAGTTGTGTCTGGGTCCATTAGGGCAGGCTGGGGGTATTCTAAGGGTGCACGAGGTCACGTGATGGGTTCCCACAGCTCAGAAACTCTGCTTCCCTAAAGCTACGACAGGAAGCAGAGTTTAGGGACAGACTAATGGACAATCATTATGCTTTCTGGCTCCGTTCACTCTCATTTGTTCTACTAGTGTGAGAACATAGAGCCTCCAGCCCCCCCGGCACAGAAAGGCAGTGGTATCTGCACTTTGTTCATTATGCTGCACAAGTGATAGCCCATTTTCCCATTTCTTGGCTTTTATTCATTTTAATTCATCCTCTAGTTGAGCCATTTCCCCGGCCGCCCTGCTCTGCTCAGTCTCCAGGTCTCTCCTCTATCTCTTAAATCCCCTCTGATTGGTGCAACTGAATGAAACACTGAAGAAATAAAAAAAAACTGCATCTACAAAGTTTCTTCTGAAACCAAACCATTACTAAATTTCACTCTTTCAAGTAAAAATCCTCATCCATCCCCCCCGTCTTCCCTGTGTTTCAAATGTGCAGAGGTGGCATTGATGGAGGCGGCTAATCAAAGCACAAGACAACTTTTACTTCCTCTGTTCTCCTCCAAAGTTAGATAACCCCAATATTGTTTGTTAAAATGGCTGACAGCATTCTGTCCTCCTGTCTCAGCACCTGTCCAGTCTGACTCAAATGGACCAGAGTGGATAGAAGAAAGGACGGGGTGCAGGCAATATGGCTACAATTGTTAAAGTACGCTTGAGAGACAGCCAAAAGAGACAGACCCACCAAACTGGGCCAAAAGAGAGCTCGCTGAATGGTGTGTGCATGATGGGTGTGTATTTAGGGGGCAGCAAGGATGGGAGATGTCAACATTTTTTCTTCAGGGTGCCCATCTCCATTTGCATAATTTCCATTCCCCACGAGCAACAAAGAAAGGAAGGAGATGCTCATACAAAAACCAAATTGACGAGGGAACAATGGTGGCCTGAAGGGTCATTTTGAGAGGGCTAAAATTTCCTAAATCGTGGTTTAATATTTTGTCAGGCTAGTTTTGGAAAACGCTATTTTGCCAAAGCTCAGTCAGACTCTTGCTTTGTCTGATTTGACGAGCGAAATACATTAAACCTGAATAGTTCTCACATAATCAAAAAAAAAAAAAAGAAATAAAAACAATGACTTTCATTTCACTTGTCAGGATCCGTTGACTTTGCTGCAAACCAAAAATGAGCAGATAAAGGTAAAGAGGGTGGTGGACATATCAATGATTAATGCTCATCCTTCCAAAGTTGAGTTTGAAATGCATAATTCACATAATTCACTACAGAGTGGACAAACGACTAACTAATCTGAGGAACTACAGCTCGGATGCATCAAAAGCACGTACAATATGTTCACCAAAGGTTTGAGTTAACTGGAAAAGTTTACAAACTATGTCAATATATATAAAGAGGGGTAATGGAAAACTAGAGTTGTTCCGATAATGATACCAGTATCAGAAATGTGTCAGATACTGCCCAAAATTCGGTTGGTGAGTACACCAGTCTATGAACCCATCCGATATCATAATTTATTAACTCCGAAAAAAATCAAATTGTTTTACCGGAAATCAATTATTCTTTGCCGCTCCAAAACAGTAGCCCTCACTGTGCCGTCGTCCTGGATGTATCATGGCTGCCACTGGCAACTACTGTTTTAGAGCAGCGAAGAAGAACTGATTGCAGGTAGTTTGTCACGTGACGATAGCAAACAACAACAGTGCGGTGCTAGTGGAGAGTGTAACGGTAGTCAGAGCGAGGAAAATGTCAGCCATTTGGCAATATTTCAGTGTAAGTGCAAGTAAAACGGCGATATGTACAGTAAGGCTTCTGTTTCGAGGGGTGGCACTAGGGGAAAATAAGGGCAAACTACAGCAGCAAACGTCTGTTGTTTCATTTATTCATGTCCTTTGTGACTGACAAACTTAATAATAAAAGAAAGTTCTATTGCATTCATTCGCTGTATGTATTTTTTCATGTTTTACAAAGGGTTTAACCTGAGCTAGGCCATACAACAAAGATAGTAATCATATCACATCCATTCATGATCAGTAGTAAAAATAATAAATAATAGTGTTAAATAATAATAATAATAATAATAATAATAATAATAATAATAATAATAATAATAATAATATATTTGTTTTTACCACGATGGTATCGGATCAGTACTCGGTATCGGAATTGGTATTGGGAAGGAAAAACTGGCATGGGAACATGTCTATGGAAAACAGAAATGCAGATAGTGCTGTTGCTGTATTAAAAGTTTGGCGAAAGCTGTGATGGGTAACGGGACACACACAGCTGGCAGAGGGGCAGGTGTAGGGAGTGAGAGGGCTGATGTGAGGGCGAACGAGCGGGCGAGCAGGCAGAGATGGATGATGGATGGTGTTGATACAGGAGGCAGCCGCCCTGCTTTATCTAGGCAGCACAAGCCAGACCTGCCGGGGTGATGGGTGGGCTGTCAGCCCTTTGTTTATGGACCACCGCCCATCTCCCATCTCCTATATGCCCCAAAAGCCTAGATCACTCAAAAATAGCTACTACCTCACCGCTCTTTGTCTCTCCATCTCTGACTCTCTTCCTTTTTCATTTTCTCCGCTAACAAATGGTATTTTGTCTTCCCAAGTTTGCTTGAGATGTACAGTAGCGCAGGAAGAACTCTATAAAAGTGTCCATTCTCCATCGGGTTGGCAAACGTGAAAAAATAAATATTACATTAATTGTAATAATTCTAACTGTTGATAATGAAATGTGTCTTTGAGACATTTGAGTCCACGGAGGAGGAAAGAGAAGAAAGAGAGGAGGGGAAGAAGTGAACCTAATCCAACCATATCCCCACGAGTTGCACGCTTCCAATTAAGGACTGGTTGGTTTATCAGTCTGCGACGGGTGATTGCTGTTTTTAATCATTTTCTTTCTCTACACGGTTTCTTCCACTCTATCAGTTCTTCCCACTCTTATCATCTAACCCCTCCTCGCGCCGTCTCGCTTCCCACCCTTTCTCTGTTCGGCGCTGCCTCCGTTTCATCGTGTTTCTCATGGAGCCGCACTCTCACGCTGTGTCCGGCATCAGAACTCGGCCTGTATGTTAAATAAAAACTTTGATGTGCGAGTTTAAAATCTGCCTATGGTTGTTCTTCGAAAAACTCCAAACCAATTGTGTGATCAAGCCTGAATAATAGAGACACTAAAGTCAAATAATGGGACAGAGATCCATGTATTGCCCCACACAGTATTGGAAGTAGGGCTGGGCAATATATCGAATATACTCGATGTAATGCGGCTTGTTCTACGTGGGATGTAGTAAATGACTATATCGCAAAGATTGATCACAAATAATAATTGTCACTATGGCTGTCAAAGTTAACCCGATAACGCGTTAATGCAAATTTGTTATTACACCACTAATTTCTTTAACGCATCTTGCGATTTTCAGGTTGTAGCGGGCTCAGCTTTAATACTGGCATCATATGAAACTAGAAAAACTAAGGACGTGAAGGAATCCATCGGTACCAACCATGTCATACTAGCTTGTTGCAAAGAAGGCTAACTAAAGCTCCAAACTTTCGCTAAATTTTGGCGAGGAAAAACTGGCATGGTCATTTTCAAAGAGGTCCCCTTGACCTCTGGCCTCAAGATGTGTGAATGAAAATTGGTTCTATGGGTACCCACAAGTCTCCCCTTTACAGACATGCCCACTTTATGATAATCACATGCAGTTTGGGGCAAGTCATAGTCAAGTAAGCACACTGACAGCTGTTGTTTCCTGTTGACCTTGAGTTTGCCATGTTATGATTTGAGCATATTTTTTATGCTAAATGCAGTACCTGTGAGGGTTTCTGGACAATATTTGTCATTGTTCTGTGTTGTTAATTGATTTCAAGTAATAAATATATACATACATTTGCATAAAGCAGCATATTTGTCCACTCTCATGTTGATAAGAGTATTAAATACTTGACAAATCTCCCTTTAAGATACATTTTGTACAAATAAAAAATGTACGATTAATTTGCGATTTATCGTGATTAACTATGTGATTAAATATTTTAATTGACTGACAGCTCTAATTTCCATCTGACTTCAATATGACAGCACACCACATTAGAGTGTTAGTGTTAGATTAGTTTGCTAGAATGATCACGCTGGTATGATCATCAAAGGGTTAAATTGAACAGTTATTTTAGAGAAAATATCGAAATATATATCGTATATCGTGATATAACCTAAAAATGTCGAGATATTATTTATAAGCCATATCGCCCAGCCCTAATTAGAAGTTAGATAAAGTTTGAGTCTTTGGCTCAGGACAACAGAGGGTATGTTTAGGCCTTTTCTCCTGACTGTAGTCCTCTGACAAAAATCAACAACCACCTCCTCTTTCACCTTCCTTTGTTAGTGTGATTGATTTGGAGACCTGAAATGTGCCTGTCACGTTGATCGATCGGTCCACCTGAAGAGGGGGGGGTTCTCCCCCCGCCCTTTGGCATGGTAATAAATGGGGCAGGGGGGTGACGTGCCGTTGACGGAGCAGCAGTTATGGCTTCTTTAATTTACCCGACGCCTCACACTGACAGAGACTCATAACAAGGTGACACGGCGCTGTAATGGTTATGCTCTGTCACCTCTTTGTCGGGCGGAGAGAGGGAGCGGAGGTGTGTGTGTGTGTGTGTGTGTGTGTGTGTGTTTGTGTGTGTGTGTGCGTGTGCGTGTGTGTGTGTGTGTGTTTGTATGTGTGTGTAGAGGCTCACTGATTCGAGGTTGCCTCTCCTCCCTCTGGTCAAGGTGTTATTGAGAGCGGGGCTGTTATCTCTGTCCACGAGGCCGCCTCACTAACGGGAGTACACCATCCCTACCAATCCCAGCGAGCCGAGCGGCGTGTCCGGGTGGGTCGTTGCTAGCCACGTCCTCCTGGGTGGGCTATAACTCATCTCCAGACGGGGATAGGGCCTTATCTCGGTCCCCCTCCGCAGGCCTGCCCCTCGCCTGCTCTGTCTTAGGGAAAAGATTTTCTGGTGCCCCGGTGTGTGAGTTATAGTTGGGGTTAAGGTGACTGAATAGGTCTGTCTGTTCGGGTTGTCTTAGTGAATTTATGTCTGTGTGGGCAGAGGAATGTGAAGGTGTATGTGTGTGCATTTATACAGTATGTGTAACTGAAATTAATTCACCATGCAAACAAGTTGTGTGCTCATCTTAATGTATCCGGTGAAAAACTATTGTCATAAGTTATTTAATCATGTGAAGGGCATCGTTACAGTTGCATCTGCGGGTTGCCGCCCCCCCCTCCTTCCACACGCATATATACAGCCCCCAACCCTCACCCACATACCCCATCCACGCCGCCTCTCTCTGTCATCTCAGCCTATCAATCAAAAATGTATTAAGTCCGGAGTCGGGGCCGATCAAAGGCAGAATTCCTGGGAGGAGAGCAGATAAGGCCTATCTCATTAATAAGTGCTTTACCATCGTAGGGGCCCGCGCGCCTCGCCACACCCTGCCTCCCTCCCTTTGATATCTAATTATCCATCCGTTTCATTCTGTCAGAGAGGGAGGAGAGGGACGACTCACGGTGTCATCACAACCAAATACTGTTGCGCGTGTGTGTCGGTGTGTATCAGGATCTGGGCGAGGGGGCTGCACCGAAACATCACGACATGCAGCAAATCCAAATGTGCGGAGAGTGGCACGTGTAAACAAATGCAAATAAGATGTTCCCGCAAAGGCAACTGGGCCCACGTTTGTATGGCACCCCCTCCTGAAAAGCTGTCATGCATATAGTGAGTGTGAGCGTGAGATGGTGAGAGGGATCTATTTTACAGAGTGTACCACTAACAGTCAACTGCTGCTGAGACTCGGAGGCGGCTTACAAATCTACCTTTTAACAATCTGCAGGAGCAATGAGCTCTAAGAGTGCTCCAAAGAGCTGAGGACGGATAAGATAGTAGTGGGTGAGGAAAGAAACAAGATATTAAAACATCAAGGGATGATATCGAGGAAAGGGGACAATGGAAGGAGTGCAAGGGTTAAGAGGATTTTTAAGAAACGCCGGGTAAAGACTGATGGACAAAAGAAGAAGAAGAAATGAAGAAGGAAGGGAGAGGCAGACAGGAGAAATGAGAGAATGGGAAATGGGAGGGAGAGAAAGAGCGGGGCATTCTTTTCCCTTCTCTCCTTGGTTTTCTGTAAGAGTAGCTCAGGAAGATAAGGCTAAAAGGTCCGTCAGTCTGTTGTGGAACAATCCGTTCTGTGTCTCTCCCCTTTTTCTCTCTCTCTCTCTCTCTCTCAAGATACTGCCTTTCTCTCTGTCTAATGGCACAACTCAGATTTCTAGCGATGCCTCTTGTGATACGGCTCATCTCTGGTGGCATGGTTTACTGACATCACTTGTCCAATACAATATACTCTCATCCCATAAAGAGCAAAACAGCCCCAAGTCTAACGCAACAGTAAAAAAATTCTGTGAACACTTTGGGGCTATTTCTCTTTAAAGAACAAACTTTCAACATAGCTAATATTCAAACCAGTGTCAATTATTGATATAAAGGAAGACTATTCAAAGCCACAATAAAGGGCTGAAATTATGTCTTCATTTAACTGAGCTGTTCAAACCCTCGTCCCTAATCGCTCAAAGCAGAGCTCGGAGACAAACACACACCAAGGAGGATTTAGAAGAACAAAACCGACACAAAACACAGGCCCACGTGCCTAACAAAGACTCCAAAGTCTGCCTCCCCATCCTGTGTCCTCTTTTAAAAAGAGACCTTCATCTCTTGGCGCTCCTGTTATGAAGAGACTTTCTTCAAGAGCAGAGAGGAGGTGTGTCAAAGACATGGGTCACAATGTTTATAAAGACGACTTTTAATCCAATCACAGCATCCCCCCTGCTTTTATTTCCTGTTTCATGGGATTAAAATTAAATGAAACATAATAAAAAAAAACAAAATTAATTTATGACTGAATAACATATTTTTCTGCTGGGTTTAAAGACCGAAAGGGAATCTACAAAGGCAATAATTAAAGTCAAAGAAGCAAATTAGTTTCTTAAGACTTTAAATTTTATTTTGTATTTATATATTTCTAAATGAAATTTCGATTTAAATTTAGCAAACAATGCCCAACAATCAAAAGACTTTACAAAGTCTCAGTTCTGAAGTTAAGACACCAGTTAATCGGTAAATAATCAGCTGTGAATACATCTCCCTCTCTCCCTCTCTCTCTGTTTCTGTCTCTGACCTGTTGTGAAGCTGCCTGAGGGTTTGAATAACTGTCTGGTGCCAGGCTGCCTCACCTCAAGGCCTTGTGGGAGATGAAGAAGAGGTCAGCGGAGTGTGTGTGTGCGCGTTAACATGTGAAGGTGTACGCCCTTGGCTGATGCTGTTCATCGAGCCTGGACAGACAGATACTCGGAAAAGGCAGAGAAATGGGAAGAGTGTGTCAATGGAAAGACATGGGAATAGGTGGTAAGAGAGACGCGTGTATTGCAATCATGGGACCCAGACGGGCTACGCAACAGAGCACAAACAGTAGCAGAAAAGCATGTGATAAAGACGCCAAATTGTCTATATTCAAACTAATTGCTTCATTCACAATAAAAAAGCTTATTTTAATCAAACAGAGTTCTCCAGGGATGACGTATTTTTGTAGGCCAACCAGGAAGTTAGCATCGCCCTGGGTTCCCTCGACAAAAAGCCAATGGGATTTTTCCATTGGGTTTTGGATTATTGCAGAAAATAAACTCTGTGGCGAACAAACGTTTATGATACTAACACGTTTTGTTCAGCAAGATGATCTTCACAAGTGAACACCACTTGAATTGATTCTTGAAGTGAGAATGCAATCACCAGAAGTAAAAAGCTAACGTTGCATGGTTGGTATACACAACGAGGCTGTAAATGCGGGCGAGTCGGCGGGATAACGTTTAGTAGTCTCATTTAGCCACTTGTTAGCAACCGCCTTTTTTAAGACACATTAAGGCTTCAAAATTCACGAGTGGAGTATTTATTGATGCATTTTATGTGGTAGAACAAAACTTTAAAATCTCTTAAGCTTGTGTTAACCACAGACCTCATTTCAGACATCTAACTAAAAACCCATTGACTTCCAGACGAGGGAACCGGAAGTGCTAACATGCTAACTCATTTCTAGGTTTTAGGACTCATTCCTGTAGCACTCAATTTGGACTCCATCCATAATTGTACCCCCTCAAGTTAAAATTTAGATGCCATATTTTTACAGCAACTTAAAAAGTAGTTATGATGATGATTACATAACAACACACACACGAACGAACAGGAGTGCTGCAGCCAACCTTTTCGCTTTGCTGATACCTTTGCCTTGAAGCACTACTGGGTGTGAGCGAACACATCAGACCCACGAGCAGATGAAAGAGAGGTCAACCCGCTGGGGTGAGTCTCTTCTAGGGCTGACCAGGGCTAGAGGCGCTGCCTGCCTGGGTGGCACCGTGCCTTACACCCCCAGATGAACGGGTCTGGTTGTGATTTGGTTCTGCGGACGCTAAAAGACACAGCAGAGTCTTCCCTCGTTTTCTTTTTTTGTTCCCAGGATGCCTTGGCTAACGTGGGTTAGGAAGGGGTGACAGAGAGGTCAGGGGGGCTCCAGTCGACTGTGTCCTGAGGGGGAATCCTGGGGAGGGACAGCAGAGTGGTAGCTGAGAGGGGGGTGGGGGGGCGATCCCTCAGGAGCCTGGCCCCTCCCAAATCAAAACAAACAAACAGAGTGGTCCTCTGATCTAATCTGGCTGGACTAAAGCCCTCCAAACAGACCGCCTGGAGCAGCTACTACACAGCAGCTTGTCCTGTCCCTTACAGCAATTTACAAGATACTGTAACTACAATAACTTCATTTTACTGGCTCTTTCCATCCAGAGTTAACAGGTAAAAATACGATGAAACTCATTTACATTAATACATTGGACATATTAGGTGCTAGTTGCAATATCCTCTGATTTGAACTGGAAATAAGTGGAGCTGTAACGATTAGTTAAATAATCGATAAGACCAGTGGTTCCCAACCTATTTTCCCCTAAGCCCCCCTACTTGTATCTAAGAGAACGATATTTTCTGACTCATCACCCAAAATTTACAAATACTCGAGCAAAACACTCAATTTGAATGAGGTGTTTCAGTGTATTAAATGAGTTAGTCTTTTTTATTAAATCAACTTTCTTTAATGAATACAACTCGCTAAACGCAAACAAATATACAGTAGATATTTCTTTAAATAAAAACATGTGAATTTTGGAAATAATTACATCTATCTTTCGCCAATAAATTTTGACTTTTGGACTTTACAACACTCTGGAGTTAATGGAAATGTTTGGATCACAGAAGCTGCAGCCACCATTAGAATTAAATGCTACAAATAGTATAATATTAATAAAAAAAATTAGCCTGATCTGTAACTGTGCAGAAATACTGGGTTTAAACATAATGCAGCCTACTAAGTAGCAAAAAATATATTTTTTTAAAATGATTTTATGTACAGACTTTTGTATAAATTATCCGGTAAGTATGTTATTATGATTTTATATGTGCAAATCTAATTTTGACAACCTCAGAGCAGACAAATCCTGGCGCACCCTCGGTGATCTTTGGACCCCAGGTTGGGAACCACTGGATTAGATGATGGACAAATAATTGCCAACTATTTTGATCATCGATTAATCGTTAAAAGTAATTTTTCATGCAAAAATGGCAGAAAACGCTGTTTTCAGCCTCTCAAATATGGAGATTTTCTGCTTTTCATATTATCATCATATTAAACTGAATATCTTTAAGTTTTGGACTGACAAAACAAGACATTTAAAGACATCACCGTGGACTTTGAGAAACTGGGATTTTTCATTATTTTCTGACATTTTATAGACCAAACGATTAATCGATTGATTTAGAAAATAATCTGCAGATGAATTGATAATGAAAATAATCATTAGTTGGAGATTGAAGACAAAGGGCAGGTTCAACTTATTTACAGATGTTACAACAACTATTCCTGTTGGCACTTTACTGAATACATGAGTTTATATTAACTGACTGTGGGGGACAGTATTTCATAGGTTAGTTTCATAGTCGTCCCATGTGCCCAAATACTAGAAATAGTATGATAAGAAAATGGCTGTATCTCAGAAACTACAAGGAGCACAATCAAGTATTTGGTATCTATGAACTAAAACATTTACACAATGTTAGCCTTTCTCCTCACTTTTTTTTTAAATCCCAAATTTGTCTATTGCTGTAATAGTGTGATTTTGTAGTTGTACTGTTGTACATACTGTAAAGTATTTCCATACCAAATTTCAGGACTTTTTACCAATTAGAACAAATGTTGTTTCATTTTTCTGTATCACACTACATATAGTCTTTAATGGGTTAATACATTGGAAGCATCAGGAGCTAGTTAGAATATTATCTGCTGTGAACTGGAAATAAGAACGCACTTCTGGAGATGGAAGACAAAGGGCAGGTTCAACTTATTTAAAGATGTTACAACTATTACTGTAAGCACTGAGCTGAATACATGAGTTTATATTTACTGACTGCAGGGGAAACAGTTTTTCATGCCTGGGAAAGCCAACATGTTTTGCTCTTTGAACGCTCACCCTAAACATTCCTCCTGTTTTTGTGTTTTGAAGCTTTGCTATGGTTCAGACAGTAGACTAAACTTCTCAGTGGCTAACTGTTACCCCAACACAATGCTAAACAAATTCCTCTTCCTCAGCAGCGCGCCCACCAATTGCAGCGCTGGGTTCTGTCAGCTGACCAGCGCGAGAAGATGAGGGTGAGATTAGCCCAATCAGGGGTCAGGCTGAGGTTATCACAACCACTCCAAAACTAAAACAGATGGAGAACGGAGGGCAGCACGACTCAACATCTACTGTCGGACTCGTATCTTCAGGCCGTGTATTCTCCTGCTCCGCCGGACTGGAAGAATGTCAGCCTTAGTTTTGAATTCTGGGTCAAGTTGCTTAAACAAAATAGAGCATGGATCAGCACGTCTGAGGCGTATGATGATACGACACATGATTAAACATAAGGCGCTAAATCATACACAGTGGTTAATGCTCTCTGTCCCTCAGAGGGACGAAAACAACATAGAAACAACAACAGATGCCCACAAACACAAACTATGTTCAAATGCCTCTTTCTGTACATTCATGGTCACATAGATCACTGGTTCCCAACCTGCGGGTCAAACCCCCACTAAGGGTCGCCAAAGCTTCAGGAGGGGTCGCACGTCCTTTTTGATTTTAAGGGAGTAAGACGCTTTTTTAAAAAGATACAGTCCTATATCTCAGCATTTCATTCATTTCTGTGAAGAAAACTATATGAATATTATTTTTAAAGTTTGAATTATTATTTAAAATATAAATTTAAAACAAATCTCACAGGATAAGGACACGGTGAAGACCTAAACACAAGCTACGAAGTGAAAAGTACACCGTTAAAACAACCAAAGAGCTAATAGAACAATGGCCAAGCATCAGGGAGAAGAAAACACTGACTTTGTCCAAAAAAGAAGCCTAATAAGTATAAATGATTGTTAAAATAAAAAAAAATACACAATACAGAGTATAGTATTAAAAGTCTCTAAAAATAACAGGAAACTCATCTCTGATGCAATATTCAGAGGAAATAATCTGCTCAAAATTCATCCAAATCGCTTGTTTTTACACAAACTTCCTGCAATTACTACGTTCACTATTTGGATTAATTGTACAGTTTATCAGCTGTTCTGTACTGTTATTGTTATGCATTGAACATAATATGAAATATCCATAAAATATGTCACTTAGTCTGGGGTCGACAGTTTACTCAATGATAGAAAAGGGGTCCCTTAAAGGGACTATTTGTAACTTATCACGCGCATAAATCTTAACGGGTCGGTATCCCAAGCGCGCATGCGTGTGGGTACGCGAGCGCGCAGCAGCTCTGCTCCTGCCTGTTTGCACACCGCGCTCGTTCTCACACGCTCGGCTCGCTCCACCTCCACGTGAACGCGCGCACACTACACACTGCAGAAGAGTTAGTTTAGCTCTGAGAATATCTGGTGAATGTGCAGTGGACGTTTTTGCAGAAATAACTGCTGCAGCTCCTCCAGACCAACAGAGGTTTCCCGTGTCTTGTGAAGTGACGGGGCTCCGCAGCGAAACAATCTCCCTTTTGGATCAACATTAGGGTCCTAAATATTTAAAATACTGTACACACAAACAGTTGCACACCAAAACAAGGAAAATAACTTTTTTGAGTATTCGCTGTGGTTGTGAGGGTTTATGATAATCACAGATATATCAGTAAAATAAAGACCTGTACTCTTATTTTCTGGTGACAGTGCAAACCTGTCTTGAACTGGCCTCTTGGGAGTACAAATAAAAACGTGTCTAACTTGCCCCAAACATCATTCCTGTCGTCTGTCAGTCTGCTCCCTCTTTTTTCCCCCACTTTGTCTATTTTTGCATAATTGTTTGCTTGTTCTCTTCATTATCTCTCCATCTGGAATTCAACTCCCTGCAGTGATAAACATAAGGCCCCCATCAGCCTATTTCTCCTTCTTTCTCTCTCCAACTCCTTGCACCTAGATGAGATGTAATTGTGATTAACAGCGCCATGACAGGAGGACACAAGACTTTTGTGATGACGGAAAAACAAACAAACAAAACCGACGAGATAAAATGATGGAAATATGTGCGACGTCTTATCACAGATGCTAATTGTTTCCGTGTGGGAGGGGAGGGTGGCCGCGGAGAGGAGCGATGCACGTGAGGGAGGGAAAGGAGGAACTTGAGAATATCCTCCCTGTGCGTTTGGCCTGCGCCTGACTTCAGAGCTAAGCCCTCTCTCAAGAGAAGGTCAACACCAGGTTCAACTTTTCACCTCGGCAGCCTGAGAGAACACACTAAATACCACGGATTACACCACGGTGCGCCGCAATATCGCCCGGCATTCACTGCATTTCAGAGCAGAGCAGACCTGCATAGCACATTTCAAAACCACAAAATTCAATAATGCATTTTCAATGTAAAATAAATGCCACAAGAACATTTTTCTTCCAATAAGGTTCGACACACTTGGTACATATTCAAAATAATATAAGAGTGCATGTGCTGGAAAAGCAATAGTATAAATCTGCCTTAATATTATTAATATTAACTGCAGCAGATATGCAACAGCTGTAGTTAGATTACATTGAGTCATGCAGGTTGCATTTTCAAAGTGAAACTACATTTTGGTGACACCCATTAACTCACAAATGTCAACCTCCTGTACCGAAGGGACGAGTGGGCAGACTACAGTGGCGGGCAGGGGGTCGGTGACCCTTAATTTAACTTTTGGGCACCATGTCTAGTGGTGGCGTGCTTTTGCATGTGTGTGTACGAGTACAGCGATATCAGCGTCGGTCAGGTGTAACCGAACAGACAGACAGACAGACAGGCAGGCGGCCGGCTGGCGTCAGCGGCCACACGCCTGTCACGACACACCACACGCCGAGGAGCCGCATACCGCAGCACCCACACTGCGTACACACAATGAACGCTCAGTCCCCCGCATCACGCACCAGCGGCAGCAGCAATGTGAAATATTCACACAGGGACAAAAGGTAGAGAGACGGGCGGGGGAGGGAGGGGGGACCTGGGAGGTGAGGACGGAGGAAAGGGTTCAAGAAAGTGGGGTTGATATGGAAGAAGTGACATGAGATAATAGAACTTGTGACAAACTTGAGCGTTCGGACAAATGTCTCACATGAACAGCTGTTCCAGAGCGGACGTTTTTGAATTTTCAAGTTTTGCATACAACAAGAACAAAGTTCATCTGGGACAGCGGTTTCAAAATGCAACATTAATTACAGAGACTTACTCTGACAAAAAAAGCTGTCAAAATATTCTATAGTAAGAAAGATTTCCTTCCTTTAAAGTGATTTACTACTAGAGCTGCAGTGATTTATCGATTAGTTGTCAACTATTAAATTAATCGCCAACTATTTTATAATTGATTCAAATAATTTTTTGAGAAAAAGAAATTCCTACTTCTTAAATGTGAATATTTTCTGGTTTCTTAACTCCTCTATAACAGTAAACTGAATATCTTTGAGTTGTGGACAAAACAAGACATTTGAGGACGTCATCTTGGGCTTTGGGAAACACTTATCGCCATTTTTCACCATTTTCTGATATTTCATAGACCAAACAACTAATCGATTAATCGAGTTAATATTCGTTAGTTGCAGCCCTGTTTACAACTACTTCTACTTTCATCTAATCTGTTGCAATAATCATAACTAGGACTGAAACAATGAATCTGTTGTGCAATTAGTCAATCAAAAGCCGATTAATCATCAGACATTTTAATAATCGAGTAATCGTTTACGTCATATGTAAAAGGAAAAACTCTAGATACTCAGATTTGCTGCTCTTCTCTCTTTTGCATGCTTGTAAATTAAATGTCTTTGGTTGATGACTGTTAGTTAGGCAAAATAACATTGGTGGAATGTAACTAAATACATTTACTCAAGTACTGTACCAAAGTATAATTTTGAGGTACTTTACTAGAGTGTTTCCATTTACTGTTACTTTAAACTTCTACCCCACTACATCTCCGAGGGAAATGTTTTTTACTCCACTACATTTATTTGACAGCTTTAGTTACTTTTGAAAATTCAGATTAATAATAAAAAATAAACCAACTAATAAATTATGATGTATAATTATAGATTAAGCTAACCTGCAGTATATAAAGTAATTAAAATCAGCCACACCTTTACTAGCTACGTCATTAATGTGATGTACACATTAATTATAATTGAGTAATATAATACATGTGATTCTGAAACGGGCCATTCTGCATAATGATTATTTTTTATTTTTGGTACTTTGAGTATATTTTGATGCAAATACTACTGTAATTTTACTTGAGTAAGATTTTGAATGCAGGACGTTTACTTGCAACAGAGTATTTTTACACTGTAGTATTGCTTTTACTTAAGTAAAATATCTGAGTACATCTTCCACCACTGCAAAATAATCAGTTTACCAAAGTCACTTTGGGCTCTGGGAATTTTTGGTAGCCTTTTTTCACAATTTTCAGACATTTTATAGACTAAACAATAAATAGATTAATAAAATTAAGTCAAAAGATGAATCACTATTAAAAATAATCCTTAGTTGCAGCACTAATCACAACTTTAATTCAGTCACTTCCTCAAAATATTGCAGTAGTTTCTATGTGGAGCTTTCTAGGTCAACTATTTATCTTAAAAATGTGATTTGAATACATAAAATACAAAAACACAATGTTCCTGTGCTTTAAAAGAACTGAAAAACTGCAAAAATCCTTGGAAAAAATAATATTATCTCACAGCAGTCAACTATGGGACCTGAGTTGAGACTCTACGGATGTTTTACAGCTCTCTACCACCCTCTAGTGGAGCAGCAGGAGACCTACATTAACTCCCTGCCTTTGCTGCACAACCGTCTTATTAAAACTCTTAGTCTGACCTGATGTTTCTAACCTCATGGGGATCTGGGGGATGAACAGCAAAGATATTAATGTCAGCCATGTGTGAAGAAGTCGCTTGAGCATTTTCTGCAACCAGGGCCGAACGGAGTACAGTGGGGCCCTCTCAAGCTATTGCCGACACCCTGAGCCCCGCACATCTGGTGTTAATCAGCAAAGCTTACACTAACACACACATACAAAGAGACAGACACACACAAGCAAACACTTCTGCAAAGATCCCCTTAAGAAAATCCCTCTCAACTCCTGAACTTCCGACATGACTGGGGTCAACACACTTGCCCTGGATCTATTAGTACACACACCAGAGCCATGTAATAAGAGCTGGTGAGTTGTTACAGTGCAGTGTTCTCACACACACACCACACACACACACAATCTACATTTTAGACTCTGCATAGGGGCAAGAACAGCATGTATTCGTGCAAAAATACATATAAAGGGGGGACAGAGATGGAGAAAATGTGTGTTCTGGGCTGTTGATAAAATAAAGATATATCACACCAGTCACTACAGCACAATCAGAGTGACTATAGCGCAGACTGAATGACCTGATAGCTCAAAGATGTCCAGAGGCAGGCGATAGGGCTTAAATTTTGACCCATGCTAAAAAAGCATCAACATTAAAAACATTAGCTAGCTTCTGCAAGTTAGATTAAAGATTAAAGATTAAATTCATTGAAAGAGAACCACACCTGTTTCCTTTTCTGACTACTTGCATGTAGCTGTGCCAGGAGTACATGCGAGTACACAACGGTCAAATTTGACTTAATTTTGGATTATCTGTAAATAATGATTTTTCCACCTTCAATAATATGTAAAGCATACAAGTAAAGTAACATTAATGAACATAATGCAAACTGCACTACTAAGGTTTCATAAGTACTGACACAAATATTTTCAAACTTACTCCAGCTGAAATTACTGTAGTCCTGTATAGTAATATACAGTATACAGTACTTTATGTTGTGTACAGTGTACTATACTGTATATGTACAAGTTATTGAGCTCCTGGTGAATACATTCTAGTTAGAGCACAAAGAAAAATGACATACCTCCGTCCAGATGTTTATCCAACACCTGTTTCTGCTCTTCTCTCTTCAGGTGAGGTTCAGTCAGGCACCTTCTCCTTCTTTCTCCACCTTCAATAATTTGTAAAGCATACATGTAAAGGAACATTAATGAACATAATGCAAACTACATTACTAAGGTTTCATAAGTCCTGACACGAATAATTTTTAAACTAACTGTAGCCCTAGTAGTAAACAGTAATATACAGTATATATACTGTATGTAGGGTACAGTATACCATAGACCTTTTCAATGTCACTCTGTTGCTAGGGCAACAGCTTTGGTCCAAGTTTACTTCCTGTCAGCTACTGCATTAACAAACATTGCAACAGGAAATACAAAGCGGCCCATTTAGACTGTTTATGTTGTGAAGTTTGTAACATTATATGTATAGGTTAGTGAGCACCTGGTGAACACATCTAGTCCAGACTACCTTGCAGAAATGCTTTTGGTTTATGAATCAGGAAGGCCCCTCAGATCCTCCGGCTCTGCCCTTTTAGTTGTTCCGCAAAGTAGAACAAAAACTTTTGGTGATGCTGCTTTCAGCCATTACGCTCCCAGCTGCTGGAACAAACTTCCAGAGGAACTGAGAGGAGCTGAAAACATTGATATTTTTAAACGTAAACTAAAAACCCATCTATTTAGTCTGGCTTTTATGTAGTGTTTTATCATTTTAAAATGTTATGGTTTTATTGTTTATACTTATTTTATTTATCATCATCTATATGGTATTTGTTTTACTCCTTTGTTTTACCATTTTGGAATTTTATTGTTTAATACCATCTGCTTACTTTGTGTAGTTTCACAGTTTTTATTTATTTATTTATTTTTCTTGTTATTTCCTTGTTTTTTATTTATCCTTTTGTTATTTTGGATGCCCATCTTTGGTTGCTTTCATATTTGAGGAACTTTTGTGTGGTCTGTTTTGGTGTGCATTGGTGTCTAGGTCCAATTTTAACCATCCGCATTTTGTCAATTGTCTGTACAGCACTTTGAATTGCATTTAACTTGTTTGAAAGGTGCTATATAAATAAAGTTTGATTGATTGATAGTTTGAGCACACAGAAAAAGTACAAACCTCCGTCCACACGTTTCTTCAACACCTGTCTCTGGTCCTCTCTCTTCAGGTGATGTCTAGTCAAGAAACGGTCTCCTCCTGACCCATGAAGATGCTTCTATGGGGCTACACATACAGAAATGTTGGTATAAGAAAATGTCAGGTCGTTTTAATATTACCCCAATCAACGTTAGCTAACTTGTTCGGGATAGTTTCTACGTTACTTAACGTTAGCGGCTTTTGCGCTGCGGTACATTTGCCAAACTCGTCGGTTAGTATCCGTGTAGTCTTGTCGTTTGTAAAAGTGAAACACACTGTTAGAAAATACTTTCATTAAAGCACAAATCTCACCTCTGTGTGGTTTGTCACATTGTGTTTTGGAGTGCGGCGACGTCTTCTTTACGTCCGCCGGGTTGCGGCGCAACAAGCCGCGATGAGCTCACTGCTGCCCCCTGTGGCCACAACGATCTGGTGCATTACCGCCACCAGCTGGTATGGAGTGCGGATCAGACTGGCTAGTATTTACAATATTTAAAAACAATAACTACAAATAAATTAAAAAAAAAAAATTCAATCAATATTAATTTGCCTAAGATACTGAAATAATATTCTAAATGCCTGATTTAGTGAGTTCTTTTGTAGAATATCTATTAAATCAAAGTTCACTTTAATCTCTGTAAGGCCTTGAATCATACGCCTTCTTTCTTCCTCATATCTCTCACAATGCAATACAACATGCTCCACCGTTTCCTCTCGCCCACAGTAATTACATCTAACTGTATCATGTTTACCTATTTTAAATAGAGTGCGGTTTAGTACCGTGTGTCCAATTCTAAGTCTTGATACTATTGTCTCAACACCACAGACACAATTTCCCTACAGTAGCAACTTAACAACTTAAAGAAACAAGATGGGTATTTAGGACCTATTGCAACGCAACCGATTCACTAGTTATATTTAGGACCAGCTGCTACTCAGCCAGCTCTAGGGAGGACTTAAAGTCTCCTATAGAGCTAATTGACTTAAGGTTTGCAGGTAACCCATTTCACATAACTGCTGCTGGATATACAAATGAGACCTTTCCCATAAAGTTTTTGAATCTGCATGGCACAAAATCAGTGGAGCCCCCTCTAGTGGGATAACTGTGACATCACTAACCCGAGAATAAGACATGGGCTACATAAATATTTGGGTACCATGGGTACATATGATGTCTGAGAGAGAGAGAGAGAGAGAGAGAGAGAGAGAGAGAGAGAGAGAGAGAGAGAGAGAGAGAGAGAGAGAGAGAGAGAGAGTCTAGTCATTAATCCTCAAGCAAGCCAACACAATGAGCTTAATGAAGCACAATTCTGAATTGATCAGTTTAATCTTCCTAAAGCTACAGCAATAAAACACAAACTGGTGTACATGTGTATTTATTGTAGTCACATACAGAACCAATGTCAAAATCGTTTAAAAGATTCAAGAACACTTGTAATGTAGACTTCAAATTTTAATTGCAAGTCTAAATTGTATTACCTGTAACATAATGGCTGCATTTGTTTCAACTTTGAGTCTTAATAGTTTAGTGTGCAATTTTTCAACAATAAAATCACAAGAAGCACATCCACAGGATGATGCTCTTTGATGGTTTCTCTCTAGTGGTGCAAGGCTGGCATTAAGCCCAGTAGAGCTCTAGAGAGAGTTGAGGACGAACAGTATATGGGAGGGTTTTTGCACACACGAGTGTAGAGGTTCCCTCTTTTTGGGGCGACACCACAGTCACACAGTCCGTAAATATGCCAACTAGTTATTGTTCACCTCTTCTCGAGGAGGTGAAGGGCAGTATTTCCGTGAGTAAAAGTGCGGATCACGAAGCACAGTGTGGTATAGTTGCTGCCAGGGTCATGTGTACACACACATATTACCTTGAAGTGAACCCAAAGTTCAAATACATTAAACTTTGACACCCAAGTATGTCGAGGTACATCCAGTGTAACTCCTGCACTGACATCTTTTATAGCAAAATATTTGATTACTAAGAAGTGTAGAGAAGTTAATTTGGCATGTGAAGTATGAAGATTTATATAATTCAACAGCAGTAGCTCAGTCCGTAGGGACAGCCTAAGGTTGCCGGTTCAAGTCCCCGCACGGACCAAGTACGGAGTGTGGACTGGTAGCTGGGGAGATGCCAGTTTGACTCCTGGGCACTGCCGAGGTGCCCTTGAGGAAAGCACCGACCCCCTAAAATGCTCCCCGGGCAGCTGTGTAGTAGCTGCTCCTAATATACTACGATGGGTTAAATGCAAAAATGTGTGCTGTGTAAAACGTGTGACAATAAAATTGGATTTACATTTACATTACATAAATCTATGACAGCCTAATATTGGAAAGCTTTATTATTTAAGTCATCAGTAAATCTATCAAGACTGCGCTCTAGCTTTCAGAAACCGCACACATTGTCATTTTTAGTAAGTAATGCCCAGTTATGAGTTTTGGAATCATAAATTATGGTTATTTTATAATGCCATCATATAAAAATGTAGCTAATTACCCTGTTTTTTTTACAATGTTTGTTTCAGTATTTGTGTAATGTTTGAATGAAGACACACTATAGACCGTTTCAACGGAATTGCGTTGCTAGGCAACAGCTTGGGTCTATGTTTACTTCCTGTCAGCTGATGTCATTCACATACACTGCAACAGGAAATAAACTGTGATACAATTGGAATGTTTACAACTGTGAAGTTGTCTATAATCTGCTATCTCTCGCTATAATAATGTGGCCCCGGTGCATTACCACTGACATTTTCAAAAAGCAGCCTTAAAAAGCCCTGACGCAATGTAGTCTGAGGCTCTTCCATCGATGAGGCCGGCTCCATCGTTGTCAACAAACCAGCAGGGAATATTTTCCCCATCCTTCACATCCCTGCTGAAGTCCTTCTGCCAGTGTCTGTGGATGAGATTAAAAAAACAATGATGACGTGTGTGTGTCTATATATGCAAAAACAAATCACCTTGCATGCATTATGTGTAAACTTTATGAGGCATGTTCACCTGGTCACGTTGAGTGTTTGTCCCTTCACATACATGGTGGCATCTAATTTCTCCTGGTCTGTCACCTCGAACCCAACCCCATGGTAGAACTGACCTGGATTTATTCAAAATTAGGAATCAGAAAATATAAAATAGCAACACAACCAAAGCATCACGCTATGAAACTTTCTGGCAGTTCTCTACCTAGCAGGCCGTGAACCGAAGCAGACAAGTGGTGGCAGTCCAGGGTGTAGAAACCCAGGTAATCTTGTTGGTCGTGGCGTCTCTTCCAAACCTTTGTGTGTTTAATGACCATAAATTTAACCGAGTGCCTCAGCGTCACCATCAGGCTGCTGTTCTTAGTTAACCTGAAGTCCATACTGGAGAGAAGAGACAAAACAGTTTTGGTTATTTTATTTTTTTGTGATTCACAGAAGCCATGCAATGAGTTATTATTTTACTTGTAATAATAATAATAATAATAAATGTATTATCATTATTATTATTATTATTATTATACATTTCATTTATATAGCGCTTTAAAAAGTACTCAAAGGCACTTTACATAGTAAAAACAGCAAAAGAAACAGTAAGCAATAATATTAATAATAATTTAAAAAATCAAATTACATTAAAACAGTGTAAGGCCGTTACATTTACAACAGTGATTGAGGTAAGGATCACAGATTAAAATCAGATTTAATTCATATATTGTATTATATAAGATATAATTGTAGTTTTCACTAATCCAATTTTTTGTTTAGTTTTTATTTAGATGAAGTTCTATTCATGTTTCCTTTATCTTTGGTATACCGTGGGAGTAGTCTTTTTAAGGTATAACAGAACTTTGTTTTGTGCATTTACTAAAGGAACTTTATTGTGTGATAAACACAACAATTGAAAATCATTTTTGAAAACATCAAATTTTTAAAGCATTTTTTTTATCCCGACATGACCAAAATGACAAAATACATATTAAATAAATACATAAATCATTTTTATGATTTCAGTTTAAAACATGTTGTGTTGTTGTTTTCCAATAATTTTAGTTAATATTTGCAAGGCGATGTTACTCACTTGTTATCTTTAATAGAGAATGTATCAGACCACTGCAGCTCGACCTGCCGGCCACTGTAGAAGACTGAGATGTCCTCAGTGCTCACCTCCAGCCTCAACCCCAGCTTCTGGTGGGTGATACCAAAACGGCCAAAGTAGGTGTTGACGTTACCGTCTGGAACAACTTTCTTTTTGCCAATAATTTGGCCGTTCACCACAAAGCCTGAAAATATTTTTTTAGGTCTGAGTTAGAGGTTTGAGTTTGTTGTCCACTCTCACGTTTCTCACCAAAAAAAGAGTCTTGTGCTTTGTTTTTAGAACAACTCAGGGCTGACCTGTTTTTGGGTCTCTGACCAGGTTGAAAATGGTTCCTGGTTTGTCGTTGATGTTGAAGCACAGTGCGTCATCTCTGTCTGGCAGCTCTATCATGAAGTGAGGATCTCCGTCCACTGCACAAGCATCATCAGACAGAAAGCATATATAATAGTCGAACTCAAGTTTGTTCTCATGATGTTTAAACACAATCTGCTGCAGCAACTGTAACACTCTTTGGTTACATTCCTCAGTGCAGCAGTGTAAAGCCTACCCTGATTTATTCACTATTAAACACTTGATACATGTGTGGTGAATCAAACAACAACTGCTGTGATGGAAAATAAACTAAATAGAATAAAATCGAATAATTAAATGTCACAGGTGTCATGAAATTGGATCTGATATGGCTGACTATTGTAATGATTTAATTTTAGAAAGAAAAATACAGATGATTCCTGTGTTTGATGAGTCTGGTCTTCTATGCACCAATAACAACTTTTAATAGAAGATTTAAGTAGAAGTGACAGGAACAATAAAAGCATAAATATGATAGAATGATGTAATAGTTAAACCAAAGAATGTATATTGTCAAGAAGTGAAAGTCAATTCAGCGCCCAGCAGCAGAGCTACGCTTCCGCCATTTTGGACTGAAAGCGACTACCGGACGCCAGTAAAACGACTGCCTAAAAAGTGCCGTACAAAAGTGCCGTACAAAAGTACAAATTAATTTCTATTCTATTGTCATATTCTACCGAAATGGCCTGTGTTGAACAATAAAATATTCTAAATATAATAAGTGTTTTCAGTCCAAAATGGAGGCAGTGGCTGTTGTCAAAAAAACACCAGAGTTTCATCTCTTTGCTTCTTTACTCTTTGGTTAAACTACTGCTGTATGAAAAGATTACCATCTGATTGGATACGGGAACTGCTACCACGGGAACTGCTACCACGGGAACTGCTAACAACGGAACTGCTAAAACGAGATTTGCTAAGATGGGAACTGCCACCACCGGAGTTGCCAACATGGGCCGAGGCACCTGTATTTGAACCTGTTATCAAAAATAATAAAAGCATACTTGAGTAAAGTTGTTTGTTCAGCCCAAAATAACATATAAAGTATGTCACATTAATAAGTTGAAAGAGATTGTCATATCACCGTGTCTCTCTGCTTCCTGTCGCTGGTCTGTGAAACAGGTCAACAGTTAGAAAACACACAACACAAAGTTAGTTGGATGTCTTTCTTTGGTGTGTTCTACTTACAAACACTGATTCAGAATCAGAATCAGGTTTATTTCGCCAAATATGTACATACTTAGAATTTGACTCCAGTTTTTATGCAGCTCTCTCAATGTACTTACACAGAATAAAAATAACAGAATAAAAGAATACAATACTAAAAATAAAAATAAAATAAAATATAAAATGTCTATATACAAGTCAAGTGTTCGTATAGGTCAACTGTTCGGGAGTTGCAAACAATACAAATAGTGCAAAGAAATAAATAGCGGATGGATATTCATGGACTGGATGATTATGTATGGCATGTACAGGTGGAGATGTCTATATACTGTATGTACACTGAGTAGGTTTTATGATTCAACGGGTTTCTAATATTGTAAAAATATGCTATAAATTTGAAAAGAAAGAATATTCTGGTTTACTAGTCAGTTTAGCTGATCACTATCATTTGTTTGTATTCATAAAAATAAAAAAAGACAAATAAATCAGCTGCTAACTAATTAAAGGTAGAGTATGTAGGATTTGGCGGCATCTAGTGGTGTGGTTGCAGATTGCAACCAACTGAGTACCCCTCCGCTCACTCCTCCCTTTCCAAGACTGCAGTAATGTGAGCTGCACAGTGCAAAACCGTGGTAACGCCGTTCGCCTCGCTCAGAGGTCATCCTTACCATAATAATATTACTTTAGGAGCAACGGAAGTCAGAGTGCGGCTGGCGGTACCACGGTTTTGGTGTCGGAGAACTACGGTGGCCTTCAGGTAACGTAAAAATGTGAAAGGCTCTCTCTAGAGCCAGTGTTTGGTTTGTCCGTTCTGGGCTACTGTAGAAACATGGCGGAGCAACATGGCGGACTTAATGAAGAGGACCCGCTCCCTGTTTAGATATGAAGGGCTCATTCTAAGCTCACGAAAACACGTTTCTTAGTTTCAGGTGATTATTCACTAAAGAAAACATTGTTATGAATATTATATTCCATTTCTGCTAATAGATCCCCCTAAATGTTATACACTACTGTTCCTTTAAACATGACCTATGGCATTTCCCTTACCCTCAGTCAGCTTGTCAGCGATGAGAGGGCTGACTGGTCCGTCCTCAGTTTCAGGCTTGGTGACCACCATGGAGGTGAGAGGGGTGACGAAGCTGTATCGCAGGGACATGTCCAGGGCCTTGGCTGTCACATTGTCTTTCTCCTGCTGAGTACCAATGTCACTGTGAGTTTTTAAAAAATAAAAGAGCGGATTAGTTGATTGTTTAATAATGGCAAATGACGCACAAGATGTACAATAAAAAGTATGCAATGATGAGAAAAATTAGATTCTTTGAGTATCTGTCATAGTTGCTTCAGATTGGTACAGGTAGTACAGATAAAGCTGACGGACACAATTTAGATGAACAAACCTCTTCTCCAGTAGCTGTTGGATGGTGAGGTAGGCCCACAGACGCTCTGAGAAATCCCCAAAGATGTACTCTTGTCCTGGATAGATAACATCCAAGTCTGCCACACTGGCCCTTCCCTGCACCTGGAAGTCCTCTTCAGACTAGAGAAATTAAGGAGAAATTAAATAACAGGTATTACTGACAGGTAGGGGTGTAAGAAAATATGGATACACTTGAATATTGATTATTTATTAATAGTTTACATGCAAAGATTTGTGTCTGTCAGTGGTTTATTTTGTATTGTGTTTTGATGTTGGATGTTACAGTGACTGAGATCAATGTAAATGTAGATCCCACTGTTTTGATTGCATAAAACAAATCAACTTTTTTTTTACTCAGATTTTATGCATATGGTGTTGTGTTCTTCACACTATGACAGTTTTCCTGAAATTATATTTTGAAAAGTGCAATATATTGAATCGTAACCCCTGTATCGTATCGTATCCTATCGTATCGTATCCTATCGTATACTATCGTATCCTATCGTATCGTATCGCCAGATTCTTGCCAATACACAGCCCTACTGACAAGAGACGAAATCAATAAAATATCATTTGATAACAAGACTAAGAGTCTACAGCCACGCTAGCAGAGTAAATGCTAGCTGAATGCTAACTTCACAATGACAATGTCTAGTAGGTGTAATGTTTACCATCTTAGTTTAGCATATCACACTAACATTTGCCAATTAGTATAATGCACAGCTGAGGTTGAATATCAATAGTTTTGCAGGAATTTGGACATAAACCAAAGTATTGGACAAATTGAAATTTTGACCTGATGATAAAGCCTCATGAAAAATTAATGGATCAGGTCAATAGGATTCATCCGCTGGGGACCATGACTGTATGTACAAAATAACATGGCAATCCATTCAATATACGCCGTTCAAACTGTAAAAATACCCAGACTATGACAATCTACCTAAGTTCAACTCATTAATAATATATTCAGTCGTAGGAACGGTCTGATATGAGAGCAAGCGCACATGCTGTCTATTCACCACCATGACTACAAGGTGTCTTATTTATGCTTTTATGGACATATTACTGTCTATTTCTCACCCCCTGGGCGAACACTTCCACCAAGAAGTTATCCAGGTCATTGTCAGTCAGCCGACCGGCCACCACAATCTCTGAGCCGTTAAACAACTGGCTGTAGTGTTTTTTGGTCAAGAGGCCCACTGCACTGTCAGGATAACGCAGGTCCACCTCCAGGAGCAGAGGGCTGGCCACCTCCTCATAGAAACCCTGCAACAAAGACACACCCCAAATCATGCAATGTCTGTTTCCTAAACGTCTTTGGAGGTGCAAACACATATCAACAAACATGCATTTCTTTTTACACTACCTTGAGTTGAACAGCTGCATCTGAACCCTCAAAAATTCTGCGGGCCACTCCTTTGTTTTGTCTGGACATCACATCCAGGAAGGCGTAATCCACATCATTTCCAAATCCAAGACTGAACATGGACATCTTCCCCCCGATGGCAGAGCGCACATTCTCCTGAATCATTCCCAGGTTGGACTCCCCTACATGCACACATGCAGGCACACAAAGTGTTACGTATGAGCATGCAATGAAAGCCTTGCAGTTCCAACAATACAGCTGCTTAACATCTACGATTTTTCAAGAGCTTGTCAACACTTTGAAAAGTTGGACTTCTATGGTGGATCAAATTGTTGCATTTAATTCAGCACAATACAGACAGCTGTGTCTGAAAGGACAAATCTCTTGTGACTACTTTCTGACAACTACTTATCAACATGTTTATGCATACAAATCACAGATTGTAATCTACATATCGTCACCTCTGTGACCTTCGAGAATGAAATATTATGATCTTCCAGCTCACCGCTGTTTGGCATCCCATCAGTCAGTAAAATAATCATATCTGCACTCCTCTCTGGAAGGTTCTTATGGTTTCTTTCTTTCAGCAACATGCTCACCGCCCTCAGTACAGCGTCATTGATGTTGGTGGCTGAAAGGTAATAAATAATACAATGAGCAGATTAACATGAACATTTCTTGAGATACATTATCATAAAGGAAATAAAGTAACAATTCATCAATATGTTCTTTAAAGGAATAGGTCAACATTTTGTTTTCATTTTCAAGTTTTCATTTTCTTGCCAAGCATTAAATGAGAAGATCCATACCACTCTCATTTCTATCCACTAACTATGAAGCTACCTTAGCTTAGCATAAAGACTGGAAGCAGGGGGGAGCCTGGCTCGGCCCAAAAGCAACAAAATCCACCAACCAGCACCTCGGAAATTCACAAGGGTGATCACCAAAATAAGGAATAAAAGAAGACAACAGCGACATCTAGTAACCGTAGTAATCATGACAGGAGCAAAACCATAATTCAGGCGCTGTAGTATAGTTAGCGTGAAGCTCCATATGTGATAGTCGGGGTTGATGGATGGGACACAAAACACAGGCTTTCACCCAAGAGACCGGGTCCGCATCTCGTGTGAAACCAACAACGCGTAGTTGTCTTTGTGTTCACAAGCGTCAAGTTTCACTTTCACTTTTCAAACATAGTTATTTTAAGCCAAAACACAATCTTTTTCCCGACACTTAACAAAGTGGTTTTGTTGCCTAAACCTAAAGAAGCTGTTTTGTTTGTGTTCAAAACGTAACGTTCAGGGCCCGCTTAAGGCACATAGGCCATATAGGCCATATAGGCCATATAGGCCATATAGGTGGTCGCCTAGGGCGCAACCTTCGGGGTGTTGGCCGCCCTCTAAAAATAAAGAAAAAAGAAAAAAGAAAATAAAAATAATTTAAAAAAAAGAAAAAATGCCTGTGGGCAGCCTTCCTCATTTTCTGCATTGAGGTGACAAATGAAGAAAGAAAGTGCACAAAAAATATGGCATTAAAGTGGTACCACATGTTTTACTCTTACATCCATTGTCTTTTAGTTTTTTGATGTAGGCAATGGCTTTAGTCACATTTCCCTTTGTTGCCTTGGTAAGAGAGTCCTTCCAGGTGATAATGCTATCATCAAACAGGATGAGAGCAAAGTGGTCCTCTTCGTGGAGGTCATTCAGAATGGCGACCAGTGCATCCCGGGTCTGCAAAGGTTAAATTCACATTATGAAGATGTACATACAGTGAAGCATACAGTATGGAGCTGACCTACACAAAAGTATGTTACCTGTGCGATCTTACTTCCACTCATTGATCCGCTCCTGTCGATCACAAACACCACATTCTTTGGGACTCTGGCCAGGTCAGGTGGAGCGAAGAAGTGCACAAAATATCCGTTCACAATCTGAAGGGAAATACAGCATCTGATTGACACTAATATGGTAATATAACACAAGGGCACAGCTGTGTTCACCTTCAAACGGCAAGGGAAGTAAAACTAAGATCAGAAGTTAAAGGTACAGTGTGTAGGATTTAGCGGCATTTAGCAGTGTGGTTGCAGATTGCAACCAACTGAGTACCCCTCCGCTCACTCCTCCCTTTCCAAGACTGCGGTAACGTGAGCCGCTGAGTGCAAAACTGTGGTAACGCCATTCGCCTCGCTCAGAGGCCATCCTCACCATAATAACACTACTTTAGGAGCAGCAGAAGTCAGACGGCGGCTGGCGGTACCACGGTTTTGCATTCTGCAGCGCACGTTACCGCAGTTTCACAAGTGTGTTGAGAACTACGGTGGCCTTCAGGTAACGTAAAAATGTTTCTCTCTAGAGCCAGAGTTTGGTTTGTCCATTCTGGGCTACTGTAGAAACATGGTGGAGCAACATGGCAGACTCCGTGAAGAGGACCCGCTCCCTATGTAGGTGTGAAGGGCTCATTCTAAGCTAACAAAAACACAACGATTCTTAGTTTTAGGTGATTATACACTAATGAAAACATAGTTATGAATATTCTATCTATTTCTGCTAATATAGCCTGAAATGTTACACACTGGACCTTTAAATACTATTATTCAGCTTAAAGTTCATTCAACAATGCTGTCAGCTGTTTGAGTTAATGTGAAAACAGGTGGTGCTCCTGCAGGTGAATCTCATGATATAGTGCTTCAGGTAACATAACTGAGTCTTATGTGCTGCTGCAAAGTCTTTGTTGGCCGCTGACCTGAACTTCCCCGAGGCTGTCTTTTCGTTTCACATCGTACTTGATGATGAAATCTCCATCAATTATGGTGCCTTCACATCCTGGACATTTCCTCTGCTGCTCCAGTGTTGGTGAGAAAGAGATGAGTGCCTGAGAGACAAAGACATCCATTCCAGTTGCCATTATTGGACACATCATTTATTTTTAAAACATCGTTGTTCATGCACTGGTCGATTTTGAGATTTTGGGGTGTTTTGCTTCCATAACATGTCTTCTTTCAGACTAGTGGAAAGAAAACATCCAAAATACACTATATTTTAGGTGTTTATTTTACTACTTTGTCTTTTTGCGTCTGTAGATTTCTCCTAAATTCACCAAAAGTTACTATTATATAATGCCTCATTTGCATATTTAAACATAAAATTTCAGAAAACTCGTACAAAAAATAATTGTCTTAATGAAAGTAATCAACTGGGGAAGTTTCATGGTGATATCTATTAGTTAAAAAATTTACCCTATTCACCTGGGGGTCCCCCTTAAAAAAATCATAAAGTTTTTAAGTCTATAAAGAGAAGAAGATCTTTTTGAACTCTTTACCTTCTTGTCTGTGACGGTTTTCTCCACCAGGGGGAGCAGCTCGTTGGAGAGGAAGGTTGCAGAGGCATCAACAAAAGCAATGCCCTGAGGCTCATAGATGTTTGTGACAATCTGTCTCCACACACACAAACGAACAGATTATCACGGAGGCAGATCAAGTGTGGAAACAAATTCCTCACATTTCACATTCCTAACACTGGACAAACAGTTTTTCAGCTCCTCCTGACCAGTATGCCATTATTAAGAAAAATAAAAGTGTGTCCAACCTGAAACTCCTGCACCGGTTGTTTGGGTTTAACTCGGGTCAGAATCTCATACTGGCCAAGTTTCCTCTGAAGGAGCTCCTCGTAGGTCAGAACGAAAGTCACTCTGTTTTTGGCTGCAATGTTGACAGACACCGAAAACTTCTCCATCTTCCTTCCAGAAGCCCTGTGATGATGTGCAAGTATTACTTTAACCCATTTGTGCCCACAAGTGAAATCTTTAATTTCAAAATCGGTCAAAATGTTTGGCTGAAAAGTGAGTTTTTCTTATCATACTATATCTAGTCTTTGGGTACACGGGACTACTGTTTTTGCAAGTTTTTAGTCTTTGGGCACAAATGGGTTAATGTGTTGTTCACACCACCACCACTGGTTCAATGCACACTGTAACAACATACTTGACCAGTCCAGCAGTCTGTCCAGAGGAAACAGCCGTCTCATACTGTTTCTTGGCTTTCTCTTTCTCCTTCACCACCCCAGCATACATCTGACCATCAATTTCCCTGTGAGGCACAAAGACACTTGTCAAAAGGTAAAGAAAGACAGGATCTCTGCTCACAGTTTGAAGTATCACATTTGAACTGACATGCTGAAGTTGACGATGAAGGCGGTCTTGGGCAGATCCACTTCGAAGAAGATTTCCTGGGAGGAGTTTGCTTTGTTCAGAGCCTTAGAGGTCATGACGGTGTGAGCGAAACGAGACATCACAGTGGAGTCCACTCTCACGCTGTACACCTCCACCATCTGAAAGGATGGACACATCCTGCCTCATTCATTGTCATTCTCTACTTGTCCACCAGAGGTCCTCAGACTTTCCCTCCTCTGTCCTGAAGTAACCTCTTTGACGCTAGTCACCTGACCACCTGTTTCCACTTAGTGTCATTGCTTTCAATCACCTGACACTATTTGTTACCTGTACCTGCCTCATTTAATTCTGTTCAGACTTGCCACCCCATGCCAGTACGCCTTTGTGTTTTAATTTTTCCCAATGAATCACTGAACCCTTCCCATGATTAAAGAAATAATGAATAAATATGGGAATAAGTCGCTAAAATGGCTGATACCGGCCAATAAACATGCAAACATGTGAATAAGAGAGTACTGGCACTTATTTTTTCCAAATCAAGCACTGATGTGCTTCTTATAATTAATTTAGACGACGTAATTGTGTATCACGATATATGATTTCATCACGATACGATTCCATTGAGAGACGATAAATTATCATATTGGATTATCGCTCAGCTCTAATTATAGCAACACCAGTGGCCCTGAGAACTGGCAGCTTATTGTCGTCTCTCTACTGAACTGGGGATCAAATGTCATGAGAAATGTCCCCAAATTATCCACAAAACCCAGAGAGGTCACTGTTATGTAAACACAACGCAAGACGACACTTTCTAGAGAAAGGAATAAAGACAAATCACTTCCAGCATGTTTATCGTCTCCAGCAAAGCAACAAGAAAAGAAATACGTGCCAATGGACACCGCAGGGGGAACGAGTGACATCTGGAAGCAATGAGAGTTTATAGAAAATGTGGACTTCATTTTGCAAACAGTAACAATACCACTACTGTGAGATAGAAGCTACCAGCCTTCTTGATCATGGTCTCTTGTGTAATGAATTATTATATCCAGGTTTCACAATTAATTTCACAATGATACATTAACATGAATGTATAAATGCCTTGTTGTTCGGAAAGGTCATACCTCTGTTATGAATTTTATATCAATATCAAAATTGTTTCCTTACATTCGCAGAGCTTGCGCTTCTTTTCTGTAGAAGAAAAAGAGACAAAAATATTTATTTTCACAACCAAAATCGTCCTTTATGAGTTTTGTTGCAGGGTGAAATGAACATCAGTAGAGTACTTTATACTTTGAATTATGAGTACCTTTATTGTCCTTGGGCCCACAGCTTCTCTGGTTTCCTGGAAGACAACACAGTATGACTGCATGGTTATTGAGAGAGGAACAACAGGATTGGAGATTGATGTGCAGTAAACTTGATTTTTCCTTGTATGTTTGGCATGATAAACACAGATTTTCAAACAATTTTTTACTAACACTGCATCCCTATCTGAAGCACCAATGCTTTTGATATGATGATATGAAGATGACTCAAGCAAGGTGTGGCCCCAGAATCAGACAAAGATTTAAGACAGGTGTGGGAACGTAAAGGTCACACAACAAACAAGCTTGCACTGGCAGGAATAAACAGGTAGTGGCAGGCAGGCTGCTGTGACAATAAACTTTGGAAGCCTGTATGTGGGCAAGTGGCAGAGGTGGGAAAACTTCACAGGGGCAACTAGTGCTGGGGTGAGTTATGACAAAGTCTGAAATGACAGGACATGGTTAGTTATGGAAACTGAAGCGTAGGTGGGTTGGAGGCTACAAGAGGAATAGAAGGCAGAAGGAGGATGGAGCAGGCATCACAGTGACACCCCTTTCTTGGTCGAAATGCATTTTTTTCTTGCAGCTGGATTGCATTCTGGTCTATTGAGCCTAAGTGCAGTAGAAAAAACGGTGTCTCTGCCTCTTCTTTAATGGATTTCTAATTGTGTTATTGTTGAATTTTGGTGCAAAAATGGTGAACCCAGTAAAATGTTCCTCGCCAATATGACAGTGATAGGCAGGCCTTGCATAAGTAGCTGCATACCTTGAGTTATCATGTCATCATGTTAAAATCTTTGCTTTGAAAGAAAAAGTTGAAATGCCAAGTCATTTTAATGGTCAGCCTTCTGAGACCTCTCATGTTGAAAAACATATAGGTGAGGATGAAAAACGATTTCACCAGTTTGCAGGAAATGTTATTTACCTGTACTTCAATCCTACATTGATAATGGGGATGCACCAATCTGGCTTTTTCAGTCCCGATACCGATACCTGGGCTTTGAGTATCGGATGATACCGAGTGCCGATCTGATACCAGTGTTTAATTAATAAGCTGTATGCCTGGCTGGGATCATTCTTTCACGTGTAAGACAACATCTTGTTTGACTTTAACATTGCTTTCTTAACTTTGTAAAACAAGATGTAACAAATAAATACATAGATATACATTTACTGAATTGTTATCTATTATCAAAATAATAAATCGTACACCAGCAACTTCGTAAAAAAAATCTTCAAAATTGACAGGAATTACAATTCAAGTGTAAAACTTTTTAATGCAGCAACAAATTGGTCAAAACTTAAACAGGAATTACAATTCAAGTTTAAATACATGTAGTGTATACATATATATATACACACATATTTTTTCAGATTTCTTAAGATGTACCTTCATTTTTCAAATTAAAACATAAAAACCTTTTTCTTTTAATAGTCTGCAGATCAGACTGCGCATGCGCAGAACGGATAAACTGTACAAAACAAAATAACAGACAAACTGAATTAAGACTCTTTGAGATTACCCCATTTCAAGACGAAAACAAGAAAACGAGCAGTTTCCTTCTTTAAAGCCTACAAACCCCGAAAAAAAACGAAATATTGACTTTTTTTTTCTTTCCCGGATTGAATGAAACAGAAATAGATTGAATGATCGGATGTTACTCTCAACAGAAATTCTTTTATTCCCTTTTCCGGGAAAACACTTGCTGCTGCCAGACATGCAAAGCAGCCACTTCCTGCGTGCCTGGGGATATTTCAAGGGAAAGCTCAGCTACAACTGTAGATATACAGGCTTTTATAAACACTGACCATAGAAAATAACAAAACAGACGTTAGTTTAGATGCACCACGTTAATAAATACCTGCGTCAGAGCATCTCTGCGAGAAACGAACAGATTTCCCTGAACCTGAGCTGGAAGCCAGATGCAGACACAGATCCACAGCAGCATGGTGACTGTCCACAGAGCAGGCATGGCTGGGAACTAGAGGAGCCTCTGCTCCGGCATGCTACATGAAAACAAGTGTGGAGGGAATTCAAGGCATGTGGGGATCAAGTCTTCCCATCAGAGTTTTACTCCACCCACACACTCTGCTGCAGGAGGAGGGACCCTCCACCTCTGCAACTGTTTTTGTGAGTCAGTGTTTCCCGTAAATAAAGTGGCATGTCAACAACTAAAATAAGGCCCATCCAGTCAAGACTTGTTTATTTAAGGGGTACCTGTGTGTGTTTACTGCATGCTTTAAAGGTACAGTGTGTAGGATTTGGCGGCATCTAGTGGTGTGGTTGCAGATTACATCTAACTAAGTATCCCTCGGCTCACTCCTCTCTCACTTTTTTTTCCCCCCGCTCTGCGGCTCACGTTACCGCAGTTTCACAAGCGTGACAAAAAAAAAATGTAGAGGGAATGTGATGTCTACGACACAGAGAGGTCTAATGTATGGGGATGCGTGTAGCCTACATATTACACCCTCCAAACAGAATGCAACGCATTGTTTTCTATTGGAGTGTTCTATTGAAGTAGGGTCATTTTCTCATAGACTTCTATATAACCAGACTTCTTTTTGCAACCAGAGGAGTCGCCCCCTGCTGGCTATTAGAAAGAATACAAGTTTAAGTCACTTCTGCATTGGCTTCACTTCTCGGACCCCGGAGTTGCCCACTGTTATGAATATTATATTCCATTTCTGCTACTAGATCCCCAAAATGTTGCACACTGTTCCTTTAAGTTCACACAAATCTCTGGGTTTTCTCTTTCATGAATATATTTATTTCTTCTCCACATGCTGAGATGTGAATAAGGTTGATTACAGCATCACAAAGTGTAAACCACCAATTTAGCCTCACATTAATTACTGTTAAGAGGTAATATTTTCTGGAGTAAAACAATAATCAGATTCATTTGGTACACAGTTTAACCATGAAGAAATGTTTCACCAATGTGTCCCGACTAAAGGTGACAATTATTTGGTATCATGTAGTTAAGGAGTCCTACAGTAGACCTCACATAAACAGACCTTTTCATCAGAGTTGCTCTACACTGCTTGGAAACAGTTTGGACCCCATTTTACATCTTGTCAGCTCCCGACATTAGCAAACATTTAAACTGTACTGTACCAATTCAAAAAGCAGGACGCGCCAGTGTCATCATACAGGGATTTGTTTTTAATTAGCAGGACATTCTCAAAGTCAGACATGACAAACATTAATTATCTTTTCTGCTGTACAATGTCGGAAACACTGAAACTAGAGCTGCAAAAATTAATCGATTTGTTGTCATCTATTAAATTAATCGCCAACTATTTTGATAACGGATTAATCAGTTTGAGTAACTTTTAGAAAAAAAAAATTGTATTAAAAAAAAATTCTCTGACTCCAGCGAATATGAATGTGAATGTGAATATCTTCTGGTTTCTTTACTCCTCTTTCACAGTAAACTCAATATCTTTGAGTTGTGGACAAAACAATACATTTGAGGACATCCTCTTGGATTTTGACTGATCGACATTTTTCACTGTTTTCTGACATTTTATAGACCAAACAACTAATCGATTAATCGAGAAAATAATCAACAGATTAATCAACACTGAAACTAATCATTAGTTGCAGCCCTAAATCAAAGACTGAAATGAAATGAACAAATCCAACTTGAGTCCATCTTTAAGATTTATTTCAGTACAAGTGATCGATGAGGCTGTCTCCCAGTTCCTCTTACTATTTTGGGTTGGTGTTACTTCCCATTCTTATCATTCCAGCAATTACATTGATAAAAACTGTGAAACTGTCCACACAATGCTGTGAATGAAGCCTGTTTGGGTACAAGATGTTAGAGCATTCATGGCGTGAGTACAGGCAGATTTGAATATTTATTGTATGAATTTGATTTAGATCATTTCTGTGGTAGACATTGATGATGTGTAACCCATTTTTAAACCGTTTTAAAAAGGCCTGACACAATGTAGTCTGCTGCCTCTCCATCGATGAGGCCTGTTCCATTACTGTGAATGAACCAGCAGGGAACATTTTCTCCGTTCTTCACATCCTTCCTGAAGTCTCTCTGCCAGCCTCTGTGGACCGACACAGAAATGTCATGCGGACCATTTATTCATTCATTTTAGACACACATTGCATGCAAACTTAGATGGGACACACTTGTATCTGTATATGTATGTAGTGTACCTGGTCACATTGAGCTCCTGTCCCTTCACAAACATGGTGGCGTCTGGTTTCTCTGCGACTTCACCTGGACGCAGGTCTGTCACCTCATATTCAATCCCATGGTAGAACTGGCCTGAAGGACGACGCACCATTTAAAGTAAATATCTTTTAAACATAAAATCATTCTCCACCAGTGATAATTGCCAACTGTAGTAAAAAGTGTGAGCTTTATCATATCTATTATACTGTAATGTCAAACAGATTGAAGGTCCTGTATTTCTAAGCATTACTCTGTTTATGCTGTAATTGATCAAATCTGGGTTTGGTTTAGTAACTTCTGTAAACCACATTTTGCTGCAAAACATCACAAAGTACATTAAAAAAGCATTAAAAACAATCATCAAATCTGACAAATCCCAACAGGACATTTCTTCTGGACGAGATGTGAAGTCATATCTTCAGTTTTTAAAAATAATATTAAATCTTGTCCTGTTTTGTACAATTTTAATTCCTGACATAAGGCAAGTATCCAGATTAAATCAAAGCCACAATAATTTTTTTCGGCCACTTGAGTGGAGCGCAACAAGCCCTAAATACTGATATGCTTATCACCTTATAAAGTTATCGCATGTTCGCAAAGAGCTGCCTATTTACACATCCAGAGTGGAGTCGTTGGAGTCGTGTCTCTGACAACCTGATGAATGCAAGTCCGATATCGACTCTGTTTTTAGCTCTGTTTCCGTTTCTACCGTCTCCAGAGGGAAATATCTGTCTCTTTAGCTGATAAATGCTCCACTATGTTCACCAGCTAGTTGCTAAATGCGTCTGTCTGCCGTTTGGTGCTGAGCAGGTACAGTAGTGTACACTGGGTACAGCTCCCATGTGAAAATCTGAAAACGATGCTATGAGAGCGGTGAGAGTGAACCAGAGGAGTAAAGTTGCGGCCGGACAGCAAAACAGCTGAAACTCACTGTAAAGCTCCATAAAGCCGAGGACAGTTGCAGATTCAGCTGCTAATTCTCTGTAGGTTCATCACTACGAGTAGAGGTGCAGCGCTTAATCAATTAATCGATTAGTTGTGAACTATTAAATTAATCGGCAACTATTTTGATAATCAATTAATTGGTTTGAGTAATTTCTTAAGGAAAACAAAAGTCAAAAGTTCTCTGATTCCAGCTTCTTAAGTATGAATATCTTCTGGTTTCTTTACTCCTCTTTGACAGTAAACTGAATATCTTTGAGTTGTGGACAAAACAAGACATTGAGGACATCCTCTTGGATTTTGACTGATCGACATTTTTCGCCATTTTCTGACATTTTAGAGACCAAATACTATTATATTATATTATATAAAATAGTTTACCTAAGTGGATGCAGGATGAGGTGAAATTGTGCCTGAGCTCGCACTGCTGTCTGCAACTTTTAAATTTTCATGATTATTATTTGCCAAGTGAACTATGAAGTATATTAAGCAGGCTACGCCTTTTAGCATGTATGTCATATTTGACTAATCCACAAACCCAAAATATTATAACAATATAACAAATATTCTGGCAGCCTATCTGAGGGCTGACTGATTTAGTTGGTGTCAATTTATTTTATTATTATCTTTTTTTGTCTGCTCTGAGGAGAAACCAGTAAATTCAGAAAAGCAATCCACATCACTAATTTTGACTTTTGACTTTAAACAATGCAGTCTACTCTCTGACGTGTGTGACGTTGTACCTAGCAGGCCGTTAACAGAAGGGGACAGGAGGTGGCTGTCCAGGGTGTAGAAACCCAAGTAGTCCCGGTGGTACGGGTGCTTCGCCCACACTTTGTGTAGCAGGACGACAAACTTGACAGAATCCTTTAGAGATACTGTTAGGCTGCGACCCTTGGTCAAGAGAAGATCCACACTGGAGGAGGAATAAGGGGAGTTAGATGACAACTATTCATCCCGAACTGGATTTGTTATTTCACATTTAGAGAGATAGTTCTCTTTCAATAAAGGGTCCTTACTTGGGTCCTTTGACAGAAGCTGTATCAGACCACAGCAGTTTGACCAGTTTGCCGTCCTGGAGCACTGTGATGTCCTGAGTGCTCACCTCCAGCCTCACCCCAAGGGTCCGGTGGACAATGCCAAAACGCCAAAAGTAGGTGTTAATTTTACCATCAGGGGCAATCTGCTTGTCTCCGATGATCTCGCCATTGACCAAAATACCTGAGGGAACAACACGGGATTCAGTCACTCACTGTTTAACTGCAGGGTATGACTTGCGTGGTGTCCAAAGTCTTCATCATCTACAAGGAGTATACATGTGTAGTAAAAAGTCAAGAGGTAAGAAGGTCATGATGATGATCAGGACTCAGGGCTGACCTTGTTTAGGGTCTCTGACCAGGTTGAAGATGGTTCCCGGAACCTCGTTGATGTTGAAGCACAGCGCGTCGTCTCTGTCAGGGAGCTCTATCATGAAATGAGGATCTCCATCCACTGCAGGTGATACCAGAGTACAATGACAGCGATAAACAAAATGGATATGATTTTGTTCTGCTGATGACAACGTGTCAAGAAGACTAAGAGTCTACAGCCATGCAAGCAGCTCTGTGAGTAGGGCTTCAAATGTCTGTTGTACTATTTTATGACCACATCATCCTAAAAAAGAAAAATCTTATCTGAGGACCATAGAATATGTGCACTAAATTTCTGAGCAATTTATCTAATAGTTGTCTTGATCGTCTGACAGACTGACTGACATTGCCAGAGCCATGCAGCTACCATTGCTAAAAGTGTACTTACCAAAATATGTGGGTGCTGGTGGTGCTGTAAATGTGGCTGGCCTAGGTTTATTACGGGGGGGTACATATCCAGCTACAGGATACAGGAACAATAAAATTTGAGTTAAAAACAATACAGTGAATCCCAGAAGTCGTATTTATGTTATATGTAAAAAGAAAAATGACTCTTACACGTTCTTTCTGCCTGCTGTCTTTGTTCTGTCAAAAAACAGATGGACAAAAACAACTTAGCACACTGCACAGTTCAGACTGCAGCACCACCCTCTGCTGGTACAGTTGAGTAAAGAGAAGTTATATGTTGAAAACATGAATCCAATAGTCGGTGCTGCTATTGAATGTATAACAGTATGTTTTTGCTTTTCAGAGAAAAAGGTTGACAGCAACCATGGTCAGGAAAGCCTGCCCAGTATCACTTTTTAACCCCACTCTTTCCTCCCTTACCCTCAGTCAGCTTGTCAGCGATGAGAGGGCCAGTTTCAGGCTTGGTGACCACCATGGAGGTGAGAGGGGTGACGAAGTTGTATCGCAGGGACAAGTCCAGGGCCTTGGCTGTGGCGTTGGTTTTCTCGCCTGAGGAACCAGTCTTGCTGCAAGAAGGAAAATGTGCTGAAGTTGACACTGGTATTCAGAAAACCATCGTGGAATCTATAAATTAATATTACAAGATTGGATCATGGGCTCTCAGACGATACCCAAAAAGTATCTTTAAAGCAGCAGTGGGTAGAATTGGAGCAAATATGATATAAAAAGTTATTTTTATAAAACGGTCACTATATCCTGACAGTATGTGCATGAGACAGATAATCT
Organism: Sebastolobus alascanus; assembly: GCA_916701645.2. Taxonomy (NCBI): domain Eukaryota; kingdom Metazoa; phylum Chordata; class Actinopteri; order Perciformes; family Sebastidae; genus Sebastolobus; species Sebastolobus alascanus. Next base: position 403,992 of record CAKAOJ020000145.1, read on the forward strand.
GAAAAAAATCATGTGCCTCTGTGTCCTCCGGTGCTCCTAATGGCATCTGCAATATTTCACAGACCGGAGGAAAACAACCAATCAGAGCCGAGCTAGAGCCTGCCGTCTCTGAGCAGCTGTCAATCACTCGCGAACTCCGATCAAATGGTCAAACTAGGCAGCGCTGATCAAATATGAATCAATATTCTGTTACTGTAATGCCTATTTCTCGCCTCAAATGTTTTCAGAATCATCTTGTAGTGTACCATTTAGCTGTAAAATGAGAAAATTTGTGACCCGGCAGCCATGTTGAGATCAGTTGAGGAAAATCCCAAGCACCGCCCACCAGCTGGAGCACAGCCAATAGGAACACTCTCTATCTATAATGACCTGTGATTGGTCAAAGTCTCCCGTCACGGGCTAGATTTTAAAGCCTGAAAACAGAGCCATAAGGAGGTGCAGAAGTCAAGTTTTCACTGAGAACAGTTGGGACCCTTCTGTGTGGAGTTTACATGTTCTCCCCGTGTTAGCGTGGGTTTTCTCTGGGATCTCCGGTTTCCTCCAAAAGTCCAAAGACATGCAGGTTAGGTTAATTGTTGACTCTAAATTGCCTGTAGGTGTGAATGTGAGCGTGAATGGTTATTTGTCTCTATGTGTCAGCCCTGTGATAGTGCGACCTGTCCAGGGTGTACCACTTGAATTACAATATGCTGAAAGGTTATTATGGAATTTTTGCCCAATGATGCCAAAAACGTTCTGCCTACTGAAGCTTTAACAATCATGAGACCAATGGGAAATAAAGATTTCCAAGCTAAAGCAATTCAGGTCCCAGCTTGAGTTACTCAAACAGACCTCTTCTCCAGTAGCTGCTGGACGGTGAGGTAAGCCCACAGACGCTCTGTGAAATCCCCAAAGATGTACTGCTCATTTGGGTACATCACATCCCAATCCAGAGCACTGAACTGGCCCGCCACCTTGTATTCCGCCTCAAACTACAGGAAAGGGAAAAGGAGAAAAAAAAGATCTCTAGTAATAAACACACGTCTTTTTTCTACCTCAGCATTGTCTCCAAATTTCTGCCATTTCCCTCTCCTCACCCCTTGGCCGAGCACTTCCACCATGAAGTAGCCCTGGTTGTTGTCCATCAGCCGACCGGCCACCACGATCTCTGAGCCGTCAAACAACTGGCTGTACTGGTTGGTGGTCAGGGAGTCGACTGAGTTCACAGGATAACGCAGTTCCACCTCTAAAAGCAGAGGGCTGGCCACCTCGTCATAGAAACCCTGGCATAAATGCATACTCACATTGTATTACATGTATTTGTACAAAACATGCTATATAAATAGTTTTTTATTGTAATGTTATCAAAAATATTGCTTAGCTGGTATTATTTACATTTAAAGAGGAACTATTATGCTTATTTTCAGGTGTATACTTGTATTTTGGGTTTCTACTAGAACATGTTTATGCTTTAAAGCAGCAGTGGGTAGAAATGGAGGAAATATGATTAAAAAAAGTTATTTTTACAAAACGGTCACTATATCCTGACAGTAGTGCATGAGACAGGTAATCTGAAAAAAAAAAATCATGTGTCTCTGTGTCCTCCGGTGCTCCTAATGGCATCTGCAAGATTTCACAGACCGGAGGAAAACTGTCTCTGGGCAGCTGTCAATCACTCACAAACTCCGATCAAACGGTCAAACTAGGCAGCGCTGATCAAATATGAATCAATATTCTGTTACTGTAATGCCTATTTCTCTCCTCAAATGTTTTCAGAAATATCTTGTAGTGTACTGTTTAGCTGTAAAATGAGAAAGTTTGTGACCTGGCTGGCAGCCATGTTGAGATCTGCTGAGGAGATACCAAGCACCGCCCACCAGCCGAGCAAAGCCAATAGGAACGCTCAATATGAACGCTCTCTCTCTGAAATGAACTGTGATTGGCCAAAGTCTCCCGTTACGGGCTAGATTTTCTAAATCCTGAAAACGGAGCCATGAGGAGGTGCAGAAGTTTAGTTTTTTCTCAGAACAGTTGGGGCCCTTCTGTGTGGAGCTTGCATGTTCTCCCCGTGTTAGCGTAGGTTTTCTCCAGGTTCTCCGGTTTCCTCTCACGGTCCAAAGACATGCAGGTAAATTGTTGACTCTAAATTGCCCGTAGGTGTGAATGTGAGCGTGAATGGTTGTCTGTCTCTATGTGTCAGCCCTGTGATAGTCTGGTTACCTGTCCAGGGTGTACCCCGCCTTCGCCCAATGTCAGCTGGGATCGGCTCCAGCCTTGATTTCACTGGCTGCCTGGGGCAAGTTTAACATTGACAAGCGGTGCGACTCTGCAACCGGTGCTGAAAAGTTGAGAATATTTTAACTTTTATGTGCGACTAAAACTGCTAAAAACACAAGACGTGGCGCAAGACAGTAGCCCACCTCAGGCATGCCGTACCATAGGAAAACAATGGTTATGTGGGGGACGTTTTTATAGCGCTTTGTCTCTGTGTGATTGGGGCCTTTGAGCTCCTGAAATGCCCAGTCTGCTCTGATTGGTCAGCCGGTCCACTGTTGTGATTGGTCAACTGAACCAAACTCTTTGGACTCCGCTCTACCTAGCTTTGCTGGAGGGCGAGCCAAACTAGCCCCTAGGCAGGAATTATGCAAATGTGTTACTTGGTGACGTCACCATGTTACGGAAGAAAAGGCGGGACTTCAAGCAAGGCGTTTCAGGCAGTTTGTGTTTCTGTGGGGGAGAGTAGCTCCCTTTGGCGTGGACTTTGGGTTTTGTAACTTTGCAGACCTTTTAAATGAACAAAAAAACTATATAACTCACTAAAGGAAAGGGGAAAAGCACCAAAGCATAATAGGTCCTCTTGGCTCAAAAATGTATTCACAGCCTAGAGCCTGCACCTGAAGTTGAATGGCTGCATCTGAAGCCTCAAAAATTCTGCGAGCCACTCCCTTGTTTTGTTTGCTCATCACATCCAGGAAGGAGTAATCCACATTATTTCCGAATCCAAGACAGAACAGAGATATTGTTCCTTCGGTGGCAGAACGAACATTCGCCTGGATCGTCGGGAGGCGACGCTCTCCTTTAAAAACGCACAGATACAACATGCAGAAATTTAAGTCGAAATCGATCAAATGTGCACCCAGACAAATACACAGTATATCCTGCAGTATGCATGCTCACCAGAAGTTGGCATTCCATCAGTCAGTAAAATAATCATATCGACGCTCCTCTCTGGGATCCTCTTCTCCCGCCTGTCTTTGAACAGCATGTTTACGCCTCTCAAAACTGCATCATTGATGTTGGTCACTTGAAGGAAAACACACAACAAATCATTAAATGTATAGTGTGAAAGTGTATTTCTATAATTTATGGAGTTAAGATGACTAGTGTCACTTGTTTTTCTACTAACTTCCCCTGGCCCTTATTCTTCTTCTGACGTAATCCATGCCTTCAGACACGTTTTCCTTTGTTGCTTTGCTAAGTGATTGCCTCCAAACTTCAATTCTGCTATCAAACAGGACGAGGGCAAAGTGGTCCTCCTCGTCGAGGTCTTGGAGGATCAGCAGCAATGCCTCTTGTGTCTACAAAGAGTTACAAGTTACAAGTATACACGGATGTGCTTGCATTGCAGTCAGTACAGGATACATGGCGAACAAAAGACAAGCAGAAATCAGGAAAGGCGTACTTATTGCACTCTAAATGCCTTGTGCATTATCGTGGGATTTGTATGTCTTTTCGTGCAAACGGGCTAATATGTCAGAAACACACTAAAGTTACGTGTCCACAACCTCCGTCCTTTCCACGCTTCCTATTCATTAGGCTCGTTCGAGATGAGACAGGCCTGCGCAGAATCGATCACCGGCGATCGCTACGCGATGCATGCCGGTTAGATTTGTGTCTGACTTGATAATGACTTGCTCTGACGTCATGCACACGTGGCCAATGACAACCTCACGAGATCGAGGGCGGCCACAGTTTTTAGAGCCAGGCGCCGCAGTTGCTCTCCACCGACTGCAAGACGGGGCATGATGGGAAATGCCTGGCTATCGCCTGATCAAAGAGCTGATTGGCTCTTAGTTTTGACATCAAACACCACGTGTTGTAGAAAGTCCAAACTTTCTGTGTAATTGTAATATTTAACGCTAGATTGTAGGCTTTTAGTCTCATGTTGTGCAATGAAGGTTTCATCTGTTAACAAACATATCTTGTGTGGTTGATAATAATAATAATAATTATAATAATAAAGTTTATTTATAAGCACGTATTAAAACGAGTGCTCATTATGTGCTTAACAAGGCGGATATAAAAATAATAAGGGATAGAATCCAATGCCAGACACACGTACATTTCCACATATATTTACAAACAAATATAAATAAATCACCAACGTGGTCTGAAAACTACAAGTAGCCTCCAGATCGGATCTAACAGGATGTAACTATTCCTGTGACTTCCTGTGAATTCTTTGAAGGCTGCTGGAAACGGCTCGAAACTGTCTGACCGCAGCTTTTCGTCAGGAGCAGTTCATTTCGAACAAGCCTAATGTCTATGTAAGCAGCCGTGCGAGGCATTCTGGTAGCGTGGCGGCGCAATTCGAGAGACAGACCGTCTCAATGCCCGCTCCTCATTTGCATAAAGTTTAGGTCTAGGCTACTTTATGCAAATCACGGGTGTCCGACGCGACTCGCCGCCTCTGAAACTCCCGAGAAACTTTTAAACTCAGCGTTATCGATCCAAAATAAAGACAGATTCAGCAAATGCATGGCTTAGTTCTCGCATAAAATGTTTTCAGAAACACATTTCGGTAAACTATTTTCGTGAAATAAGAAAAGGAAGTTTCCAAACGAGCCGCCATATTGTTTCCGGTTTGAAAGCTGAGAGCATCAGCCCACGAGGGAAAGCGTTCGTCCAATCAGGTGCCTGGTGCCTCGTGTCTAGTGACAGCTCATCAGTGTCCAATGCTGGGAAGCGAGGCGATCCCTCGTGATAAAAAAAACGCCCCCTGTGGACACGTACCATAACAGTCTGAACAGTCTCTCACCTGTGCTATCTTTCTTCCCCTCATTGATCCGCTCGTATCAATCACAAACACCACATTCTTTGGTACTCTGGTTAGGTCAGGCGGAGCAAAGAAGTGCACAAAGTATCCGTTCACAATCTGAAGGGAAGAGAATCAATAAAGAGCCGTAATATACACGAAAGAATGACAAGGCAATGTGAGAATTGCATTCAGTAGATACTGAGCATGTGTCAACAACTGACCTGAATGTCCCCGAGGCTCTTTACTCGGTTCACGTCATACTTGATGATAAAATCTCCGTCGATGATTGTCCCATCACCCTTCCTCTGCTCCTCCATAGTTGGTGAGAAAGAGATGTGTGCCTGACAATTGGATACAATACGACCAGTTCAGCTTACTCTTAATTCTTGGGTCAGTCATTTTATTGAATGATGAAAAGGAAGTGAGACCAAGACCATTTTGAAAAACAAGAGAGGCAAAGAATCAGAGACAGCTTCTTACATGTGGAGGACGGAACCTGCAAAAATAAAAAATAAATAACTAAATGACCATAAATAAATAATTGTACAACACAATATTAAAAATAATTGTAGGCATTAATTAATTGATAAAATGTGACATAAATTGATATTTCTGTTTTAATTTGTTTCTGTATTTATTTACCTTTGTAAATGATTAGTAATTCCCAAATCTGTCTACTCTTCTATTAATTTTCCCTTTTATTTATTCATTGTTATTATCTTTTAAATTTATTTTTTCTATATATTTAGTTATCAAGTCATTTATTTATTTATTATTATTTATTTTTTTCATTTACTTTCTCTATATATTTACTTATCGAGTCATTTATTTATTTGTATTATCTTTTGAATTTATTTGTATTATCTTTTAAATTTATTTTTGCATTCATTTCTTGTATATATTTACTTATCGAGTCATTTATTTATTTATTTATTTTTATTACCTTTTAAATTTATTTTTATTATCTTTTAAATTTATTTTTGCATTCATTTTTTTTATATATTTACTTAGAGTCATTTATTTAAACATTTTTATTACCTTTTAAATTTATTTTTATTATCTTTAAAAATGTATTTTTTCATTTACTTTTTCTATATATTTACGTATCGAGTCATTTATTTATTTATTTATTTTGGCAGGTTCCGTCCTCCGTATTTACAAGGCCTGTTGTATCATGTACCTTCTTGTCTGTGACGGTTGTCAACACCAGGTAGAGCAGATCGTTGGAGAGGAAGGTTGCAGAGGCATCAACAAAAGCAATGCCCTGAGGCTCATAGATGTTTGTCACAATCTGTCTCCACACAGGCAAACACACACACACATGGAGATCATTTGTAAGGTAAACCACTCATTTAGAACATCTGAAACAACCAAGAGACGGGATTTGAACAAAGATTCACCTGAAACTCCTGGACCGGTTGTTCGGGTTTAACTCGGGTCAGAATCTCATACTGGCCCAGTTTCCTCTGAAGGAGCTCCTCGTGGGTCAGAACGAAAGTCACGTTACTTTCAGCTGCGACGTTGACAGACACAGAAAACTTCTCCATCTTCCTTCCAGAAACCCTGTAACGAAACACAGACATCACTGACAGCCTCTAATGTTAAAATGATCAAATTAGGATCTTCCATAGATACCGTATGTTTCGTTGAACATGTATTTTATAGTGTGTTTATGTATTTTTCATCTTGACTGACTCACTTCACCAGTCCAGCAGTCCGTCCAGAGGAAACAGCCTGATCATACTGTTTCTTGGCTATCCCTTTCTCCTTCACCTCCCCAACATACATCTGACCATCAATTTCCCTGTGAGGCACAAATACACTTGTCAAAAGGTAAAGAAAGACAGTATCTATGCTCACAGATTAAAGTACTACATTTGAACTGACATGCTGAAGTTGACGATGAAGGCAGTCTTGGGCAGGTCCACTTCGAAGAAGATTTCCTGGGCGTTGCTTGCTTTATTCCGAGCCTTAGAGGTCATGACGGTGTGGGCGAAACGAGACGTCACAGTGCAGTCCACTTTCACGCTGTACACCTCCACCTGAGGCAGAAAGAGAGGAAGATTGAAACACTAGTGCAGGGGTTCTCAAACCTTTTTGGGCCAGGGAGCCCTTATAGGGGAGAAAATTTTCCAAAGACCCCCTCGTAATCACAACAGCGATTAAGCATAAGCTTACTACCATTTGTGACCCGCTCTATCGAAATGAGTCGGATGTCGCGGCATCGCGTTCTTGTAAAAACACGTTTATTCATGAAAAAGTGGATTTTGGGCTGTTTGGGTTTTTTATACGTTTCTGAATAAACAAAGTCTCAGCTTTAATACAATCTAAGAATCGATGTAAAATTCAAATGATAAATATAGTTTTGAAGCTCTTAAACGTAACGTTGTCGTAACGTTTTTACCGGAAGTCCGCTGTTTATTGACTCGGCTCAATATAGTTGATTGACAGATGACAGATTTTGGTTGACAGAGGAAGATAGCTAGCTTGACAAGATGAATTCACGAGAGGAAGACATCGCTCGAATTTTAAATTAAATTCCCTTCAGAGGTGATACATCTGACGACAACTGGACCGAGTTGTTTCACCGCACCGGGTGATGAGGAGACGGACAGCGGGCGCTCCGGGTCGGGTCAGACGGCCCGGCTAACGCTAGGCTAGCTCTCAATCCGCTGATCAGGACGGAGAAAGTGAGGTGGAGGAAGGCGAGAAGGAAGATATTCCACTCATGGCTGAGCCGATGATGGCACAAAATGTCTCTGATTATAGTTATTTAAATCAGGACAGTGTTAAAGAGACTGAGATCACCCGGCCGGGAGTACCAGTGTAGCTGCAAACTGTACAACAGCGCCGCTTGATACCAGCTCTTTACCCCGGAGGAGATGGAGAGAAGACGCGATCAAATGAAAGAAATGACTAATGGTAAGTTCTTATAGTTAAGATACACCATCCTTGTTTTATCTGTTTGTTTTAAAGACTTTTAAAATCACTAGAGCAGGATAAGAAGCATTAATATCAGCTAATAATGTGTGTGTCAGTGTGTGTAGGCTAGCTATAGGTGTGTGTCTGTCTCAGGTGTGTCTCTCTCAGGTGTCTGTGTGTCTGTCTCTCAGGTGTCTGTCTCCTAGAAATGATTAATATTAAAGAGGAAATGTTTAGTAGTGTTTGATTCACTCAAAGAAGCATTGTATCTGAATATAATCCAGGCAGCTGTTACCTCATCACCACACCAGGTATTATGAAAACAATATACAGGTACAAACGTCATTTCTAGGAGACAGGGACAGAGACAGACAGGGTTGCTGTGAGAGACACTAAAGGTGAGGAAATAATTTTAAATAGCAAAAGAAATATCTTAACATATAGTAAAATTATAGGCTGTTAATTCATCTGATAATCACGTGCACGTGGCCACATATGCGTTAAGGTATGTGTTAAGGTATGTGTAGGCTACATTATGAAATGTTGGGTGTCACTTCTGACCAAAAAATATTTGTGTTCATTTAGACTTGAGTCTTAATAAATGTGTTTTAATCCTGGAAAATGGCTGAATGTGAATTATTATCTTTACTGCCCTTTTTCTCAAAAATAACGTTTGATGACAGTCGAACTTTGAAAGAGCATATCTCATAGAATATTTGGCGTAGAAAGATGATCTTGGTATTGCCATAAAGCTGAGACTTTCCTCTTTACAGTCAGACAGATAACTCAAAATGTGTTTCTGGGTCAATGTGACTAATTATGATGGTTCAGGTCACATTCAGGTCAGGTCACATTTGTACTCTTAGATGTCATTGGAACTATTTGTATTATAAAACATTTCAACTTAAATACTTCAGACCTGTTTCATAGTGATTAACTGAAACACGTTTCAATTTGAATCATGTTAAGATAAAATGAGATAATCCTTTATTAGTCCCACACATAGACCGTATAAAAGGTCTCACAGCAGGGAAATTTGCGATGTTATTGAATGTTAATACCACTTATATATCTTTTAAACACAGGGTGATTTTATTTAAATTGCATTAGGACTCAACTTGACAGCATTTGTAACCCACATTTCAAGCAATTGATATTAAGAGCTTTCAGAAAATGAACAGTAGCAAGCTGACTTTCAGTAAGTGCTTAAAATTGAAAAATAATTAACTTATTGCTGTGTGTCACAGTCATATCGGAGTTTCTATCGGCCCAAAGCTAATAAAGTTGGGAGTAATTTTATAATTTATAGCAAGTATGCACTACTGGATACGGAAAGCCTCCTATCACAAGCACTTCACACACAGCATTTTTTTTTTATAGTGAATTACTGTAAAATCTGCTATTTTTATGTCGTTTAAAACTGAATGTTTATTTGCAGCCAGGTTCGGTCCACATCATGCTGCCCTGATGGGAGCCAAAGAAAACAGCTTCATGTCACTGATTCCACTTTGGGAGGGTTGTGTGAGACGGATTGAGTGAGTCAACCTGGGTGCTGTAAACAGGGATAGTGTGGATATTTAAAAACTAAACTCCTTTTCAGTCAGTTTAAGTGATTCTCAATAATTTTTTTATTGAGAGTCTATTGACCTTTTCTTTTATTTGCTGGCCTGCCAGTGAAGAACAGAAATTGTGATTAACAGAGTTGTTCATTCTTCTCCTATCTATTGCGTCTGTGTATCTGTTGATCTGCTGCATAACATTACACTTACAGGATAAATAAAGTTGGATTTAATTGAATTGAATATTATTCATCATCATTATCATCAATAGAGATACAAATAGATTATTTTCTTACCATTGCTTCATGTGTACTTCTTTTCTGTAACAAAAAAAAAAGAAAAATTAGATTCTTTTTGGAATTGGAAAATCAAGACTGTGCAAATCTGACATTTTTAATATGAATTATCTATGTAAACATAGCCTTATTCATTTTACTTTAAGGTTTATGATTTACAAGTAGAAAGATGCAACTTTAGCACAATATTTCCACCATAATATCAAAGGACTGTCTGTCTGCAAATTGTTTCTGACAAGTACCTGCAGTGATCTGGCAGCTCCTCTTGTCTCCTGAAATACAAATACAGCAAGGTGAACCAACATGGTGCCAAGATATTAGAAAAAAACACTGGCATAACATGAACCAATTTATCAGAAAAAAAAAGTTTCATTCTGTGTCACACATACGTATACATACAAAAAGGAAAAGTAAAACCGAGTAGGATTTAAGTTGCAAACTAGTTCTGAAGCAGCACATAAGAAAACAGACTAGTGACTAAATCAGGAACCAACAGATATAATAAATACTTCTGCTGTAAAACAATGTGATTTCAAATTTAGATCAGAGTACAGAGAGGTCAGTGTGTGTGTGAAGTTACCTGCAGAGCTTCATGGTCCCTGGAGACGACCAGAGCCCCCCGGGCCAGGCCGGGAAGCCAGAGGCAGGCGCTGCCCCACAGCAGCAGCAGTCCAACACCCTGCAGTCCAGACATGACCAAACTTCTACTGAGCAGCAACTGACTTCACTGCTGAGTATAAAGCTCTCTGTCCAGAGGGAGGGACAGAAAGTGGGTGTATGTGTGGCCTGGAGTATTAACCAACACTTTGTGATGTGATACTGGGTCAGATCAACTTGACTACAGAGTGTCTTTGAAAAGAATTCTGTGTCATATTGACCACACTCATGAACTCCACAAATGTAGATTTAACAGATAACCTTTGGCTGCTTATTTGTAGTTCTGCCACTCTGAACCTTGTGAACAAACAACATTATTTTGGGTCAAGCTGTACTCAGCTCTCCATTTCGTGAGTCCTCTTCATCATGTGGTATGTAGCTAAACAGCTAGTCACCTATACCCAAAGGCATTTTTGCACATGTGCTGGACACTTCTAACTGGATCTTAAAATTCTTATTCTTAATTTATATTTTTAACCATTACTCTGAGCTCGAGAGTGTGTTTGTGGCTAATGTTCATTTCATTCGTTGTGATGTGTACTATTTATCGTTTTGTACTATATATAGTACTGTGTGTCAGCTATTTAATATTTGTATAGCACTTTGTATTTATTATTTGTATTGCACTGATCCTGGGAACCGCACTTTCTTTCTGCCTGGCAGAATGACAATAAATGGAATGGAATTGAATTGAATTGAATTGAATTAAAACTATGAGTGAGATGAGATGATGAGTGAATTGAAAACTGTGTTTGGCATGCGTGGGTGCGAGACCAGTGCTGGGCAGAAATGACCCAGTGTACCTTCACGGTCTTCAGCATGGATGTCATGACAGTGTTAGTGATAGGTTCAGGTACTATAGTTAGTGCTCAGCTGATAACAGAGCAAAACAGGTTATTTGGGGCTTTGTTGTTAATCAGTTTGCTTGTTTTGTGTATTGATTTAAATACTTCAATCATCTTAGCCAGGGCAGGATTAACCCACTAGGGGTCCCAGGGCAAAAATGAGCTTTGTGCCCCTACTGACCCCCCCATTTCTCTGTGTATGTATTGGTTAATGATAAGTAGTTTGTGGTAACTAGATAAAGCAAAATTTTATTTTGTACAATGCACCATGTGTTTCTTTAAAGGGAGGATCCATCTGCGTGCTGTTCCGTTTTTTTTTTTTTTTAAATGGAAACGCCCACCAAAGTAAACTAATCGAAGCTAATCAATAAGGTTATGAATAATATTAAGGCTAGCACTAGCCGAGTCAAAGTTAGCTGTGCTAAGGCTGGAAATAACTGAAAGGGTTAGTTCGGATTTTTTGAAGTGTGGTTGTATGTATACTCCCGTGTTCTGGGAGGTAAAATTGCTGCTTTAGTGAATGTAGTCTGGTGGCTTTGAAGAGAGCGCTATAATGGCTTCAGATCCCCGCTGGAAAGGGCTGTTTGACAGTGAGGTAATGCGGCTGTGGACTAAAATCAACTTGCGTGAATTTAATCACAGCAATCATAATGTGGCTAAGCATTGTGTATGGTTATGCCCATACAGGCCCCCACGTGCCTGTATGGGCATGCTCCTGATGAGTCGGCAGATGGTGTCCTGGGGGATCTCCACCCAGACCTGGATCAGGTCAGATATGGATGTGCCATCTTGGAGGAGCTGGACTGCCTGTGCAACATGATTGGGCTGCAGGTATCGCCTCATGCTACAAGTAGTGACAAGGACACTAGCAGAACACAAGACTAGAGAAGAATCAGTCAGGAAGAATAAGGAGAGAGCAATTGTCTGTGGCCACCACATGCAAAACCATTCCCTTTTTGGGGGTTGTCTTGCTGTTGCCTCTCCATTGCACCTGTTGTCACTTTCATTTGCACCAAAGCACGTGAAAGTGATTCACAATCACTTGTGCTTCCTAAATGGACAGATTGATATCCCTGAAGTTTAACTGACTTGGTGTTATACTGTGATGAATAAATGTTCCCTTCATTTTTTTGAGCAGTGTATTAAATAGACTAAAAATAAATAATTAAATATCACAGGTGTCATGACATTGGATCGGATATGGCGGACCTGGAAAAAACACCAGAGTTTCGTCCCTTTGCTCCTATACTCTTTGGTTAAACTACTGCTGTATGAAAAGATTACCACCTGATTGGGTACGGGATGTGAGGTTTTAGTTTAAGTGGTGGACCCAAACGCAGAGAGACCAGGCAGACAGATCAATTTGACAAAAAGCGAGCTTTAATTGTAAAGCTGGTGGAAAAAAACAAACCTCACAGGAAAACCATAAACAGAAGGCACAGGCTGAGATAAAACAAAGTACAAAGGAAAAACACCAAAAACTAAACTGAGAACAAAACCTACATTACAAACCAGAAGACACGAGGATCACAGGCAGGATGGCAGGAGTAACACGAGGAACAAAGCGGACGACCTGACACTGACTGAGGGAAGCACACAGACTAAAATACACAAGGACAGCAGGGTGATTAGACACAGGTGGAACAAATCAGGGTGGGGCAGACAATCACAAAAGGCGGGAAAAAAACGAAGGCAGGAAGTAAAACTAGACAGTGGAGTGAATTTTCAAAATAAAACAGGAAACAAACTACAAAATCCCAGGACCATGACACAGGAAATGCCAACATGGGAACTGCCATCATGGAGACTGCCATCAGGGTGAGAGGCAACATCATAATAGAACGCGTAATCTGCATATGAACCTGTTGGACCTGTGAAAAATAATAAAAGCATACTTGAGTAAAGTTGTTTGTTCAGCCCAAAATAAGATATAAAGTATGTCACATTAATAAGTGGAAAGAGATTGTCATATCACCGTGTCTCTCTGCTTCCTGTCGCTGGTCTGTGAAACATGACAACAGTTAGAAAACACACAACACAAAATTAGTTGGATATCTTTCTTTGTTGTGTTACTTACAAACACTGATTCAGAATCAGAATCAGGTATATTTTGCCAAATATATACATACAAGGAATTTGACTGTTTTTATGCAGCTCTCTAAACGTACTAACACAGAATAGAAATAACAGAATAAAAGAATACAATACTAAAAATAAAAATAAAATAATATATAAAATGTCTATATACAAGTCATGTTTGGGAGTTGCAAACAATACAAATAGTGCAAAGAATTAAATAGCGGATGGATATTCATGGACTGGATAATTATGTATGGCATGTACATGTGGAGATGTGTATATACTGTATGTACACTGAGTAGGTTTTATGATTCAACGGGTTTCTAATAATGTAAAAATATGCTATAAATTTGAAAAGAAAGAATATTCTGATTTACTAGTCAGTTTAGCTGATCACTATCACTTGTTTGTATTCTTAAAAATAAAAAAAGACAAATAAATCAGCTGCTAACTAATTAAAGGTAGTGTGTAGGATTTGGCGGCATCTAGTGGTGTGGTTGCAGATTGCAACAAACAGAGTACCCCTCCGCTCACTCCTCCCTTTCCAAGACTGCAGTAATGTGAGCCGCAGAGTGCAAAACCGTGGTAACGCCGTTTGCCTCGCTCAGAGGTCATCCTTACCATAATAACACTACTTTAGGAGCAACGGAAGTCAGAGTGCGGCTGGCGGTACCACGGTTTTGCACTCTGCGGCTCGCGTTACCGCAGTTTCACAAGAGTGTCAGAGAACTACTGTACGGTGGCCTTCAGGTAACGTAAAAATGTGAAAGGCCCTCTCTAGAACCAGCGTTTGGTTTGTCCATTCTGGGCTACTGTAGAAACATGGCGGAGCAACATGGCGGACTCCATGAAGAGGACCCGCTCCCTATGTAGATATGAAGGGCTCATTCTAAGCTAACGTTTAACGTTTCTTAGTTTCAGGTGATTATTCACTAAAGAAAACATAGTTATGAATATTATATTCCATTTCTGCTAATAGATCCCGCTAAATGTTACACACTGTTCCTTTAAACATGACCTATGGCATTTCCCTTACCCTCAGTCAGCTTGTCAGCGATGAGAGGGCTGACTGGTCCGTCCTCAGTTTCAGGCTTGGTGACCACCATGGAGGTGAGAGGGGTGACGAAGCTGTATCGCAGGGACATGTCCAGGGCCTTGGCTGTCACATTGTCTTTCTCCTGCTGAGTACCAATGTCACTAGGAGATTTTAAAATATGAAAGAGCGGATTAGTTGATTGTTTAATAATGGCAAATGACGCACAAGATGTACAATAAAAAGTAAGCAATGATGAGAAAAATTTGATTCTTTGAGTATCTGTCAAAGTTGCTTCAGATCTTCCCAGCAAACATTTCAGCGTTGATCAGACGTCTAATCAACGTTGGTCCTGTCTAACCACAGACTGTCAAACTCGACGTGGAACTGATGTTGCGCATGTGTTGAAGGCCAAAGGGATTAGTGTTGGAGCACAAGGAAAAATAGTCCTACATGGAACTCGAGGAAACGCTGGAATAAAACATACTGTTTAGCCCCTGTATTGGCCATATACTGTATATGATAGCATATTGCCTTTAGAATAATAATACTTTTCAATAACACAATTCATGTGTAAACACTACCGTTCACACTCTTACAACGTATAACGTTACATTATATGGCTGTTATTTTAGACAGTGTTCAGTTACACCATTGTCAAACAAGTTTCCCTTGAAATCACTATTACCCTAAGATTATGTTTTCATGTCGGTAAAGGGTCAAAATAAAGTCACGTTGTGACTCGACGTCTATTGGACTTGTTGGCCCCGACGCAGGTCGAGGAAATATTTGCTGGGTTGGTCCAGGTAGTACAGATAAAGCTAAACAATGTAATGTGGTCACGCACATCCAAAACCGTAGTAGGCCGGTGCTGGACCATTTGAAGACAGCAATGAAAAACGTAGAAGAAGGTCCGCACACTGCTCACATGATCATGTGACCAGAGCGTTTATTAAGATGGCGTCTCTGTGCAGATTTATTAAGTCTGAAGAAGAGCATCTGCTTGAATCGGCACTAACTAAGATAAATTAGATCCTCAGATAAGCCAGTAAATTGCACTTAAAGGGAGCTGCAGTGTGCGGACCTTCTTCTACATTTTTCAGTACAGATAAAGCTGACAGACACAATTCAGATGAACAAACCTCTTCTCCAGTAGCTGTTGGATGGTGAGGTAGGCCCACAGACGCTCTGAGAAATCCCTTAAGATGTACTCTTGTCCTGGGTAGATCACATCCAAGTCTGCCACACTGGCCCTTCCCTGCACCTGGAAGTCCTCTTCAGGCTAGAGAAATGAAGGAGAGATTAAATGACAGGTATTACTGACAGGTAGGGGTGTAAGAAAATATTGATACACTTGAATATTGATTATCTATTAATAGTTTACATGCAAAGATTTGTGTCAGTCAGAGGTTCATTTTGTATTGTGTTTTGATGTTGGATGTTACAGTGACTATGATAAATGTAAATGCAGATCCCACTGTTTTGATTGCATGAAAAAATATTTTTTTTTTACTCAGATTTTATGCATATGGTGTTGTGTTCTTCATACTATGACAGATTCCTAAAATTTGATTTTAAAAAGTGCAATATATTGCAATATATTGAATTGTAACCCCTGTATCGTATCGTATCGTATCGCCAGATTCTTGCCAATACACAGCCCTACTGACAGGAGAGGAAATTAATAGTAGAGCCTACAGCCACGCTAGCAGACTAAATGCTAGCTAAATGCTAACGTCACAATGATAATGCTAACATGCTGATGTTTAGTAGGTGTAATGTTTACCATGTTCACCATCTTAGTTTATCATATCACACCAACATTTGCTAATTAGTATAATGCACAGCTGAGGTTGAATATCAATAGTTTTGCAGGTATTTGGTCATAAACCAAAGTATTGGAAAAACTGAAATTTGCTGACCTGATGATAAAGCCTCATGAAAAATTAATGGATCAGGTCAGTAGGATTCATCCACTGGGGACCATGAATGTATGTACAAAATTATATGGCAATCCATTCTAATCGTTGTTGAGATGTTTTAGTCTGGACCAAAGTGGTGGAGGGAACATCCCTAAAAAATGTAAGAGTAAAATATGGACATCATGGCACAGTCAGTTGATCCCTCCTGAGGCCCTGAAATACCGCTAGTATAGAAAAAGTGTAAAAATATCTAGACTATGACAATCTACCTAATTTCAACTCGTTAATAATATCACTCTCAGCATTCATTATTCAGTCATAGGAACGGTCTCATATGAGAGCAAGTGCACATGCTGTTTATTCACCACCATGACTACAAAGTGTCCTATTTATGCTTTTATGGACATATTACTGTCTATTTCTCACCCCCTGGGCGAACACTTCCACCAAGAAGTTATCCAGGTCATTGTCGGTCAGCCGACCGGCCACCACAATCTCTGAGCCGTTAAACAACTGGCTGTAGTGGTTTTTGGTCAAGAGAACCACTGCACTGTCAGGATAACGCAGGTCCACCTCCAGGAGCAGAGGGCTGGCCACCTCCTCATAGAAACCCTGCAACAAAGACACACCCCAAATCATGCAATGTCTGTTTCCTAAACGTCTTTGGAGGTGCAAACACATATCAACAAACATGCATTTCTTTTTACCCTACCTTGAGTTGAACAGCTGCATCTGAACCCTCAAAAATTCTGCGGGCCACCCCTTTGTTTTGTCTGCACATCACATCCAGGAAGGAGTAATCCACATCATTTCCAAATCCAAGACAGAACATGGACATCTTCCCTCCGATAGCAGAGAGCACATTCTCCTGAATCCTTCCCAGGTCGGACTCCCCTACATGCACACATGCACAGATTGTTAGCTACATGTCAGGCTTGTTTTAAGCTGCTGTCCTTAATCTACACATAGTGACCTCTCTGACCTTCGAGAATGAAATATTATGATCTTCCAGCTCACCGCTGTTTGGCATCCCATCAGTCAGTAAAATAATCATATCTGCACTCCTCTCTGGAAGGTTCTTATGGTTTCTTTCTTTCACCAGCATGCTCACCGCCCTCAGTACAGCGTCATTGATGTTGGTGGCTGAAAGGTAATAAATAATACAATGAGCAGATTAACAAGAACATTTCTTGAGATACATTATCATAAAGGAAATAAAGTAACAATTCATCAATATGTTCTTTAAAGGAATAGGTCAACATTTTGGGAAAGTTTTAATTTTCTTGCCAAGCATTAGATGAGAAGATCCATACCACTCTCATTTCTGTCCACTAACTATGAAGCTAGCTTAGCTTAGCATAAAGACTGGAAGCAGGGGGGAGCCTGGCTCGGCCCAAAAGCAACAAAATCCAACAACCAGCACTTCGGAAACTCACAAATTAAAATCTTATTTGTTTAATCTGTACAAAAACTAGTGTAAAAGTGAAAATTTTACTTCCTGGAGTCTCTGTGTGCTTCCTGGCTGCTTCTATTGGCTGAGTCACCTGCTCTGCTTTCAGATGATGTATGTTTAGTAGGTTTATAACACAGTCAGCCGGTTAGAATGTTATCAGGTCATTAAATGGTCGTTATCAGTCCCTATAAGCCTCATAGATATGGGTCAGTAGGGCCCTGCTGCACCCACTAGGAGGTTTTATCATCGATTCACAAGGGCGATCACCAAAAGAAGGAATAAAAGAAGACAACAGCGACATCTAGTGACCGTAGTAATTATGACAGGAGCAAAATCGTAATCCAGGCGCTGTAGTATAGTTAGCGTGAAGCTACATATGTGGTGGTTGGGGTTGATGGATGGGACACAAAACACAGGCTTCACCCAGGAGACCGGGGTCCGCATCTTGTGTGAAACCAACAACGCGTAGTTGTCTTTGTGTTCACAAGCGTTAAGTTTCACTGTCACTTTTCAAACATAGTTATTTTAAGCCAAAACACGATCTTTTTCCCTAAACTTAAAAAAGTGTTTTTGTTGCATAAACTTAAACAAGCTGTTTTGTTTGTGTTCAAAACGTAACGTTTTCAGGGCCCGCTTAAGGCACATAGGCCATAAAGGTGGTCGCCTAGGGCGCCACCTTCTAAAATAAATAAATAAATAATAATAATAATAATAATAATAATAATAATAATAATAAAAAATGCCGGTTTGCTCCCTTCCTCATTTTCTGCATTGAAAGTAATAAATACACTTTTCACACCTGTTACTCTCTTTCTCACACTTTTTCATCTGCCCGGCCGCACCTATTTGTTAATAAAAGTGTAAATTGCAGTGAAACTGACGAAACACTTTTAAGCCAACAATATCAGGGACCAGTCGTTTATGTATATTATAATAAATAGTTATTTAGGAAAATATAAACCTTAATTTTTGTCTTAAAACCAGTGTGATGTCTGATGTGTGTTGTGGTTTATGGGGCTAGGGTTAGGGTACTGGGGGTCTCCAAATCCAAATTTTGCCTAGGGCACCAAAAGGGCTAGAGCCGGCCCTGGTTACGTTTCATTCAGTTTTACAACGTGTTAGAACGTGTTCCTTTTAAATTTATTCTTTAACTTTTACAACGTAGTAGGTGCAGCAGGCCCCTACTGACCCACTTCTATGAGGCTTTTAACGACTGATAACACTCATTTAATGAGCTGTTAACAGTCAAATCGGGTGCAGCAGTACAGAGGGGAATTTGACATAAAGACAGAGTCTCTCTTGTTTGACAAATTGAAATGTATATATTTAGAATAATCAGAATTAGGAAGAGCACAAAAAACATGGCATTAAAGTGGTACCACATGTTTTCCTCTTACATCCACTTTCTATTAGGTTTTTGATGTAGGCAATGGCTTTAGTCACAATTCCCTTTGTTGCTTTGGTAAGAGAGTCCTTCCAGGTGATAATGCTATTATCAAACAGGATGAGAGCAAAGTGGTCCTCTTCGTGGAGGTCATTCAGAATGGCGACCAGTGCATCCCGGGTCTGCAAAGGTTAAATTCACATTATGAAGATGTACATACAGTGATGCATACAGTATGGAGCTGACCTACACAAAAAGTATGTTACCTGTGCGATCTTACTTCCACTCATTGATCCGCTCCTGTCGATCACAAACACCACATTCTTTGGGACTCTGGCCAGGTCAGGTGGAGCGAAGAAGTGCACAAAATATCCGCTCACAATCTGAAGGGAAATACAGCATCTGATTGAGACTAATATGGAAATATAACACAAGGGCACAGCTGTGTTCACCTTCAAACGGCAAGGGAAGTAAAACTAAGATCAGAAGTTAAAGGGGCAGTGTGTAGGATTCGGTGACATCTAGTGGTGTTGTTGTAGATTGCAACCAACTGAGTACCCCTCCGCTCACTCCTCCCTTTCCAAGACTGCTGTAACGTGAGCCACCGAGTGCAAAACTGTGGTAACGCCGTTCGCCTTGCTCAGAGGCCATCCTCACCATAATAACACTACTTTGGGAGCAACAGAAATCAGACGGCGGCTGGTGGTACCACGGTTTTGCACTCTGCAGCGCACGTTACGGCAGTTTTACAAGCGTGTTGGAGAACTACGGTGGCCTTCAGGTAACGTACAAAATATAGAAGGCTCTCTCTATAGCTAGAGTTCTGTTTGTCTGTTCTGGGCTACTGTAGAAACATGGCGGGGCACAGGGCCACTGCTAAGAAAGTAAGAAGTAAGAAAAAAGAACTGTTCAATTAGTCACACACATAACGTTTTGTCCACACAGGGAACGCCAGGAGCGCGTGGCAGCTCCTTCGCTGAACGGCTGCCTCGCTGAACGGCTGCCTCGCTGAACGGCTGCCTCGCTGAACGGCTGCATGATTTATTTCAAGCAAATATGTATATCTTTGTATTGCCTATAATGGTCTAATGATGCCAACTGTAGTTGTGCACTTGTGCTTCATCTTAAATTTAAATAATTCATCATTATGATTATTATGATGATGATCATAATTGTGGTGCCCCCTCCGGCACCTGGTGCCCTATGCACAGCGCGTGGTGGGAGCGGCGGCCCTGGCGGAGCAACATGGCAGACTCCGTGAAGAGGACATGCTCCCTATGTAGATATGAAGGGCTGATTCTAAGCTAACAAAAACACAACCATTCTTAGTTTCAGGTGATTATACACTAGTGAAAACATAGTTATGAATATTATATTCCATGTCTGCTAATAGATCCCCTGAAATGTTACACACTGGACCTTTAAATACTATTCTTCAGCTTAAAGTTCATTCAACAATGCTGTAAACTATATAGGCTATTTCCAATAGCCTGTTTGAGTTAATGTGAAAACAGGTGGTGCTCCTGCAGGTGAATCTCATGATATAGTGCTTCAGGTAACATAACTGAGTCTTATGTGCTGCTGCAAAGACTTTGTTGGCCGCTGACCTGAACTTCCCCGAGCCTGTCTTTTCGTTTCACATCGTACTGGATGATGAAATCTCCGTCAATTATGGTGCCTTCACATCCTGGACATTTCCTCTGCTGCTCCAGTGTTGGTGAGAAAGAGATGAGTGCCTGAGAGACAAAGACATCCATTCCAGTTGCCATTATTGGACACATCATTTATTTTTAAAACATCGTTGTTCATGCACTGGTCGATTTTGAGATTTTGGGGTGTTTTGCTTCCATAACATGTCTTCTTTCAGACTAGTGGAAAGAAAACATCCAAAATACACTATATTTTAGGTGTTTATTTTACTACTTTGTCTTTTTGCGTCTGTAGATTTCTCCTAAATTCACCAAAAGTTACTATTATATAATGCCTCATTTGCATATTTAAACATAAAATTTCAGAAAACTCGTACAAAAAATAATTGTCTTAATGAAAGTAATCAACTGGGGAAGTTTCATGGTGATATCTATTAGTTAAAAAATTTACCCTATTCACCTGGGGGTCCCCCTTAAAAAAATCATAAAGTTTTTAAGTCTATAAAGAGAAGAAGATCTTTTTGAACTCTTTACCTTCTTGTCTGTGACGGTTTTCTCCACCAGGGGGAGCAGCTCGTTGGAGAGGAAGGTTGCAGAGGCATCAACAAAAGCAATGCCCTGAGGCTCATAGATGTTTGTGACAATCTGTCTCCACACACACAGACGAACACATTATCACTGAGGCAGATCAAGTGTGGAAACAAATTCCTCACATTTCACATTCCTAACACTGGACAAACAGTTTTTCAGCTCCTCCTGACCAGTATGCCATTATTAATAAAAATAAAAGTGTGTCCAACCTGAAAGTCCCGCACCGGTTGTTTGGGTTTAACTCGGGTCAGAATCTCATACTGGCCCAGTTTCCTCTGAAGGAGCTCCTCGTAGGTCAGAACGAGAGTCACTCTGTTTTTGGCTGCAATGTTGATAGACATTGAAAACTTCTCCATCTTCCTTCCAGAAGCCCTGTAATGATGTGCATGTATTACTTTAATCCATTTGTGCCCACAACTGAAATCTTTCATTTCAAAATCGGTCAAACCGTTTGGCTGAAAAGTGAGTTTTTCTTATCATACTATATCTAGTCTTTGGGTACATGGGACTACTGTTTTTGCAATAGACTCCATTATATTTTAGGAAAAACAGTAGTCCCATGTGCCCAAATACTACAAAGTATGATTTTAAAAAAAAATGGCTGTATCTCAGAAACTACAAGGAGCACAATCAAGTATTTGGTATCTATGAACTCAACAAGTTGAATATCAAAGATATGCACACACATGCAGTGTAAAATATATATTTAGTATGAAAAACATGTAATAAACACATTAGCCTTTTTCCTCATTTTTCAAAAATCCTGAATTTGACTATTACTGTAATAAAAGAGTGATATTTATGTGATCTAAAAATGTCAAAGTTGTACTGTTAGATACTTGCCCAAAGTATGTCCGTACCAAATTTCAAGACTTTTGACCAATCGGAACAAATGTTGTGGCATTTTTCATTATCATACTGTAACTAGGGATGTCACGGTACCAGAAATCTAGTAGTCGATACCAATACCAGTGAATTTACACGATACTCAATACCAATTCGATGCCACGGTAAAAAAAAACAAAAAAACAATAAATCCCATGTAATTCAACACACACTCTTTTATTAAAACATTTGAACATTACCAAAAACAGAGGCATGTAGCTTTTAAGTAATAAATAAAAAGAAATGTCTATTAACATTGCAAAACATTTGCATACTGGTTTCTGCAGCAGCAGCCATCTTTCACGTCTCGTGTTGATGTTTTTTTCCGAGCTGTTACGGCATTCTTCTTCTTCCTTCATTTCACGGCAGATGAGAATACTTGCAAGCGTATATACTGCCCCCATTAGATCCGGAAGAATTGCATCTCCAGTACCTCCGCTCCGGTACCAAATGACCATTACAGGCATCGTTAAGAAAACGAGTACAGTCACATTTTTTGAATTTTGGTACCGAGTTGGTACCGAAGTACCGGCTCTCGTGACATCCCTAACTGTAACGGGTGTGGTATGGACCCAAATGCAGCACAAACACTGGCAGGTAACGTCGATGATATCTTTTATTCACAGTTTACACAGGAACCAGGACAAGCAGGTAAGTAAAGTCACGGTACTGTTTTAGGTGAAGGCTGGAAGCCCTGAGAGTCTTTCGGGGGGTACGGGGGCTCCACCTGGATGGGCCGAACTGGAGTACCGGTGAGTCCGGAGCTAGTATGAGCCACGTGTGTCCACCAAACAATTCAGCAAGCGTCAGCAGGGAATTAACACACACGATAGCGAGTGCGGCAGCACAAACAAAGTCAAAGTAATCAAAGTAATATTCATCAGACACCTCCATGTCTACCTCCTTGTCCTCAGTCTCTGGGGGTTTCTCTCCTTCATCCTCGCCATCCTCGGATGAAGGAGGGGACAGTATCTCACGGGTAGCACCCCTTGTGGGCGCTGAGGGCTTGGATGGCTGGTCAGGATGACTTTGGTGGAACTCTCTGATGAACCGGGCGTCCAGGATGTGTCGTGCCGGGACCCAAGACCTTTCCTCCGGACCATATCCCTCCCAGTCGACCCGGTACTGGAGACCCCTCCCATGGCGACGGGAGCAAAGGAGGCGACGAACGGTGTAGCTAAGACCCCATCGATGAATCGGGGCAGTGGAGGAGGAGGAGCTGTGGGGACCAGAGAGCTCTCACCTACTGGCTTGACCTTGGAGACATGGAACATCAGATGGATCCGCATGGAACGAGCTTGATCCTCACTGCAGCAGGATTGATGACCTTTTGGATCTCGAAGGGACCAATAAACCTGGGTGCCAACTTCTTGGACTCCTACCCCAAAGGTAGATCACGGGTGAATAGCCACACCCTTTGACCCGCTTGGTAGGTGGGAGCCTTGGTGCGATGACGGTTGGCTGCCGTGGCATAGCGGTCGATGGACCGAAGAAGAGTGGCCCTGGCTTAAGTCCAGGTCCTGCGGAAGCGGCGGATGAAGGCCTGGACCGACGGGCAGGAAACCTCCTTTTCCTGGGCCGGGAACAAAGGGGGCTGAAACCCAGAAGCACACTGGAAGGGGGAAAGTCCAATGGCGGAACTGTTAAGGGTGTTGTGGGCATATTCAACCCATAACAGCTGTTGGGCCCAAGACGAGGGGTTCTTGGACGCCATGCAGCGCATGGCTGTTTCCATCTCCTGATTTTTCCTCTCTGTCTGACCGTTGGACTGAGGATGGAAACCGGACGACAGACTGACAGTGGCTCCCATCAACGTGCGGAACTCCCTCCAGAATACTGAGGTGAACTGAGGTCCCCTGTCGGAGACCACATCGGAGGGGAGCCCATGAAGTCTGAGCACGTGTTGCGACATAAGTTCTGCAGTCTCTTTGGCTGAATGGAGCTTGGGTAGGGGCACAAAGTGAGCCATCTTACTAAACCAGTCCACCACCGTCAGGATAGTACTGTGGCCGTTGGACGGTGGCAGACCGGTAACAAAGTCCAGAGATATATGGGACCAGGGCGATGGGGCACAGGCAGAGGTTGCAGGAGATCAGCGGGGGCCTGGTGGGATGGTTCGTGCTGGTTACAGATGGGGCAGGCGTTTACAAATTCCCGAGCGTCCTCCTCCAGGGTTGCCCACCAGGACCTCCGCTGCACCACCTCCTTGGTCCGCTGGATTCCCGGGTGGCAGGTAAGTCGGGAGCTGTGGGTCCACTGGAGAACGTCGGGCCGCAGAGCAGAGGGAACAAACAAACGATCAGGGGGACAGGAACTGGGACCAGGCTGGTCCTCCAGGGAATGGACCCTTTCTTTCACCTCCCAACAAAGAGAATCCACCAGGTGCGATGAGGGGAGAATGGTGTCGGGGCCAGAAGCGGAGTCCTCCCTCTTCAGGAATTGCCAGGACAAGGCACGTGGTTTCACGTTGCGGGACCCGGGTCGCTAGGGAGAAATTTAACCAGGACCAGGACCAGGAACAGTGACCACCGGAGTGTCTGGAGTTTAGTCTCTTTGCCGACTGGATATACTCAAGGTTTTTGTGGTCAGTACATACCAGAAAAGGTTCCTTAGTCCACTCGAGCCAGTGACGCCATTCCTCCAGAGCCAGTTTGACGGCTAAAAGTTCTTGGTTCCCAATGTCATAATTCCTCTCTGATGAGGGGCAGCCGGGGAGACTGCAGGACGTGAAACTGGATGGTTTTGTTGTGGTTACCGGAGAGGAGCATACGGACAGGAACCATCCGTATATAGGTGACCATGCCCAGTAGATGACCGCCGAGGGCGCTGGCAGGAACAGGACCTGGAAGGCTAACCTGATCGATCCCCAACTGCTGGGCCAAGTCTGCGTCTATCAGGCTGACATCGGAACCAGAGTCAATAAGAACAGAGAGAGTGTGAAACCCATTGTTTAACAGCAGTCGGGCATGACATAAAGGTCGTTGACTAGGGGAGTGTTCAAAAGTTCGACTCACCAGTAATCCCTCTCTACTGGTGAGTCCGCCCTTTTGCTGGGCACTTGGAGACGAAGTGGCAAGCCAGACCGCAGTAGAGGCAGAGGTTCCCCCGGGGACGGCGTTCCCGCTCCCCTGTTGTGAGACTGGTACGGCCCACCTCCATAGGCTCGTGCTCCCTCAGCGGCTGACTAGCAGGAGGACCCGCAGCCTCATGAGCGTCGTCGGGGAGATAAGTGTCGCTCAGTCTGTTCCCTTCGTTTCTCCTGGCAACTCGCCTGGATGCGGTGATCCAGCCGGGAAGCCAGCTCGACCAGCCCGTCCAGTGAGGAAGGAAGATCATGGGATACCAGCTCGTCTTTAATGCAATCCCCAAGTCCCAACAGGAAAGCATCACACTGGGCTGCCATATTCCATTCACTTTGGAAATGAAGTCTATGGCGTAGTCGGTGAAGGTCTGGGCCCCCTGGCTCATGCCCAGTAATCCACCATCGGCGTCCGGTCCCACGGATACCACCCCGAAAACTTTCCGGAGCTCCCTGGCAAAGGCTTGGAAGGAGACACAGGCCAGAGTTTGACGCTCCCACTCGGCAGTTCCCCACAGACGAGCCCTTCCAGTGAGATGATTGATCGTGAAGGCCACCTTAGCTTCCTCTGAAGCAAAAGTGTGGGGCTGAAGGGCAAACAAGATGGAACAGTTCGTGTTAAACGGAGTGCAGTTCTCTGGGTCTCCAGCATAGAGCTCCGGGGTGCCCGCCCGGGGCTCTGGTGATGGCCCTGGTGGAGCTGGAGCCTGCGCTGGTGGTGGTGGTGGCGGAGCCGGAGCGTGAGTCGGAGCTCGAGTCGGGGCTGCAACGTGGGCGAGGACAGTGGCTAGCTGCTGGGCTAACGCCGTTCCTGCAGCTGATGAGCGGACCTCAGCTGTCGTGGACGCTAGCCTCTCACGTGTTGCTGGATCAGGATCTCGACTCTCTCGAGACGGGACTCTGGCGAAATGGAGTGCGCTGAGTCCATAATTGGCCAGATTGTACTGTAACGGGTGTGGTGTGGACCCAAATGCAGCACAAACACTGGCAGGTAACGTCGATAATATCTTTTATTCACAGCGTACACAGGAACCAGGACAAGCAGGTAAGTAAGACACAGGCGAGGTCGGCAACGGGAGATCAGCCCAAGGATGAGTGCTGGAGAGTCTTGCATGGGGGGCGAAGAACAATCTGGCAATGAGAGTGAAACGGGGAGGTTTAAATACTGGCTTGATGACTGATGATTTGCAGCTGTGAGGTGGGTTGATGAGGGGGGGGTGACTGACTGGTGGGGTGAGGTGAGGGCAGAGTTGTGGGAGAATCCAGAGTGCAGGCATGAAGAGGAGCAAACTGTGACACATACTGAATATAGTCTTTGGGCAAAAGTGGGTTAATGTGTTGTTCACACCACCACCACTGGTTCAATGCACACTGTAACAACATACTTGACCAGTCCAGCAGTCTTTCCAGAGGAAACAGCCGTCTCATACTGTTTCTTGGCTTTCTCTTTCTCCTTCACCTCCCCAGCATACATCTGACCATCAATTTCCCTGGGAGGCACAAAGACATTTGTCAAAAGGTAGAAAAAGACAGGATCTATGCTCACAGTTTAAAGTACTATATTTTAACTGACATGCTGAAGTTGACGATGAAGGCGGTCTTGGGCAGCTCCACTTCGAAGAAGATTTCCTGGGAGGAGTTTGCTTTGTTCAGAGCCTTAGAGGTCATGACGGTGTGAGCGAAACGAGACATCACAGTGGAGTCCACTCTCACGCTGTACACCTCCACCATCTGAAAGGATGGACACATCCTGCCTCATTCATTGTCATTCTCGACCTCAGACTTTCAATCATCTGTCCTGAAGTAACCTCTTTACCGCCAGTCACCTGACCACCTGTTTCCACTTAGTGTCATTGCTTTCAATCATCTGATACTATTTGTTACCTGTACCTGCCTGTATCTGTTCAGACTTGCCACTCCATGCCAGTACGCCTTTGTGTTTTCGTTTTTCCCAATGAATCACTGAACCCTTCCCATGCTTAAAGAAATAATGAATAAGGAATAAAGACAAATCACTTCCAGCATGTTTATCGTCTACAGCAAAGCAAAGAGAAAAGAAATACGTGCCAATTGACACCGCAGGGGGAACGAGTGACATCTGGAAGCAATGAGAGTTTATAGGAAATGTGGACTTCATTTTGCAATCAGTAACAATAAGGAGAGGAAAACATGCTCAAAATTGTTTGTGGTGCGGGAGTAGATCCCCTCCAAAAAGTACTTTTTCAAATAAAAAATGACTTGCTCCCGCTTTTCTCTGCTTTAATAGTCAACGTTTCGGTCACCAAGGACCTTCATCAGGACATTAAATGTCATTAAATGACTTTAATGTCCTGATGAAGGAAGAGAAGAGTGTGTGCGCAAACAGTAACAATACCACTACTGTGAGATAGAAGCTACCAGCCTTCTTGACCATGGTCTCATGTGTAATGAATTATTATATCCAGGATTGTATGTATTGTTTGGTTAATTTGTAATAGGTTATGAGGCCCATTGTGTGCTTTTTTTCATGTAGAGTTTGGCTCCCGATTATTGTCACTCTAGAAATGGGGAACAGCCTCACAGATTTCAGTCAAAAAGGCATGCGCAGAAAAAAAACAACTTCAAATAAAGTTATGGGGGGGGGGGAACTTCTCAGTTGGCATGGAGGAAGTGCAGAGTGCGGCTGTCAGTCAGTTTAGGAAATGGCGAGTGGACACGATAAAGTACAGGATCCACCAGCATCGTTTCGCTCTGCTGTATGGGAGCATTACAGATTTAGTGTTTCCTATGAAAATGATGAAAAAAAGTGGTGGATAAAACGGCGACTGTGTGTAAGCACTGTGCAACAGATGAACAATTTATGAAGACATCACTCCGGTGTGGCCGTCGATGGCGCAAGGAGAAGAGAGTCGGGTAGGAAAGAGCAACTCCTTATCACCGCAGCATTTAAACAGCCTCTACATGCAGATTCAGACAGGGCAAAAACACAACTAAAGCACTGTGGGGGCTTATAGTGAAAGATATGCAGCCTTATGCAGTCGTGGAGGACACTGGAATTCAGCATATGATTAAAGTAACGTTACTTGAGCCGCGCTATAATATTCCCTCTCGCCGACACTTAAGCAACACAGTAACCGAACAGACAAGACTAGGTATTGTCAAAGAATTGTCCAACACAGCCTACGTAGCTCTTACTACAGACGGATGGACATCCAGGGCTACTGAGAGTTACTTAACTGTGACTTGCTGCCCACCACATCACTTAAGAGTGGGAGATAAAAAGCTCCGTTTTGCAGACGCGCCCCTTTATGAGAGCCACACAGTGAGCATCTCTCTGATGCACTGACACAAGCAGTGACATATTGGAAACTGGAGACGGGCAACAACACAATCCCTGTAATGTGTTTTATATTTATTAATTATTTTTAAATAACACAGTGGCACAGAAATCCAATCGTATTCCTTTCCAAATACTGCACTTTTTGAGTGGAAAAACTACTCTTTCAATTAAGAGCTGATAATCAGGAAATTGAGACATATGTTATACAGTTTCTTTTTGTTTTTTTTTAGTATAGTTCTGGTTGAGCTTATGCTTCAATTTATGTTAATGGCCTTAGTCTATAATTTCATCATATTTATATGAAAATAACAGCTGCATTTTTTGTTTTCACTAATTACTGTAGAAGACCTATTCTTTCAATTAAGTTTTGACAATGAAGAAGTGTTTATGTTCTTTATGTAAACCATACTTTTGTTAAAGCAAACATTTTTTAACTTATTTTTGCCAAATAAATGAAAAGCATGTTAAAATCAGACATTGACCTCCTTGCTGTACCATAAATGTACCGAACCGAACCGTGAATTTTGTGAACCGTTCCACCCCTAACATGAATGTATAAATGTCTGGTTATTAGGAAGGAGGTCATATCTCTGCTTTGAATTTTATATTAATATCAAAATTGTTTCCTTACATTCGCAGAGCTTGTGCTTCTTTTCTGTAGAAGAAAAAGAGACAAAAATAGTTATTTTCACGACCAAAATCGTTCTTTTTGAGTTTTGTTGCAGGGTGAAATGAACCTCAGTAGAGTACTTTATACTTGTGTTAGTAACTATTTAAATTATGAGTACCTTTATTGTCCTGGGGCCCACAGCTTCTTTGGTTTCCTGGAAGACAACACAGTATGACTGCATGGTTATTGAGAGAGGAACAGCAGGATTGGAGATTGATGTGCATTAAACTTGATTTTTCCTTGTATGTTTGGCACGATAAACACAGATTTTCAAACAATTTTATACTAACACTGCATCCCTATCTGAAGCACCCCAAAAAAAACAAAGAACTACATGGTTGGGCTTAAAACTACTACGTTTGCACAGTGAAAATGACACTGAACGTTGTGAACACGGGACACAAACAAACAGCTGATTGTAACGTGGCGCATGGGACACAAACAGCGGTCTCCAGGATGAAAGCCTTGTGTTTGTTGGACCCATCCACCTCCCCCCATCACCTCTTTTCACTCTAATAGCTACATCACCACAGCACTTTCCCTGAGCGTTATTGTTGACGCAGACGGGTTTACATTATAGTTAATAGAAAGCCTGGTGGGTTTCATACCACTAAAGGGTGCCTTGTGCGTCGGTACCTAACGCTGACGGCGATCACAAAGCAGTCAGAGCTGATATGGAGCCTGTCGTCTCTGAGCAGCTGTCAATCACTCGCAAACTCCGATCAAACGGTCAAACTAGGCAGCGCTGATCAAATATGAATCAATATTCTGTTACTGTAATGCCTATTTCTCGCCTCAAATGTTTTAAGAAACATCTTGTAGTGTACTGTTTAGCTGTAAAATGAGAAAGTTTGTGATCCGGCAGCCATGTTGAGATCTGTCAAGGATATACCAAGCACCGCCCACCAGCCGGAGCAGAGCCAATTAGGAACGCTTTCTCTCTGAAATGAACTGTGATTGGCCAAAGTCTCCCGTTACGGGCTAGATTTTCTAAAGCCTGAAAACAGAGCCATGAGGAGGTGCAGAAGTCTAGTTATCTCTCAGAACACTTGAATTACAATATGCTGAAAGGTTATTATGGAATTTTAGCCCAATGATGCCAAAAATATTCTGCCTACTGCAGGTTTAATAAGCTGCAAGCCTCACTGTGTGGAAGTCATTCTTTTATGTGTAAGGCAACATCAGTCTCGACTTAAACATTACTTTATTAACTTTGCACAAACAAAACAAAACAACAAAATGTAACAAATAAATATTATTTTTATTGAATTGTTCTTTGTTATTAGAATAATAAATAGTGCACCAGCAACTTGGTAAAAGAAATCTTCAAAATTAAAAAAAAAAAGTACTGTTCAAGTGTAAACATTTTTAATGCAGCAACAAAGTGGTCAAAACTTAACTTGTATATAGTATGTACATATAGAATTGAACTGAATTGAATAGATCGGCCTCACTGTCACCGATCCAGCTATTTGAGTCAGTATTGGCCCGATATCCGAAGTCAGTATCAGGTGCATCCTTAATTAATATCAGCCTACCGTCCTTCTGTCATCACTGATGAACCTGGTTATTATCTCTGATTATTTATTTTTTTCAAATTGCTTAAGATGTACCTTCATTTTTCAATTTAAAACTTGTTTTTCTTTTAATAATCTGCAGATCAGACGGTACAAGACGACATAACAGACAAACTGAATTAAGACTTTTTGAGATTACCCATTTAAAGACGAAAACAAGAAAACGTGCAGTCAGTTTCCTTCTTTAAAGACTACACACCCCGAATTCCCCGGACTGAATGAAACACAAATAGATCGAATGATCGGATGTTACTCTCAACAGAGAGTTTTTCGGTCAAAACACTTGCTGCTGCCAGACATGCAAAGCAGCCACTTCCTGCGTGCCTGGGGATATTTCAAGGGAAAGCTCAGCTACAACTGTAGATATACAGCCTTTTATAAACATTGACCATAGAAAATAACAAAACAGACATTAGTTTAGATGCACCACGTTAATAAATACCTGCGTCAGAGCATCTCTGCGAGAAACGACCAGATCTCCCTGAACCTGAGCTGGAAGCCAGATGCAGACACAGATCCACAGCAGCATGGTGACTGTCCACAGAGCAGGCATGGCTGGGAACTAGAGGAGCCTCTGCTCCGGCATGCTACATGAAAACAAGTGTGGAGGGAATTCAAGGCATGTGGGGATCAAGTCTTCCCATCAGAGTTTTACTCCACCCACACACTCTGCTGCAGGAGGAGGGACCCTCCGCCTCTGCAACGGTTTTTGTGAGTCAGAGTTTCCAGTAAATAAATTGGCTCATTACACGACTGTGTTGAATACTCGATTCTGATTGGTCAATCACGGCGTTCTGCGGTCTGTGTAGAGCAGACCGTTGCTATGGGCACAGCTCTGATATCGGACTCTGGAGGACCGTTTATGTGTCGAAATATTGATTTATTGTGTAATTAGCCGTGTAATAAGCGGGATAATGGACAGCGAGCGGTAATGCATTGTTGTGTTCAGGGCGATGAGAGACGCCTTCGTGTCGGGGTGCGGCATCGCCCTGTTACATGTGCAGCAGCAGGAAGACTTCATCAACTAAAATGACGCCCCTCCAGCTACGACTTGTTTATTTCAGGGGTACCTGTGTGTGTGTGTGTGTGTGTTTGTGTGTGTGTGTGTGTGTTTAGTACGTAAGGGAAAATGTACAGCAAGCCGGTCATTGTTGTGAAAGAATCCCCGACAGGGCGATGCTGCGACGCGAAGCGGAGGGGTCTCTCAACGCCCTGAAGGGGATTCATTCACAGCAATGACCCGCTAGCTGTACATTATCCCGCTTATTACACGGCTACTTACTTAAGAAATCAATATTTTGACACAAAAACGGTCCGCCAGAGTCCGACATCGGAGCTGCGTCCATAGCAACGGTCTGCTACATAGAGCAACGGTCTGTTATACAGAAATTACTGACCGCAGAACGCCGTGATTGACCAATCAGAATCGAGTATTCAACACAGCCGTGTAATAAATGTGCTTATTACACGGCTGTGTTGAATACTCGATTCTGATTGGTCAATCACGGCGTTCTGCGGTCTGTTATTTCGTATAGCAGACCGCTGATATGTATAACAGACCGTTGCTATGTAGAACAGACCGTTGCTACGGACGCTCTGATCATAGACTCTGGAGGACCACGTCCGATCATATCAATGCGCAGAAAGAAGTCCGGCAAATTTAACAACATCATTTGTTTAAAAAAATAGACGTTAGGTTTCCGTTACTCCATCAGAAAACACCATGGAGTATTTTTCTGACATTACTTTTAATATATTTGGAGAGCACAAGACTTTAGATTTATGGCTAATGGCAGAAGAGTCTCCAGTGAAGAAAAGAAAGAGAAAACAAGAAAATAGCGGAGAAAAAGCGAGAGGAGTTAAAAGACACAAACAGTTGGAAGACAGAGAAATCGACAAAATTGAAGAAGACAGACATGAAGTAAACACTAAACGGAATACGGTATGGGCTACGGTAGTTTTTAAAGACTGGTTAATTGAAAATAAGATGTCAACAGACTTTGACAGTTACGGGGCAGAAAACCTCAATCAGATGCTGCGGTCATTTTATGCTTCTGTTCAAACCTCCGACGGTAAAACGTACTCGATTGCCAGTTACATCGCACTTAGGGCAGGGATATCTCGGCACTTCTCAAAGTTTGATATGATGAATTGTGCCACCTTCAAATCCAGTAACGGGGTGTTTAAATCTGTAATCAAAAACCTCCGCAAAAACGGGAAAGACGTCAGCCAGCACCACCCCCCCATCTCAGCTACAGATCTGCGGCTCCTCAGGTGTTCAGAGGTGCTGTCTCCGAGAACAGCGAGCGGACTTGTCCGAAAAGTGTGGTTCGACATACAGCTGCATCTGGCAAGACGAGGCAGAGAGGGCAACCGAGACTTAACAAAAGACTCTTTTATACTGAAACAGGATGAGAATGGAATCGAGTACATCTCTCTCGCCCACAACGCTGAAACCAAGAACCACAAAGATGCCAAAGATCCATGTAAAGAGAATTACAGGGGGTGCATCTTCGCTGAGCCGGACAATCCAAACTGCCCCGTTGCCAGTTTTAAAAAGTATGTTTCCCTTTGCCCTCCTGACGCTAAAGCTTTCTACCTTCACCCACTAAAGAAAGACCAACAGCTACTGAACAGACAAGCAGTGTGGTACTCTCGTGAGCCCATGGGGCATAATTTCCTCGGGCAAATGTTACCCCAAATCAGCCAGGCAGCCGGGCTTTCAGTGAGATACACAAATCACAGCTTGAGGAGCACAGCTGTCCAACTCCTCTCTCAGGCCGGTCTTGAGAGCAGGGAGATCATGTCTGTGACAGGGCACAGATGTGAGAGCAGCCTGAGGAGCTACTGGGCTCCAACCGTTACGGAGAGGGAAAAGTGGAGTAAAATCCTGTCCTCCAATCCGAGCAACGGCAGCTCATCAGGTGAGCGCCTCTTCATTAATTACCTATCGCTACACAATAGCTAACTTAAGCAAAGAGCGGTAATGATAATAGTAATATTGTTGCGTTAACATTTGTAATAATTGTGTTTCCAGGTGTGTCAACTGCAAAGCCCCGAAAAGAAGGACATGCACAGATGAATGAGGACGGAAACGTCAACATTAATATTCCCAAAGAAGTCAACGTGTCGGAGGGACTATTTTTATTAGCGGAAGTAATAAAATCATTTTTATATCAATAAAATCGTTCTTAAAATCAATATTTTGTGTCAAATTATTGACTTCTTTAGTACGTAGCCGTGTAATAAGCGGGATAATGTACAGCGAGCCGGTCATTGTTGTGAAAGAATCCCCTTCAGGGCGATGCTGCACCCCTCCACTGCGCGTCGGGGTGCAGCATCGCCCTGTCGGGGATTCTTTCACAACAATGACCGGCTCGCTGTACATTATCCCTTACTTACTGCATGCTTTAAAGGTACAGTGTGTAGGATTTGGCGGCATCTAGTGGTGTGGTTGCAGATTACAACTAGGTAAGTACCCCTCGGTTCACTCCTTACTCACTTTTTTTTTGCAGTCTGCGGCTCTCGTTACCGCAGTTTCACTGAGCGAACTATGGTGGCCTTCAGGTAACTTAAACTGTGAAAGCAACCCGGTCTCACAGGGTGGGTATAAATACCACAACATTACACGGACATTCTACGTGTCATGAGCATACTTGCCAACCCTCCCGATTTTCCCGGGAGACTCACGTTTTTCATTGCCCTCTCCCTGATTCCTCCCAGGGTCACAATTCTCCCGCATTTCTCCCGATTTATGGCAATTTTTCACACCTTTTTTCTCTTTTCATGATCTCAACATGTTTCTGAAACTGTACAGCGTGTATAAGCCCGACTGTTTCCACCTGGTCGGCAATAGAGCTACACCTATGTCTTTTCCCGGCGGAGAGCTGCTCGACACCGCGGCGCGGTTTGAGCAGCGCTTGCCGCACATCACAGCATCTCAGCAAAGTCGTCGTGGCGCAAGTCATTAGAAATAACGGGTTTCAGAGCTCAGTGGTGACGTTGTCGCGTTGTCTGAAAGGGCCTTCAGTGAGTTTGAGACAGAGAGAGAGATGGCGAGAGCTAGGAGAAATAAATATTCAAGCAGGGGCAAAAAAAGAATGAATGAATGAAAACTGATGAATATTAGCCTAGTTTATACCAGAGATTCAGCAGAGATTCGAATTCGAATTATTCAGTTTTTTTTGCTGAGAATTAAAAGTTAAATTAAAAGTTGGCCTATATAACAAAGAATGCTGTTGCAGTGTATTTATTATTTTGTTATTTTCATTCTTTAAAAGTCACCAGAATGCAGGAAACAAAGTGAAACTCAAATTTTCTTGGGGAGGACTCAAATCCCCCCTGCTTCGGTTTGGAAATCCTTCCTATTTTTGAGGTCTCAAGGTTGGCAAGTATGGTCATGAGTATGCATTTTAGCCTTTTTGCGTGTCATTTGTACGCCATGCAAATGTCCGCAGTTAGGTTTAGGCAAGAAAACCACTTAGTTAGGGTAAGGGAAAACGTCATGGTTGGGCTTAAAATAAGTACATAAACTAAGTCAAATATGTACAGAAACAACGTAACACAACTTCAGAAAACACGGCACAAGCGTCGAACGTCACTGACGTCACTTAGACCGGTCAACAATGGTCTCAAATAGGAGTCTCCTGGTTAAAAGTCCAGTGTTTGTTGGGCCCATCATCCTCCCCACCTCCCCACCTGCCCACCATAAGTGGTCTTTCTCGCTTTTCATACTACGTCACTAACTCTTACCGTAGCATTTATACGTGGATGCTTTGACATTGCAGTCAGTACAGGACACATGGCGTACAAATGACATGCAGAAATCCAGAAAGGTGTACTTATTGCACGCTAAACGCCTTGCACATTTTCGTGGCATTTATACGCCTTTTCGTGTGAATTGGCTGGTGAAAGGCTCTCTCTAGAGCCAGTGTTTGGTTTGTCCGTTCTGGGTTACTGTAGAAACATGGCGGAGCAACATGGCGGACTCTGTGAAGAGGACCTGCTCCCTATGTAGATATGAAGCGCTCATTCTAAGCTAACAAAAACACAACGATTCTTAGTTTCAGGTGATTATACACTAATGAAAACATAGTTATGAATCATACACTGTATATAAGAAGTGGACGTAGTCACCGTGACGTCACCCATTGGTTTATGGACTGCCATTTTGAAGCATCGAGTTCGGCATTTTGGCCATTGTCATCTTGGTTTTCTGCAACCAGAAGTGACACAAGAGGGTGGAGCTAGGCACAACCGAACGCTGAATAAGACATTTTTAGGCGACCAAAATGTTACAATTAACTTTCGTGAACTGAAAACACACCGTGAAAGGGTTAAAGTTGAAAGACGAAAACATGGACGACTCTCAGACCGGACAAAGTTGTGGTAGCGACCTGTCAGCCACAAGGTAGCTGCAACAATTAATCGATTAGTTGTCAACTATTAAATTAATCGCCAACTATTTTGATAATTGATGAATCGGTTTGATAAACTTTTAGAAAAAAAAAGTCAAAATTCTCTGACTCCAGCTTTTTAGGTAAGAGATAATGTACAGCAAGCCGGTCATTGTTGTGAAAGAATCCCAGAGAGGGCGATGCCACACCCTGACACGCAGCGGAGGGGTCTCTCATTGCCCTGAAGGGGATTCTTTCACAACAATAACCCGCTAGCTGTACATTATCCCGCTTATTACACGGCTACTTACTTAAGAAATCAATATTTTGACGCAAAAACGGTCCTCCAGAGTTCGACATCAGAGCTGTGCCCATAGCAACGGTCTGTTATACATAGCAACGGTCTGTTATGCAGAAATTACAGACCGCAGAACGCCGTGATTGACCAATCAGGATCGAGTATTCAACACAGCCGTGTAATAAATGTGAATATCTTCTGGTTTCTTTACTCCTCTATGACAGTAAACTGATTATCTTTGAGTTGTGGACAAAACAAGACATTTGAGGACATCCTCTTGGATTTTGACTGATCGACATTTTTCACTGTTTTCTGACATTTTATAGACCAAACAACTAATCGATTAATCGAGGAAATAGTCAACAGATTAATCACCACTGAAACTAATCATTAGTTTCAGCCCTAAATGAAAGACTGAAATGAAAAGATCAAATCCAACTTGAGTCCATCTTTAAGATTTATTTCAGTACAAGTGATCGCTGAGGCTATTTTGGGTTGGTGTTACTTCCCATTCTTATCATTCCAGCAATAACATGGATAGAAACTGTGAAACTGTCCACACAATGCTGTGAATGAAGCCTGTTTGGGTACAAGATGTTAGAGCATTCATGGCGTGAGTACAGGCAGATTTGAATATTTATTGTATGAATTTGATTTAGATCATTTCTATGGTAGACATTGATGATGTGTAACCCGTTTTTAAACCCTTTTAAAAAGGCCTGACACAATGTAGTCTGCTGCCTCTCCATCGATGAGGCCTGTTCCATTACTGTGAATGAACCAGCAGGGAACATTTTCTCCGTTCTTCACATCCTTCCTGAAGTCTCTCTGCCAGCCTCTGTGGACCGACACAGAAATGTCATGTGGACCATTTATTCATTCATTTTAGACAAACATTGCATGCAAACTGAGATGGGACACACTTGTATCTGTGTATGTATGTAGTGTACCTGGTCACATTGAGCTCCAGTCCTTTCACAAACATGGTGGCGTCTGGTTTCTCTGGGACTTCACCTGGACGCAGGTCTGTCACCTCATATTCAATCCCATGGTAGAACTGGCCTGAAGGACGACGCACCATTTAAAGTAAATATCATTTAAACATAAAATCATTCTCCACCAGTGATAATTGCCAACTCTAGTAAAAAGAAATGAGCTTTATCATATCTATTATACTGTAATGTCAAAGATGGAAGGTCCTGTATTTCTAAGAATCCCCCTGTTTATACTGTAATTGATCAAATCTGTTTTTTTCTCTCTCTAGAGCGAGTGTTTGGTTTGTCCGTTCTGGGCTACTGCAGAGTGTAAGAGTAGAGTGCTTCGAGTGTGGGTGTGTACGTGGGGAGTGAGTGGTGAAGCAAGAGAAAGTAATGTTATCGACTCAGCTGGAAATGTTAACAGAGTTTGGTTTGTCCGTTCTGGGCTACTGTAGAAATATGGCGGAGCAACAAGGCGGACTCCATGAAGAGGACCTGCTCCCTATGTAGATATGAAGGGCTCATTCTAAGCAAAATATGAAAACACAACGATTCTTAGTTTCAGGTGATTATACACTAATGAAAACATAGTCATGAATATTATATTCCATTTTGCTAATACATCGCTCTAAATGCTACACACTGTTCCTTTAACTTATTTTATTTTATAATATTTTCCTAAGTGGGTGCAGGATGAGGTGAAATTTTGCCTGGGCTGGCACTGCAATGTGCAACTTTTAAATTTTCATGATTATTATTTGCCAAGTGAACTATGAAGTGTATTAAGCAGGCTATGCCTTTTAGCATGTATGTCATATTGGACTAATCCCCAAACACGGTGGAAAATATCCTGACAATCTGAGGGCTGACTGATTTAGTTAGTGTCAATTTATTTTATTATTATCTTTTTTTGTCTGCTCTGAGGAGAAACCAGTAAATTCAGAAAAGCAATCCACATCACTAATTTTGACTTTTGACTTTAAACAATGCAGTCTACTCTCTGACGTGTGTGACGTTGTACCTAGCAGGCCGTGAACAGAAGGGGACAGGAGGTGGCTGTCCAGGGTGTAGAAACCCAAGTAGTCCCGGTGGTACGGGTGCTTCGCCCACACTTTGTGTAGCACGACGACAAACTTGACAGAATCCTTTAGAGATACTGTTAGGCTGCGATCCTTGGTCAAGAGAAGATCCACACTGGAGGAGGAATAAGGGGAGTTAGATGACAACTATTCATCCCGAACTGGATTTGTTATTTCACATTTAGAGAGATACTTCTCTTTCAATAAAGGGTCCTTACTTGGGTCCTTTGACAGAAGCTGTATCAGACCACAGCAGTTTGACCAGTTTGCCGTCCTGGAGCACTGTGATGTCCTGAGTGCTCACCTCCAGCCTCACCCCAAGGGTCTGGTGGACGATGCCAAAACGCCAAAAGTAGGTGTTCATTTTACCATCAGGGGCAATCTGCTTGTCTCCGATGATCTCGCCATTGACCAAAATACCTGAGGGAACAACACGGGATTCAGTCACTCACTGTTTAACTGCAGGGTATGACTAGCGTGGTGTCCAAAGTCTTCATCATCTACAAGGAGTATACATGTGTAGTAAAAAGTCAAGAGGTAAGAAGGTCATGATGATGATCAGGACTCAGGGCTGACCTTGTTTAGGGTCTCTGACCAGGTTGAAGATGGTTCCCGGAACCTCGTTGATGTTGAAGCACAGCGCGTCGTCTCTGTCAGGGAGCTCTATCATGAAATGAGGATCTCCATCCACTGCAGGTGATACCAGAGTACAATGACAGCGATAAACAAAATGGATATGATTTTGTTCTGCTGATGACAACGTGTCAAGAAGACTAAGAGTCTACAGCCATGCAAGCAGCTCTGTGAGTAGGGCTTCAAATGTCTGTTGTACTATTTTATGACCACATCATCCTAAAAAAGAAAAATCTTATCTGAGGACCATAGAATATGTGCACTAAATTTCTGAGCAATTTATCTAATAGTTGTCTTGATCGTCTGACAGACTGACTGACATTGCCAGAGCCATGCAGCTACCATTGCTAAAAGTGTACTTACCAAAATATGTGGGTGCTGGTGGTGCTCTAAATGGTGGTGGCCTAGGTTTATTACGGGGGGGTACATATCCAGCTACAGGATACAGGAACAATAAAATTTGAGTTAAAAACAATACAGTGAATCCCAGAAGTCGTATTTATGTTATATGTAAAAAGAAAAATGACTCTTACACGTTCTTTCTGCCTGCTGTCTTTGTTCTGTCAAAAAACAGATGGACAAAAACAACTTAGCACACTGCACAGTTCAGACTGCAGCACCACCCTCTGCTGGTACAGTTGAGTAAAGAGAAGTTATATGTTGAAAACATGAATCCAATAGTCGGTGCTGCTATTGAATGTATAACAGTATGTTTTTGCTTTTCAGAGAAAAAGGTTGACAGCAACCATGGTCAGGAAAGCCTGCCCAGTATCACTTTTTAACCCCACTCTTTCCTCCCTTACCCTCAGTCAGCTTGTCAGCGATGAGAGGGCCAGTTTCAGGCTTGGTGACCACCATGGAGGTGAGAGGGGTGACGAAGTTGTATCGCAGGGACAAGTCCAGGGCCTTGGCTGTGGCGTTGGTTTTCTCGCCTGAGGAACCAGTCTTGCTGCAAGAAGGAAAATGTGCTGAAGTTGACACTGGTATTCAGAAAACCATCGTGGAATCTATAAATTAATATTACAAGATTTGATCATGGGCTCTCAGACGATACCCAAAAAGTATCTTTAAAGCTGCAGTGGGTAGAATTGGAGCAAATATGATATAAAAAGTTATTTTTATAAAACGGTCACTATATCCTGACAGTATGTGCATGAGACAGATAATCTGAAAAAAATCATGTGCCTCTGTGTCCTCCGGTGCTCCTAATGGCATCTGCAATATTTCACAGACCGGAGGAAAACAACCAATCAGAGCCGAGCTAGAGCCTGCCGTCTCTGAGCAGCTGTCAATCACTCGCGAACTCCGATCAAATGGTCAAACTAGGCAGCGCTGATCAAATATGAATCAATATTCTGTTACTGTAATGCCTATTTCTCGCCTCAAATGTTTTCAGAATCATCTTGTAGTGTACCATTTAGCTGTAAAATGAGAAAATTTGTGACCCGGCAGCCATGTTGAGATCAGTTGAGGAAAATCCCAAGCACCGCCCACCAGCTGGAGCACAGCCAATAGGAACACTCTCTATCTATAATGACCTGTGATTGGTCAAAGTCTCCCGTCACGGGCTAGATTTTAAAGCCTGAAAACAGAGCCATAAGGAGGTGCAGAAGTCAAGTTTTCACTGAGAACAGTTGGGACCCTTCTGTGTGGAGTTTACATGTTCTCCCCGTGTTAGCGTGGGTTTTCTCTGGGATCTCCGGTTTCCTCCAAAAGTCCAAAGACATGCAGGTTAGGTTAATTGTTGACTCTAAATTGCCTGTAGGTGTGAATGTGAGCGTGAATGGTTATTTGTCTCTATGTGTCAGCCCTGTGATAGTGCGACCTGTCCAGGGTGTACCACTTGAATTACAATATGCTGAAAGGTTATTATGGAATTTTTGCCCAATGATGCCAAAAACGTTCTGCCTACTGAAGCTTTAACAATCATGAGACCAATGGGAAATAAAGATTTCCAAGCTAAAGCAATTCAGGTCCCAGCTTGAGTTACTCAAACAGACCTCTTCTCCAGTAGCTGCTGGACGGTGAGGTAAGCCCACAGACGCTCTGTGAAATCCCCAAAGATGTACTGCTCATTTGGGTACATCACATCCCAATCCAGAGCACTGAACTGGCCCGCCACCTTGTATTCCGCCTCAAACTACAGGAAAGGGAAAAGGAGAAAAAAAAGATCTCTAGTAATAAACACACGTCTTTTTTCTACCTCAGCATTGTCTCCAAATTTCTGCCATTTCCCTCTCCTCACCCCTTGGCCGAGCACTTCCACCATGAAGTAGCCCTGGTTGTTGTCCATCAGCCGACCGGCCACCACGATCTCTGAGCCGTCAAACAACTGGCTGTACTGGTTGGTGGTCAGGGAGTCCACTGAGCTCACAGGATAACGCAGTTCCACCTCTAAAAGCAGAGGGCTGGCCACCTCGTCATAGAAACCCTGGCATAAATGCATACTCACATTGTATTACATGTATTTGTACAAAACATGCTATATAAATAGTTTTTTATTGTAATGTTATCAAAAATATTGCTTAGCTGGTATTATTTACATTTAAAGAGGAACTATTATGCTTATTTTCAGGTGTATACTTGTATTTTGGGTTTCTACTAGAACATGTTTATGCTTTAAAGCAGCAGTGGGTAGAAATGGAGGAAATATGATTAAAAAAAGTTATTTTTACAAAACGGTCACTATATCCTGACAGTAGTGCATGAGACAGGTAATCTGAAAAAAAAAAATCATGTGTCTCTGTGTCCTCCGGTGCTCCTAACGGCATCTGCAAGATTTCACAGACCGGAGGAAAACTGTCTCTGGGCAGCTGTCAATCACTCACAAACTCCGATCAAACGGTCAAACTAGGCAGCGCTGATCAAATATGAATCAATATTCTGTTACTGTAATGCCTATTTCTCTCCTCAAATGTTTTCAGAAATATCTTGTAGTGTACTGTTTAGCTGTAAAATGAGAAAGTTTGTGACCTGGCTGGCAGCCATGTTGAGATCTGCTGAGGAGATACCAAGCACCGCCCACCAGCCGAGCAAAGCCAATAGGAACGCTCAATATGAACGCTCTCTCTCTGAAATGAACTGTGATTGGCCAAAGTCTCCCGTTACGGGCTAGATTTTCTAAATCCTGAAAACGGAGCCATGAGGAGGTGCAGAAGTTTAGTTTTTTCTCAGAACAGTTGGGGCCCTTCTGTGTGGAGCTTGCATGTTCTCCCCGTGTTAGCGTAGGTTTTCTCCAGGTTCTCCGGTTTCCTCTCACGGTCCAAAGACATGCAGGTAAATTGTTGACTCTAAATTGCCCGTAGGTGTGAATGTGAGCGTGAATGGTTGTCTGTCTCTATGTGTCAGCCCTGTGATAGTCTGGTTACCTGTCCAGGGTGTACCCCGCCTTCGCCCAATGTCAGCTGGGATCGGCTCCAGCCTTGATTTCACTGGCTGCCTGGGGCAAGTTTAACATTGACGAGCGGTGCGACTCTGCAACCGGTGCTGAAAAGTTGAGAATATTTTAACTTTTATGTGCGACTAAAACTGCTAAAAACACAAGACGTGGCGCAAGACATTAGCCCACCTCAGGCATGCCGTACCATAGGAAAACAATGGTTATGTGGGGGACGTTTTTATAGCGCTTTGTCTCTGTGTGATCGGGGCCTTTGAGCTCCTGAAATGCCCAGTCTGCTCTGATTGGTCAGCCGGTCCACTGTTGTGATTGGTCAACTGAACCAAACTCTTTGGACTCCGCTCTACCTAGCTTTGCTGGAGGGCGAGCAAAACTAGCCCCTAGGCAGGAATTATGCAAATGTGTTACTTGGTGACGTCACCATGTTACGGAAGAAAAGGCGGGACTTCAAGCAAGGCGTTTCAGGCAGTTTGTGTTTCTGTGGGGGAGAGTAGCTCCCTTTGGCGTGGACTTTGGGTTTTGTAACTTTGCAGACCTTTTAAATGAACAAAAAAACTATATAACTCACTAAAGGAAAGGGGAAAAGCACCAAAGCATAATAGGTCCTCTTGGCTCAAAAATGTATTCACAGCCTAGAGCCTGCACCTGAAGTTGAATGGCTGCATCTGAAGCCTCAAAAATTCTGCGAGCCACTCCCTTGTTTTGTTTGCTCATCACATCCAGGAAGGAGTAATCCACATTATTTCCGAATCCAAGACAGAACAGAGATATTGTTCCTTCGGTGGCAGAACGAACATTCGCCTGGATCGTCGGGAGGCGAATCTCTCCTTTAAAACGCACAGATACAACATGCAGAAATTTAAGTCGAAATCGATCAAATGTGCACCCAGACAAATACACAGTATATCCTGCAGTATGCATGCTCACCAGAAGTTGGCATTCCATCAGTCAGTAAAATAATCATATCGACGCTCCTCTCTGGGATCCTCTTCTCCCGCCTGTCTTTGAACAGCATGTTTACGCCTCTCAAAACTGCATCATTGATGTTGGTCACTTGAAGGAAAACACACAACAAATCATTAAATGTATAGTGTGAAAGTGTATTTCTATAATTTATGGAGTTAAGATGACTAGTGTCACTTGTTTTTCTACTAACATCCCCTGGCCCTTATTCTTCCTCTGACGTAATTCAAGCCTTCAGACACGTTTTCCTTGGTTGCTTTGCTAAGTGATTCCCTCCAAACTTCAATTCTGCCATCAAACAGGACGAGGGCAAAGTGGTCCTCCTCGTCGAGGTCTTGGAGGATCAGCAGCAATGCCTCTCGTGTCTACAAAGAGTTACAAGTTACAAGTATACGCGGATGTGCTTGCATTGCAGTCAGTACAGGATACATGGCGAACAAAAGACAAGCAGAAATCAGGAAAGGCGTACTTATTGCACTCTAAATGCCTTGTGCATTATCGTGGGATTTGTATGTCTTTTCGTGCAAACGGGCTAATATGTCAGAAACACACTAAAGTTACGTGTCCACAACCTCCGTCCTTTCCACGCTTCCTATTCATTAGGCTCGTTCGAGATGAGACAGGCCTGCGCAGAATCGATCACCGGCGATCGCTACGCGATGCATGCCGGTTAGATTTGTGTCTGACTTGATAATGACTTGCTCTGACGTCATGCACACGTGGCCAATGACAACCTCACGAGATCGAGGGCGGCCGCAGTTTTTAGAGCCAGGCGCCGCAGTTGCTCTCCACCGACTGCAAGACGGGGCATGATGGGAAATGCCTGGCTGTCGCCTGATCAAAGAGCTGATTGGCTCTTAGTTTTGACATCAAACACCACGTGTTGTAGAAAGTCCAAACTTTCTGTGTAATTGTAATATTTAACGCTAGATTGTAGGCTTTTAGTCTCATGTTGTGCAATGAAGGTTTCATCTGTTAACAAACATATCTTGTGTGGTTGATAATAATAATAATAATTATAATAATAAAGTTTATTTATAAGCACGTATTAAAACGAGTGCTCATTATATGCTTAACAAGGCGGATATAAAAATAATAAGGGATAGAATCCAATGCCAGACACACGTACATTTCCACATATATTTACAAACAAATATAAATAAATCACCAACGTGGTCTGAAAACTACAAGTA
This sequence comes from Sebastolobus alascanus, assembly GCA_916701645.2. NCBI lineage: Eukaryota > Metazoa > Chordata > Actinopteri > Perciformes > Sebastidae > Sebastolobus > Sebastolobus alascanus. The sequence continues at coordinate 448,865 of CAKAOJ020000145.1, forward strand.
GCCTCCAGATCGGATCTAACAGGATGTAACTATTCCTGTGACTTCCTGTGAATTCTTTGAAGGCTGCTGGAAACGGCTCGAAACTGTCTGACCGCAGCTTTTCGTCAGGCGCAGTTCATTTCGAACAAGCCTAATGTCTATGTAAGCAGCCGTGCGAGGCATTCTGGTAGCGTGGCGGCGCAATTCGCGAGACAGACCGTCTCAATGCCCGCTCCTCATTTGCATAAAGTTTAGGTCTAGGCTACTTTATGCAAATCACGGGTGTCCGACGCGACTCGCCGCCTCTGAAACTCCCGAGAAACTTTTAAACTCAGCGTTATCGATCCAAAATAAAGACAGATTCAGCAAATGCATGGCTTAGTTCTCGCATAAAATGTTTTCAGAAACACATTTCGGTAAACTATTTTCGTGAAATAAGAAAAGAAAGTTTCCAAACGAGCCGCCATATTGTTTCCGGTTTGAAAGCTGAGAGCATCAGCCCACGAGGGAAAGCGTTCGTCCAATCAGGTGCCTGGTGCCTCGTGCCTAGTGACAGCTCATCAGTGTCCAATGCTGGGAAGCGAGGCAATCCCTCGTGATAAAAAAAACGCCCCCTGTGGACACGTACCATAACAGTCTGAACAGTCTCTCACCTGTGCTATCTTTCTTCCACTCATTGATCCGCTCCTATCAATCACAAACACCACATTCTTTGGTACTCTGGTTAGGTCAGGCGGAGCAAAGAAGTGCACAAAGTATCCGTTCACAATCTGAAGGGAAGAGAATCAATAAAGAGCCGTAATATACACGAAAGAATGACAAGGCAATGTGAGAATTGCATTCAGTAGATACTGAGCATGTGTCAACAACTGACCTGAATGTCCCCGAGGCTCTTTACTCGGTTCACGTCATACTTGATGATAAAATCTCCGTCGATGATTGTCCCATCACCCTTCCTCTGCTCCTCCATAGTTGGTGAGAAAGAGATGTGTGCCTGACAATTGGATACAATACGACCAGTTCAGCTTACTCTTAATTCTTGGGTCAGTCATTTTATTGAATGATGAAAAGGAAGTGAGACCAAGACCATTTTGAAAAACAAGAGAGGCAAAGAATCAGAGACAGCTTCTTACATGTGGAGGACGGAACCTGCAAAAATAAAAAATAAATAACTAAATGACCATAAATAAATAATTGTACAACACAATATTAAAAATAATTGTAGGCATTAATTAATTGATAAAATGTGACATAAATTGATATTTCTGTTTTAATTTGTTTCTTTATTTATTTACCTTTGTAAATGATTAGTAATTCCCAAATCTGTCTACTCTTCTATTAATTTTCCCTTTTATTTATTCATTGTTATTATCTTTTAAATTTATTTTTTCTATATATTTAGTTATCAAGTCATTTATTTATTTATTATTATTTATTTTTTTCATTTACTTTCTCTATATATTTACTTATCGAGTCATTTATTTATTTGTATTATCTTTTGAATTTATTTGTATTATCTTTTAAATTTATTTTTGCATTCATTTCTTGTATATATTTACTTATCGAGTCATTTATTTATTTATTTATTTTTATTACCTTTTAAATTTATTTTTATTATCTTTTAAATTTATTTTTGCATTCATTTTTTTTATATATTTACTTAGAGTCATTTATTTAAACATTTTTATTACCTTTTAAATTTATTTTTATTATCTTTAAAAATTTATTTTTTCATTTACTTTTTCTATATATTTACGTATCGAGTCATTTATTTATTTATTTATTTTGGCAGGTTCCGTCCTCCGTATTTACAAGGCCTGTTGTATCATGTACCTTCTTGTCTGTGACGGTTGTCAACACCAGGTAGAGCAGATCGTTGGAGAGGAAGGTTGCAGAGGCATCAACAAAAGCAATGCCCTGAGGCTCATAGATGTTTGTCACAATCTGTCTCCACACAGGCAAACACACACACACATGGAGATCATTTGTAAGGTAAACCACTCATTTAGAACATCTGAAACAACCAAGAGACGGGATTTGAACAAAGATTCACCTGAAACTCCTGGACCGGTTGTTCGGGTTTAACTCGGGTCAGAATCTCATACTGGCCAAGTTTCCTCTGAAGGAGCTCCTCGTGGGTCAGAACGAAAGTCACGCTACTTTCAGCTGCGACGTTGACAGACACAGAAAACTTCTCCATCTTCCTTCCAGAAACCCTGTAACGAAACACAGACATCACTGACAGCCTCTAATGTTAAAATGATCAAATTAGGATCTTCCATAGATACCGTATGTTTCGTTGAACATGTATTTTATAGTGTGTTTATGTATTTTTCATCTTGACTGACTCACTTCACCAGTCCAGCAGTCCGTCCAGAGGAAACAGCCTGATCATACTGTTTCTTGGCTATCCCTTTCTCCTTCACCTCCCCAACATACATCTGACCATCAATTTCCCTGTGAGGCACAAATACACTTGTCAAAAGGTAAAGAAAGACAGGATCTATGCTCACAGTTTAAAGTACTACATTTGAACTGACATGCTGAAGTTGACGATGAAGGCAGTCTTGGGCAGGTCCACTTCGAAGAAGATTTCCTGGGCGTTGCTTGCTTTATTCCGAGCCTTAGAGGTCATGACGGTGTGGGCGAAACGAGACGTCACAGTGCAGTCCACTTTCACGCTGTACACCTCCACCTGAGGCAGAAAGAGAGGAAGATTGAAACACTAGTGCAGGGGTTCTCAAACCTTTTTGGGCCAGGGAGCCCTTATAGGGGAGAAAATTTTCCAAAGACCCCCTCGTAATCACAACAGCGATTAAGCATAAGCTTACTACCATTTGTACTCTTAGATGTCATTGGAACTATTTGTATTATAAAACTTTTCAACTTAAATACTTCAGACCTGTTTCATAGTGATTAACAGAAACACGTTTCAATTTGAATCATGTTAATAATGAGATAATCCTTTATTAGTCCCACACATAGACCGTATAAAAGGTCTCACAGCAGGGAAATTTGCGATGTTATTGAATGTTAATACCACTTATATATCTTTTAAACACAGGGTGATTTTATTTAAATTGCATTAGGACTCAACTTGACAGCATTTGTAACCCACATTTCAAGCAATTGATATTAAGAGCTTTCAGAAAATGAACAGTAGCAAGCTGACTTTCAGTAAGTGCTTAAAATTGAAAAATAATTAACTTATTGCTGTGTGTCACAGTCATATCGGAGTTTCTATCGGCCCAAAGCTAATAAAGTTGGGAGTAATTTTATAATTTATAGCAAGTATGCACTACTGGATACGGAAAGCCTCCTATCACAAGCACTTCACACACAGCATTTTTTTTTTTATAGTGAATTACTGTAAAATCTATTTTTATGTCGTTTAAAACTGAATGTTTATTTGCAGCCAGGTTCGATCTACATCATGCTGCCTTGATGGGAGCCAAAGAAAACAGCTTCATGTCACTGCTTCCACTTTGGGAGGGTTGTGTGAGACGGATTGAGTGAGTCAACCTGGGTGCTGTAAACAGGGATAGTGTGGATATTTAAAAACTAAACTCCTTTTCAGTCAGTTTAAGTGATTCTCAATAATTTTTTTATTGAGAGTCTATTGACCTTTTCTTTTATTTGCTGGCCTGCCAGTGAAGAACAGAAATTGTGATTAACAGAGTTGTTCATTCTTCTCCTATCTATTGCGTCTGTGTATCTGTTGATCTGCTGCATAACATTACACTTACAGGATAAATAAAGTTGGATTTAATTGAATTGAATATTATTCATCATCATTATCATCAATAGAGATACAAACAGATTATTTTCTTACCATTGCTTCATTTGTACTTCTTTTCTGTAACAAAAAAAAAAGAAAAATTAGATTCTTTTTGGAATTGGAAAATCAAGACTGTGCAAATCTGACATTTTTAATATGAATTATCTATGTAAACATAGCCTTATTCATTTTACTTTAAGGTTTATGATTTACAAGTAGAAAGATGCAACTTTAGCACAATATTTCCACCATAATATCAAAGGACTGTCTGTCTGCAAATTGTTTCTGACAAGTACCTGCAGTGATCTGGCAGCTCCTCTTGTCTCCTGAAATACAAATACAGCAGGGTGAACCAACATGGTGCCAAGATATTAGAAAAAAACACTGGCATAACATGAACCAATTTATCAGAAAAAAAACCGTTACATTCTGTGTCACACATACGTATACATACAAAAAGGAAAAGTAAAACCGAGTAGGATTTAAGTTGCAAACTAGTTCTGAAGCAGCACATAAGAAAACAGACTAGTGACTAAATCAGGAACCAACAGATATAATAAATACTTCTGCTGTAAAACAATGTGATTTCAAATTTAGATCAGAGTACAGAGAGGTCAGTGTGTGTGTGAAGTTACCTGCAGAGCTTCATGGTCCCTGGAGACGACCAGAGCCCCCCGGGCCAGGCCGGGCAGCCAGAGGCAGGCGCTGCCCCACAGCAGCAGCAGTCCAACACCCTGCAGTCCAGACATGACCAAACTTCTACTGAGCAGCAACTGACTTCACTGCTGAGTATAAAGCTCTCTGTCCAGAGGGAGGGACAGAAAGTGGGTGTATGTGTGGCCTGGAGTATTAACCAACACTTTGTGATGTGATACTGGGTCAGATCAACTTGACTACAGAGTGTCTTTGAAAAGAATTCTGTGTCATATTGACCACACTCATGAACTCCACAAATGTAGATTTAACAGATAACCTTTGGCTGCTTATTTGTAGTTCTGCCACTCTGAACCTTGTGAACAAACAACATTATTTTGGGTCAAGCTGTACTCAGCTCTCCATTTCGTGAGTCCTCTTCATCATGTGGTATGTAGCTAAACAGCTAGTCACCTATACCCAAAGGCATTTTTGCACATGTGCTGGACACTTCTAACTGGATCTTAAAATTCTTATTCTTAATTTATATTTTTAACCATTACTCTGAGCTCGAGAGTGTGTTTGTGGCTAATGTTCATTTCATTCGTTGTGATGTGTACTATTTATCGTTTTGTACTATATATAGTACTGTGTGTCAGCTATTTAATATTTGTATAGCACTTTGTATTTATTATTTGTATTGCACTGATCCTGGGAACCGCACTTTCTTTCTGCCTGGCAGAATGACAATAAATGGAATGGAATTGAATTGAATTGAATTGAATTAAAACTATGAGTGAGATGAGATGATGAGTGAATTGAAAACTGTGTTTGGCATGCGTGGGTGCGAGACCAGTGCTGGGCAGAAATGACCCAGTGTACCTTCACGGTCTTCAGCATGGATGTCATGACAGTGTTAGTGATAGGTTCAGGTACTATAGTTAGTGCTCAGCTGATAACAGAGCAAAACAGGTTATTTGGGGCTTTGTTGTTAATCAGTTTGCTTGTTTTGTGTATTGATTTAAATACTTCAATCATCTTAGCCAGGGCAGGATTAACCCACTAGGGGTCCCAGGTCAAAAATGAGCTGTGTGCCCCTACTGACCCCCCCATTTCTCTGTGTATGTATTGGTTAATGATCAGTAGTTTGTGGTAACTAGATAAAGCAAAATTTTATTTAGTACTATGCACCATGTGTTTCCTTAAAGGGAGGATCCATCTGCGTGCTGTTCCGTTTTTGTTAAATGGAAACGCCCACCAAAGTAAACCAATCGAAGTTAATCAATAAGGTTATGAATAATATGAAGGCTAGCACTAGCTGAGTCAAAGTTAGCTGTGCTAAGGCTGGAAATAACTGAGAGGGTTAGTTCGGATTTTTTGAAGTGTGGTTGTATGTATACTCCCGTGTTCTGGGAGGTAAAATTGCTGCTTTTGTGAATGTAGTCTGGTGGCTTTGAAGAGAGCGCTATAATGGCTTCAGTTCCCCGCTGGAAAGGGCTGTTTGACAGTGAGGTAAAGTGGCTGTGGACGGGAGCAGCAGAAAAACGTATTTAAGTCACCTAAAAAAAAAAAAAAAAAAAAAATTATTATCAGTTTAAGTCTACGCTATATTTAGAATATTTTCACAGCTTTACCTTGCCATCAGACAGCCCTTTACTGACAGGGAACTGAAGCCATTATATCACAAAAACAGTCATTTTACCTCGCAGAACACAGGAGTTGCTGGTCTATCGCTGCATCGATCGGTTAGTTTGTTTGTGTTATTGTGTGACTTTCGGATCTGAACTGAACGTGGCGTCCACACAGCAGTACATTGCTTAGCTCCCGTGCGCTACTCCAAACTGGGAGCGTGCTGACTGCCATCTAAGTTACTGTATGTAACGTTAATACATTGACTACAAGGATGTATATACTGTACACTGCTCAAAAAAAATGAAGGGAACACTTAAAATCACACATCAGATCTTGATGCACAATTTACTTTACCGATTTACATTGTATAATTTGTTGAGAACAAAATGACGTAACAACAGTCAATGGAAACCAAAATCATCAACCCATTGGATTCAAAATCACACCGAAAAACAACGTAAAAAATTTAAATCACAGGCTGATCCAACTTGCGTGAATTTAATCACAGCAATCATAATGTGGCCAAGCAGTGTGTATGGTTATGCCCATACAGGCCCCCGTGTGCCTGTATGGGCATGCTCCTGATGAGTCGGCAGATGGTGTCCTGGGGGATCTCCACCCAGACCTGGATCAGGTCAGATATGGATGTGCCATCTTGGAGGAGCTGGACTGCCTGTGCAACATGATTGGGCTGCAGGTATCGCCTCATGCTACAAGTAGTGACAAGGACACTAGCAGAACACAAAACTAGAGAAGAATCAGTCAGGAAGAATAAGGAGAGAGCAATTGTCTGTGGCCACCACATGCAAAACCATTCCCTTTTTGGGGGTTGTCTTGCTGTTGCCTCTCCATTGCACCTGTTGTCACTTTCATTTGCACCAAAGCAGGTGAAAGTGATTCACAATCACTTGTGCTTCCTAAATGGACAGATTGATATCCCTGAAGTTTAACTGACTTGGTGTTACACTGTGATGATTAAATGTTCCCTTCATTTTTTTGAGCAGTGTATTAAATAAACTCAAAATAAATAATTAAATGTCACAGGTGTCATGACATTGGATCGGATATGGCGGACCTGGAAAAAACACCAGAGTTTCGTCTCTTTGCTTCTATACTCTTTGGTTAAACTACTGCTGTATGAAAAGATTACCACCTGATTGGGTACGGGATGTGAGGTTTTAGTTTAAGTGGTGGACCCAAACGCAGAGAGACCAGACAGACAGATCAATTTGACAAAAAGCGAGCTTTAATTGTAAAGCTGGTGGAAAAAAACAAATCTAACAGGAAAACCATAAACAGACGGCACAGGCTGAGATAAAACAAAGTACAAAGGAAAAACACCAAAAACTAAACTGAGAACAAAACCTACATTACAAACCAGAAGACACGAGGATCACAGGCAGGATGGCAGGAGTAACACGAGGAACAAAGCGGACGACCTGACACTGACTGAGGGAAGCACACAGACTAAAATACACAAGGACCGCAGGGTGATTAGACACAGGTGGAACAAATCAGGGTGGGGCAGACAATCACAAAAGGCGGGAAAAAAACGAAGGCAGGAAGTAAAACTAGACAGTGGAGTGAATTTTCAAAATAAAACAGGAAACAAACTACAAAATCCCAGGACCATGACACAGGAAATGCCAACATGGGAACTGCCATCATGGAGACTGCCATCAGGGTGAGAGGCAACATCATAATAGAACGCGTAATCTGCATATGAACCTGTTGGACCTGTCAAAAATAATAAAAGCATACTTAGTAAAGTTGTTTGTTCAGCCCAAAATAAGATATAAAGTATGACACATTAATAAGTGGAAAGAGATTGTCATATCACCGTGACTCTCTGCTTCCTGTCCTGTTAGAAAACACACAACACAAAGTTAGTTGGATGTCTTTCTTTGTTGTGTTACTTACAAACACTGATTCAGATTCAGAATCAGGTATATTTCGCCAAATATATACATACAAGGAATTTGACTCTCCCTGTTTCCTCCCAGGGTCACAATTCTCCCGCATTTCTCCCGATTTATGGCAATTTTTCATACCTTTTTTCTCTTTTCATGATCTCAACATGTTTCTGACACTGTACAGCGTGTATATGCCCTACTGTTTCCACCTGGTGTGCAATAGAGCTACACCTATGTCTTTTCCCGGCGGAGAGCTGCTCGCGACACCGCAGCGCGGTTTGAGCTGCGCTTGCCGCACATCACAGCATCTCAGCAAAGTCATCATGGCGCAAGTCATTAGAAATAACGGGTTTCAGAGCTCAGTGGTGACGTTGTCGCGTTGTCTGAAAGGGCCTTCAGTGAGTGAGAGACAGAGAGAGAGATGGCGAGAGCTAGGAGAAATAAATATTCAAGCAGGGGCAAAAAAAGAATGAATGAATGAAAACTGATGAATATTAGCCTAGTTTATACCAGAGATTCAGCAGAGGTTGGAATTAGAATTATTCAGTTTTCTTTGCTGAGAATTAAAAGTTAAATTAAAAGTAGGCCTATTTAACAAAGAATGCTGTTGCAGTGTATTTATTATTTTGTTATTTTCATTCTTTAAAAGTCACCAGAATGCAGGAAACAAAGTGAAACTCAAATTTTCTGGGGGAGGACTCAAATCCCCCCTACTTCGGTTTGGAAATCCTTCCTATTTTTGAGGTCTCAAGGTTGGCAAGTATGGTCATGAGTATGCATTTTAGCCTTTTTGCGTGTCATTTGTACGCCATGCAAATGTCCGCAGTTAGGTTTAGGCAAGAAAACCAGTAACTTAGGTTCAGGCAAGAAAACCACTTAGTTAGGGTAAGGGAAAACGTCATGGTTGGGCTTAAAATAAGTACATAAACTAAGTCAAATATGTACAGAAACAACGTAACACAACTTCGGAAAACACGGCACAAGCGTCGAACGTCACTGACGTCACTTAGACCGGTCAACAATGGTCTCAAATACGAGTCTCCTGGTTAAAAGTCCAGTGTTTGTTGGGCCCATCCACCTCCCCACCTGCCCACCATAAGTGGTCTTTCTCGCTTTTCATACTACGTCACTAACTCTTATCGTAGCATTTATACGTGGATGCTTTTACATTGCAGTCAGTACAGGACACATGGCGTACAAATGACACGCAGAAATCCAGAAAGGTGTACTTATTGCACGCTAAACTCATTTTCGTGGCATTTATACGCCTTTTCGTGTGAATGGGCTGGTGAAAGGGTCTCTCTAGAGCCAATGTTTGGTTTGTCCGTTCTGGGTTACTGTAGAAACATGGCGGAGCAACATGGCGGACTCTGTGAAGAGGACCTGCTCCCTATGTAGATATGAAGCGCTCATTCTAAGCTAGCGAAAACACAACGATTCTTAGTTTCAGGTGATTATACACTAATGAAAACATAGCTATGAATCATAGACTGTATATAAGAAGTGGACGTAGTCACCGTGACGTCACCCATTGGTTTATGGACTGCCATTTTGAAGCATCGAGTTCGGCATTTTGGCCATTGCCATCTTGGTTTTTGGCCCAAAAAGTCAAAATTCTCTGACTCATCTTTTTATGTAAGGGATAATGTACAGCGAGCCGGTCATTGTTGTGAAAGAATCCCCGACAGGGCGATGCCACACCCTGACACGCAGCGGAGGGGTCTCTCATCGCCCTGAAGGGGATTCTTTCACAACAATGACCCGCTAGCTGTACATTATCCCGCTTATTACACGGCTACTTACTTAAGAAATCAATATGTTGACGCAAAAACGGTCTGCCAGAGTCCAACATCAGAGCTGTGCCCATAGCAACGGCCTTTTATACATAGCAACGGTCTGTTATGCAGAAATTACAGACCGCAGAACGTCGTGATTGACCAATCAGAATCGAGTATTCAACACAGCCGTGTAATAAATATGAATATTTTCTGGTTTCTTTACTCCTCTATGACAGCAAACTGATTATCTTTGAGTTGTGGACAGAACAAGACATTTGAGGACATCCTCTTGGATTTTGACTGATCGACATTTTTCACTGTTTTCTGACATTTTATAGACCAAACAACTAATCGATTAATCGAGAAAATAGTCAACAGATTAATCACCACTGAAACTAATCATTAGTTGCAGCCCTAAATGAAAGACTGAAATGAAATGATCAAATCCAACTTGAGTCCATCTTTAAGATTTATTTCAGTACAAGTGATCGCTGAGGCTATTTTGGGTTGGTGTTACTTCCCATTCTTATCATTCCAGCAATAACATGGATAGAAACTGTGAAACTGTCCACACAATGCTGTGAATGAAGCCTGTTTGGGTACAAGATGTTAGAGCATTCATGGCGTGAGTACAGGCAGATTTGAATATTTATTGTATGAATTTGATTTAGATCATTTCTGTGGTAGACATTGATGATGTGTAACCCGTTTTTAAACCCTTTTAAAAAGGCCTGACACAATGTAGTCTGCTGCCTCTCCATCGATGAGGCCTGTTCCATTACTGTGAATGAACCAGCAGGGAACATTTTCTCCGTTCTTCTCATCCTGCCTGAAGTCTCTCTGCCAGCCTCTGTGGACCGACACAGAAATGTCATGTGGACCATTTATTCATTCATTTTAGACAAACATTGCATGCAAACTGAGATGGGACACACTTGTATCTGTATATGTATGTAGTGTACCTGGTCACATTGAGCTCCAGTCCTTTCACAAACATGGTGGCGTCTGGTTTCTCTGGGACTTCACCTGGACGCAGGTCTGTCACCTCATATTCAATCCCATGGTAGAACTGGCCTGAAGGACGACGCACCATTTAAAGTAAATATCATTTAAACATAAAATCATTCTCCACCAGTGATAATTGGCAACTCTAGTAAAAAAATGAGCTTTATCATATCTATTATACTGTAATGTCAAAAAGATGGAAGGTCCTGTATTTCTAAGAATCCCCCTGTTTATACTGTAATTGATCAAATCTGTTTTTTTCTCTCTCTAGAGCGAGTGTTTGGTTTGTCCGTTCTGGGCTACTGCAGAGTGTAAGAGTAGAGTGCTTCGAGTGTGTGTGTGTACGTGGGGAGTGAGTGGTGAAGCAAGAGAGAGTAATGTTATCGACTCAGCTGGAAAAGTTAACAGAGTTTGGTTTGTCCGTTCTGGGCTACTGTAGAAACATGGCGGAGCAACATGGCGGACTCCATGAAGAGGACCTGCTCCCTATGTAGATATGAAGGGCTCATTCTCAAGCGAAACATGAAAACACAACGATTCTTAGTTTCAGGTGATTATACACTAATGAAAACAGTCATGAATATTATATTCCATTTTGCTAATAGATCCCTCTAAATGCTACACACTGTTCCTTTAACTTATTTTATTTTATAATATTTTCCTAAGTGGGTGCAGGATGAGGTGAAATTCTGCCTGGGCTGGCACTGCAATGTGCAACTTTTAAATTTCATGATTATTATTTGCCAAGTGAACTATGAAGTGTATTAAGCAGGCTACGCCTTTTAGCATGTATGTCATATTGGACTAATCCCCAAACACTGTGGAAAATATCCTGACAATATGAGGGCTGACTGATTTAGTTAGTGTCAATTTATTTTATTATTATCTTTTTTTGTCTTCTCTGAGGAGAAACCAGTAAATTCAGAAAAGCAATCCACATCACTAATTTTGACTTTTGACTTTAAACCATGCAGTCTACTTTCTGACGTGTGTGACGTTGTACCTAGCAGTCCGTGAACAGAAGGGGACAGGAGGTGGCTGTCCAGGGTGTAGAAACCCAAGTAGTCCCGGTGGTACGGGTGCTTCGCCCACACTTTGTGTAGCAGGACGACAAACTTGACAGAATCCTTTAGAGATACTGTTAGGCTGCGATCCTTGGTCAAGAGAAGATCCACACTGGAGGAGGAAGAAGGGGAGTTAGATGACAACTATTCATCCCGAACTGGATTTGTTATTTCACATTTAGAGAGATAGTTCTCTTTCAATAAAGGGTCCTTACTTGGGTCCTTTGACAGAAGCTGTATCAGACCACAGCAGTTTGACCAGTTTGCCGTCCTGGAGCACTGTGATGTCCTGAGTGCTCACCTCCAGCCTCACCCCAAGGGTCTGGTGGACGATGCCAAAACGCCAAAAGTAGGTGTTCATTTTACCATCAGGGGCAATCTGCTTGTCTCCGATGATCTCGCCATTGACCAAAATACCTGAGGAAACAACACGGGATTCAGTCACTCACTGTTTAACTGCAGGGTATGACTTGCGTGGTGTCCAAAGTCTTCATCATCTACAAGGAGTATACATGTGTAGTAAAAAGTCAAGAGGTAAGAAGGTCATGATGATGATCAGGACTCAGGGCTGACCTTGTTTAGGGTCTCTGACCAGGTTGAAGATGGTTCCCGGAACCTCGTTGATGTTGAAGCACAGCGCATCGTTTCTGTCAGGGAGCTCTATCATGAAATGAGGATCTCCATCCACTGCAGGTGATACCAGAGTACAATGACAGCGATAAACAAAATGGATATGATTTTGTTCTGCTGATGACAACGTGTCAAGAAGACTAAGAGTCTACAGCCATGCAAGCAGCTCTGTGAGTAGGGCTTCAAATGTCTGTTGTCCTATTTTATGACCACATCACCCTAAAAAAGAAAGATCTTATCTGAGGGCCATAGAATATGTGCACTAAATTTCTGAGCAATTTATCTAACAGTTGTCTTGATCGTCTGACAGACTGACTGACATTGCCAGAGCCATGCAGCTAGCATTGCTAAAGGTGTACTTACCAAAATATGTGGGTGCTGGTGGTGCTGTAAATGTGGGTGGCCTAGGATTATAACGGGGGGGTACATATCGAGGTGCTCCAGCTACAGGATACAGGAACAATACAATTTGAGTTAAAAACAATACAGTGAATCCCAGAAGTCGTATTTATGTTATATGTAAAAAGAAAAATGACACTTACGCATTCTTTCTGCCTGCTGTCTTTGTTCTGTCAAAAAACAGATGGACAAAAACAACTTAGCACACTGCACAGTTCAGACTGCAGCACCACCCTCTGCTGGTATAGTTGAGTAAAGAGAAGTTATATGTTGAAAACATGAATCCAATAGTCGGTGCTGCTATTGAATGTATAACAGTATGTTTTTGCTTTTCAGAGAAAAAGGTTGACAGCAACCATGGTCAGGAAAGCCTGCCCAGTATCACTTTTTAACCCCTCTCTTTCCTCCCTTACCCTCAGTCAGCTTGTCAGCGATGAGAGGGCCAGTTTCAGGCTTGGTGACCACCATGGAGGTGAGAGGGGTGACGAAGTTGTATCGCAGGGACAAGTCCAGGGCCTTGGCTGTGGCGTTGGTTTTCTCGCCTGAGGAACCACTCTTGCTGCAAGGAGGAAAATGTGCTGAAGTTGACACTGGTATTCAGAAAACCATCGTGGAATCTATAAATTAATATAACAAGATTTGATCATGGGCTCTCAGACGATACCCAAAAAGTATTTTTAAAGCAGCAGTGGGTAGAATTGGAGCAAATATGAATTAAAAAGTTATTTTTATAAAACGGTCACTATATCCTGACAGTATGTGCATGAGACAGGTAATCTGAAAAAAATCATGTGCCTCTGTGTCCTCCGGTGCTCCTAATGGCATCTGCAATATTTCACAGACCGGAGGAAAACAACCAATCAGAGCCGAGCTGGAGCCTGCCGTCTCTGAGCAGCTATCAATCACTCGCGAACTCCGATCAAACGGTCAAACTAGGCAACGCTGATCAAATATGAATCAATACTCTGTTACTGTAATGCCTATTTCTCGCGTCAAATGTTTTCAGAATCATCTTGTAGTGTACTGTTTAGCTGTAAAATGAGAAAATTTGTGACCCGGCAGCCATGTTGAGATCAGTTGAGGAAATACCAAGCACCGCCCACCAGCTGGAGCACAGCCAATAGGAACACTCTCTATCTATAATGACCTGTGATTGGTCAAAGTCTCCCGTCACGGGCTAGATTTTTTAAAGCCTGAAAACAGAGCCATGAGGAGGTGCAGAAGTCAAGTTTTCTCTGAGAACAGTTGGGACCCTTCTGTGTGGAGTTTGCATGTTCTCCCCGTGTTAGCGTGGGTTTTCTTTGGGATCTCCGGTTTCCTCCCACAGTCCAAAGACATGCAGGTTAGGTTAATTGTTGACTCTAAATTGCCTGTAGGTGTGAATGTGAGCGTGAATGGTTATTTGTCTCTATGTGTCAGCCCTTTGATAGTGCGACCTGTCCAGGGTGTACCACTTGAATTACAATATGCTGAAAGGTTATTATGGAATTTTTGCCGAATGATGCCAAAAACGTTCTGCCTACTGAAGCTTTAACAATCATGAGACCAATGGGAAATAAAGATTTCCAAGGTAAAGCAATTCAGGTCCCAGCTTGAGTTACTCAAACAGACCTCTTCTCCAGTAGCTGCTGGACGGTGAGGTAAGCCCACAGACGCTCTGTGAAATCCCCAAAGATGTACTGCTCATTTGGGTACATCACATCCCAATCCAGTGCACTGGCCTGGCCCGCCACCTTGTATTCCGCCTCAAACTACAGGAAAGGGAAAAGGAGAAAAAAAAGATCTCTAGTAATAAACACACGTCTTTTTTCCACCTCAGCATTGTCTCCAAATTTCTGCCATTTCCCTCTCCTCACCCCTTGGCCGAGCACTTCCACCATGAAGTTGTCCAGGTCGTTGTCCATCAGCCGACCGGCCACCACGATCTCTGAGCCGTTAAACAACTGGCTGTACTGGTTGGTGGTCAGGGAGTCCACTGAGTTCACAGGATAACGCAGTTCCACCTCTAAAAGCAGAGGGCTGGCCACCTCGTCATAGAAACCCTGGCATAAATGCATACTCACATTGTATTACATGTATTTGTACAAAACATGCTATATAAATAGTTTTTTATTGTAATTTTATCAAAAATATTGCTTAGCTGGTATTATTTACATTTAAAGAGGAACTATTATGCTTATTTTCAGGTGTATACTTGTATTTTGGGTTTTACTAGAACATGTGTATGCTTTAAAGCAGCAATGGGTAGAAATGGAGGAAATATGATTAAAAAAAGTTACTTTTATAAAACGGTCACTATATCCTGACAGTGGTGCATGAGACAGGTAATCTGAAAAAAATCATGTGCCTCTGTGTCCTCCTGTGCTCCTAACGGCATCTGAAAGATTTCACAGACCTGAGGAAAACCGTCTCTGAGCAGCTGTCAATCACTCACAAGCTCCGATCAAACGGTCAAACTAGGCAGCGCTGATCAAATATGAATCAATATTCTGTTACTGTAATGTATATTTCTCTCCTCAAATGTTTTCAGAAATATCTTGTGGTGTACTGTTTAGCTGGGATTTATCATAGGAAAACAATGGTAATGCGGCCGACGCATTTCTAGCGTCGTGTCTCTGTCTGATCTGGGCCTTTGAGCTCCTGCCCCCCCACCTTCCGAAAAAGCCCAGTCTGCTCTGATTGGTCAGCCGGTCCACTGTTGTGATTGGTCAACTGAACCAAACTCTTTGGACTCCGCTCTAACTAGCTTTGCTGGAGAACGAGCCAAACTAGCCCCTAGGCAGGAATTATGCAAATGTGTTACTTGGTGACATCACCATGTTACGGAAGAAAAGGCGGGACTTCAAGCAAAGCGTTTAGGGCAGTTTGTGTTTCTGTGGGGGAGAGTAGCTCCCTTTGGCGCGGACTTTGGGTTTTGTAACTTTGCAGACCTTTTACATACACAAACTATATAACTCACTAAAGGAAAGGGGAAAAGCACCAAAGCATAATAGGTCCTCTTGGCTCAAAAATGTATTCACAGCCTAAAGCCTGCACCTGAAGTTGAATGGCTGCATCTGAACCCTCATAAATTCTGCGAGCCACTCCCTTGTTTTGTTGGCTCATCACATCCAGGAAGGTGTAATCCAGATCATTTCCGAATCCAAGACAGAACAGAGATATTGTTCCTTCGGTGGCAGAACGAACATTCGCCTGGATCGTCGGGAGGTGAGACTCTCCTTTAAAAACGCACAGATACAACATGCAGAAATTTAATTCTAAATTGATCAAATGTGCACCCAGACAAATACACAGTATATCCTGCAGTATGCATGCTCACCAGAATTTGGATCTCCATCACTCAGTAAAATAATCATATCGACGCTCCTCTCTGGGAGCCTCTTCTCCCGCCTGTCTTTGAACAGCATGTTTATGCCTCTTAAAACTGCATCATTGATATTGGTTGCTTGAAGGAAAACACACAAAAAATCATTAAATTTATAGTATGAAAGGGTATTTCTATAATTTATGAATTAAGATGACAAGTGTCACTTGTTTTTCTACTAACATCCCCTGTCCCTTATTCCTCTGACGAAATCCATGCCTTCGGACACATTTCCCTTGGTTGCTTTGCTAAGTGATTCCCTCCAAACATCAATACTGCTATCAAACAGGACGAGGGCAAAGTGGTCCTCCTCGTGGAGGTCTTGGAGGATCAGCAGCAATGCCTCTCGTGTCTACAAAGAGTTACAAATTCAGAGGTCAAAATGTGGGTATCGATATATGCAACCCGGTATCACAGGAAGGCGTATAAATACCACGACATTACACGGACATTTCGCGTGTCATGAGTACGCATTTTAGCATGTCATTTGGACGCCGCTTTTCACGTGTCATTTTGTATGCCACACAAACATCCACAGTTAGGTTTAGGCAATAAAAAAAATAACTTAGGTTCAGGCAAGTAAATCACTTAGTTAGGGTAAGGGAAAACGCCATGGTTGGGTTTAAAATAAGTAAGATAAGATAAGATATTCCTCTATTAGTCCCACAGTGGGGAAACTTGCAAAGTCAGTAAACTAAGTAAAACATGTTTGGAAACAACTACGTAAAACACGGCACTGGCATTTATACGTCTTTTAGTGCAAACGGGCTAATATGTCAGAAACACTCTAAAGGTACGTGTCTACAGGCTCCGTCCTTTCCACGTTTCCTATTCATTGTCTATGTAAGCATCCGTGCGATGCAATCTGGTAGAGTGGCGGCGTGTTCGTCCAATCAGGTGCCTAGTGCCTTGTGTCTAGTGAAAGCTCATCAAGCGTCCAATGCTGGGAAGCGAGGCGATCCCTCGCGATAAAAAAAACGCCCCCTGTGGACACGTACCATAACAGTCTGAACAGTCTCTCACCTGTTGAATCTTTCTTCCACTCATTGATCCGCTCCTATCAATTACAAACACCACATTCTTTGGTACTCTGGATAGGTCAGGCGGAGCAAAGAAGTGCACAAAGTATCCGTTCACAATCTGAAGGGAAGAGAATCAATAAAGAGTGGTAGTATACACGAAAGAATGACAAGGCAATGTGAGAATTGCAAAATGTAGTTCATTTCATGTTGTTGGGCAATCTAATCACAGATTCATTATTTTTATTTTACAACTCAGCTTTCAGACAAAGTCAATCTGTATAGATTTACATGTGTAGCCTGATTTAAACATGCATTCAGTAGATACTGAGCATGTGTCAACAACTGACCTGAATGTCCCCGAGGCTCTTTGCTCGGTTCACGTCATACTTGATGATAAAATCTCCGTCGATGAGTGTCCCATCACATCCTGCACACTTCCTCTGCTCCTCCATAGTTGGTGAGAAAGAGATGTGTGCCTGACAATGGGATACGATACGACCAGTTTAGCTTACTCTTAATTCTTGGGTCAGTCATTTTATTGAATGACGAAAAGGAAGTGAGACCAAGACCACTTCAAAAAACAAAAGAGGCAAAGAATCAGAGACGGCTTCTTACATGTGGAGGACGGAACCTGCCAAAATAAAAAATAAATAAATAAATGACTCCATGAATAAATAAATAAATATGCCATTAAATGTAAAATATATATCATATAATGTAATATATATATAATATATACAAAATAATATAAAAAATAAATGTAGGCATTAATTAATTGATAAAATGTGACATAAATTGATATTTCTGTTTTAATTTCCTTCTTTATTTATTTACCTTTGTATTAGTAATTCCCAAATCTATTTACTCTTCTTTTTAATTTTCCCTTTTATTTATTTATTTATTTATTTATTGTTATTATCTTTTAAATTTATTTTTTCATTTATTTTTTTCTATATATTTACTTATCGAGCCATTTATTATTTATTTTTGCATCTACTTTTTCTATATATTTACTTATCGAGTCATTTATTTATTTATTATTTATTTTTGCATTTATTTTTTCAATACAATTACTTATCGAGTCATTTATTATTTATTTTTGCATTTACTTTTTCTATATATTTACTTATCGAGTCATTTATTTATTATTTATTTTTGCGTTTACTTTTTCTATATATTAATTTATCGAGCCATTTATTTATTATTTATTTTTGCATTTATTTTTTCTATATAATTACTTATGGAGTCAGTTATTTATTTATTTATTTTGGCAGGTTCCGTCCTCCATATTTACAAGGCCTGTTGTATCATGTACCTTCTTGTCTGTGACGATTTTCACCACCAGGGGGAGCAGCTCGTTGGAGAGGTAGGTTGCAGAGGCATCAACAAAAGCAATGCCCTGAGGCTCATAGATGTTTGTCACAATCTGTATCCACACAGGCAATCACACACACACACACACATAGAGATCATTTGTAAGGTAAACCACTCATTTAGAACATCTGAAACAACCAAGAGATGGGATTCGAACATGAACATGGATTCACCTGAAACTCCTGGACCCGTTGTTTGGGTTTAACTCTGGTCAGAATCTCATACTGGCCCAGTTTCCTCTGAAGGAGCTCCTCGTAGGTCAGGACGAAAGTCACGTTACTTTCAGCTGCGATGTTGACAGACACTGAAAACTTCTCCATCTTCCTTCCAGAAACCCTGTAACGAAACACAGACATCACTGACAGCCTCTAATGTTAAAATGATCAAATTAGGATCTTCCATAGATACAGTATGTTTCGTTGAACATGTATTTTATAGTGTGTTTATGTATTTTTCATCTTGACTGACTCACTTCACCAGTCCAGCAGTCTGTCCAGAGGAAACAGCCTTATCATACTGTTTCTTGGCTTTCTCTTTCTCCTTCACCTCCCCAACATACATCTGACCATCAATTTCCCTGTGAGGCACAAAGACAATTGTCAAAAGGTAAAGAAAGACAGGATCTATGCTCACAGTTTAAAGTACTACATTTTAACTGACATGCTGAAGTTGACGATGAAGGCAGTCTTGGGCAGGTCCACTTCGAAGAAGATTTCCTGGGAGGAGTTTGCTTTGTTCAGAGCCTTAGAGGTCATGACGGTGCGGGCGAAACGAGACATCACAGTGCAGTCCAATTTCACGCTGTACACCTCCACCTGAGCCAGAAAGAGAGGAAGATTGAAACACTAGTGCAGGGGTTCTCAAACCTTTTTGGGCCAGGGAGCCCTTATAGGGAAAAAAAAATTCCAAGGACACATTTCAGTTTGAATCGTGTTAAGATAAAATGAGATAACCCTTAATTAGTCCCACACATAGACTGCATAAAAGGTTTCACAGCAGGGTAATTTGCAATGTTATTGAATGTTAATACCACTTATATATCTTTTAAGCAGAGGGTGATTTTATTCAAATTGCATTAGAACTCAACTTGACAGCATTTGTAACCCACATTTCAAGCAATTGATCTTAAGAGCTTTCAAAAAATGAACAGTAGCAAGACTGGCATACATGTAGTCCTAATAAATCCAGACATTTAAACTTACCAGTCTGAAGCTGACTTTACTAAAAATAATGAACTTATTGCTGTGTGTCACAATCATATCAGAGTTTCTAATGGTCCCCATCTGTACATATGCAATTTTTAATGATACAGCACAATTTTAGAATTTATAGCAAATTATTTCGCGGACCCCCTGACAGAGTGCCACGGACCCCTGGGGGTCCCTGGACCTCACTTTGAGAATCATTGCACAAGTGATTACGGAAAGCCTCCTATCACAAGCATTGCACACAGCACTTTTTTTTTTTTTACAGTGAATTACTGTAAAATCTGCTATTTTTATGTTGTTTCAAACTGAATGTTTATTTGCAGCCAGGTTCGGTCTACATCATGCTGCCTTGATGGGAGCCAAAGAAAACAGCTTCATGTCACTGATTCCACTTTGGGAGGGTTGTGTGAGACGGATTGAGTGAGTCAACCTGGGTGCTGTAAACAGGGATAGTGTGGATATTTAAAAACTAAACTCCTTTTCAGTCAGTTTAAGTGATTCTTAATCATTTTTTTTTTTATTGAGTCTATTGACCTTTTGTTTTATTTGCTGGCCTGCCAGAGAAGAACAGAAATTGTGATTAATAGAGTTGTTCATTCTTCTCGTATCTATTGCGTCTGTGTATCTGTTGATCTGCTGCATAACATTACACTTACAGGATAAATTAAGTTGTACTGAAAATTTCATATCATATCATCGTTATCATCAATAGAGATACAAACAGATTATTTTCTTACCTTGGCTTCATTTGTACTTCTTTTCTGTAACAAAAAACGAAAAATGAGATAAATCAAGACTGAGCAATCTGACAATTTGATCTGCCACTGTTGCTTTATGCTACTTAATAATGTGAATTATCTATTTAAACATAGCCTTATTCATTTTTACTTTAAGGTTTATGATGTACAAGTAGAAAGATGCAACTTTAGCACAACATTTCCACCATAATATCAAAGGACTGTCTGTCAGCAAATTGTTTCTGACAAGTACCTGCAGTGATCTGGCAGCTCCTCTTGTCTCCTGAAATACAAATACAGCAGGGTGAACCAACATGGTTCCAAGATATTAGAAAAAAACCCAGGCATAACACAAACCAATTTATCAGAAAAAAAACGTTACATTCTGTGTCACACATACGTATACATACAAATAGGAAAAGTAAAACCGAGTAGGATTTAAGTTGCAAACTAGTTCTGAAGCAGCACATAAGAAAACAGACTAGTGACTAAATCAGGAACCACCAGATATAATAAATACTTCTGCTGTAAAACTATGTGTTTTCAAATTTAGATCAGAGTACAGAGAGGTCAGTGTGTGAAGTTACCTGCAGAGCTTCATGGTCCCTGGAGACGACCAGAGCCCCCCGGGCCAGGCCGGGCAGCCAGAGGCAGGCGCTGCCCCACAGCAGCAGCAGTCCAACACCCTTCAGTCCAGACATGACCAAACTTCTACTGAGCAGCGACTGACTTCACTGCTGAGAATAAAGCTCTCTGTCCAGAGGGAGGGACAGAAAGTGTGTGTGTGTGTGTGTGTGTGTGTGTGTGTGTTGGCCTGGAGTATTGACCAATAGAACTGAGCTCAATGTGCAGGCGGCCCTGGTGCTTCTACAGCTCAAAGAAAATGTCTGTGCTCAGGTTGAAAAGTGTGTAAACGTTGGTCGAACTGACACCGAATTTACTCCTATCACGACACCTGGAGCACCTGGAGCGTTAACATTATAATATATTAGTGATAGGCAATAATTACCTCCGCAAAGGCCGAAGGCCTAGGAAGGAGGTTATGTTTTCACCGGCGTTGGTTTGTTGGTTTGTTTGTTTGTTTGTTAGCAGGATTACTCCAAAAGTCCGTGATGGATTTGAATGAAATGTTTTAGAGGGGTGGGGTGTGGCACAATGAACAATCCATTAGATTTTGGTGGTGATCCGGATCATGATCCGGATTCAGGAATATTTTTACGGATTCCGATCAGCCAGAACATTAAGACCACAGGGTATAACACATGCGCAGTGTGACTGATGACGCGTTGATGACGCGTGACCCCGCCTCCTTCTTCGAGCAGAGAGATACGTGTGTGGATGTGTGTGCGGGAGCTGCTGGCCTTCCGCGGTGAGAAAGAAAAAAACGGTAGATGACGGGATGACAGACAATGTAGTGTAACGTTATACAGACATAACAAGGCTGCTGAATGAGAGAGGCATCCGCCGACACGTTACACGGAAACACACCGTGTTAATAATAAGCCGACCACCTCACGGTACCACCAGCTGTGAGCTGTGATCTGTATTTAAAGTCAGGCACTTTGGCAAAGGTCTGCACTCTCAGAGTGCCATTCTAGTTCCTAATACAAACACAGTACATTATGTCACAGCAGTCACTTACTATTGCAGCTAGATATCTGTGTTGCTCCCCAATATTTGTAGTATTTACTATATATGTTGTCTATATGTTTAAATAGCTCTGTGAGTTACTGAAAGATATATGCAGGGGTTGAAGAGGTACTCAGACTCCCTTACTTAAAGTGGCAGTAGGCAGAATATTTTTAGCATCATTGGGCAAAAATTCCATAATAACCTTTCAGCATATTGTAATTCAAGTTCTCTGAGAGAAAACTAGACTTCTGCACCTCCTCATGGCTCTGTTTTCAGGCTTTAGAAAATCTAGCTCGTGACGGGAGACTTTGGCCAATCACAGGTCATTTCAGAGAGAGAGAGCGTTCCCATTGGCTGTTCATTCAACGGAGGCATCTGTCAATCACACACTAACTCCGATCAAATGGTCAAACTAGGCAGCGCTGATCAAATATGAATTAATATTCTGTTACTGTATGACTATTTCTTGTCTAAAATGTTTTCAGAAACATCTTTTAGTGTACTGTTTAGCTGTTTCAAAAACATTCTGCCAACTCCAGCTTTAAAGGGACTATTTGTAACTTCTTACACGTATAAATCATTGCGGGTCGGTGTCTCATGCGCGCTCGCGTGTGGCCACACTGTTCAGACAAGACTCCAACACAAACTACACAGAAGCACCAAAACCACAAAGTTATATCTAGTGAAGCCCGTCTTGCAAAACAGTGTTGGCCGCGGTGGGAGGACACGGGGGAGACTGTAGTCTTGGTCAACACGGCCGGAGTCTCTGCTGTACTCCGCCCTGCTGCCTGCCTTCTCACACACAGCGCTCGTTCTCAGCTCGCTCCAACTCCACGTGCATGCGCGCACACTACACACTGCAGAAGAGTTAGTTTAGCTCTGAGAATATCTAGTGAATGTACAGTGGACGTTTGTGCAGAAATAAATACTTCAGATCCTCCAGACCAACAGAGGTTTCCCGTATCTTGTTTCCTGAAGTGACGGGGCTCTGCAGCGAGTTACGTTATCGTCTCCGACCGGGTGTCGGTGTCTCCCCTATTCTCTCCGGCCGCGGTCGGTAGGCTGAAGCAGGAAAAGCCAACACTAGGATCAGCATTGATTCATGGAGAGACCTTCGTCTGGTCAGCTAACATTACTGCCAAGCAGGTGAAAGATAGAGTGATACTGTGGTTTTAGCTGACGTGTGTCGCTTCGCTGTTTTAACGGATGCTCGCTCACATTCAGGTAGCGCGTGCACACGGGCGAGCGCGAGCAACAGGACGCTGGCTGTCGTTGACCACACACCACAAGTGTCGCTGTTACAACCAATTTCTGATTCTTACAAACAGTCCCTTTAAGTACAGTACTTGAGTACATGCACTTAGTTACATTCCATCACTGGATAAAGGTGGATACACGCATCACAATGTCTTCTGCTGTTAATGAATGTTTGTGAATAATCAGCAGATAAATACATTTGCTTCCTTAATTTTTCTCCTTTTTTTGCTGGACTCTTTCACTCAACTTTCACTGCTTCACTTGATGCGAGTGTTTATGTCATTTCCCACTTGCCAGGGAGCAAACAGTAGAGTACTGTAAGAAAATCAGACAGACCCTTGTATATTTTTTGAAGCTAAATTATCCACCAAAAAAATAAATAAAACTGATTAGTGCTAGATTTGGCCGGCAGGAATGGTGCATGTAGATGAATCCGACCATTGTGATGTGATACTGGGACAAATAAACTTGACTACAGAGTGTCTTAAGAAAGGAAATCTGTGTCATGGTGACCACACTCCACCTCCACAAATGAAGATTTAACGGACAACTTTTGGCTGCATATTTGTAGTTCTGCCACTCTGAACCTTGTGAACAAACAACTTATTTTGGGTCAAGCTTTACTCAACTCTCCATTTGGTGAGTCATCTTCATCATATCGTACTGTGTTTGACATGCGTGGGTGTGCTGGGCAGAAATGACCCCCTCACTTGATAATGTACCTTCAGGGTCTGCAGTATGGATGTCATGACACTGTGTTAGTGATAGATTCAGGTACTATAGTTAGTGCTCATCTTGTTTTGTGTATTGATTTAAATTACGGCTGTCAAAGTTAATGCGATAATAGCGAGTTAGCTCAAATTTGTTTTAACGCCACTAATTTCTTTAACGCATTAATGCAACGTGCGAGTTTTAAAGTGGATACTGGTATCATATGAAATTAAAAAAAAGCCTAATGAATCCATTGGTACCAACCATGTCATACTAGCTTGTCGGGTAGGAGGCTAAATAACGCTCCAAACTTAAGCTAAATTTTGGCGAGGAAAACTGTCATGGCCATTTTCAAAGGGGTCCCTTGACCTCTGACCTCGAGATATGTGAATGAAAATGGGTTCTATGGGTACCCACGAGTCTCCCCTTTACAGACATGCCCACTTTATGATAATCACATGCAGTTTAGGGAAAGCCATAGTCAAGTCAGCACACTGACACACTGACAGCTGTTGTTGCCTGTAGGGTTTGAGTTTGCCATGTTATGATTTGAACATATTTCTTATGCTAAATGCAGTACCTGTGAGGGTTTCTGGACAATATTTGTCATTGTTTTGTGTTAATTGATTTCCAATAATACATATATACATACATTTGCATAAAGCAGCATATTTGTCCACTCCCATGTTGATAAGAGTATTAAATACTTGATAAATCTCCTTTTAAGGTACATTTTGAACAGATAAAAAATGTGTGATTAATTTGCAATTAATCGCGATTAAATATTTTAATCGATTGACAGCCCTAGTATGTGCTTTTATGCCTTATTGTTCTTGTAAACATAATATAGCCCTTTATGTCGGCCATTATGGTTGTGCTGTTGAAATACAGATCAAGTTTACTTGATGATTTTTACCATTTCCATAGAAATTATCCTCTTTTGGTAGTTAAGTACAGATAAAAAAAAAATATTAATACAGGGGCAAATAATTTATTTAAGTAAAATTGTCCATTAAAAAAAGAACAAGTAAGCAAATGTTTTAACAAGGATTGTCAACACTGATAAATACATGTCACAACTCATTTACAGCCACAGTAATCCCACCCTGCCAATCTCCAAGTCAGATGGACTGTGCAAATTACAAAGTACAATAACTGCTTACATAGCAGTAATGTCAACACACTCTACTGGCATAAATCCAGCTCATTTATCTCTTTTAAATCCCACTTCATTAAAAAAAAATGTTTGCAATCCACATTATGCAGCATCACCATTGACTCAGAAACATAAAGACTACAGTGTGTTTCATCAGTGCGTTTGTTTCAGTGCGTCTACTTGCTGAACACGCTGGCTCCAGGAGCTTTGGCGGCAGCTGGATTGCCCAGGGCCGTCTCTGACCCCGTCCTCACACCGCTGAACACAGATGGAGCCACTTTACCCATTCGCTCTGATCACAGAGAGAGAGACACACAGACATGTAAAGGCAGAAAAACAGATGCTTAAACCAGGTGACTGCTCATCCTCAACATGTAATAAGAATTCCACTTGGGTATCATTAAGGGAAAGTATGTGACAATAAAAATGTCAGTTTCTGTTTCATCTTCCCGCTGGTCTTGTGTTTAAGGTGCAGCACTCTCGCCAACTGGCTCTGGTCTGAGTCCCAGTTGAAGAATTGGGATTTTCATGTCTTTACAGTAAACACTGCCTCTCAGTTCCAGCTCACATGATCTCTTTTAATCACTCAACTGAGCAATATTTTATAATGTTGTTAATTTTCTCTGAGATTGGACCAAAAACATCTCTGGTAGTTCAAAAAGCAGTTTTAACTTAGTGAGCTGCAGACAAATGAGTGTTGGCTGTTTATGTTGATTCTTACCACACACACAAATATGGACTTA
Source organism: Sebastolobus alascanus (assembly GCA_916701645.2). Classification (NCBI taxonomy): domain Eukaryota; kingdom Metazoa; phylum Chordata; class Actinopteri; order Perciformes; family Sebastidae; genus Sebastolobus; species Sebastolobus alascanus. The sequence goes on from CAKAOJ020000145.1 coordinate 474,880, forward strand.
AGATAGGTGAGACAATATTTGTGTGGGGGCAAAGTTGAAAGGGCATTAAAACAAATCTATAGAGAGTCAGGGTTATGTAAGTGGAGCAGGGGTGTGTGTAGATGGTGTTAGCATCTGTAAGCACATTTTTAAAGGCAGCTGCAGATTATTCTGCATTTGAGCAATGAGTAAATTAAGCAATGAGAAAATATTATGATACAGGCAAGAATGAAGTTGAAGTCTGCTTCTGAATGGTGTTTGGATTGTGTGGGGAAAATACTGCAAAAATTGCCTGCTGTGTATCCAGCTTAATTTGTCTTAACAATTTGGCAAAACCCACAACAGGCATTACAGCATTAACACAGCAACATAAAATCCCCCCTGGCATAGTAATAACAAAACAATGGGCCGATATGTAAGCTGCAGTAGTATTTAGACAGGGTCACATATATATGGGTCCTAACACATATTTGGTCAGCCCACCAGTCTTTTTTACCACATTGACCCTGATTCTGATGGGTCACAGAGGTACATATGTAAAAGTAGCAATGCCACAGTGTAAAAAATACCTTCAAAATATTGCAGTAGTAGTAGCTTACGGAAATATTATCAGCAAAATGTATTTAAAGTATAAAAATTAAGTCAGGCATGATGTATTCTGTTGGTGTTATAATGTAATGTTCTATCTGGTCAAACTAATTAACATAAAAACTAACAATATATTATAAATTATAAGATCCTTATTGTAAAACATTAATCTGTGAAGTAACTTTACTAGTAAATGTAGCTGTAAGAGGAGCAGTACTGTGGAGGACCATAGAATAGAATACATCGATTTTTAAATTCTATTATTTATTTATTTATGAATTAATTCATTTTTAAATTATGTAATTACGGACTGTTTTATGGGGTATCTGTAAATCCCTTTTTAATTTGAAGTATTTATTGATGGATTAATATTTCATTTGTAAATTCTTTTTATAATTATTCTTTTCATTGCCTATTAAAAATGTCAAATAATGAAATACTTAGTAATTTAGTCCATTTATTTATAGATTAATAAATCAATTTGTAAACAAATTTATTAATGCCCATTTTTATTGTACAATTAGTTTTTAATCAATTAAATGCTTTATTACTATTTCCGTGACCCTTGTGGGTTTCCATACAGTACAAGTAGCTTACAAGGAAAGTAGGTCTACAAGTTGGCTAGCGTTAGGCTAAGCTACTGAAATAGAGAAGGCCTATTTACTTGAGTAATAGTAAATAATTCTACCAATGACTGTATAACTAACACAACTTCACTGTAATAGTTGCAGCTGAAAGTAAGAGCAAACACATACCACTGACTTTGACAAGCTCCAACGCTCTTTTATTACTTATTACTGGTACGTCTAATGTTACTTTCCTCGAGTTTAACGTGTCAAAATTTGGACAAGCTAGAAACACTGTATCCAACGTTGAGAAAGAATTGCCGTTTCTCTCTGCAAGCAGTCCCTGGTGGTCTAGTGGTTAGGATTCGGCGCTCTCACCGCCGCGGCCCGGGTTCGATTCCCGGTCAGGGAACTCACTTTTGTCACATCGTCGGTAATGTACTTACTCAGAGAAATGGTTACGGTGGTAGGAAATCTTAAACATCACTAAACCTGTTATCATACTCTAACTGGCCTTTTCACGGAAGACATTTTGACTTGTCACAGTAGGAAAAGCTCAGGTGTAACTAATGAAATTAATGATGGCTGACTTCCATTTAGCTGCTTGGATTTCAGGTTCCTGATACTGTCCGTGCATGCTGGATCTCAACAGTCAGTCTCACTGGATCTTACAACACAGGCATCATTAGTGTTATTAGTAACATCTGTGCTTTTCCTACAAAGACAAGTCGAAACGTCTGCTTTACCTCAGCATAGTGTGGGGGATGAAAAGTGACAGAAATAAATCAATACACAAAAATATATAAATCAGTGTTGAAATTAATACAAAAATGCTTTATTAAATGAATAATTACATGAATGAATAAATAAATGTTGGTAATCAATTGGGAAATATCTTTAAATTTATTCATTTCTGTATTTCTACATTTCCGACATTTATTAATTAATTTAATTATGCATTTAATTAATTTTGGCTTTGGTTTATTTATTTAGCATTAGATTTTCAATTCAAATATTTATAATAATAATAATATCTACAAATTCATAACATTCAAATAAAATACGGAGAGAGAGAGAAAAAAGATACGAATCAAATACATATTCCTACATTAATAGCATTAATTAATAAGTATTTTTTCTTGTTCTTCATGGAGGAGGCTGTTGTTAAATTGTTTAATTTATAGTTAAGTTATATTCACTGTCAATAAGCATGATATTTGAGGTCTACATGCCAAGCGGGAATAAAAAAAAGACAGATTACTTTTGTAAGAGCCGAAATGTCTTTACAGATGTGAGCGTTAACATCTTGGCTTGTGTTTCAGTGTCAGAAGAGAAAACATTAACAAATCTCTTTTACTCACCACACTCTGCCATGACCTCATAGGTCTTACTCTTGACCTCGCCCTTCAGTCCCAGTTTACTGCGGGCTCCCTTCAGGTCCTCCTCCTTCATCGGGGGACGCTTCTTCTTCTTCACCTCGGCTGGCTGGAGGGAATTAAAGAAGGAAGGGAAGATTATGAGGAAAGTTAAGGGTGTTAACACTCTGTCGTCACACATAAAGCACTGGGTTCAATTTCTGTATCAAAACAGCATATTTGACCTAACTTACCTGTGACATGATGATTGAAGATGGTGTATTGATTCCACAGACAAACTCTTTCCAGTGTGATAGATCCGCTGGTTGTTTTTCTAGTGTGTGTCTTTGTCTCCAAGCAAGCCTGACTTTATATATAGTCCTGGTCCAGACCCAGTCAGGCCCTCTGTCCCACTCTTCCTGTTGTCAGTGTGTATTATTAGGTGTGACGTGAGGGATGGTAGAGCTGGAATGGGTCTCCCGTCTTTTACGATAAGCTTACAGGCCAACAGCTGATAATTCGGGACACAACACAAGTGGCTGCCTCCTCCGCCTCTCCTGCTGACCCTGGCAGTGATGCTCTCTTTTATAAATGTTGTTGTGGGACTTGGCACTTAAAGGGGTATCAAGAGTATCCACCACCTCCCTGCAGCTCCAGTGGTTGGGACTCCGCCTGAACATTGCTATTGATTTAAGCCGTAGGGAATGTGTATTTGGGTCTTGTAAAAATGATTTCCAGACAGTTAACATATGATCCAACAAAATGAGGACTGAACCAAGAAGTGAGCTAAGACAACTGTCTTGTTTGAGTTACAGGAAGGCCATCGATGCTATATCTGACCCCAGGGTATGGAGGACCTGCCAAAATAATGCCTGCCAAAAATAAATGAATAAATTGGGGCTGTCAAAGTTAACGCGATAATAACGTGTTAATGCAAATTCGTTTTAACGCCACTAATTTCTTTAACGCATTAACGCAATCGATCTTTTGGAAGTTGTAGTGGGCTCAGTTTTAAAGCTAGAGTGAAGATACTGGTAAGGAATCCATTGGTACCAACCATGTCATACTAGCTTGTCATGAAGGAGGTTAAATAACGCTCCAAACTTATGCTAAATTTTGGTGAGGGAAAACCGGCATGGCCATTTTCAAAGGGGTCCCTTGACCTCTGACCTCAAGATATGTGAATGAAAATGGGTTCTAAGGATACCCACGAGTCTCCCCTTTACAGACATGCCCACTATATGATAATCATATGCAGTTTGGAGCAAGTCATAGTCAAGTCGGCACACTGACACACTGACAGCTGTTGTTGCCTGTTGGGCTTAATAAATAAATAATATATATAATAATTATGATAAATAAAGAAAAAGTGCCCCGTTGGCGCCCTTCCTCATTTTAAATAAATAAATACACTTTTCACCCCTGTAACTTTCTTTCTCACACTTTTTCATGTGCTCGGCCGCATTTATTTGTTAATAAAAGTGTAAATTGTAGTGAAACTGACTAAACACTTTATCAGGGACCAGTTGTTTACAGTTATTTATGAAAATAAAAATAAAAAAGCCTAGGGCACAAAAAGGGCTAGAGCCAACATTATTCCCATTGAATTTTCACAAAGTTGCTGTTACCCATGTCTCATGATAATAATAATAATACACATTTGTGCAGGTGCTTATTAGGCCCTTACAAGTGCAAGGCTTAAGGTAATTAGCATCTAGGCCTACTACAACCTGTATTTGGAGCTACACAGTGGCTTTTAAAGTAGTGATACTTAGTGTTAATGGGGATGGAGGAAAAACAACAAACACAACAAATGATATGCTTATGTCAGACAATGGGTGAAATCACAGCGTGCACAAAGAGTAATACAGTTAATGGAAAATTGTGTGTAAACTGAAGCTGATGAGCCAGGATGTAATGTATTTTTAAGAGCTCCTGCAGGATGACGCCTGACGCTAAATGTGTGTCTTCCCTTAGGTATATGTAAGAAGCTATAAGTACCAGCTGGGTCTATTTTTGAACATACCATCATGACTGAAGGCTTTCCCCATATCTGTGATGTGTACGCTGCCTCGAGTGGTGAAGAAAAATCAGTGCACACAATTATGTTTACTCACCCGATCCTGATGCTCCAATCGGGTGGTGCCACATTTTACTTCAAGCAGGCGGGAACGCATCACGTCACCGTCCCTGGTGGTCTAGTGGTTAGGATTCGGCGCTCTCACCGCCGCGGCCCGGGTTCGATTCCCGGTCAGGGAACGAGCTTTTCTTACAGTGTCGGAGATGTAGGCTACTTAATCACAGAGATGGTGACGTTGGTAGAAAATCCTAGATAGCAATAATGCTGTTACCATACTCTACCTGGAAACTAAAGAAGCCAGCTTTACCTCAACATAGTGTGGGGGATGAAAATTAACGATGAAGTAGTATGTCCCAATGGTATGCATACTGCATAGAACAGTACGTACTTTGTGAGGGCAGCTGCAGTATGTATACGAAAAGTAAAAAGAAAAAGTATTGCGACTTGGAACGCAGCCATTGTCTGCTGTGAAAAAGGTCTATTCTGAAACTATAAAACAAACTGAAGTAGATAGTCTATCACATCTTTTATTGGAAAAGCATTTAGAATGATAATTTACCTTCATCCCTTTCCTTTATAATCACCTAGTAGTTTCACTTTGCAAAATACTAAAAGCCGTCTTTGTCCTGGCTGAGCTGAGAGTTCCTATAACCGCTGCTGTACTTTCCTCCTTTAAAATGCACAGTCATTTATTCCTTGCCAACATGCCAAAAACATCATAATGAAATCATCACCATCACCATACTTGTCACAGTATCTGTCACTCTCCATTTACTTTAAAGAGGACCAGCAGTCACACCAACTATGCACACATGCATCCAGCACACGCCAGTACATGCAGGTATACTGTATATATACACTGGCATGCGCACACACACACACACACACACACACACACACACACACACACACACACACACACACACACTCACCCTTTCTCCCGACTGTCTTGGTCCACAGTCACTTAACAGTTTAGAGGTCTATGCATGTCACATTCTTAACATCAGAGCCTGCTGAATGCTGCTTCATGCCTGAACATCTGGAGCTCTGGATAAAACAGTCCAAAAAACTAAATCAAACCAACAAACAAACAAAAAAACTAAAACACCTGCTGGTAATTTCACTCAGGCACATTATTGTAACAAAAAAAAAAGAAAAGAAATCACACAAACACAAAAGGAAAGGTGAAAGCTGTGATAAATGGGAAATTGTGCAAGAATTGGTTCCCATATCTACTCTCCCCGTTGGAGTTAAGGAATAAAGAACACTTTTGGAACAAGCATAGTCACCTTTTTGGCCCGAAAATAACACTCAAAAACTATATATAAAAAAACCCGACAACTTAAAATGAGACGAAGACAAAGAACACATAAGTCAGAGCACATCAGTAAAACGGTCACAAACAAACGGAGAGACTGCAGTCTTGTGTCTGCAGAGGGACAACACATGCTGAGCTGATATTAATCAGAGGGACGTTGCATTGTGGTACTTGCAGTCCTACAGGTTCAACAGTTGAAAGTACAGGAGATAAAAATGGAAGGTTGCTGCAAGCATTAATGTGCTCCCTTTGACATGAGTATCATTACATACAAGATATGTAGTAGTTAAGTGTGTAACTGTGCTGGAAAGTGTTAAGAGTTGCATCAATGGACCATATTCTCGCGGCGGCCATTTTGCTCTTACAGTCACGCTCAGGGTGGGAAGAATCTCTGGAAAGTAGTCAGACCAAGCCCCCAGGAAGAGCGCCGGGCGTTGATGCCAATTTTCGTAGAGGCAAAACGGCGGTACTGCAACTTCAGCGTCCGTCATGAGATGCCATTGGGCCAAAAAATACTTTTTCACTTAGACTTACATCGGGAAAGAGACGTCTGTAACTCAGCAGATAATTTTTTTTTAGGTGAATCAACTTCCCAGTATGTACACTTGAATACCCCTTCATTAGGTCCTAAAAGTTGTAAATGCACTAATAGCTAAATCCAGAGCTATTTCCCTCCCTCCATTCATGGGAATGAGACCCAGACGGAGGCTGGAGCGAGGGCTGGGAGGCGGAGTTAGCAAGCCATCGACAGTATTCATTCAACATAATATTAGCTAGTTTATCTTTGTCTGGATGATTGTGTAGTTGGCATTTGGCTTGTAGATCTTAATGTCATATACCTACCCGTTTGTAAACTGGACATCAGTCTCCAAAGATTTACATATTTTGAACTGCTGACAGTTGTTCTCTAACGCCAAAACACATCAGTGACTGTAATGGGTGGCAAGCTGTCAAGGTTCTCCTAATTCGTAAGGATCGATATCATAAACTAACTTCAGTTTTGTAATAAATCGGCTGTTTGTCTCTGTCAGCTTCTCCTTATATGGGTATTTTGTCTTTCGCACGTACTTTATACATTTCTGGTTATGAATGATTGACAGACGACAGATGATAGACAGACCGGTGACAGATAATATATGACAGATAATATAGTCTACCGTAGCGCCGTACGCTACCCTCCAAAAATGGCGGCGCGCCCCAGAATGCTCCGCAATTCCCACTCCCTGTTCAGCTGAGAAACACAAATATCATCTAGCAAACAAACACATAACGCGTAACCAACATTAGCGTTTTGCATTAGCCCGCTGTCATATAATATCAAACTAATAGGCAAACAGGCTGGTGATGGCTCCTCTGACAAAATAGTTAATTGTAACATCAACTCCGCAAGCCAAGGCACTGATTCCTTATAACAAACTTTAGCTAGCAAGTTAGCTACTTGCAAACTTAACTCAGCTAATGGCAAATAGCAACACGCCGGGTTCCGGTGGTCTCTCTTTCAAAACTGCGGATGTCTCTTTCAACATTGTGGATGTAACCTTCAATCAATTTGCTGTATCTCTTTGTTTGGATTATTTAGGGGATCTTTACAGACTTATCTGTCCACATTTGATTGTGTCAACACTTAGCTGGGGTACACAAGGCAAATGTTTGGACCACTTCACCATAGCTATATACGTAGCTGTCTGACTAGTTTCCAGAGATCCTTCCCACCCTGAGCGTGACGTAAGAGCAAACTGGCCGCTGTGTGAATAAGGTCCATACAGTGAGTCAAAGAGACGTAAAGCTCCTCTAAATTAGAGGTGTGTCAAACTGTACACACCCTCACACACACACACACACACACACGATGTACCATGATGGTACATCTATATGAGAAATCAAAAGGACCAAGTTTACATGGAATCTACATGAGGAATACAATCACTTTAGAGGACACGTTAGACTAGCAAATGTAACAAACTGTTTGCATGATGTTTGGTTCTGTTGTGGCCATTTAGATTTTGTCCAACCAACCTGATCCTGGACCACCCATTCACACTGCCACTGGAGTCCAAACAGTATTAAAACAGTGTTACCCTTTTCCTATTATAAAGGATTTAACGATATTACGTTTGTTCATGGTGGGACACATTTTTCCCCAAACAGTGTCTTTAAACACAACACTCACCCCAGGAGTGCCATGTCAAAATGCAACAGTGATCCGAAGTACCTAGATAACCGCAAAAATATCTCCCAGTGTGTCAAATGAAATCCCAGGTTAGACATTGTTTATGCAGAAGTCCTCCAGGAGTCAACAGTAAAGGGACTTACAGTATATTCTTCTGTCAACAAAGGGCAGCCTATGTTTGATGAAGAGATTGTGCCGACTCCTACGGCTGACACAGAATCTGTGGAGGTACGGGGAATGTATGTGTGTGCCTGCGAGGTGAACAGCTACCGTTTGATCGTAGCAGTTTAGCTCGGCACACGGGTCAAACAGGGATCCCCATGCGAAGCTTCTTCTTCTTCACCGTCTTCATGCCGGTGAGCCGACGGACATCGTCTTCGTCTGACTCATCCATTTCATCGTCAGCTGAGAAAAGGATCTAAAAGACACGAAAGAGACGGACAAATATTTGGCCAAATTTGTTGAGTTGGAGACAGGTTCATGGCTACCACTATAAAGGAATACTGCACTTCACAAATGGATGAAAAAAAGCCCAATCTTTGCAATTTGTGGTTGGTTGATAAAAAATATTCAGCTTTGTAGCAAATAGCTGAATGTTGTAACATGAATCCCAGGTACATCCCAGTGGGACACCTACGGTTCTGAAAAGTGAAACCAATGCAGGAGTGTCTTATACTTTCATTCTTTCTAACAGGCAGCAGGGGGCGACTCCTCTGGTTGCAAAAAGAAGTCTGATTGTATAGAAGTCTATGAGAAAATGACCCTACTTCTCACTTGATTTATTACCTCAGTAAACATTGTAAACATGAGTTTATGGTCTCAATCGCTAGTTTATAGTCTTCTTCAATACAGCATGATGTTCATTTAGTAAATTATGGTCCCAGTTAGAGTCAAATAGACCATAAAGCAGGGTATGCTTTAGGGCGTGGCTACCTTGTGATTGACATGTCGCTACCATGGCGTCTGGGAGTTGTCCGTGTTTTCGTCTTACAACTTTAAAGGTGCTAAATACGGGATAGGAGCATTTCTATTGCCTCTCAATCGCTCTCAATATGGCGATCTCGCAGCAAACGGTTCTAACAACGCTTAACCATGTAAACAATGGCAGCAAAGCATGGAGAAGCTCGGATCACAACACACAGAGGGAGAGCCACTTCATTCTCTGCTCAGGTAGTGATTACTCCTATATCTTTACATTACAAATAGTTGTTACATGCTATATTAATGCTCTGGATATTGAATTTAGCACCTTTAATCCTTTCACAGTGTCTTTTCTGTTCATGAAAGTTAACTGCATCATTTTGGTCGCCTAAAAATGTATTATTCAGTGTTCAGTTGTTCTTAGCTCCACCCTCTTGTGTCACTTCTGGTTGCAAAAAATCCAAGATGGCGACGGCCAAAATAACGAACTCGTAGCTTCAAAACCGTAGTCCACAAACCAATGGTTGACTTCACCGTGACTACGTCCACTTCTTATATACAGTCTATGGTACATCCTAAATTCTCAGATACTGGATTAAATAGTGGGAGAAGGGAAGTTGCACAGAGGAGTTTCTGAAAGACATGACATTGTCTGATTTTGTCCACTTCCACTGAGCGTACGATGTAAAACTACAGGACTAGTTGGGAGTCTCAAGAAACAGATTTTAAAAAGATCAGTGATATCAAAACAGGAGAGTTGTCCTCTCTCGTCGTCTTATCCTGACCTTTAGTCCCTAGTATGGATCATGCTCCAAAAACACTAGATCCTATATTTTACCCAAAATACAACTGGATAGCATCTTTCATTAGAGCCTCCCTGCCCCACTTATTTCAAACACCACCCCTTCAGTTTGTAAGGCAGGCTTTCTTTTAAAAATGTTAAAGGTGCAGTGCGTAGGATCTGGCGCCATCTAGTGGTGAGGTTGCAGATTGCAAACAACTTAAACTTCTCCCGTGTGCCAGAGTCAGTGTTTGGTTTGTCCGTTCTGGGCTACTGTAGAACTCTGTATGTAGATATAAACAGTTCATTCTAAGGTAACAAAAACACGATTCTTATTTTCAAGTGATTATACACTAATCAAAAATATACTTATTAGGGCCGAAATTGCTGTTTATAATTATTCGCAAAAATGAATCTCAGTTTTGAGGGTCTAAACATGCTCAGAAACAAATGACAATTTGCAAATGAAACAGAAGTGGTGAAAATGTATATATCTTATGGTTCTCGTGTACGGGTGTGGCAAAATGGCACGATAGCGCCCCCTACAAAATTGCTAAAATTGAGCCCCTCATTGTGGTTTCACCTAGATATATGAAATTTGGCAGGTATATGTAACATGTTGAGACGTACAAAAAAGCCTCTTGGAGGTATACCGTAAACCCAACAGGAAGTCGGCCATTTTGAATTGAATGTGCTATTTTAGGGTTATTTTTACCATTTCCAGGCACTGTACATTAACAAACTCCTCCTACAGATGTAACCCGATCAACTTCAAATTTGGTCAGTAAAGTCTTAAGACCTTTGTGATGAAAATTTGTTAAAAGCTTCAGTTTTTATGGAACTATGTTGCCATGGCGTGCCGGCAAAAAAGCGCCTTTCACCAAAAAACAGGAAGTTGTAACTTCGGCGTACATTAACCAATCTGCTCCAAATTTCTTGTGCCTGATAAAAGTCCATGCCTGACGACATCCACATAAAGATTTTGGCTCACAGTCATAGCGCCACCTACTGGCAACAGGAAATGTCATGTTTTGTATGTTGATGTACTCTGCCTCACAAATTAATCAGATCCACCTCAAATTAGGTCAGAAAAGCCTTAAGACCTTGATGATGCTTCCTTGTGCAGATTGTGAGTTTCCGTCAAATGGCGATAGAAAATAGAAATAGAATAGAAAAAAATGGTAAGACTTTCATGATAACAGATGGCGAAGGTTTTGAGTTTTCATGAAATGCCGTTGCCGTGGCGACGCATTGTTCGCCATGAAACAGGAAGTGGTTTTTGAGGGGTTAGGGTTGCTTAAAAACAAAGGAAACTTGGCACACTCATTAAAAGTGCTAAAATGTGTTAACGGATATGGTTTTTGTGCGAGGGGGCTCAATAGCGCCCCCTACAAAATTTCAACGCAGCAGCCCTCGCGGTACCTTTCACCTAGATGTGCAATATTTGCTAGGCACATGTATCACATGTAGTCCTAAAAAAAAGTCTCATGGGGCCATGCTCTAAACCCAACAGGAAGTCAGCCATTTTGAATTTTTGTGTGAAATCTTTGTGTATTTTTGGCCATTTCCAGGCTCTGTACTTTAATGAACTCCTCCTACCAATTTACATGAAATTTACAATGTGTGATCTACACTTGATAATGAGCAACATAATGCATGTTTAGCGCATGTTCTCTAGCGCCACATAGTGGACACAGGAAGTGGTGCAATATTTGAAATCCGTCATTTCCTGTGCCACTCAATCCACGCAGGAAATAACGTCTAACTTTCATACTTTAGAAAGCTCCCTCCAGAGCCACAGAATGCATTACACAATTATTATATGTTAAAGTTAAAGCTGTAGGGATATGTTTCTTTTTGCATACTGTTAATTAATCCTCACAAGTAAATTAGAGTTAATTTGATTTCTGTACTGTAACTTTTCTTTACTCTGCTATGTAAAATAACCATAGCATGTAAAAACCTTTAATAATCATCAATTATTCCTTTACTAAGTAAGTCAGTAAGTTATACTATTTGCCTGTAAGACGTTTTCTTCTCAACAAAACCTGAGTGATTATTATATTTTGATAATCAACATCAGCTCATGCTGCATTTCAGCCTAATGAAGGCCAAAAGAAAAGAATTTACGAGCCAGCCAGGAGTCGAACCTAGAATCTTCTGATCCGTAGTCAGACGCGTTATCCATTGCGCCACTGGCCCGCCTGCATGCTCACTGCTGCAGAAAGGATTATGTGTGTTGCAGTGCAGCTCAGCCCTTCCCCCACCGCTCAGCATGCTGCTGAGAGCGTGCTCTCTGAGGCCAGCTGCAGAACGCACACAGCTAGTGAAACACACCATGAAGCTGGCTTTTGTTTGCACTGCTTTTGTTTGCACTGCTTTGACCGTTCAAATGTTAAAATACCTCGAAAAGCAGCTTTACATTTCCTTTTGTGATCTAAAAACGTACCAACACGTGGCTGACAAGAAATGCAACTACTATTAATAACAGAAACAACATTGTGTTGCTCAAATCCTTGAGCACAAAGACCCAATTTCACAAATATCAGCAGTTAGATTTTTGTTGTCTGTCAACAATATGAAAATTAAACATGGTTTTTCGACTTTCCCCAATCTGACATTGAATTTAATTACTTTTTTATGACTTAATGAATAAAAAAGTAAGCGAACATGACTTACTGCTTTGTCCCCTCTGGGCAGAGTCACTAGACTTGTATTTCCGCGACCTCAGACACAAATTGGATTCGATGTATGATCTAAAAGCTGAATGTGCCCAAAATAGGAGATAACGAATCCACTCGATAAGGACATGACCAAAGTGTATAATCTGGCCTTGATTTTGGCAATCATTTGACCACTGTAAACACTTCCAAGTAAAACAATTTTGGATAAATCTGGTCATGAACAGTGTTTAGCTTGTGTCTGCTTGAGACTTCAGACCAACGCAGTGATGTAGGTCAGGTTATTCCTGAGCCAGCCAGGAGTCAAAGGTAGGACCTTACCCATTGCACCACTGGCCCACTGTGTTGTGCCACCCTCAGAAAACACAGATTAGCAGCCAAAACCCAAACCTGCATACCGGATTACTTCCTCTTGACTTCTGTCTGACTTTTACTTCTCATCTCTGCCTCATTATCTGACCACAGCAAGAACGATATCACATGTTTTTACAGCCCGTTCAACAGCAGTTAAAAGGGAAGTGAAGTATGATTGAGTTATAACTCAACTTGTAATAAACAAGGAGACAATTCATTACCAACTGCTGCCAACTCATCAAATCAACAACATCAAATCATATCATGGCAAACTGAAGCCCAACAGGCAACAACAGCTGTCAGTGTGTCAGTGTGCTGACTTGACTATGACTTACCCCAAAACTGCATGTGATTATCATAAAGTGAGCATGTCTGTAAAGGGGAGACTCGTGGGTACCCATAGAACCCATTTTCACTCACATATCTTGAGGTCAGAGGTCAAGGGACCCCTTTGAAAATGGCCATGACAGTTTTTCCTCTGTATTCACAGATTTGATGAAGCAGTAAAACTACTCTGTGTGTTGGTGAGACACACCCGACTGCTTCACTGTTGTTAATTATAGGTGGGATATAAGTGTCCAACTTAAGTCAGTGTCTCACATAAAGCGACTCTCACCTTTACCAAATAATATTAAATAGATCAGATTGCTTTTGTGGCGGTGCTCTAACAATTGGTCACAGCTCCCTGGTGGTCTAGTGGTTAGGATTCAGCGCTCTCACCGCCGCGGCCTGGGTTTGATTCCCGGTCAGGGAACGCTTTATTATGCTTTATTATTACGCTTTATGTGTCACGAATGCAAGATCAGAAACAGTGTGGTAGTTCAAACTTCAAGGGCCTCCATTCAAACATGTAGGGCCGTCCTCGACCAAAGAAATTCTTAGTCGACTAACGCTCGATTAGTTGATTTAATCGACAGATCTGTAAAACTGAGGTTCCCCACAAGGAATCACACAAAAGCACCACTTTACATCTGGTGTTTACCAGAGATGTGCTCATAAGTTTCTGTGCTCATAAGGAAATAAGTCATTCAGCATGAAAAAGCTTAAAAAAACACTGAATTTACTGAATGAATCTTGGTCAACTAAAGTTGTCTTCAGTTCACATGATAAGAAATCTGGTCTTTGCTCACCGCGAGGTAGTGCACAGAGCTTTGCAGAGGCAGCAGGTACAGTATAACATGTCACCACAAGGAACGCCATTCACCGTTTCTAGGCAACAACAATAGTTGCAGCTGCGCTAATTGGTTGCGCTTTGAAACCGAGGTCAAATCTGAAATAATTTGAACTTTTACTGTTTTTACTGCTGATCATATGTGGGCAGCTTAAGACCAAAAACACCGATTAGTCAACTAATAAACTAAGAGGGGGCTGCCCTACATACATGCAAGCAAGAAACCAGATTAGGGTGAAAAATCAAGGGTTAATGTTCTTGAAAATAAGCTTTATACCAGACTGGGCTCATGACTTCAAGTGCTGGTGGGTGTATGAATGATTGGTTGTGTGTTGGAGCAGAGCTCTGCGTTGGGCTCACCTACTTTACAAGCTTATAAACTATGATCTAGTAGGCAACCACAACAGCTCTAGGACACGTTCCTCTTCAGACTGAGGGTGTGCAGAATTACAGCAGAGGTTACAGCAGCTCACTGCTCCTTAGGATGGGTTAAATGCAGAGGTCAAATTTCATGTTTATACCTTTATGTTGTTTTTTTTTTTTAAGTGTTCGCACGGTCAAATGTGAGTATGCACGGCTGCATGTAAATGGCAATATTAGTGGAATATTCATTTTTATTAGCCATGTAAACCGCTTAGTAGCAATATTGTCTTTTTCGGAATAAGGACAAAAAATGAATATTTTGTGCGTGTTAACGTAGTCAATGTTTAGGTAGTGATCTTTTCTTTTCCCTGGTGTACCCTACAGCTGTATCACTACAATGAGACTTACCTCTGACTCTGAGTCATCATGGGAGAGAGCTCGTCTGTAGCGCACCTTGCTGTTCCCCCGCGAGTCCTCCTCTCTCTCCTCCAGCTTTGCTTTTGTCTTGTGCTTCTTCATTAGGAAATTATCTACCACCCAGAACATAAGGGCCTAAAGGAAACAGAAAATATTCTAATGAATGATATTTCCCCATGGAGAATTAACAGAAGTGATTTTTACATTATATTTTACTTTCATACACACACAAGAGAATGACCATTGTATGAATCTCACAAGACACATGTAGTGTTGATGTAGCAAGAGCTGTAAAATCAGGGTGCAAAGGAAAACACATAGTAAAAGCAGACTTACGTTGATGAAGAACGGGACGATGAGCATGACGATGGCCAGTTCCAGGTCAGGATTATCTATGGGGTTGAGTTCAGCCAGCTGCGACACACAAACATATAGAACACAAGCTCAGACATAAGCATATACACAGCAACACAGACAGCACACCGAGCCTTAAGACTAGAGAGTTCAAAGATCAGCAATAGAGGCAATAATAAAGTAGAAGGAACACACACCACAACTTGGAAACTACCAAGCATCATCAGAAAGAGTATCCCGTCTGCCAATGGAAAGTGATCTAAAGAAGTGTTTACCATACGTGATAATTTGCTTAACAAAGTTGCTGAGGGGATTGTTAAGGTTTTAAATCAATGAGCATGCTCTGCAGTATTAAGAAGAGCCCTCCTGACGTTTTTTTTGGTTGACTAATGGCGTCTTCACATTGGATGTGGAAGCACCACGATATGTCAATAGTCGTGTGTAGCAACTCATAACGTAATAACTGCACATAATGTAATACTTCAAATGTAATAAAAGCTCATAATGTGATAAAACCTTGAGCGTATAACCTAATAACAGTTTTGTTCATAATGTAATAACTAATTACATTATGAGAACATTACTACATTTTATTACACAGCTGTGTTGAATACTCGATTCTAATTTGTCAATCACAGCGTTCTGTGGTCTGTAATTTCTCTATAACAGACCGTTGTTATGTATAACAGACCGTTGTTATATATAGCAGACCGTTGTTATGTATAGCAGACTGTTGTTATGTATAGCAGACCGTTGCTATGGGCGCAGCTCTGATGTTGGACTCTAGCGGACCGTTTTTGTGATTTTTGATTTCTTCAGTAAGTAGCCGTGTAATAAGCAGGATAATGTACAGCGAGCAGGTCATTGTTGTGAGGAATCCCCTTCAGGGCGATGAGAGACGCCTCCGCTTCGCGTCGGGGTTCAGCATCGCCCTGTCGGGGATTCTTTCACAATGATGGCCGGCTCGCTGTGCATTATCCCTTAAATAAACTAAGCAAAAAAAAAAAAAGTTGAATAATGTAATAATTATAATAATAATAATAATAATAATAATGTAACCTGCGTTTATTTGCCAAAACGTGTTGCCACAACCGGCGAGTAAAATGGACTCTAACTGGGGCTTTTAATTGAAGTTTTACAGTATTTTCAAATCGCTTCAACTCTTTTTTTTCTGACCTGCTTCCACTGGGGGAGGAAGAGGACCAGCATGATGAGGACTTTCTCAAACATCATGATGAAGATGTAGAGGAGACACTGGCCCAACCACGCTGTGCACTGCACTGGCTCCCCTACACACACACACACACACACACACAACCACAAAGGAAAAGAGAAACAGATTACAGAAAAAAAATCTGCTTAGGTATGTGTACAGCTTATGTAGCACAGATCAATATTAGATTTCACTGCTTCAGTGAGACACAAACTGTTTCAGGGACAAAAGAAAGGAGAAAGAGAAATGACATTGCAGCACTGCAGTACTGAGGGCAGCTACTGCCCTCCATTGGGCATTACAGGAATGTGCTGGAGCTCCCACTTTACCACTCACACACAAGGTCCTCACCGTATTCACCAAAACGCAGAGAGTCCCACTGCCTCCACTCTACAACAGCACTGACGGCTCTCACCCCGGCATAGATCAGCAACATGCCCAGAGACGCATCCAACAGGAAGTTAATGAGGTATCTGGGAGACACAGAGGAGTGAATGTAATTTGAATCTGCAGTTAAGAGCTTTCCTTCTGGACAGCCGAGTGATTCCCAGTTAGAGATCAACACTTCATGTCTACTAATCTAAATAACCTCCATTTTAAGGCAAGACTCTACAGGCAAAAAACACTGTTTTTCATACACTGGTCATTTTTGAGATTGTGGGCTGTTTTGCTACCATAACATGTCTTCTTTCAGACTAGTGGAAAGAAAACATCCAAAATACACATTTAGGTGTTTATTTTACTTCACTCTGTGTATTTGCATCTGTAGATTTATAAATGAACTCACCAAACGTTTATAATAATTCCTAATTTGCATATTTAAACATATATTTTCAGAAAACTTGTAATACAAAAAAATAATTGTCTTAATGTAAGTAATCAACTGGGGAAGTTTCATGGTGATAGCTATTAGTTAAGTTCACCTGCAGTGTCTTCAGAATGTATGAGATTTTACACTACATATCTTTCAAGGCTGTTTTCTCAAAATTTGTTTTTTTCTCAAACTCTGAGCCAGAAATCTCCACTTCAGTAACACTTACATTCACGAAACTTTCCACATTCATTCCTGTCTATATTCTGAAGGTTTTTACAAAGGGGTTTGTTCATATATCATTCATAGCCTGATTTAGAGAACATGTTATTCCTAAAAACATGGCGAAATTGTTTTTTTTTATGGCTATCGACAGTATTTTCTGATATATAGAGTGATAAAAAGAGATATCCAAAATCCCCTCTGTAAAAACCTTTGACTCTAATATGTCAAGAAAATGAAAAAAGAATATTTAACCTGAATTTATCCAATGTTCAGATTTCTGTTCTAGAAAGGTATGCAAATTAGCACATATCTAATAAGGTAATGCCTAATTTGCATATTTAAACATATATTTTCAGAAAACTTGTAATACAAAAAATAATTGTCGTAATGTAAGTAATCAACTGGGGAAGTTTCATGGTGATATCTATTAGTTAATGTTTTGACCCTATTCAGCTGGGGGGGTTAAACCTATCTGTAACATGCAGAAACAGGGAGCTCAGAGGAGAACAGTCAAATACAGGATGGACTCACAGTGAACAAGGATCTGCCTCTGTGAGGTCTGACAGGTAGACATTAGCAAAGTGGATAAACAGCATCCCGATGGCCTGTTTCGAGGTGTCCAGGAACCTGCAGAGAGAAACCGGACAGTTGATTTGCTTCCAGCGGGATTCATTTGCAGAGAAATGAATTAAAGCAGGCTCAGCTGCCTCACCAGATCCTCCAGGGTCTCCTCTCATGTTTTGGCTCCCTGAAGCGTTTCACTGTGAGGAAAGAGTGCACCACAAAGATAGTGGGATTTCAATACAGATCACTCACACAAACAGAGAGTCAATCAAACAGAATATCTTTTGTTTTCATTGTGTGACATTGGGCCTCATGCGGGAAGCAACATATGAACAAATGTTCTTATTTTTGTTCTTATCCACGATTTGTTCTTATTTTGTTAGTGCCTACTTCTCTTAATAAATCCATGAGGAGGAGGAGGAGGAGGAGGAAGCCCCCAGGAAGAGCGCCGGTCGTTGATCCCTATTTTCGTAGTGGCCAAACGGTGGTAGTACAAATTCCGTGTCCGTCACGTGATGCCATTGGGCCCAAAAATACTTTTCCCCATAGACTTACATTGGGAAAGAGACGTCTAACTCAGTAGATAATTTAATAAAGAAAGAATAAGAAGAAGACAAAGAAAAAGAAGAAGAAGAAGAAGAATAAAAAGAAGAAGAAGAAGAAGAAAAAGAAGAAGAAGAAGAAGAAGAAGAAGAAGAAGAAGAAAAAGAAGAAGAAGAAGAAGAAGAAGAAGAAGAAGAAGAAGAAGAAGAAGAAGAAGAAGAAGCCTGCTGCCCGGCCCCTAATAAATAAGTCCTGTTTGTGTTACAAAGATAACAAACTCTGCAATTAATATGCATCTGTATGTCTAAGTTATGGACTTTTTACAAGACCTCATTTAATGAATCCTGGTGTGTGAAGGGTTAAGAGGGATTTTATGCAAGAAGGCTCATCACTGAAAGCAGTGTAGGTCCAACACAGAAAAGCTCTTGCTCTTCTTCACAATAGTGGCTTGTTTTTCATGACACCCCCACTACCATCGCCTTTTAACTCCTATGACACGGAGCTGCATGATGAGAGGGGACCTTCACCATGTTATCATGCATTGTTCAAAGCTTGCTGTGACACCTCAGCTGGACTATTTCCTTCTACACGAGCCCATTAATTCACAGAGAACACATCAAACAATCTCAAAACTTGCACTAAATACTGTAGTATTGCCCAACCGTTTACTCAAGTGCTTTTTGTGTTTTCATGCGGGCGAGCTATACTGCGAGCTGTGACCTCAGTTTCTGCTCTGAGCACAAGCGTGACTTCAGACTAAACACACCCTGTGTGCAGCTGGGTGTGAGATGTGGAGGCAGGCAGAGGCCTCAGCCTACTCCTGCTCAGGGAGCTGCCTCCAGAAACAAGAAAGGTCTAAAATGTTGGACATTCCTCATCGCTGCGAGGCTGCTGGGACACACTGAACTGCTCTCATTAGGTCACACAGCTGTCAGTGCTGTGCCAGACACTGACCGAATGGAACCATAATAAAGCCTGAGTGTTATTTTTCTTTCTACACAAATGTTTCCCCGTCTATCTAAAAAGGAGTTTGGCTGCTCAACTCTAATGTAAAGCCAATTTTACCAGAGTTGGAAACAAATCTGTGCCAGATGATTCACCGGGAGAGATTAAACAAGTTTAGTGGACAATGCTTGTGAAAAGTCAGTTTTTGAAAAGCACACAAACCAGTTCTTACAAAACACTCCCAGTGAAGAGGGATGATTATGGCTTTTATTGGTGAAGCAGCTGTAATAGTCACTTTAGGTAGTGTACCTTACTTTGCAAAAGTTATTCTACATCTACAATAGGACAGTTTTTGTCTGCAAATCAGCATTACACAAGTGAATAGGACCTGTAGGCACCTAACGCAGTTTGAGTGAACCTCCAACACACATCATCAAGGTAAGTAACAGTATTTTCCCCTGCCATTCCTTACTTAACTTCATGATTTTTTTACAAACTCTGACTGCCACCTGCAAAACAAAACCCCTATACTGAAAACCAAAGCAGTTTCCTGTAGGGCTGGGCAATATATTGATATTATATCGATATCATGATATGAAACTTGATATCATCTTAGATTTTGGATACCGTAATACAGCATAAGTGTTGTCTTTTCCTGTAGCGGTTTCTTTCACAACAATAACCGGTTCGCTGTACATTATCCCTAACTTGTTTGTTGATACCATATAGATGAGGCCACATCCGCTTTGTCTGTTTGTTTTAAGCCCTGAGGAAGACCTATAGTGGTGGAAACATGTTGACTTTTTAACGATTTAGCCACTTCAATAAAGGCTTTCAATATTTCCACTTGGTTTAGTATTTTGGAGTGCCTGGATTGCCTTCCAGTCTCTCCCCATAATATCGCGATATTAGATATTTTCTTACACACCTAATACATACATTTGCATAAAGCAAGCATATTTGCACACTCCCATGTTGATAAGAGTATTAAATACTTGAAAAATCTCCCTTTAAGGTACAGAACAGATAAAAAATGTGCGATTATTCGTGAGAAATTATGGACAATCACGCGATTAAATATTTTAATCGATTGACAGCCTTAATTATTACAGCAGGAAAAGGTCAAACATGTGCCAGGAAGTGTTACAACCACAGCCAATAACTTCATCAACATTGAACTGAAAGCCCTACATCTATCTTAAAATGCAGCCTGTCCATCTTACTATTGTTTGCCTTTTTCCTGTTATAGACTGAGGCAGCTGATATCAATATCGCATCTGATTAACCCAGTGATGTGATTGGATAATTGCCCGGCCCCCAATCAGCAGCTGGTGTCAGATATCCGTGACACGCACACACACATACACATACTCACACATCAGAATGCTGAAAGCCATCACAGCCAGAAGTCCTTGCAGGAAAATCCCAAAGGAGTCCATCAAGGCTCCGTTCTCGCACCCCCGGTTATCGGTACCCGGTGTCGGGCTGGCGGGCACCGACGTGTTGGTGAAGGACACAGCGGGCAGCCCAGCTCCGGCCAGCATGTTGACACCACTAACAGCAGCCATGGGGACAGAAGGAGCTGGACGACACGAACTGATAAAGCAGCTGTTTCACGGATGAGCTTCCCCAGTTGTCGGTCAGCTAATCGATATGTTAAGCCGGACAGCGTTGGGTGAAAGATGGTGGCATCCTCTCCCTTGCAAGCTCCCTCTCATTCTCCTGCTTCACACATCCATGCAGTCATTGCTACTCAAAAAAAGGTTACTAGAAGTCAGCTGTAACTAACTCGTCTACACGCTGCAACATTAAAAAGCAATAGCTAGTTTAATAAGGTCCAAGCAGCGGCTCAACCTGGAGTCTGCGAGCTAACATTAGTATTAGACACACCGGCTAAACCTGTCATGCAGCTACTTAAACACACAAAACCCATGTGTTATAACTTATTTGTAATATGTTGCACAGTGCAGGTCAACCAGAAGTGACATTTTGCAGACAGACAAACGTCCATAGTATATATAAAAAAAAAAAAAGCAGGTCCTCTATTACCTCCCTAGCTAGCCTCCAAGCTAACTACTCAGCTCCATTAAAGCTAACGCTATTCTAGCAAACTTGTATATTTTTATCTCATCCGTTGAAACAGCGGGTTCCTCGCCACTTCAACGTCTTTATAAAAACAGCTCGTCTGTATATATATATATAAATATATATTTTGAAATATGAATAATTGCAGGTCACGGCTCGCGTACATCCAGCTGCTTCCCTGCCCAGCAGTGCCCACTCATGTTGACAGACGTGGTGTCACGTGATTCTGCGTAAGCCCCCGAACTGCACGCTGGGAAATGTAGTCACAAAAAGACCCAGGCGGCTAAAAATTAGTTGTTTGCACCGTTTTAATTACAGCCTTTTTCTTTAAATAGCGCAGTTATAATCTTAAAATATGAATGAAAAAACTGCTCCATTGCTTTGAGTACAGTAAACTACAAGGAAATTAGTAAACAAAACACCTACAGGAGGTTTTTCCTCACACACAAAATGACGCACATTACAGAAAATCACTACAAGAACTGGTAAAAAGGAAGAAAAAAAGATTTACAAAAGCATTTTGAGAATATCTTCTTGCTTTAAAACTGCCCATCATTAAGGTAATTGTTAAAATAATGACTATTTAATAAGAAATGGCTCAAATAATCAACTGTGGCTGTATTAGTTTTAACCATACACCCCATTATGAGAAAGTTTAGGCATATTCTGTGCAATTATACAGTATATTTAGGGGATTTACACATTGCTTATGCAGAAAGCTAATTGCTCAATAGTCTCTTTTTTTTCTTCTTTCTAATCACCCTGTTGCGCTAGAAGATATTTGATTATATACATTATATACAAACATGCACATCATGGAAATCTATCGTAATATTTGCATAACCACCATACAGTATATGGTTTTGCTTGTGCTTGCATTACAGAGTCCTTACAATGTAAACTGCTCTTACATACGGTAGAAGCTTGAACAAGAAAGCAATTTGATCTCTTGAGATGAAGGCCCCATTTACATCAGGAATTCAGCTGGATAACATTTGCAAATAGTGTTAGTAGAGTATACATGTCTGGTGTTTGCACTAAAATCTAATTTCTTATCTTGCAACGGCACACTACGACTGTTATTTCAAATCTATTATCAGTATATCTAGTTCAATATTACCTATGGCTTTCAATTAACTTGCAAACCGTATTAATTCTATGCAACTTGTAGTTTTAGTTAGCTAATTTTGTCTTAATTTATTGGCCAAATGAATATAAGTGAGTCTCAGCTTGAAGCTTTTGCAGTGAAATGGATTTTGTTTAAAACAATGTTTGTTTTTAAGTGTTGGCTGTCACATACTGTGTTTAGCCTCATCCGCACCAAAAATGTTGAGCATCTTTGCAACGAAATTAGACTTCAGTGTGAAATCACCAGATTACGAGGCAAGACCACCTCATTTCTGACTACAGCAGACAATAGCAAATGTTGACCAGCAGATACCAAATATTCTAGGGCTGAGTAGGACAAGTAAAAGCTGTGATTCAGTGGTTTTCCCTTTCAGAGACAGCAGGGTGGGCTGGAAATCATGAATGGAGTTCACTCTGGCTCTCAATCATCCTCATAAAGAAAGAGGAAATAA
The DNA here is from genome assembly GCA_916701645.2 of Sebastolobus alascanus. Lineage (NCBI taxonomy): Eukaryota > Metazoa > Chordata > Actinopteri > Perciformes > Sebastidae > Sebastolobus > Sebastolobus alascanus. The sequence continues at coordinate 497,944 of CAKAOJ020000145.1, forward strand.
AAGAGGAGAATCCGAGACACTCTGAAGACACAAATAAGTTAAGAAGCCTTTATTATATCATAGCTAGAAACTTGGAAGTGAGTCCTTGGTGATGGCTTGCTGTTTTGTTTTGTTTTGTTTTTTTTTGCAAAATATGCTGTGATTAATAAAGGCTTTTACTCTTAGTTATGACATCACAGTGTCTTGAAGTCTTCTGTCTTTCAGTCCTCCCCTGTGTCTCTCCTAAAGAGCACCTGAACTGTTTTAGCACTTCTTCTTTGTTCTTTTGTCAATGATCAGAAACTGTTGCTCCGTCCACCTTACGTCCATGCTTTTCTGACACAATGTGGTATATGCAGGATTCTAAAAGGATGTCCAGTGTTGGAAAAGTCAAAATGGAAAATACAGTGTTTTTCACAGAATCAACACACAGAACAGTATGTAGTCACGTCCGTGTTCACTCCCCGTCAGCTACGTAGCAAACTGCTGATAAAATGCCAGCTTGACCCTCTCAATGTGGTGGCACAGCTTGATTGCCGGTCCCAGCTTCAGGTCCATACACTCCTGCACTGTGGGGAGGTTCAACAGCAGCAGCGCCTGTCCGTCAATCTCCTATGAAAACATAAATTCATATCACATGAAAATTAGCTTTGGCTGGTAAAGTGATTTGTGACCATGGATTCAATACAAGTGTATAATGGACTTATTCCAGTAGAGTGGAGTGAGCTCTCATCCTGAGTGGCCTTTAAGTCCGCGAGTATTTCTCACCTGATCCAAGAAAATCCGTGCAAGAGGCGCACAGTCGGTGGTCCTGATGAAGCGAACCACATCAGTAATGCTCCACTCCAGGGGGCTGGTGTCCAAACACAACTTCTGTGGAGGCTCAATCTTTGAGGTCTATGAACACACAGATATGGTGAATCAGACAGAGACTCACAGCTGAGGTGGAAAAGCTCACAGCTCATGCTGAGGAGAAGGGTACCAGACCTGAACATTTCATAATAGAAACACCGGCTGCTTCAGACTTTTTTTGATTTCCTCATAAGCTGTTTTAGAGCAAGTTCAGGTCACAGTGAAAACATCATTCACAATTTTATTGAAATGGATGAGTTGGGCAGAAAAAGTTGTATTTGATGGAAGGGGCAGAGAGGTGGGGTTGTGCATTCAATCTTTAATTTTGTGCTAGCGGGATTTTTTATTTTACGCCTAGTGGTACACAATAGAGTATTCATTATGGGCTGTGTCCACCAATTTTTTCCTGAGGCCAGCGTATTTTTTTTAATGCTTTGCAATAACAGTGCCGCGCATTTACGCTATGATAAAAACGGCAGCAGCATGACGAGGCGCTGAGCGCCTATTCTGCATTTGGTGTTTTTTTCAGGTCGCCAAAAGTTGAAAAATGTTCAACTTTGGGTAAAACGCTGCGCTCGTCACCGCCACTTTTCACCCAGCCGTCCAATCACAGTGGAGGAGGGGTGGAACAAATATCCTACCACAAAGACATGAACAAATGTGTTTTATTAGTATGTTGTGGTCTTATTGTTTTTGTTACGTTTTTATTGTTTTTACTGTGGACTTTATGTTGTCCTCAAGTCTGGAGCACTTGACCAAACAAATTTCCCCGTGATGGAAAATAAAGTTGATCTGAATCTGGACCAAACGATCGTACTCGCCAAGATGTTTCCTAAAGACACACCGTCTGGAAAGTAAACTTTGATACCAGAAGATAAATATTTTCAAAATGTTTCAGCATTTGTTGTTACCTAGTTATTTTAAAACCCTTCGTGACTTTCATTACCTTTGGTGAAGGGGGTCGGTTCTCATCGTCAGAGAATGAGGGCGAGCGGGGTTTCCGGCGCCGGCGTGTGGGCCTGGGTGTCGCTGGTGGGGAGGGGGACGGCGTGGTGGGCTGAGACTTCCCTATCGACTGTTCAGAATCATCCTGGAGGTCGTCCTGCAGCTCAGAGCCAGAGTCACTCAGGGAGTCATCTTCATCCAGATCTTCTTCCTCTCCACTGCCCTGTGAGCCAAAGACAACGACAACAAACAGTCCATTAGCAAGTAAAGTGTGAGGACGAATCAAAGTTAACAATGTTGGTTTAACAATGAACTTATGCCTCCTTTAATATAATGCTTAATGAAGAGCTTGTGTTACCTGTGGAGACCCAGCAGGCGTGTTGTCCACTGAGGCTGAGGAGCGTCTCTTCTTATGTACAAAGAGCTGCTTCCTCCTCTTCCTCCTCCTCCCTCTTCTCTTCACTCCACCCTCCAGGTTGGAGTGGCCCCCGGGTGGACGGCCAACGCGTTTACTCTTCTTCTTTCCATAGTAATATGCTGACGACAAGACAACAGGCTTATTGTGAAATGTCGCATTTAGACATGTCTGAAAGATTTGAATACGTCATCAATATAGGTGGTAATTAATCTGTCAAACATTAACTTTTTAATACATGCATTCTCTACAGGGAGAGTATTGATAAATAGGCTGTAAAAGCATTTCTGTGGAGGATATGTGCTGTCTGAGTGATATGAAAAACATAAGAGACAGAAGATAAAGTGTAATCATTTGTCTGTTGCTATGAAATTGCATCAGTTTCTTAACCCCAACGCTGCAGTGCAGCAGCAAGTAAACATATCAACAAATCTGTGACTTTGTGCCGTCAAAATAGTTCAGCAGAAGATGAAAGCAAACCGTAGCAAACCAACCATACATTCATTGCCTGTGGAAAGTTATTGCATTTTCTAAATCACAAATTCTATTCCTCTGCTTCACAGACTCTCTATTCATTAAGGGATCATTTATGTACTCGTTGATTATTTCTATTCATGAGTAACACAAATTAAATGAACTGAAGGTTGCCGGAAAGGGAGAAATTAATGAGCTTTGTGTTTCATTAGAGGAAGTTTGACTAATGTTTAGAATTAAAGTCACAACTGCCAAGCAAGTATAGAGATTTCTAAGCTATTACAATCACAGCAATTAGAGGTTCATCGTCTGCTCTGATAAGAAAGCAGCATCATTTGAAGTCTCTACAATCAGCAGTCTCTAGTTCTGTAAACCACCTACTGTATTTGGTCTTGGTGAGGACGGAGCAGTTCTCCGAGCAGCGCTCCAGAACCATGCGAGGTCCAAACAGGTTCGGGCAGCACTCTAGCTTGATGCAGGTTTTCCTGCAGAAGTCTGCCACGCGGTCTGCAGTGCGGACTATTTCCACAGTGGCCCGGTAACTCTTTCCCTTGTACCTGACATTGAGAGAAAAGGAAGGTTAAACAGCAAATATATAGTGATAAATCTTTCGTTTTTCCACACAATAGTAGGTTGAAAAAAATGTATATTTGCGAAAATCAAAATGCAAAATGTATCTGACTAAAGCTCCTACTGTGTTCATGTTTGATCTAACAAGGTTACTACGACCAGCAAGGTCTCCCTTAAAGGTACAGTGTGTAGGATTTGGCGGCATCTAGTGGTGTGGTTGTAGATTGCAACCAACTGAGTACCCCTCCGCTCACTCCTCCTTTTACAAGACTGTGGTAGCGTGAGCCGCCGAGTGCAAAACCCTGTTCACCTTGCTCAATGGCCATCCTTACCAAAACAACACTCCTGTAGGAGCAACGGATGGCAGATGGCGGCTGGCAGCACCACGGTTTTACACTCTGCGGCTCACTTTATCGCAGTTTCACAAGCGTGTCAAAGAACTACGCTGGCCTTCAGGTAACATAAAAACATGAAAGGCTCTCTATAGACGAGTGTTTGGTTTGTCCGTTCTGGGCTACTATAGAAACTAGGGCTGACCCGAATGTTTCGAAGCTTCGACAATTGTCATGGTGTTTGACCTCCAAATCACTATTCGAAAGTATGTTCTCAGACGGATATCGCTGTTTGATATGTGTAGAGGTGCGTGTGTGTACAGCAGTTTAGCAGCGGTGCTGTCCTGGCACTGAAATAGAGGAGATGGAGACAAGCAGACAGAGGAACATGTCAGCCTGCTCCGACGCGCTGCTCTGCGAAGCTTCGAATACCTTCGAATATTTCTCACCAAAGCTTCGCAGCCCCAAAAATGTATTCGGTACGGCCCTAGTAGAAACACGGCAGACTCCGTGAAGAGGACCCGCTCCCTATGTAGATATGAAGGGCTCATTCTAATCTAACGAAAATGCAACAATTCTTATTTTCAGGTGATTATACACTAATGAAAACATATTTATGAATATTATATTCCATTTCTGGTAATAGATCCCCTGAAATGCTACACACTGTTGCTTTAAAAGTAGCTCAGATGCTGTCGGCTATATCATTGCTTTAATGAAGTATCAGGAGCTCGTGCTGGGTTCATTTATTTCCACTTGTCCATTCAAGGACGTGTTTGATCCAGCATGTGGATCCTAAAATAGGCCAGCTGTGAACTGAACACTCCTACTACTCCTGCAGGTTTTCTGCAGAATGGAGTATTTTGGGCTGAGGATTAAATGGTGCTTCCCCTCACTTGGCTTTGAGCGTCTCTCCGTGGCCTTGCCAGCGGCTCTCCTGGTCCAGCTGCAGCTCTCTCAACACACGGCTGGGCTTGTACGCCGAGTTTATCAGCAGACTCAAAACCTGGACACAAGACATGCAGAGAATTGCGACACTTACTGTACAGGTTTAGCTGCAGGTTGGAGGGTTATTCTATAATTGGTGCTATGTGTAGCCTTTTAATATCAAACGGTTACCATTTTCATTTTGAGACAAGACTTTCAATACTGTTAACGTGGGCGAAATACTGATGATAGAGAAATGAGAAAATGAATTTACTGAGAAGGAGCACAAATAGCAACTTCCTCTTTCTGTCAGAATGCAGTAGGGTTTCTGGGAAATGTGGTTTCAACACCATGGTGTGACATGAAGGATATCAGTCATCTCCAACATGATTTCATTTGTTTCAAGTAAATATTCAAGTATTCAGCTAGTTGAACAATTATAAGACTAAGGCTGAGTCCGAAATCACATACTATGCACTACATTGTTGTGAAATAAACCCCGACCTGGAGGGATTTATTTCACAACAATGACCCGCTAGCTGTACATTATACACTTATTACACGGCTACTTACTTAAGAAATCAATAATTTCACAAAAAACGGTCCGCCAAGAGTCCGACATCAGAACTGCACCCATAGCAACGGTCTGTTATACATAGCAACGGTCTGCTATAAAGAAATAACAGACCGTAGAACGCCGTGATTGACCAATCAGAATTGAGTATTCAACAAAGCCCTGTAATAAACTGTTTTAGCGTACTAAATAGCATTTTAGTATGGAATTTCGGACGCAATCTCAGTGTACAGCCATGCTGGCAGCTCTGTAACTTTGTCACGCCAGTGCTTTGAGCTAAATGCTAACTTTAGCATGCTGAAATGTTCACAATGACGTTAATAACATGCTGATGTTTAGCAGGTATCATTTTTACCATGTTTACCATCTTAGTTTAGCGTGTTAGAATGCTCACATTAACACAAAGTACAGCTGAGGCTAGCGTCTCTTAAATCAGACTTTTGTCTTTTGGTGTAATTCATTTGCTAACAAAGAGACAATTCGCACAATAAACAAAGTTAAAGATGAATTTGACTGATAGCGTTATTTATTTATTTATTTTTAAAAATGTTCTATAGATATTGCGATAATATCGTTGTCTTTTGACCACGATAATCGTGTAGTGAAAATCTGATATCTCGACAGCCCTATTGGCAATCTATTCAATAGTGGCAGACCCAGCGATCGACATTGCTGTCCATAGTCACACCGCTAGCGTAGCTCAAAAAAAAACCCCGGAATATATCACCAACAACCTTCCTGTTTGTATTTTGTGATTGAGGGATGATACCTATTTTGTGTTATTCATACAGTAAACAGCTGGACTGGCCCTACTCACCTCTTTGAGCACGAGGACACAGTTTCCAGGGCCAATGAACTGAGGAAGCTCTGCGATGCGTCCCTTGTTAAGGTAAGGCCCAGAGAAACAGCGGTGGTTGAAGTAAATCTTGGGAGAGCAGTATTTCCCGTTTCCCTGTCCTGCACGTGGACACAAAATGAGATACAAATGATGAAACAACCACAGACTACTAGAGAGTCAGTAGACGGGAAATATATCACAGATTGGAATCCCTCAATGGGACCTGAGATGAGACACTCACCTGTCTCTGAATGGTTGGCCATCTGCTGCCTGACAGCGTCAGGTGACGATGACTTCGGTGGAAGTCGGCTGTGAAGTGAAAATTGAGTCAGATGTTGAAAGGCAACAGGGTTCGATCCATTCAAACCAATAAACCAGTCAACACCACACCATAGACTGCATATAAAGACGGACGACGCGACAGCTCCCCAAAAGTGAAGCCAAAACATCTTGATCGCCCCCTAGTGGCTGGCTGCAGTATAGGTCATAAATCCCGCCCCTTCTATGTTAGCGAATGGGACATAGGCCAAACTAAAAAGTCAAATACATTTTTCCCCAAAGATGGTTTCTGTCATTTTAGGTAGTTCTTATCACGCTGATGTATGTTCAAGTGTTCATTTTTCTGATAAGTTTGGATTTGATTAGCTATTAGATACTATAAAAATGGGGGTGAGACGTCATGATTGACAGCTGCTCTGAGTGAAGTAGTCGAGAGAGGAGATGTAACTTTAACTTTCCATAACCGTCACGAGTCTGTGTAATAGAACATGTGTCAGTTTGATCATAAATGTAGTTGTAGAGATATTATGGTTAGTTGTTGTGTCTTTCTAGCGAAACAGCTACCGTGGTGCTAACGTAGCAGCTAGGTGACTCACGCTAACAAGCTCGGTTCGGGTGGGTGTGTGGGCGGGACCTCGATACTGCGACTCCAGCCCCCCCGATCACTACTGCGCAGACTCTGGCTCCTAATGACGTCAAAATCTCAAGATGGCAGCTCCCGTATCCGAGATATTTTCACTTTTGTACAGTGGGAGGAAGTGGAGACGCATCGTCCATCTATATATACACTCAGTCTATGGTGAACAGCCCCGCCCTTCCTCTTATACTCACTGTTTCTCAGGCTGCACCACAGCAATCTTCCTCTCTTTTTCAACTGAAAAACAAGGACAGACTAATGTGTTCACAGTCACACACTATGACACTACGCCACTGATTTAGAAGTCAGGGTAAAAATTATGTATTATGTTTGTTACAGAATTAGTAACAGTTTCGTTGTGTGAAGATCACGAGAGTCCACTATGATGACTCATGTTGTATACCTGAGGGTTTGATGGGGTAGACGAGCGGATAGCCGTTTGTCTCACACCAGCTGACGGGGAAGATGTCGAGGGAGTCCACATGGACGATCAGCTCTGGCATGGGCTGCTTCAGTCCTGTACAAACACACACACACACACACACACACACACACACACACACACACATGGTTATATATAATATAGACAATCGCTGACAGTGAGCAGCGGTAAAGACATCACAGACTACATTCACCCGGGCATGGGTGGCACATTCAGCTAGAGCAACTGGAAGTGACATACTTCACTCCTTAAACACTTACATCATGTAATATTTTCAAAAGAAATGAACAGTGATTTGAGCTATAAATAAAATGTATAATGTCGCCCAATAGTAAAACTTACTTTTAGGTTCTCCATCTACTTCTTTGCATGAGTGCAAGTATATACACACACATATTACCATCTTCTAATTGCGCAAAGACAAGACATCGGCTGCATTCACACCAGATCAGGTGTTGCAGTGATTCGCCGCAGGGTTGTGGAGCGGCGTTGTGGGAGAGTCACTTCAATTAACTGCTACGATTAACGTCTTTTTTCCCCTAATGGCTGGGTTGTACAGCTCTGGATCGCCAGTTACCTGATTGGCCACCACAGCGTGATGTCGGGTTGCGTTTCTCCAAAAGTTGATTCTGTTTCTACTTTTACGCCGCAGGCCATTGCCTTTTTTTTTAGTACCCACTGCATCCGCCGCAGCCCAAAAACCCCCATTCAAAATGAATGGGAAGACTTAAGTTTTCGCCGCACCGCCAGATTCAAGTCATGTCAATTTTATTTGTATAGCCCAAAATCACAAATCACAAATTTGCCTCAGGGGGCTTTACAATCTGTACAGGATACAACACCCTCTGTCCTTTACAGTGCGACCCTCTCATCGGATGAGCAAAAACTCCCCCCCCCCCAAAAAAAACCCTTTTAACAGGGGAAAAAAAAAAAAGGAAGAAACCTCAGGAAGAGCAACAGAGGAGGGATCCCCCTTCCAGGATGGACAGACTTGCAATAGATGTCAGATCTGGTGTGAATGCAGCCATAGTCTTACATTTTATAATACGTGACAATGTTGTATCTGCAGTGTCTAGACATCCAAGTGTCCCATAATATGGGAAAAAGCAAATGTCACACAGTGTTAGAAATGATTTACTTCTATTTGCAGGTTAATCTGTGACAAAACATCTCGTAACATGCTAATGCGTGCAATGCTAATTTGAAAATCCAATTTTTCAGGGACATTTATAAAGCTTTGCCATGTTTACACACCTTAAAGGCCCTGAAAACCTATTATTATTATTATTATACAGCTTCTTACTGTAAGAGATATATGTTGCCAGGGAGATGCCACTGTCAATCAAATCAACATTTTTGAGAGTTAATCTACCTAAAATCCTACCAAATCCATACCTAAAAATGATCTAATCTATCTAAAACAAAACTCTTGTTAACACCCTTTTAAAGAGTTTTTAGGTGCTTGAAATAGCAAGATGTTGTGTCTGAAGTGTGCAACACTAATTTCTGCTACTCTAGCAGACTCTATAATCTCAGAAGCACTGATCTTGTGTACGAACTGGTGTAAAATACTATAATCTATGTCTCTCACATTCCTGCGTCCCCCATACAAAATAGAAAGGGAGCTGCTCAACTAGGGAGCCAGGAAATCCAGATTAGATCCACATATGTTAATGCTCTACATCAGTGGTTCCCAACCTTTTCCCTGAGGGGACCTCTTTTCTATCATTGAGTAAACTGACGACCCCTGACTAAGCGACATATTTTATGGCTATTTTATATTATATTCAATGCACAACAAAAACAGCTAGAACAATTGTAAAATGAACCCAAATAGTGAACGCAATAACTGCAGGAAGTTTGTGTAAAATGACAATTTGGATGAATTTGAGAAGACTATTTCCTTTGAATATTGCATCAGAGATGAGTTTTCCTGTTATTTTTAATAAAATTCATAATAATTGCCTGTATTTTGTATTTTTTTAATTTTTGACAATCATACATACTTAATATGTTTTTTTTTTTTTTTGACAAATTCAGTGTTTTCTTCTCCCTGACGCTTGGTCATTGTTCTATTAGGTCTTTCGTTATTTTATTTTTAGGTCTTTTCGTTATTTTAAGTACTTCTCTAATGCAGGACGAGGCTGTTCAGCAGAGAGGGAAGACTCTGTGAATATAACTTGTGTTCAGGTCTTCACCGTGCCCTTATCCTGTTTATATCTTAAATAATAATCCAAACTTTAAAAACAACAATTTAATTTAATAGTTCTCTAGTCTAACTTTAATTTTTTTAAAAAGTTGTCTTACACTCTTAACACTTAAAATCAAAAAGGCCTCGTGACCCCGCGTGAAGCTTGGGCTACCCCCAGGTTGGGAACCAGCACAGGTTAATGCTCTATGCGACATGTAGAGCATTAACCTGTGCTGTGGGACGTCACAGAGATGACACATGTTACATTTTGACTTTCATCCCCTAAAATAAACACATTGTTTCAGAGCCCCCTCTCACCTTCCAGGCTGAGCCAAAGGTATTGACCTTTGACCCTGGTGACAGTCGCCACGTGAATGTTCTCAGGTGACAGCAGGTTGATGGCCTCCAGTTTCATGGCCTCTTTGAAGCTGTGGTCACACGGCTCCTGGCAGGCAAACAGAGGGGGAGAGAAAACTCATGTGAGAGCTTAGTGATGACACATGGTATCATTACTGGTATTCTACTATGCTGTCTGTCAAATGGGTAAAACCTAATTTTCTACATTCTGTTGTATATGATGCGGATGTTACGATTAAGAACATTTCTGACTGTATGGGATAGCTGAATATAAAATCCATCTCCTCCAAGGTATAATGGTTACAAGACTACCAACAGAACTGACACTTGTCTGCTGTAGAGTATTATAGCATTGATCTGAGCAATGTTCAACAAACAAACCCATCCATGTGACAAGCAGTTTACACAAGAAGTGGGCACCAGATACAGTAGGTATCTCACTTAATAAGCTGCTACAGTACAGTGCTTTCAGAGGAGTACTGTCAATTTCAGTCAAGTGTTCGATCATATTACAAGCTGTTGGGGGTCACCTCTCACCGTGAGTAACACACACATCAGTTGAGTTGGCGGTCCTTAATGTGGTCCAGGACACATTCGCGTACGCCGTGCTAAAAGAATGTGGCCATATGTGGCCCAGACCGCCTCTGAATGTGGTCTGAGCGATCGGATTCGGCGTTCACACCTGTACTTAGAGCTGTCCACTTGTGATCCGATCAACCAGGACGCATGTTAATATCAGGTCTGAACAGGGCAATTGAGTCCTTCACTGGTGGTGGGTTTGTACCTGAGTCGCTAGACATGAGACAACCCTTTAAGGCCCAGACACACCAAGCCGACATCAAAGAACTAGAGGCGATGAGGGCCGACTGTTGCGTCGCCTCACGTCGCCTTTGTCTTGGCCGACAAGTTGCATTTGAACACACTGCGAAGACTACAGCCGGCAGCCAGTTAGCACGTATGTTCTGCGCCTGCGTGAGAGGAATAACTCTCCACACCAGCAGGTCGCTGTAGTCTGTATTCACCATTCAAAAAGGGAAACCGGAAGACAGAAGACTGCGGATATACACGCCGTTGTTATTATACGTACATAAAATAAAGTGCCGTTTGCCAACCATTTTCACACCACTCTCACTCACCACTTAGCTTCATTCCAGATGTTCATGTCGCTGTGAAAATATTTGTGTATTGGAATGATCAGATGTGATGAAGAATAAAATATGAGAAGAGCCTTCCGTGTTTTTCCTCTTGGCTTTACTCGTTTGCTTCCTTTACTCACTTCCATTTCTCATCTTGTGCACGGATTCGCTTAAGCTCAACCGCCAATCAGAGTGATTTCTCTCACCGCCGAGCTCCGCCGCTGATTCAACATGCTGAATCGGCCGAAAAACCTCCGACACGGGCAGACTAGAGCCAACGATGCGGACACAGCGCAAAAACTAGGCCGACAGACGCTCACCAACGGCCCCAAACTGTCCGACGGCCAACCGTTGGTTTGGTGCGTCAGGGCCTTTACACTGAAGCCTGACCAGTGTGAACTTGGTGTAAAAGGGGTTAAAGGGAGGTTGACTTACAGTTGGGAAGCATTGTTGAGGAGCTGCCTCAGCCTCACATTGTTTCAGGTAATCTGCCCAGTCAAAGTCCGGACCCTGGTATCCTGTACAAGATAAAATAAAGAAAGAAGGGAGAGAGAATGGACAGAAAGAGAGAAGCAAGGACAGATAACAGAAACAAATCAAGACAGGGAAAGAAAGCATGTCTGATCTAATCACCGCCATTCCTTATTCCCTGATATCACTGATGATAACCGATAAAGTGAGTGGCTATAAAAAGGGACAACATTTGAGAGAGCAGACCTGGTGGGGGGCTGAGAGTGAGTCCATTTTTGAGGCTCCACTGAGTAGGGAAGATCCCTGGACTGTCGCTGTGACACAGGAAGGACCTCCCAGCACCCTCCAACTCCTCTATACCACAAAGGTCGTCCATCTTCACAAGGAAGTACTGCTCACTGAACACCTGAAGTGGAGAGGAGGTCAGTTTAGGATATTTCCAGAAATACTTAAAGTTTTTACCATCCGTTTCACTTCACCACATCACACTAAAGACTGTGTCAAGCTAAGAAGATCTACTAGGCTGTACGATTAACGTTCAAAAGGATGTAGTTTCAGCCATGTTTGTGGTCTTTCATGACTCTGGGGTGCTCATTAGCATTTTAGCTAGTGATGACAGCGTGGTAATGAAGACAGAAAGCATAAACAACTACAGCAAATGAGCAGCAAACAAGAGAAAAACATTGCAGCATCGGAGAGATAGATTTGATATAGTAAAGTCTGTTACCTTGGTGACAGTGGCAGGCCTGATGGAAATGGGAGCAGCAGGGTCAACAGCCTCCAGTTTCATTCCTTCCTTGAAACAATGAGCAGCGATGGCGGGCTGATCCTGAGACAAACAACACACACACACATGAAGAGTCATTTTCAAAAGCTCAGCATCCAGTTTAATAATAATTATCAAGTCTTAACTAGCGGATAAGAAATAAGCAGTGATATGTTTGGGCCAGTAAGGACAAATAAGAGCACGGGTTGCAGTACCTTACTGAACTCTGCAGTCAGAGCTTCATCCTGAGGAAGGTCACTGATCCTCTGCCTCACCTCCTCCCACTCTGCCTCTGTACGCAGGGCCAACAGGTCTGAAACAAGCAAATACACACAAATCAGCTGCGGAAGAGACGTCCCGATGACTAGGGTATAATTTGATTATCAAAGAGATATTTAACCCTAAGAAACCCACATAGACCCGTTTGAATTTTTCTTTAGGGGCCAGATAGCAGGTCAACAGTAGATGTCACATAGAAGTGGTGTACATCATCTGAAAGCTGGGAACCTGAAGATTACATTTGAGATGCTGCTCAGCACTGTGCATCAAGTTGTTCTAGTCATAAATCAGAAATAATCATGAATTAATTCATTAAAATACATTTTGAAAGTGTATAGGGTTTAGAACATGATGATAGAAGTATATGATGGTCATTCCCATGCTCTATTGTGTCTCATAAGTTGTTGCAGCAATTTTTGGGTTGATATCATTTGTTACACAGATTTGGTGCTAAATTTAACCATTTTTTACCACTCAAGAATTGATAAAAATGATTAATAATCACTCCAAAATACCACATTAAGACACCAAGACCTTGAGGAACACCATAGAAAAAGCAATGCTGTGATTTGGTATCAAAAACTTTTGACATTTGGAGATTTCTGTAAGAATTGCATTTTTTCGGCAATTGGGCGAGCATTTCTGTTCTGGAAACTGTTGAGAAACCCCCTTATTGACAATCTAGCTAGGAAAGCCATCCATCCTCTGAATGCTCTAGGTCTCTAGTTTGTGGTTGCAAAGTTTCATGAGGATGTGATTATCCTAGAGGTCACCACAGGTCATTTTATACAGTGATGTCAAGTTTCAAAAAATGGTCTCAATACAATGGCATGGCTACTATGGGGACTAACGTCATCGCACATGAATACAGTTGGGCTCATTGAAACCGCAAGAGTCTCAGCTTTATAGTCATACCCAAAATATGCAATTCCAAGACTGTTTAGGGACCCCAGTATGCAGAAATATTCAAATACATAATTTTTTAGGCGAAAATAACACATGTATACTGCATTCAAAAAACTGCATGTTTTTGCCCCAAACTGCATGTGATTATCATAAAGACTTGTGGGTACCCATAGAACCCATTTTCATCCAAATATCTTGAGGTCAGAGTTCAAGGGACCCCTTTGAAAATCGGCATGCCAGTTTTTGGATTCCTTAGGTTTTTTAGTTTCATATGATATCAGTACCTTCACTCTAGCGCTAAGCGTGAGCCTGCTACAGCCTCTGAAAGACAGTTAAGTCGTCCGAAGGCGCCGGTGCCCTCAAGGAGTGCAAGAAGTTAATGAAAAAGGTACATCTGATTGAATTTTACACTGCACACGTTCTTATTTTAATGACTGAACTTATATGCGTTGCTTGTTCTTTGTTCTGGACCTCCACTCAGGTCGCCACAATTAATTAAACAAGCAAACAAAAAACAGTGTTGTCCTCCAAAATTTTGCAACCACAAACCCCATTAACTTCTTATCAGGCTGCACTGAGTTCCAGACGGCCTTATAAACAAGAAGATGTGCAGAATTAATAAGGCTGAACTTCGGTTGTTACCTTTAATTACATATAAAAAAGCATTATATCTCCCCTATTCTTTTATGAAACGGTAAAATACAAGTAAGTCAAAACTACTGCTCACTACATTCTGCAACATCAAGGTATCCTGGTATAATAAAAGCCTGGCATTAAATATCAATGAGGCTTTAGCTGTAGTGGTAGCAGAAGGTAGATCAGCTGTGTCAGGAGAGAGATATCGCCTCCGGTGCTTCTTACACCGTGCACATTAACAAACTTTATTCACTTGAAGAGCATTAGCAGATCGTGGCCCTGAGAACAATGATCTATCTAATCCCGCATGGAAAATCAATTTCAAGGTCTACTGATAGCATCACATTTTGAATATTGGTTCAAAGTATTGGAAAATGTTAAAAGAACTCACAAAGTAATTAATAATTAAACATTAGATCTGATGTAGTGCTTCTATATAAATGACACGGTGTCATAGGTAATCATTAAGGCTGTCAAAATTAACGCGATAATAACCCGTTAACGCAAATTCGTTTTAACGCCACTCATTTCTTTAACGCATTAACGCAATTTTTAGGTAGTAGCGGCCTCAGTTTTAAAGCGAGAACCTGAAGATACTGATATCATGTGAAACTAGAAATCCTGAGGAATCCATTGGTACCAAGCATGTCATACTACCTTGTCGCGAAGGAGGTTAAATATCGCTCCAAACTTGCGCTAAATTTTGGCGAGGAAAAACTGGCATGGCCATTTTCAAAGGGGTCCCTTGACCTCTGACCTCAAGATATGTGAATGAAAAAGGGTTCTATGCGTACCTACGAGTCTCCCCTTTACAGACATGCCCACTTTATGATAATCACATGCAATTTTGGGCACGTCATAGTCAAGTCAGCACACTGACACACTGACAGCTGTTGTTGCCTGTTGGGCTTGAGTTTGCCATGTTATGATTTGAGCATATTTTTTATGCTAAATGCAGTACCTGTGAGGGTTTCTGGACAATATTTGTCATTGTTTTGTGTTGATTTACAGTAATAAATATATATACATCCATTTGCAAAAAGCAAGACTATTTGCCCACTCCCATGTTGATAAGAGTATTAAATACTTGACAAATCTCCCTTTAAGGTACATTTTGAACAGATAAAAATGTGCAATTAATTTGCGATTAATCGCGATTAACTATGGACAATCATGCGATTAATCAATTCGATTGACAGCCCTAGTGATATTATAATATATAATTGGACATGCATCCAGTCTATGATCGCCAAGGGGATTCTTCATGTGTCCTTCCATCAGAAACTAATTCCGCTTTGGCAGTAAACCTCAACATTGTTTTTCCATTTCTTCCTTTTGTTTCTAAATATAAAATCTGACCCGTGTCAGTGCCACCGACCTGAGGGAGGCCTGAGGGTGCTGCCGTGCTCTTTGGCCCAGCCGGGTGGGTGGAGGCGTGGGTGGAGGTAAAAGAGCCAGAGGGTTGCAGGCGTGTCTGGGAGGCCCTCGGTGCCTAACAGACGCAGCTTCAGCCTTCCCCCGACGTTCTCCTCCACCTCGGCAGCCCAGGCGAGCCCCGGGTCGGCGCCGTCCTGGAGCTCCACGTAGCAGCCTGCACACAGGAGCTCCACCGGGTCTCTACCACGCTGGGGCTGTGGGGAGGGGGGAGGGGGGGGTAAATAACAAGCTGATAGCACACTTACACAAACACAAATGAACACACGCCTAGGCAAGGCGAGGAATTTGTACGTGGAGAGAATGCACTGCATGACTAAGTGGCAGAACTGAAGCACAGTCACTGAAAGCTAACTAATGCCTCTAAAGAATTTCACAGGCTGTTCCTACAGCACAACCTTGGTGCTGTAAAAAAAAAGCTCACAGCCTTGTTTTATTGTAGACTTCACGCAGGGTACGCACGCAAGACTTCATAACAGCTACAAAATCTTATTTAAATTCGAGGTCACATTTATTCCAACGGACATTTTGAGTGTGACGTTTTTGTCTTTTTGCCATTTCAAAAAGGGCGTAACAAACATATCAAGTGCTTGGAGATTTAAATCAACACTATAAAGTGGCAAACAACAGTAAAACAAAACATAACAGTTGTGCAGTTGACAGCTGTGTGTGTGCGTGTGTGTGTGTGTGTGTGTGTGTGTGTGTGTGTGTGTGTGTGTGTGTGTGTGTGTGTCTCAAGACTGCAGAGTCACAGTTCATGATTCTGATCACCTGAGGGTATAAACTGACAGCTTGGTGTTTTTCTAATGTCAGTTGTATTTTGCCTCGCTACTTGAACAGTAAAAGGGAAAGTCTGGATCTATTATGACAACCTCAGCGGTATTATTTACTGCATAATGTGTTTTTAAAGTCAGATTAATCATATCCGTACTGATAGGGGAGATTGTTCTTGGCCCAGACAGAAACTTGGGTGCAAGACGGAAGCTAACGCCCCACACTGAGTGTGTTTGTGTGTGAGGAGTTTCTAAGAAGGACTGCTGCTGCGTTCCCGTCTCTTACCAATTCCAGCAGGTTGGCAGGCGCGCTGCACTCCTCAGCCAGGGCCTTTTCCAGCAGAGCGTCCCAGTCCTGGTGCTTCTCACGCACACCTGAGGTGGATCATACACATATACAGTGTTTAGTTTATTAACCAACATACACATACACTCCTCTGTCTGGTCACCTCTTAGTCACCCCGAATCAAAGCATCAGCCATAAAAAATAAAAGAATAAATACTGGAATTATTTCAAAGATAACAGATTGTTACATATAATAATAGGACTTTTTCATCATACTGTGAATATCTTTCATCTGTGTTATCCAATTGCTTCATGCAGCTATCTCAATCTGAACAGGCAAATCAAGTATTTCAGTTGCTGTGGTATTTCGCTTCATAATATTTCTTTTTTTTTTTAAAGCATGCTTTTTATTGTTTCCTTAAGAAAAAAAGACTACAAAAACCTAAACCACAACCAATAAAATAATATGTACATATAACAGATGGGAACTGTAAATTGAAAAACAAACTATTCAAAAACAAAGGAGAGAAAAAAAGTAATAATAATAAAATAAAAAAATATAAATAAATAACAAATATAAAATAAAGAAATATAATAAATGTATTTTTAAATGTATTAATAAAAATGAATAAATATATAGTAATGATAATAACAAATAAATAAATATAAATGCTTCATAATATTTCTTACATTATTTAAAAATGATTAGAAGAAAAACAGTGAAATTGCTTCAGCACTTTGCCGAGCAAACACAACTGTGACAACTGTGGCAGCACCGTATCGGTAGAACGGAAATATTCATTACTCCTTGCTATGCTGAACAAAAGAGCAATTACTTAGTTGAGTTCCAACATTAAATATCATTCTGACAACATGTACACAGTATAAACAGCTCTGTGCTCTCTCTACGGCTCACCTGTCCCTGAAGCACTCACAGAAAAATATAAAAAGAGGAGAAGAGAAAACAAATCCTCAAGTGGAAGCACTAACGTTACACTAAAGATGTATATACTTAAAGTAATAATCTCAAAGACTTTCATTTAAAGTCACTATCTATCGCCAAATGAGGTAACACAATGGAGATTGAGCCTATGGCCCACTAATTAAAGTATTGCAATATTTATATATTTGCAGCATTACGAACAGAGTGTCTGTGGCGACATTTCCGGAAAAAGCCTGTATTAAGTTACAGTTAATGCAAACCCAACATTTCCTACTGCTGAAATCTTACGGACTGCCACTTTAGCATCTGCAATTTCTCATCAATTTGCAATTTATCATCAAAGCTAACTGTGAGAGAATTTCATGTACATAGTCAAATGATTAATATTTGGCACCGGAACAACTTTTCATGGCTGCACATAAGTTTTATATCACACTCAGCTCTACAGAAAGACACCCTGCAACTTTTCTAGTGTCAATAGGTGGATTACTACTTTAACTACACCTCTCACAACAGCAAAAAAAAAAAAAAAAAAAAAACGCCGTGCCAACAGCAGCCATGCCTCACCCTCGGGGGCCCTCAGTGTCTTCCCATGCTGGCGGCTCCAGCCCAGCGGGTGGAGGTCTGCCGTCATTAAGTCGCACCAGAAGTCGGCACGCCGGTCATCCTGGTAGCCCTCGTAGCGCAGCAGCAGCAGCTGGCCACATGTGGTGATGATGTTGGCCACCCAGTAAGGGCTGTCGGCCTCTGAGCGCACACACACCTCCAGCTTCATGCCTGGAGTCAGTCCTGTCTGCAGGCCCTGGTCCACCTGAGACCAGGACAGAAGACATCATTAACTTGATTGGCACACTTGTAGTTAAACCACATTGATTTGTGTTTCTGCAACTGGTTACACAAAAAACAAAAGTACACAAATAACAGAAAAGAAGGGAAAAGATTACTTATATTCTACCTGCCAGCTAAGTATCATATGTTAAAAGCGTTATATATAGAAGCGTTGTTACTACTGGTGATGCTACAGTGATTTCTGTGTTGATTGCTTTATGACTGGATGCTTCTACAGCTGTCTCTAGGGGATTTACTGGCTGACGCATTCCATAAATTTAAGTCATACTCTCAGATTTAATACATAATTTGAAACTAACTTCTTCAGAAGAATTTTACACAGATGTTTAGTAATTGATTATGAATAGCTGGAACATCCTGTGATGTGTGTGTTAGATGTGAAGGTTGTCAGCACCCACATGTTTGAAGGCGTGATGGGGCACGGACGCGGCCCCGGTCTCCTCCAGGTAGTCGTCCCAGTTAAAGTCAGACGCATCCTGAGCAGAGTCTCTGTCTGGAGACACACAACACATTTCTCTGGTCCAACCTGCTCTCCAACATATCATCTTATTCATTTCACACAGCTGTTCACAGAACAGTTCTTACCAGACTCCAGCGACTCCTGACTCATGCTGGTGCCCCCTCAAGGCCGAGACTAGGAGCTCTGAGGAGGAACACAGGAGAAGGATTATTATCCAGCAGGAGTAAATGAACGAGCGCCGGTCCAAAACTCTGGCGGCAGAGAGAAGAAAATGTAGAATTGCAGCTATCGCAGTCATCTGCAGCACACTCTGCTGCGACTTAATCAAATCACAACCCGCAGGTCTCGACAACTCTAAGTAATCTGAACTCGCTACTGTTTTCAACAACTATAAAGATTAATGAGGCTGATGATACCGCTGGCTTGAAACAGCCCGCTCAGCAGTTCATAAGCCAAATTGTATCAGCAAAAAGTTACACAAAAGAGCTGGAAACAGAGATCAAGACTTACTTTAGCTGGCTACCATATTCACAACACACCACCTAAGACACATCTGTCAGCATGCAATGTGTCAGCCAACAGCTACAGATAATAAAAACTAGGCTGACCAAGATGGTTTTGATGAGTTTTGTTTTGTTTCTGTCGAGTTTGAGTGTGTTTTACAATCAGTGAGGTAAAATTACCGTTTTTTCCAATGGAGTCTGGTAGCATAACGGCTGTTTCTTTTCACATCCAACGTGGTGAATTAAGGGTTTATTTCATCCAAACCAGGCTCGGTGATTGTTGGAATTGTGGAAAGAGCTAATCAACATGGTTTTAATGAGTTTTATTTTGTTTCTGTCGAGAACTTAAAACTTTAAGTTTTAAGTCAAGTCTAAGTTTGAATGAAGTGTGTTTTACAATTGGCAAGGTAAAATCGCTGTGTTTTTCAATGGAGTTTGGTGGCTTTGAGTATGTTTGTATGTTTTGTACATATAAATTATAATTATCCAAATCCCTGTTGATTTTATTTATTTTTCGATGTTTTGGAGCTGTGTATATATTGTTTTGAAGCAATATTCGGTATCAATATTCCGACCAGAAATTGTAATGTACTGAATTGGTCCTATTCAGGGTCGCGGGGGGGCTGGAGGTGATCCCAGTTGACATTGGGCGAAGGCGGGGTACACCTTGGACGGGTCACCAGACTATCACAGGGCTGACACATAGAGACACATCGCTGACAGAAGAGAGAACCCAGAGAGAGGAGTTTGAACCTGTGACCCTCTTGCTGTGAGGCGGCAGTGCTGCTAACCACTGCACCACCGTGCCGCCCTGAATCGTTCTAAATAAAGCTTTTTAAAAAAAACTACACGTCCATTTCTTCCTTGACAAGCCTCCTTGAGTTTGAGAAACACCCGATGCCTACGCTAGATGCCTCGCGGCACATTGTATTTATTCAACATTAACGATTAAATGAAACGATAAAAAATGCTGATAACAAACTATACAAAGGCCGTCCCCCTGAACCTTTGTGGGGGCAAGTTTGGAGGGGATTGGATTGAATAGTATATTTATGAGACAAACACACACACACACACACAAACCCACAAACTGCTCTCCAATTATAGTAGTGGTATCAGTCAACATTCAAACACATTAATATACCTTGACAGTAGCAGCATTAGGTCAAGAAAGACACAATTTAACAGCCATGATTTATCAACCCTGTTTCAAGGCCAAAATGAAATTAATTTGCATTCGTTTGGATTTTTTCAGCCACCCTAAAATCAAGGTCTCCTCGTAGGCCTTGATAATAGAGCTGGTTTAGTTACTCCATCGACATTCAAGTGCTTCTATCTGGTCCTGGACTCTATCAATACAAAACAGGAGAGAACGGGTGATGAATAAAATCACAAATTTACATGCTGCACATTTGCCGTTCATTAGGGCGGCACAGGCTACCAGCACCTAAGTAACGCACCAGATGGTACGTGGAAAATATATTGAACTATGCTAATCTCGTCCAGCTCCACCTCCACTTGTGAAACTCGTCTTTTTAAAAACCGTCATACATTTTCCTGCCCGGATGTGAAGATCTCAAACGAGGCTTTGACGTGAATGTGGACACACATGTCAAGCGTTGACACATCAAACTGCCCCACGGCATTGTGGAAAGCAGATGAAATAAGTTAATACAACAAGAGAGGTGGCATGAATGAGACAGAAGGAAGGGAGCGCTGGGCGTGACGACAGCGGGGAGAGCGGTGTATGGGATGCTGAGGAGAGCTGCTCTGTCACGGCAGCTCCTTTCAGCCGGCCTGTCAGGCCCGTCTTTGTCACGTCTGACGTCTCTATTAAAAACAGGGCCGCCGTCAGAAACCCCCCCCCCCCCCACCTCCCGGCGACCGGACTGCCACTGCGACCCCCGTGCTCCACCGGGATCAGCGCCACCTTTCACCCGCGACCCTGCCCCAGACTCCCTCTGTCTTTCTCCCCCCCCCCCCCGCATACACACACACCAGAGGGCCTTATTGTCTCTGGGGGTCACACTCCTGACACAAGAGTGGAAAAAAAAAAGAGCAGTGAAGAAGACAGGAGTAGAAATACAGGCCTAAAGTTAGGAAGCTGTGTTCTAACACCTGATGCTGAGCTTATAGATCATTTATGAGTTCCGTTTCGCGCAGAGCTGCAACGATTAATCGATTAGTTGTCAACTATTAAACTATTTTGATAATCGATTAATTGGTTTAAGTAATTTTTTTAAGAAAAAAAAAAAATTCAAATATCTCTGATTCCAGCTTCTTAAATGTGAATATTTTTGTGGTTTCTTTACTCCTCTATGACAGTAAACTGAATATCTTTGAGTTGTGGACAAAACAAGACATTTGAGGACGTCATGTGTACAACTTCCAGTACACTTGAATTGTAAATAGACATTTTATTTTATTATTGTATTCTTATTTTAGTGTTGGTCATTGGTGCTTTTTATATATGTTTATATAATATTTATATATACACCTATTCTTTCACTGCTTGTGTACATAACCGTCCTGTCTATTCCTCACCTTTATTGTCCAGCTTTGTTGTCCTTGTTCCTAGCTGTTATTTCTGTAAGTACATTGAGATAGATGCATAAAACGGGAGTCAAATTTCTTGTTTGTACGAACTTAAATATGAACAAAATAAATCAGATTTTGTTTATTTGGGAAGCACTGATTGACATTTTTCACCATTTTCTGACATTTTATAGACCAAACAACTAACTGATTAATCAAGAAAATAATCAACAGATTAATCTACGATGAAAATAATCGTTAGTTGCAGTGTTAGTTTTGTGCTTCTGATATATAAAAACTCCTTGGACCTTCCTCGACAATCCATTTCCTGGCTTTTCTAAGTATGTGAACGTTTTTAATGCATTTCAAACAAGATGAAACTGACCCAGTCATTCTAAAACGAATAAAACGGTGTCACCCTTTAAGAGGTATATTGATTACAACACTTCTGAGGACTATCATTTGAAATTTCCAAAGACGAGTATTGGCTCTTATTCGACTGCCTGAGCTGTAGGTTTCTGCAGCACTTGACTTTGCAGAACAGCAAGGCATCGGCTTGTACAGCCAGACAGGAAGAAAAGCAACTTCCCCTGTTTCATATACAGCAAGTGGTCTGCGTGGACGGCAGCTAACAGCAGCATGCCGGAGTCTTTCTGCACCGCCCGAGACTCTGACTGAACCTGAAAGAGAAAGGGCCAAATGTGCACACACCCACGCAAACACACACACACACACGCACGCGCACGCACAAAAACAAGCACTCACACAGACCACTGAGATCCACACTACATCCTCTTTACAAGCTTACTGAATTATTCTCATCCGCACTTAGCATGTGATCAGAATGAGCTTTTCTAAACTAACAAGCCTTCCTGAACCTCAGAGGTGGGAAATACAATCTGACAACACTATTTAATGGCATCCGCTGATCACCAGTATGACATTATAAGCAGTCAAATTATTATCTGCATTGGTGTTATACCATGGTGAGTGTTATGAATTTGTGTCACCAAAAAGCTTAAATTCATTTCAACTAAAGTGCCACAACATATTTTTCTCACTTACCTATAATGCTATCAAGCCATGCAATTAGTTTTGGTTTTATGGCTCCAGGTTTTGACATATCAGTCTCTGGAATTTCTGCCTTCACATTAATATAAAGGAATGGATTAGAATTTTTTTCGTTTGTGATGCTCAAAACTAGGGCTGCAGCTAATGATTATTTTCATTGCTGATTAATCTGTCAATTCCACAACTCAAAGATATTCTGATTACTGTCATAGAGGAATAAAGAAACCAGAAAATATTCACATTTAAGAAGCTGGAATCAGAGGATTTTTACTTTTTAAATACTTTTTACCTAAAAAAACAGTGTAACATTTCAGGGGATCAATTAGCAGAAATGGAATATTATATTCATAACTATGTTTTCATTAGTGTATAATCACCTGAAACTAAGAATCGTTGTGTTTTCGTAAGCTTAGAATGAGCCCTTTATATCTACATAGGGAGCGGGTCCTCTTCACAGAGTCCGCCATGTTGCTCATGTTGCTGTTTTTACGTTACCTGAAGGCCATCGTAGTTCTCCGACAAGCCTGTGAAACTGTGGTAGCGTGACTTCCGTTTCTCTTAAAGTAGTGTTGTTATGGTAAGGATGGCCTCTGAGCAAGACGAACGACGTTACCACGGTTTTACACTTGGCGTGAGCGGGGGGTTACTTAGATGCCGCCAAATCCTACACACTGTACCTTTAAACATTACTCAAACCTATTAATCGATTATCAAAGTAGTTGGCGATTAATTTAATAGTCAACAACTAATCTACTCAAAACGTTGAAAAGTTAAATTAAAAAAATTCAACAGCAACATATCTTTCCATCAAACTCTAAATAATCATCCCTGTGAACAGTTTTCATATGAACTATTTCTTCGGTAGAAAATAGTTCAAATGAAAACTGTTTACAGTGAAGTCTGTGGATTATCTTGTTTAACAGTCAATGCTGTGAGCACCACAAATCAAAATTCAACTTGCCTCTTTTGTATTGGGGTGGTGGCAGAATCTCATTGACTGATATCTCAAGACTTGACACCATAAAACCATCTGATGATGGGTCAATAGCAAAAGGTGAGAAAATATGGGGGCTTTTTGTACTTTAGGTGAAATTACCTTTAAAAGATTGGAAGATAAAGTTGAGGTTACACCCCTAATATTAGCTATGATAAAACTGCAGCCCAGATGAGGTTCTTCTCAGGTTTCTACGATGACTTGACATGACACCTGCCATGGCGATTTAAATAACGTCATTAAAGTGGCAATCTCTAAGATTTTCATTTAAATAAATGTCTGTTAAGTCACTATCTATAGCCAAATGAGGTAACTAGTGCTGTCAAAGTTATCGCGATAATAACGAGTTAACGCAAATTTGTTTTAACGCCACTAATTTCTTTAATGCAGCTTGCGATTTTTCCGTGAAGGAGCCTAAATAACGCTCCAAATTTAAGCTAAATTTTGGGGAGGAAAAACTGCCATGGCCACTTTCAAAGGGGTCCCTTGACCTTTAACCTCAAGATAAGTGAATGAAAATGGGTTCTATGGGTACCCACGAGTCTCCCCTTTACAGACATGCCCACTTTATGATAATCTCATGCAGTTTTGGGGCAAGTCATAGTCAAATCAGCACACTGACACACTGACAGCTGTTGTTACCTGTTACAATATTTGTCATTGTTTTGTGTTGTTAATTGATTTCCGAAATAAATAAATACATACAAACAAAGCACACAGAGCAAAAATATTTGCCCACTCCCATGTTGATAAGAGTATTAAATCTCCCTTTCAGGTACATTTTGAACAGATAAAAAAATATGTGATTAATTTGCGATTAAGTATTTTAATCGATTGACAGCCTAGAGGTAACACAATGGTGATTGAGCATATGGCCCACTGATTAAAGTATTGCAATATGTATATATTGGCAGTATTATGTCTGTAGTGAAATTTCCGGGAAAATGCTGGTGTATTTACACAAAATGGTTGCACACAATTCTGAAAACTTGAAGCTCATGTACATAGAAATAGATATTTTCTATTCTATTTCTATGCTCATGTATCAACAACAACAAAAACTCCAGACTGCTAAACTCTGAGCACAATAACAATGTTTTCACTCAAACAGAAATGCAACCAGGACTGAAATCTTAAGGATTGCCACTTTAATATGGACATTATGGTTTGCCAACAAAGGTTTGCTCTGAAGAACCAAGCAGTAGGAGCTGACATGCTGTCAAACTGACCTCTAATTCTGTCAATTGGCCGACCTGCTGCTATATAACTTCACACCAAAATAGGATGCTGAAATGAAAAAAATCCACATTTCCACCACACAGCACGCACGATGGGGCTAAATAATAAGCCGGTTTCATTCAGTTGCAAATGCAATCTCGTTGCCATTGCATAGCGGGCACGTCAACCCGGAGCAGCGCTGCACAGTGGACCTACTCAAGTTGCACAATAGGGAAGTTAAGCGCCAGAGGAAAAAAAAAAAGGTTGCAATAATCAAAGTCAACGTGGAATATGACAAACAAAATGACAACCTTTTCTGAGCATCACCCTGTCTAGCAGCTGTTTAAAAAGCACAACAAAGCGAATAGCACAACAGTTTATTTAGCTGTAATGGTGAGAGCTACAAATCGGCTGTCATTATGTAAGGCTTCGACATTATAAACATACTGGTGTTAGAGGGCAAATCGCTTAAATGTGCACACAATCCTTAGAAAACTAGCTTAAAGATGTCACTGCTTGCACAGACTAAACCGCAGCAGTCAGAAACAGAGATGGGCCATCAACGCAGAGAGAGAGAGAGAGAGAGAGAGAGAGAGAGACTACAGCGGCGACGGTCTAACTTTCACACTGCTGAGGAAGAACAGGACAAATACCGGTTGAGAGAATGATTCAATGTGTGTTTAATAAATAAACACGCGGTCATACGTGTATAACGACGGTGTGGGACTCGTCGGACACATGGTGAAATCGCCCGTGTGTCCGAGTCAAGTTACTGAACGTCACACGGCTTGAGAGCAGTATAAGAGAGGCAGGCTGACGAGCAATAAGGGCGCTTACACTCGACCCAACTCATCTTTTTGAGAGACGGGAAAAAAGACGACTGCGCCACCACAACGCAAAACACCGCTAGCACTTTGTAACCAACAACACAGAGTACGTGAATATTTAGTCACAGAATTCACCTCTTACCGCTAAGTAGTTTTTCCAAGTCGTTTTTTTTTTAGATGCCGTTCCTCTCCGCCTGCTCGCTAACACACAACGTTAAGCTGGCGTGAATAGAAACCGGGATCCCCGGTTGGGTGTTTCAACATAAAATAAACGGAAGCTACAACCCGTCGCCCGAGCAACAGCCGCTCTTTTTGTGTTGAGGGGATTAAATCGCGCTGCTTCCGGTGCCGCTCTCGCAGAATCTCGCTAGCTTGACGCAGTTCTCGTTCACGACCTCATTCCAATATGGCACCACTGCGCATGTTCTGCCGCCTATATGCCTCTGAGCCCGGCTACATCACGCTGACTTCCATCTTCACACACACACACACACACACACGCACACAATAAAATACCACACAACCAGAACACAAAAATCTATAAAAAAAAAATTAAAAAAAAGATCCCGTAAAAAAATAAATAATAATGCAGAATTATTTCCGTTTTGCTTTAATTCACACATAAACACGAGGGTTAACCTGTCCTGTGGTTAAATGGGGTTTTATCCCCAGCGGAATCAACACTTAGTTAATGGTTGAGCTGGAATTAATTGCACATATAATCGAGCCACTTTCGATAAGTGGGAGTGTTTTTTTTTGGGCCACGAAAAAGCAATTCGTGTCGTAATGAAGTATATAGTGTGTTATTGAAGGTGACCTCGAGTTTCCCTTCAATATAATATTTGTTAAGTAAATAAAATAGCCCCAAAATGCGCAACAAAAGGCTGAATGGGCAATTACTTTTTTTTTTTTTTTTTTTTTTTAAATAAATCACAATAACGCCCCATTATAATGACTGGATGTCATTGCTGGCACGGTACTTCTGCTGCACACGGATATCAAGTCGTTTTTTTTGGAGGAGAGGGCGGGAGAAACTGCTGGATATATGCCTTGACACTGTGAGTGCAATGCTCAAAGTGCATCTATTCTATATAATGCATGTGATTTCTTTATTAAATACGCGTATTGTCGTTTTGGAAAGCGTTTCAAACAGGTTTTTATAGCCGCTCACTTGGACCATATATATATATATATATATATATATGTGCTGCTGCATGCCTCAGATAATCCTCCACAATAGACCAACCCTTCGGATGCCTATTATAACAAAAGAAAAAAATATATGCCCGCGTTGAGGTGGAAACCTACAATAAATGTGGGCTACAGAGAAGCGATCGGATCCTGAACAGTGGAAACAATCGGAGAGCCATGAATAAATCAAAAGGGGGCAGGCATTTACTCCCAAATTCATTCAGTCATTTTATTAAAGTGTGGAGGTGCTCTCACTATAAGCCTTCAAGCAGAGCGACTCATATTATGAAATTAGGTTTAGCAAATAACATAAAAAATGTTGCTTTTGTTATTTTTTTGGATCATGCTTGTAAAATCTTTTTTTTTTTTAGTTATTATTATTTCTAAAGGGTCTACAACTTTAATGCTGCATTGCTCTATAAGGCTGTTTGAATGAACAACTTGACTGGGTTTTTGTGGCTGTTATTTGCCTCATGTTAGTTATTTGTTCACTGTCCACATCCTGCAGCAGGCAGGGGAAGGATTACTGCTGGGGACAGAGGACGAGGACAGGTCATAAAGCCGTGCGCACTGCAGGAATGTCTCCTCGCCTGTACAGTCCACACGATGGAGGGTGCAGTTACAGCACCTGACCGCTGGATGGCAGTAAAGCCTGACAGGTCTTTCTCTCATAGGTGCTGACAAAATCCCTGTTCTGGTGTCATCACAAAGGAGTTCACATTTTCTTGAGGTGAGGTAGAAGCAATGCCAGTGTCCAATATATAGACCCAAACAATCACTGGAAACCAGCACTGACCAGAAACATCCAGTTGTTTATCACATTTCGTGGAGTTATCTTATGGAATGAAAATGTTAATTTAATGGTTTCCTCCTGTGTCATTGTCTATGTATAATTAAGAGACTTAGAAATGCTCTGCTGACAAAAACATTTGATTTGGAAAAAAAAAAAGATGACTCCTAGAAACTGTAAATTTGGCAATAACTCCTGTAGTTTTTTATTTTACACCTACACTTTACACTCTATTTTTCTTTATATGTGAAATGTTTTGAACACTAATATTTAAAATGTACTTGTGATTTTTGTCATGGTGATATTTTTTACCTGTTGTATGTCCTTTGGGTGTGGTTTTTAAATAAGCCATTATAGGGTTTTATCACATCCTCACACATATTTTTACATTCCTTTCATGTGAATTGTATTTTACGGTCTTTTTATATGTTTGAAACAAATAAACATAAACCAGAGGACCACACCATAACCGCAGGAACGAGGTGATTAGTGCAGGAATTCCTATGGAATGCTAGTCTTTACAATAGGATTTTCTACATGTGAGGCCTTGTGATTATACAACACAACACATGTAAATGAAATACACAATCATGTGACACTGGCTGGCAGGGATTTAAGAGTTTACAATATATTTATTTTATAATCAGATGTAAAAGATGAGGAGAGTAAAAAAAAGTACACCCATATAACTCACGGGCAGCTCATTGGAATGTACATATTAATTTTCCATATACAGCACTGTTATTATTATCATTATTTTCCATGTTAAAATTCCTACATTCAAGTAATATAACACATTTCAAAGACCCAAATGCTTACAGTGAAATGCCCGTCCCTCCCACACAAAACAACACATCCTTCACATCCGACACATATAGATGTACAGATATAGTACCATACCATTGCTTTCCCAAAAAATGTATATTATGTATGGATAGTTTGCACTGTTTGATATAGTATGAGGTTTGACAGCAATGGCACACAAAAGACTAGAAATCTGTGCTAAATTTTAAAAAAAAGAAAAGATTTTGAGGTTATGTGAGACTCTGGGATGTGCTTAGAGCAACTCTGATTTCTCAAGACAGTGCAGTCAGCGTCTCCCCTCAACTTTATAGTACAGCTCTCTCTGTGATGCCTGTATTTATGTCTGGCAGAGGGATTAACTGAGGACTCATTCGACAATAACAGACAACATTTCCGACTACAGTAGCACCATCTGCAGCTAAAAAATACCTGCACACACCCGTGTTTGTATGCATGTGGTAACACACAAACACATACAGGTGGGGTGTACGTAATAGGAGGCATGCAGTAGGCAAAGCAACACAGGGTGAGAGTGCATAACAAACTGAACTCCCTTGACTTGCATGTGCGATGCCAGGTGTATATATTTCTATGACTAAATAAGGGTGTCATGCTTGTGCCTGTGAATTTAAAATTTTCAGATACAGTACATTAGATGATTCGTATAGATTCAAGGTGTCATCGCGAGGAAAAATGACAGAAAAGGTAAGAAAAGACAGAATGCATCATTGATTATGGTCACCCTTGTTTCAGAAGAATCTCCCTTAATTTCCTGGAGCGTTCATACACCTATACAGTTTGACAGCTGAGACAAGATTTAGACGCCAATAAAACGTCCCGGTTTCATTTTATCTCTCGTCCTCCGATAGAGGAACTAAGCAGGTCAAATCTTTTTATGTTCTTGTTATCCATCCAGTTGAACTTAGACCATAAAGGGAAAAGGATAAGAGCCTATTTCCAAGTGCAGGGCTAAGACCGTGTTCCAAGAGGAGCCATTTTGTTTTTTTTCATTTGGTTATCATGTTTTCCAGTTGGGGGTTGATGAAGGAAAAGCCAGCGAACGCTGCCTGGTCCATGGAATCGATGAGGTTCTTGTCAGCGTGGGAGAGCCGCGGCTTCTCGCTCAGGAACTCTCTGTCAAAGTTGCTGCAGTCGCTGGGGGATTTCTGTGGGTGGCAGGTCATGGATTTCAGTTAGGTCATATCTATACAAATGGATTTCAGTTACCTACATAGTTTGTTCAGAATAAAAAAATATCATAGGCTCGTACCACTTTGGGCTTAAAAGGAGGGTTCATTTCTCTCTTCTCCAGTGCTGGCCAGTTGATGGTTTTGAAGAAGGGATGGGCACGGATGTCTCCCACCACACCCAACCTGCGACTGGGATCTCGCTCAAACAACTGGAATAATGATGGAGAGAAAGAAGACAGACATTTTGAGTACAGAAACAACACAACAACTCCCTCTAATACTATGTTGTGATGAGGAGGAATGTATGCATTAAAACTAGGGCTGTCAAAGTTAATGAGATAATAACGCGTTAACACAAATTTGCTTTAACGCCACTAATTTCTTTAACGCATTAACGTAACTTGCGATTTTTAGGTTGTAGCGGGCTCAGTTTTAAAGCTAGAGTGAAGACACTGGCATCATATGAAACTAGAAAACCTAAAGAATCCATTGATACCAACCATGTCAGACTAGCTTGCGAAGGAGGTTAAATAACGCTCCAAACTTGCGCTAAATTTTGGCAAGGAAAAACTGGCATGGCCATTTTCAAAGGGGTCCCTTGACCTCTGACCTCAAGATATGTGAAGGAAAATGGGTTCTAAGGATATCCATGAGTCTCCCCTTTACAGACATGCCCACTTTATGATAATCACATGCAGTTTGGGGCAAGTCATAGTCAAGTCAGCACACTGACGGCTGTTGTTGCCTGTTGGGCTTCAGTTTGCCATGTTATTACTTGAGCATATTTGTTTATGCTAAATGCAGTACCTGTGAGGGTTTCTGGACAATAGTTGTCATTGTTTTGTGTTGTTGTTTTCCACTAATAAATATATACATACATTTGCATAAAGCAAGCTTATTTGCACATTCCCATGTTAATAAGAGCATTAAATACTTGACAGATCTCCCTTTAAGGTACATTTTGAACAGATAAAAAATGGGCGATTCATTTGCGATTAACTATGGAATATTAATATTAAATATTTTAATCGACTGACAGCCCTAATTAAAATCCATTCATGTGTATGATGTAAACACCGTCTCTCCCTTTGTGGAACAAAGTGTGTCGAATAATAACATATGCATCCTGTTAGGTACCAGTTCAATGAGGTTCTTGGCCTCCTTGGTGATCCACCGCGGGTAGTGAGGGGTGTCCGACCTGATGGACTCAAACAGCTCATCCTCATCGTCGCCTTGGAAGGGTGACTGACCGATCAGCATCTCGTACACAAGCACGCCGAATGACCACCAGTCTACTGAGAAGGTGTACTTCTGTCCTAGCAGGATCTGAGAGGAGAGACATCAGACGTTAGGACACACACCGGCTAGATGGAAGCACTCTGCTGTTGTTCCCCAGTATCGCAGCAGTGAACATGTGAACATGTGCAGAGCCTGCCATGCCTCCTAATGATGACTAAGAGGACTATAGACTGAATGAACGAATGGGTGCATGACAAGGTGAGTACGGGGCTCCACATTTAAAATAATATAATCTAAACAAAATTGCAGAATAAATAGGTTTTTAAGGAATTTGATGGAAAAGCGGTGGTATGAAATGTGACATCATCCAGGCTCTGAAGCTAACCTCTGGTGCGATATAGTCTGGTGTCCCACAAAATGTGGTGGCTCTGGCGTCTCCAAACACGCGCTCTTTGCACATGCCAAAGTCCGCTATCTTTATGTGTCCGTCCTTGTCCAGCATCACATTGTCCAGCTTCAGATCTCTGAGGAAAGACACAGGACGAGATGTATACAATGTACAACCAGTTCCGCTGTTCTGTTTGAAGTACTGTAGACAAAAATCCAAAGAGAAATTCAGTTCCAGCCTCCTCTGTTGCAGTAACAGGTTGAACCATAGACTGTATATAAAGATGGACGACATGACAGCTCCCCAAAAGTGAAGCCCAAACATCTCAAGCACCCCCTGGTGGCTGGCTGCAGTATAGGTCATAAATTCCACCCCCTCCATGTTAGCGGATGGGACAAAAATCAAAGTACACGTCGAATAAATGTTTCCCAAAGATGGTTTCTGTCATTTTAGGTAGCTCTTATCATGCTGA
Source organism: Sebastolobus alascanus (assembly GCA_916701645.2). Lineage (NCBI taxonomy): Eukaryota > Metazoa > Chordata > Actinopteri > Perciformes > Sebastidae > Sebastolobus > Sebastolobus alascanus. The sequence continues at coordinate 529,917 of CAKAOJ020000145.1, forward strand.
TGTGTGGTAAAGTGTTCATTTTTCTGTTAAGTTTGGTTTTAATTAGTTATTTGATGCTATAAAAAAGGGCTTGAGACGTCATGATTAACAGCTGTGATTGACAGCTGCTCTGAGTGAAGTAGTCAATTGTAATTGTACGAGAGAGGAGATGTAACTTTAACTTCCCATAACCGTCATGAGTCTGTGGAATAGAACATGTGTCAATTTGATCATAAATGTAGTTATAGAGATATTATGGTTAGTTGTTGTGTCTTTCTAGCCAAACAGCTACCGTGATGCTAACGCAGCAGCTAGGTGGTTCACGCTAACAAGCTGCGGCCGTGCTCGGCATGCGATTGGCTCGGTCGGGTGTGTGGGCGTGACCTCGATACCGCAGCTCCAGAGCCCCCGATCACTACTGGGAAGACTCTGGCTGCAAATGACGTCAAAATCTCAAGATGGCAGCTCCCTTATGCAGGATATTTTGGTTTCACTTTTGTACAGTGGGGGGAAGTGGAGACGCGTCGTCCATCTACATATACAGTCTATGGGTCTAAAATAGAGACTGCAGACACCAGCACAGAGCGGCTGTGGGGTCTTACCTGTAGATAATTCCTTTTAAGTGGAGGAACTGCAGTCCCACCATTATCTCAGCAGCATAGAACCTGAGGGTTGAAATGTGCAAAACGACCATTAAACAGAGCTTTACTGTGCTCGAGAGCTACAGTTACAGATCCTCCATGGTGGAAAATGACAGCTGCCGTGTTGCTCATGGTTCTTTAAGTGTACTTACGTGGCTCTGTTGAGATCGAAGCGGCCTTTGTCTTGGATGTGGAACATCAAGTCGCCTCCGTTCAGGTACTCCATTACAAAGAAGAGGTGCTCCTGTGCAAACAACACATTATTGTCAGCTCACTGTCACAGACGAATGAGACATGAAGAGTGTGTGTGTGTGTGTGTGTGTGTGTGTGTCTGTGTGTGTGTGTGAGAGAGAATGATTCAGATAAGGGGGGTTTTATCAACAACTGGGAATTGTCACTCTTGTCGCTGCTGCCTTGGTTGATTCCCTATCAGAGAATATACGTTTTACTAGCAGGTGTTCAGTATGTGAGTGCTTACTTTAGACTGGAACGTGGAGTAGAGGTGTGTGAGGAAGGGGTTCTCCCAGGCGAGGGACAGGACTCTCTTCTCCACCATGGTGCACTCCACGTCGTCATCCATGAGAACGACATCCTTCTTCAGGACCTTCACAGCGAAGTACTGGCCCTGCCCCTTCAGCTCCGCCAGCAGCACCTAAAGGGTGTCAAAGCCGCTTAGAGTGAGGGCTTCATCAGTGGGATCACACCAGTTTCATGGAGTACAATCATAGCAAAAATATAATCAAAATGAGGAGGTTATTTATATCTCCCCGTCTTTTGGATGTTTGTTCTCACTGAAATTGGCCGCCACCCGGCTACATTGGATATGAATGAACCTTCGATCCTCTGCGTGTCTCTGTTTTCCTCAAATAGGTCAACCTTCATGTAGGATGTATGTCTTGTTCAAATGTTGCCTGGCATCTCTAGTGATGGATGAATAACCAAGCTCTTTTCTCATCTTAAAACCATCTCCCACTCCAACATCGATGTGAGGGAAGTCATTTAACCGGCAGTGAGTGGATGTATTGATCTAGTAAGCTTAGTTTATCAAAAATGAGGTAAACTACAGCCGAGGTGGTCATTAATGTATTAATTATAATTAATACAATTAATTAATGTATTAATTATAAAAAAAAAATTAACTACAAAAATGAATCGAATATTAATCGTGATCACGATTTTGGCTTCCTACAACTAAATTAACATGATCGACTGTGATATTCATATTCAAAATACGTGCTCTGCTCATAGTAAACACTGCTGCACATCAAATCAAGCGCTTCCTAGATTAACAACCAGCTACCAGGGGGCGATCGAGATGTTTTGGCTTCACTTTTGGGGAGCTGTCATGCTGCTGCACGCGCACCCTACAGCGGCAGCCTGTGAAAAACTTTCCTGAATGTTGCGTCTGAGTAATATACTGTATATTACTTGTTTTGCACGTCTGATCTCTGTTATATTATACAAAATAGAGCAGACAGGCAAAATGAAAATGCACTGAATTCAGGTGAAGAAGAACCGTATTTCAAGTTGTAGTCCCTGTCCCTTTTATATTGATGCAAAGATTTGTTAATTAGTAGGAATGTAGCCTAGCACAACGTGAAACTGAAAGCAGTGCTCTGATTTAATTTTGGGTGAAAAGTTTTGGTCCAATTTTATTTTGCTTCTAGGAGATGCACTGTGAATAAAGACCAGTTTTATTTTGATGCAAATATTTGTACATTAGCAGGAATGTGGCACAACATGGAAGTGAAAGCAGCGCTCTGTTTATTTAATTGTGAAAGCACAATAAAAAATATTTTGTCCCTAAAAATCAATAAATAATTGTGATAAATAATTGTGATCTCAATATTGATCAAAATAATCGGGATTATCATTTTGGCCATAATCGTGCATGATAAGGATCTGCCTCTTGAAGATGTGTGCCCTTCAGAGCTCGCTTGTATTAGATCTCAGCTTTCAAACATCTTCACATATTACTTTTTCTTAGTAATGCCACTTCTAATGGTACCAAACTACCTAAAACATGAAGATATGGACTATCACGGTCATGGTTACATCTGGTAGATAATACCACGGTGCCTACTGTACCTTGCCAAAGCTGCCTTTCCCCAGCACCTTGTGGAACACCAGGTGGTTCACGTTGAGGCGTACCCGGGGAACTGTGGGTGCGGCTGGGGTTGGGCCCACGCCCTCATGTTCCTTGCTATTGCCATCTGCTGTAAATGCACATTTGCACACACAAAGTAAATACGTATGCAAACCTGAATGCAAAGATGGATGCAAACTCACACAAAGAATAAAGATCTGAGAACGTGAATAGAGTTAAACAGACTATCAGCCACGGTACTTTTCCTATTTTAACTTTAATGATAAAACTTGATTTAAATCAAATAACTTTGTACTACGGCGTGCGCTACAATGAACCCATCTTACCACTAGGGTCTGCTGTTGCACTTTTGATGTCTTGATAGATCCCAATATCGCCTGCATCGGAGTCATCAGACTTCTTCACAGATTTCTAGGGATGAAAATAGTTTGCGAGAATATTCTTGACATTGTACATCAACAATCAATAATTTGTTCTTAATTTTTGTTTTAACACTGACTGGCATACAAACTAAAATAGACATAGTTTGTTACAGTACAAACCTGGCTGATTTGAGACAGAGCCTCTGCCAGTAGTTTCTGGTTGATTCCACACAGATTGGCCACTTTCTTCTGACAGTTACTATGTACGTTCATGCCACAGTCTGGTCAGAGGTGTGAAAAATGGATTGGTCAAGTGGAGAAAGGGAATACAATGAAAGAGAAAAATATCATCGAGGCATGGGAAGATGCAGGAGACATAACAGAGTAAAAAGAAAACACATTAGACCCACCTTCACATTTAAGGCCCTGTTTGTAGAGACCCCAGAGCAGACTGCCACAGTGGTCACAGAAAGTTGGGCTCTTATAGTTATATTGCTTGAAGCGATGCGGCATGTCAATCTTGAAGCGCTCTTTCTGGAACTACAAAACACGCAGAGATCCACATTTAACCCACAGAAAGCTGCTATCTGATAATAAAGTAGACACATGTGGGACTGTATGTTGCAAGGTTTAGGGTGCTATCACAAGCCATAGTCTGTTTGGCTAGTCCGATTCAGAGCGAAACTGATACTTTTGGTCCGTTTTCTATTTAGTCTGGTTCGGTTTAACGGTGCACAAATTAAAGCGGACCAAATAAAAAACATGAATTTGCTGAGGGGTGTGTACGAAGGGGCAAATTTATCTTTTTTTTGTCTTGAGAGCTGCAACTTCCTTCTTTTTTAAAGATTATTTTTTGGGCTTTTTTTGACAGAACAGTGAATAGACCGGAAAGGGGGAGATAGAAGGGGCGAGATGCAGCAAAGGGCCTCGGGTCAGATTCGAACCCGGGCCGCCGCAGTAAGGACTCAACCTTTGGTATATGGGCGCCCGCTCAACCAGGTGAGCTACTGGGGTGCCTAAGAGCTGCAAATTCTATGCAGGGAATCACAGACTTTCAAATATTGCTGTCAAAGTTTTTTCGCTTTGACTCGGCACTGATCTACTGTGCGCATGAATCCCTTCTCCTCCAGTTTATCTCAGATGACTTCACAAACGTCACTATTTTTGGGGACTTTATTTAGCATATTCTGTATGTTCTCTTCGGTCCAGATGTCAAGCAAACATCGGACTTCTGCAGAAGTCCAGGTCAGTCCTCTCCCACTCATGTTAACCTGTCGTTTACCTGTGTCCATCTCAACAAATGCCCACACAGGTAGCCTCAGTTTTGGTTCGCTCGGCAACCATTTGAGACCACCTCTCGCAAGCAGTCTCGGACCGGTTGTTTTGGTCCTAACCAGAGTACGACTGCTGCGTTCACAACTACCCAAACAAACCGCACCAGAGTTCGATTAAAATGGACTAAATGTTGGCTTGTGAAAGTGCCCTATTAGTTGCTTTTGAGTGGAAAGTCATAATCTAAATGAAATTCCACAGCCAATACTTAAATATTGAATCTAATATTGAAGTTGTTTGTAAACTTTGGCTGAATCTGTATTAAGTTGTACTGAACAATTGACTCATGAAAAACAGTTTGCATTGTTCTGAGTAAGGAAAAACACATTGACCAAATTAATGATTAATGGACTACTTCATAGCATAGTGCATAAGTCATGTGCCATAAAATAAAGAGAGTCAGAACTGAGGTGAGGTTTTGCATCGATGTTGGAGAACATTAACTTTGCTCACCATGGTGTCACGACTGTTGGCCGCCGTCCCGGTGCATTTGCCGATGATTTTTTCGATGCATTTCTTGTGGATTGCGGCATTGCATTCTGGGTGAAATAAAAAAATAAATAGCGTGTTAACTGCGAAGAATACAAGAAGGATAAAATGTGATGAAAATGCAGATAGCAGTTAAAGAAAACACTCACGTCTGCACTTGTAACCTTGCTTGTTGAGCCCCCTGTATGGGAGAAAAGGAGAGTAATTAAATCCTTGTAATGGCTGAGATGAAGCAACAAAAAAAAAGGATTTTCCTCAGCTAGAACTAAGAAAAATATGGCTGCTGATATTAGAGCAATATATCTAGGATGGATAATACTAGGATTGTGGTTATGACAGTGATGTACTGTGGCTAGCATGCAGATAATTAACAGCAGTAAAGCACAAGTTTACTGCCTCCTTCAGTGCTTGAAGAGGAAAAAAATAATAGTGCCGGTACTCCCCTAATTCACATGTTGGCGTGTGTATCAGCAATCTCTTGCTACTTATTCCTATTTATTTATTATTTCTTTAAGCATGTCATACTGTGTCAGTCATAATCAGCTGTGGTTTTATTGCTATATATACTTGGGCTATGCATCTTCTATTGAAGGCCTATAATACTCCAATAATATTCCAACTGGAGCAGTATAGGGTTAAGGTGTTGTGTTTAGTGTTAATAGTTTAAGTGCTCCTGTGTTATTTGTAGCCTATAGTAGGGTATCATTAGGATTTTAGGAGTAGTGTCCCAGTCAGGATGCTCCTACATATTATGCAGCAGGATAAAGAGACACATTCTCAGTTTCTACAGTGAATAAAAGATACTAGGAGATATTGGGTTTGGAGGTCCTTCCCCAAGAAAATTTGAAGGTTTTTGACTTAAAAGTGCAATTTTACATCATGTGGACCATTATTATTAATAGTTAAATGATTATTTTATTATTTACATATATCACAGCCTTCGTCTGAACATTTAATTCTTCTGGAAATGTTTGCCCTAAAAGAGCAGATTCAGAAAACTTTTAAATAATGTTTCATTAATTATATATTTTTTCACTAATAAAAAAAGTTATGACGAACAGTTCACTAATTATTTTACAAAAAGGACGTGAACATTGTGATGATAACTTGCACGTGCCGTGCGTCGGCTCATCCAGATGCTCTCCACATTGTTTTTATATTCATAGGGCTTATGATGCGAGGTGCAAATACGCTGGCGCTGCGACGTTATGAATCTCCATTATGAATCTCCATTATGAATCTCCCAGAGAACCTGATATGGAGACGACAGAAAACAGTACCGGCAGCTTGTTAGAAGTGTCGGTGCGCAAGAAAAAGTCGCAGTACGCCAAGGAGCAAAATGAAGTGAGGTGAGTTCCGGCCCACTTTCCGGGTGAGTTCCGGCCCATTTGTTATCTGCATAACTGGAAGATATCTGTCACATGTTAGATCATGAGATTGAAACTTGTACAGACTAAAGAAGGCATCAGATTGCCTCCTGCCTGTCTCTGAAGGGGATAGACAACATAATACAGGGGTGAGGAGGAGCTTGGCTCACAGGTTAGTGCCGCTGACATAGTTGGAACACAACATGACAGCGTTGTGGGATTTCCCCAGACAGTGACTCATTCTCACAGTAGCAGTCCTGCTGTTGTTTCTACCATTACAAACCCCCCCGGACTGCTCCGTTTAGGAAACTAGAACCACTACTAATTGGTCTTTTGAGAAGCACCCACGGGGGGCTGGACTTTTCTTATCGGACAACTGATGTTTTTGTCTCATTTGGTAGCCAGAGAACATACAGAAGGTGACAGTATAAATGGTCTGGAATTATCAAAGCTGTGCCCGTGGCATCTTAATAAAAACAAATGCAGAAAAACAAGTAGACAGGCTCCCTCTGGATAAGTCATGCTCAGACAGAGAAGCATCGGAAATTATAGTCTCTCCCTGGAATGCAGCAGATACTGAAAACATACTGAAGGTCAAAGTAAAAGAAGTATTTCTATGTGCTAACCGGCTAAAGTACGCAAACATAATAATGACAGATGTAATGTAACCGAGGCCGGACATGGCATCTCACCAGACGAACTCTCGGCAGACGGAGCAGAAGGTGGGCTGGCCGAAGAAGGTGGCGGTGAACTCGTGGTGCCTGATGACGTGAACTTTGGGCTGCTTGAAAGCTCCTCTCCTCCTGTTGATGGTCGTGAGTCCGTCCTCGGCAGAAAGCTTCACTGATGGCTGACCCACTGCTGAGAGGAGAGATCAATTTACAAATCAATCTACTGGATTTCTTTTCTATTCAAAACTTGCTTGTCAAACAGCTTCAAAATGCAGCATTACACCTCTTTGTAACTGGACGCGAATGAGCGAACATCACATTGTTTCAGTTTTTCCCAATGAAGGTGTCGAAACCTGCTCCGTGCGTCAGCGAACAGGCTGAGCGACGTGTTGCTAGTTTGAAAAAACGCTCGCCCTGGCTTAGGACTGGGCGATATGGCCAAAATCTTCTATCATATATAGGTCATTTCATTTCTCAATAACGATAAATATAACTATATAGCATGTTTTCTGATAATTCAATAAATAAATAGTCTGCATGAAATAACCACATGGTAAAGCCTATTTTTGTATACTCCAATGTGAATTAAATACTTGACAAAAAATAAAAAGTATTTTCTCATTTTAGGAACTTGAGTGCAAAATGAACACAACAGTTTTAAGTGAAATTATAGAGAAAAAAATATATAAATATTGGCCTAGCCTATATGATGATAGAAACGATATAGAAAAATATATGATATGCGTTTTTATATCGTTTTGACAATTTATATATTGTTATATTGCCCAGCCCAACCCTCGCTCTATTTATGCGAAGTTCCACGCATGTGCTCCACCCCCAACCTATTTTCACTGGTCAAAATCGACGCTGACAGTAACTGACATAAAGGAATATCACTCTCTCTAAGTTATAGCTCGTAGTATATCTGGACAACTTTTCACACTGCACTCGCTTTTTATTTTGTTACAATCTAGCTGATGAGCTTTAGAGCTGCAACAACTAATTAATTAGACATCAACTATTAAATTAATTGACAACTATTTTGATAATCAGTTTGAGTATTTTTTCTTAAGAAAACCATGTTCTGACATTTCATAGACCAAACAACTAATCAAATAATCAAAAAAATAATCAACGGATTAATTATCAATGAAAATAATCGTTTGTTGCAGCCTTACTGAGCAGGGTATTTACTAGCTTTCGAAGGAGGCCACTATTGCTACTGCTAAATGGAGGGTAAACACAGAAAAATGCCATCTTGGATAAGCGGCTTCGACTGACGCAACTCAGCGGGGTGGGGTCAAAAGTCACCCAGAGAAGACGGCAAAAGAGGCGTGAGAGAGGTAAACACAGAAGGCAGAAACTCTGGAGGAGATAGGGAGGGTAAGTGGGTGGACGGGGGGGAGAGGAGAGAGATAGAGGGACAATTCAAAAAAAGGAGTAGCCTTAAAGAGACAATTGATAGACAGGGAAAAGTGGGAAGAGTGATGAGGCGAGTGAGATAAACTAATTTCCTCTCTGCCATCCTACTGACAGATGTTTATGTTTGGACAGCGCTTCAGTGAGCTGAGCCAAGACGGTGGGAGGGAGAGAGAGAGGGGGGGGCAAGAGAGAGAAGACAGACAGCGACGAGGGCTGTTCACACATGCCTAAAAATACTCCACGCTGCTTTTCAGGAAACCTGCGGAGTGTGTAGGAGGCAGCTGATGGAGTATGGAGCTCTTTCATAACAGGAGACACACATCCCCCCCTCTCACGACCCTCTCCAACCCTCAACAGTGAACCCCGACTGTGCTGCTCCCACGCAGAAATTCCCCCGAACAGAACCAGTTTGTAAATCTTCACCCGATCCCACTCCATGTTGGCAGACAGCAGAGACTACCATAGACTGGGTTCCCTGTCTGGGGTGGTGAGCTAGCAGCTGCTTAACTTCTGCTTCTAACAGCTGAAGGGAAACTAATATGAATGTTATATATATATACATATATATATGTATATATATATATATATACATATATATATATATATATATGTTTTTGAAAGCAGACAATGATAGCGATATGATTTTGAAATCTAGCTGTCAATGGTGGATCATTTGTGCTGCTAAGTGGCCTCATCATACTAGAATATCTCAATGATTCAATGTTTCCCCCTCATTCCTGATAGGCAAGACCGTGGAGATCTAAAACTCAGCATTGAAACACATAATAAAAAAGCATAAAATAATAATATCTTATTATATAATACCCAATATAGGCCTAATGTACTGTATGCGATTGTTTAACTCTAGTCCTATGGGTGTAAATCACAAGTTTCATCGCGTTACTATATTATATCTATTCTTTGCACAACAATACGATATTTGCTGATATCACAAAGTCTGCCACGATACAATTTAGATTTGATTCAATTCAGGTGTCTGTGTTCGATATTAGATGATATCATATGCCCATTTAACATAATTGGTTATATTTATATCAACTCACAAAATGCAACTAAAATACAATTGTATTATTGGGCTCTTCCAGACATTTAAATGAAAAACAATCTTTTCTTTTTAATAAAAAGAATACAAATAGCCCTCCTGTTGTTCAATATAAAGTGTCACATTTCTCATAAAGCACTGCGCTTGGATGGAAAAGGTGACACAGACGTGCAATGGGAATTTCTAAATAAAGATGACAATATGTATCTAAGTTTTCACTTTGCATCAATGATATTGGATCGCTGATCATTGAATCGATACATCGATCCATATCGATGGATCACTACGTCCTAGTGTAGTCCTAGTGAACACATTTGTACACTGTATAAAGAGAAATAGGCATCAACACTTCTTGTTATGCTGAGCCATAAACATTCATTGTTGTGTTCAGTGTCTTAGCTACTTATTCAAAGTACAGCCAGCCCTGAGGCTAAATTCCTACATGGCCTTGAAGGATTCTTACAGTGCATTGGCTGTATGGCCACACCTTTAGTCACCTGACAAGCTTAGTGTGAGATATGTCGCCAGCATGCAGATTAACCCTTTGCATTGTGGGGTAGACAGTTTACTGCAGGGCAGTTGGCCCAGAGTATGACGTCTCCACGCTCTCCAGAGAGGTCCACATTAACTAACATGTCAAGCTGTGGTTGTGTGTAGAAAGTGCAAGGAAATGAAAACTAGATAAGGAATCCTTTCCGCCAGCAGAGGGCATTATATCAACACTGAAGAAGAGTGGGTCTACATGAAAGTAGTGGGAGAGGGAAAGAGAGGGGCCAGGGGATTTTTCCTAACAGCTATGGTTAGCGGATCGTCTTTCAAGGAGCTCACCACTCCCTGGTGGTCTAGTGGTTAGGATTCGGCGCTCTCACCGCCGCGGCCCGGGTTCGATTCCCGGTCAGGGAACACTGTTTTAAAGGCCGTGTGAACACATTTTCTAAATCACCTATTTACACTTCACTGAGTGATGGGGTCCTACAAGAACACACAATTTCTTGCCAAAGTTGGTAGTTTTGGTTATTTCACATGGGAGATTTCTTTCTGTGCTGTTCTCACTAGTTTTAACTGGGTTGCGCTTAGTTAGAAAAAGGTGATGTTGTTGTAGTGTCACATATTTCCGATCAAGATTTAGCAATATTTGAATCTAAATGTGAAGAAAGATGTGGGGTTGCTTGCGTAAGTTGCTAGGTCACTGTTGATTTAATCTGATCAAACCACACATGCACACTCCTGATGAAGCAAATATTTCTGACTGATAAACTTTCATCTCGTGGTGTGGTTGCAGAATGTAACCAACTGAGTATCCCTCCGCTCACTCCTCCCTTTACAAGACTGCGGTAACGTGAGTCGCCGAGTGAAAAACCGTGGTCACGTTACCGCAGTTTCACAAGCGTGTCAGAGAACTATGATGGCCTTCAGGTAACGTAAAACGTGAAAGGCTCTCTCTAGAGCCAGTGTTTGGTTTGTCCATTCTGGGCTACTGTAGAAACATGGCAGAGCAACATGGCGGACTCCATGAAGAGGACCAGCTCCCTATGTAGATATGAAGGGCTCATTCTAAGCTAACGAAATCACAACGATTCTTAGTTTCAGGTGATTATATACTAATGAAAACATAGTTATGAATATTATATTCCATTTCTGCTTATAGATCCCCAGAAATGTTACACACTGGTCCTTTAACAAATAATATCTAAGAATGTTTTTTCTAAACTTCAACTGGCTTATTATATATATAGTCGTGCATATCTAATGTAACTAAAGATTTGAAAGCAGGTTTTGAAGAGCATTAAGATGCATCAGTTTTACCTGCATCACTGTCCTCCAGGAAGAACTGTACAGCCATCTGGACCCTCCCTGAAGGATGCAGGTCCACCCAGAACTCAGCACGGCCGTTGGTCTTGGACTGCTTACAGCGTTCTGCCAGTACAGACACGCCCACCGTGGCCTTGGCCAACGGCTCCTCAGCGCTCTGCATGAGGACCACTTCTAGGACACGCCCCTCGTAGATGTGAGCATCAAAAGTGGACTTCCAGGCTGGATACATGGTGGGTTTCCTCTGGACCAAGGTCTTTCCTCGCTCTGTGAAAGAAGATTAGGATCATCATTGGGAACAAAACGTTTGTCTTTTACTTTTCCTTCAAGTACCTGGAGTTGGTAGAGAGTTTGACTGTGGATTTTTGAGCCCACCAGATGGTGGCTTTTAAGGCAATTAAATGCGGGACGTCTGGTCTCCCTACTCACTGTGCCACTCCCCTATCTAGATAAAATTATGACTGCGTGTGTGTGCAATTGTTACATACCTGTGTTGACAGACTCCTTCATCTTGATGGCGCAGATGGGAGTTTCAGACAGAGGAGGCAGAGCGCCCACGTCATAAGCGTTGAAGGCGATACGCAGGAAGGGTGCCATGGTGACCGCTCACCTAAGCCTCCTAGAACAAAGTAAAGACTCACAGTTAGAACATCTCACACACACTGTAGGGTCAATATAGGGCAATGTAAATAAAAATGATAAATAAATAAAAATGTAAATAAAATTCACTTGAAATGAGGGCTGTCCCCTATTAGTCGATTAGTCCACGAATCAGTCGTGTTGGTCTTAGTCGACGAAGATTTCTTTAGTCGATTATTGTTTTTTAAGCATTTTTCATGCTGGACGACTTATTTCCAAGAAACTTATCAACACATCTCTGGTAAACACAAGATTTAATGTGGTGCTTTTGTGTCATTCTTTGCGGAGAAACTCAGTTTTACAGATTTGTCGATTAAATCAACTAATCGATTAGTCGACAAAATCATATGAGTCAATTAAGAATTTCTTTGGTGGAGGAAAACCCTAGACTTGACTTCACACACACACACACACACACACACACACACACACACACACACACACACACACACACACACACACACACACACACACTTCTTGTACTTAGATTGCTTAAGTTCGGCACTTAAAACAAGAAGGAAGAGAGTCTGTGGCTAACAGTGTCCTCAGAGGGTAACTACAGAGGAAGTACAAGTTTCAACTCAAGACATAACTTTGGAAACTACCAGCCAGTAATGCGGGAAGAAAAAACTGTCTGATTCTCTCATCCTGCTCTCATGTGCACAGTTTGGGTTTACCAGAGAGAAAAAAAAGAAAATCAAATGGATCACATTTCAAAGACAAACAGAAAGTCCCAGTGTTAGGGAAAAAGACAAATAGAGGGTAAAAGATAAGCAGTAAAGTCTCTTTGCTACTTTACTGTTTTCACATTGATTTTGTGGGTTTTCCATCACAAATTATGCTCTTTAATCCTGGTTTAGTCCTTATTCCTCGCAACTGTCTCTACTTATAGTTGGCTGTATATATTTGGGACTGCAGGGCTATTCTTTAAAGGGCTTTTGGAGCATTACATCATAGAGCAATTGTGATCACTAGCATCAGTCTTGTCGATTGTGAGAAGACAAATGTGGAGTACATTTAATCTTCCTTAATCTTTTAAAGGTACTAGTAGTCCTATGTTTGCAGCTTATATTTTAGTATTTCCTTTTTCTGTTAGTAGTATAGTGTGAAGCTCTGGGGCCAGTTGCTAACTGAGTGGTTGGCCAAAACGCCTCACCATGCTATTGCTCTGTTCTGTTGGATTCTACGTGCAAATTCAATTCTACACCTCATTTCAAAACTGAAACAGAAACCACAGCTTGCAACAGTGTCCACCTGCTTGCTTCATCTAAGCTGAATTGCTCCACTGACAGATTTGTTCAGCTATACTTTCCATGTGTTTTGTACACTTCCTCTTGAGGGTGTTTCATTCATGCTGACATCCCTTCTATACATCTTTAAACAATAGTTATAAAGTAGTGTGGCAGAGACTCTGTATAAAGTAGTATAATGTGCTAATGAACGGTTTCCTCAAATATATAATTATGTAAATTAAATGGTCTGATAGCACACAACAAAAACACTTTTTGGGCTACTCTTTGTGGCAGCCAACATGACAGCAGGCAAACAGAATAGTCCTTGGAAAGGGAGTAATTTTTGTTTACACTTTTCATATACTATATCTGTGTGTGTACTTTAAACTGCAGTGGGTAGAAATGGAGCAAATATGATTAAAAAAAAGTTATCTTTATAAAACGGTCACTATATCCTGACAGTTGTGCATGAGACAGGGGATCTGAAAAAATCATGTGCCTCTGTGTCATCCGGTGCTCCTAATGACATCTGCAAGAGTTCACAGACCGGAGGAAAACAACCAATCGGAGCAGGGCTGGAGCCTGTCGTCAATGAGCAGCTGTCAATCACTCGCGAACTCCGATCAAACGGTCAAACTAGGCAGCGCTGATCAAATATGAATCAATATTATGTTACTGTAATGTCTACTTTCTCGCCTCAAATGTTTTCAGAAACATCTTGTAGTGTACTGTTTTGTTGTAAAATGAAAAAGTTTGTGACCCGGCAGCCATGTTGAGATCAGTTGAGGAAATACCAAGCACCGCCCACCAGCCGGAGCACAGTCAATAGGAACGCTCTCTCTCTCTGAAGTGACCTGTGATTGGCCAAAGATGTCAAAGATTTTTTAAAGCCTGAAAACAGAGCCATGAGGAGGTGCAGGAGTCTAGTTTTCTCTCAGAACACTTGAATTACAATAATGCCAAAAATGTTCTGCCTACTGCAGGTTTAACAGTCTTACCGTTAAAACCATAGCTGAGACTACTAACGCCATTACCTTTCAAGGGGCCTTGTTATAACAGATTACAAAGGGTGACATAGGGGGCAGCCAGTTAAGCCTCATGTTGGACATGTACCTGAAGAAACTGCAGTAACAAATTCTGAACCATTCATGTTATCAAGGCTGTCTCACAACCAAGAGTCAGACATATGCTACGTCACAGACTAGCAGGACCCAGAGGGCCTATCAGCCTACATCCTAATTCCCAAAGCAGCAAAAGATCCCACAGAATTCCTCCACACGGCACTTTTTGTGAGCTTTTAAGTTCCTTAACTTGATCTCTTGTAGCTGTAGTCTCTTGCTCCATTAACATAATCTCAGTTTAATAGTCATTTCAGCAACATGGCACTCTAGGCATCTGTGATTTAAGGCAAACAGCCTCTCATTTTACTAAACAACGATGTTTATCTTCTCTATAAAAGGACATTTCTGCACAGTAGCCTAACAGAGACATGGCCTTCTCTTAAGTGAGAATGAATATGTACATTAAACTCCTGGACAGCAATGTACAAAGGATCCCTGTGTCTGCTTTCATAATGAATCATTCATAAGGGGATGAGTTTTGTTTGTGTTCATGTTCCTTTTCACATTGCTGAATGTCAAACTGATTGTCAGGCTCAGGTCCTGAGTGACTGAACCGGTGCGTGCTGTGATATTATGAACATGTACATGTATGCTGCTCAGCCTAGAAAGGTAGACCAGATGCTATTTCGAGCTGAGTGACACTCTAAATGCAGACTTTTAGAGAGAGAAAGCATTATGTTCTCTTACTGCAGCTGAAAGGTTTTCTGAAGTGGAAACCTCGTCTTTTATTCTCTGCTGTTTTTTTCTAAAACGCTATGCGGAGCTGCTTAGCAGTACAAGACGTTACTGTCTGCACTGAACAGGTCTCAGGTGTTAATGTACGTGCAGCAGTAGAAATGTGTGCTGCTGAACATAATTCTTGATAAATTGACTCAGGCATTGGGGTCCAAACAGAGGCTGGCTTGTGATCTGGGAGTTGCTGGTTTGATATCCCAGCAGACAAGCAAGAAAAATCTGGATGGGGAAGTGAATGACTAACACGGGCGTCTGACGGTGCCCTTTGAGCAAGCCTTTTAACCTCCAGCTGCTCCAAAAGTCAGAGGGTTAGTCAGAAGCCGGCAAATAGATGAGGAAATGTCAACAGTCCAGTTTCATTTAATGTTAACTGGCTACCAGAATGGCATGTGAAGAAAGACTTAATGACTTTTATATTTGGGAGTGACTGACAGTAACTAAGAAACTGCTGGTTGCTGCTAAGAAACGCAGCATGCATTTTCAAATGTTAGTTAGTGAAATCAACATACAGACGAGCAATTTTCTAATTTAATGACTTTGGAGGAAACTGGAGCACCTGGAGGAAACACACACACAATCCATGCTCCAACATCTCCACACAAAAAGGCCTTCAGCCAGTTCATTCAAACCTTTGTGTTCCAAACAACACAGGCAATGGGATTCTTCCATTGGGTTTTGGATTATTGCAGAAAATAAGCTCTGTGGCAAACACACGTCTATGATATGTTGATGATGATGTTTTGTTCAGCAAGAAAATCTCCACGACCGAGCACCACTTTTATGATTTTTGAAGTGTGAATGCAATCACCAGAAGTAAAAAGCTAACATTAGGCTATAAACGAACTACACCACCATGAGTGCGATTAAACACAACGAGGCTGTAAAGGCAAACGAGTCGGCGTGATGACATTTTGCAGTCTCATTTAGCCACTACTTAGCCACTGCCTTTTCCAAGACACATACAAGCTTCAAAATTCATAAGTGGGATATTTACTGACGTGTTTTATGTCGTAGAACAAAGCATTAAATTGTCTTCAGCTTGTGTTAACCACAGACCTTATATTTCAGGCATCTAACTAAAAACTCATTGAAAAAAACATTGACTTCGAGACGAGGGAACCGGAAGTGCTAAAATGCTAACTCATTCTGGGTTCTAAGACTCATTCCTGCAGCAACCTATTGTGCATTTTCAGGAGAATGACAAATCTCTGTTGATGTGACGGCTTTGACTGACCCTGCGAGCCTGTCAGGGATCTAAAGACTCCTAAACAAGCGACTGTCACTGTTTCTGAAGCCCCTTTCACACTGCCTGTTCAAGGTGGGAATGATGCGCTGTTATTCCGACTCACTGTTCTTCCGACTCGCTGTTCTGTATGAAAGATACGGAAACGGAATGAGATGACAGAGTTGTTCTGCAGCTGAACTGGCAATGAAGGTAGTCACAGAGCTGAGCCGATGTCTGTGTGAAAGGGACACCCTGCACGGCGGGACTACACGCACACACATACTAGAGACGCCAAAGCTATTGTGTTTAACGCCACACCCCTTTTGCTCCTACGATGCTGGCGTGCTATCAAGAATCACACACCAGGGCGGCATTATGCTGGCGTTGTTTTGTTCAGTGTGTAACGGCGGATCTTCTTTACGGCAGTATTGCGGAATCTCTGTGTGAAAGGGGCTCGAGTCAGGTCAGGAGGGTCGAGAAACTATTTGAGCATGCTCACATACAGACAGACACACAAAAACAATATTAATCAGTCATGTTGTTATTTTTTTAGAGTCCATTTCCTATTTTCTCTCCACTTGACACAAACACTCTCTTATGTAGGCCTACACATACACAGGCAATGCTACACAGAAAAAGAGAGCCTTGTTCCCCCAGAGACAGTGGAAAAAATGAGCACATGCAATTGGGGAAGGGGTGGGTAGAGGAAAGAGGAAAAGGGAGGGAAAGAAAAAAAACACACACTGGAAGGCAGGCCAGTGGACATGAGGAGAAATCAGACTCAATGACAGAACCAGATTTGCCTTCACTTTCAAGCCACAATGAAGTCGACTTCCAGCGAGATGGATGTTAATCATGTGTGTGTCTGTGGCCTCAAGGAGCTTTTTAGCTTCTCTAAGTCTTTAGCTTTTGTCCTAGATATCAATGTAAAGCTGGACCACCTGCCTGTGGGGCATTGTGTTAACTTTGCTCATCACTTCATAAATTATACACTAACTGGAAGAAGGCACAGTATGCGGAAAACACAACAACAACAACAAGATGTAAGTAACTAGAACATGCCATTAAATGTCACTTGACTGGGCATGAATATCAGCTCTGAGGAAGTTATATGAACAATATATAACTTGAATGCTAATGAATATAATGCTTTGAATGCAATATATTTCAGAACCAGCATTTAATAATGACAACTGCCAAAACTGATTCCTGGAACAGTTAATCACGTGATGAACAGGACAGCAGAATCACAAGTAGCTAATAAAATAAGTAGATTAATAAACAACAAGGAGAATAACCTTTAGTTGTAATGACATGAAACTAATATTCCATAAACACAACACAGTACTGGAGAGAGACAGAGATGTGTGACTGTCTGCAACAGATAGACTATCATCAAAGTCAAGCTCAGCGAAGCACCACAAACAAGTCAAAGGTTTGGTATGCACTGAATTAGAGGGGATGTCATTTAGTGGAAGAGGTGATCCAGCAGGTCTAGCGGGTTGGGGAGCTTTTGTATGTCAACGTTTAATCGGTAGGAACAAGCGAAGACAGGTAGGATTACACAGAGAGCAGCAACAACAATAGAATTCCCTTCCTTCCTGCAGCGCCTTGAATTCTGCCACTAGTAGAGCTGACTTGGAAATCCACAAATCAATGAAAGAGATTATTAGATTAGTATTAGTATTAATCCCTAGAGGGAAGTTCTTCTTATTTGTCAGCCATGCAGAAGAGCTGAAATGGATTCAGTCTCAAAAATGCATTAATTCTACAGTTTGAATGTTTGACAACACAGCATTGATGAATGGTTAACGCGAACTAGGCTATCCCTATGCTACATAATTACAAGGAAGGTTTGTTTACATCAAAAGGAGCATGCGTGTCATGCATCTACTCTATATTGGGTGAACAGTATAGAACTTGTAGCCCTTTTTTATACTATACAAAGTCCCTCAATGTTAGGACAATCCAACTGAACAACAATCTTAAACATGTGGACAAGGCAACCAGTTTGTTATGGGCAAAATGTTATTGACTGAACAGTGAAGTCAGCTACCTGACCTCAGTTCAACTGAGGAGGCTATGCGTTTCACCAACCCGGTCTCACGGGAAGGCGTATAAATAGCACGACATTACACGGACATTTCGCGTGTCATGAGGACGCCGCTTTTCACTTGTTATTTGTACACCACGCAACAAAACTATGGTATCGTCCACAGTAACGTTAAGGAAACAGAACCCCTAAGTTAGGTTTAAGAAAAAGATCATGGTTGGGCTTAAAATAAGTATGTAAACTAAGTAAAATACGTAACACGTCACAAATGTCCCTAAACAACACGTGACAAACGTAACTTGCAAAACAAAACACCGGTCTCCTGCAGGGTGACCAGGTGTCCCACTTTACGAGGGACTGCAGAGTATTTTTATCTCTTGTCCCACATCCCACATATTGAGACGATGTCCCACATTTTCATTGGCTCTAGTTTTCAAAAGTCAAACCGCTGCAGGAGAGACGCTTTTTAAAAATCTGGCTTTTATCCAATGGCTGTGGAGAAAGCAGGGAAGGCTGTCATCACAACGCTGTGTTTTCTGTCAAATTGCGCACACGTGGGTCAAGTGCAGGTTAGCATTTCACCGTCTTTTTTATGCTATGCCCAACGGAGAAAACTGCGAGTCACCACAAAGTCACAAGCTATGCAGATCTAGGCAGAACATGATGGAAACTACTACAAAGGAAAGGAAGAGCAGCTACAACAAAGACTGTGAAACTACTTATAAGTATTTATAAGCCAGTGGAAGGCGATTCTCTGAGTTTTCTGCCAGTTGTTTTTCAATTTCACACGGGGGGAATATGACATGAAGCGACAGTTCGTGTGAGTCTCACAAGAAACATGCAGCTCAAAAAGAGACGTGCCGATCTATGGATGCATTCGGGCAAAGCATAGAGATGTTACAAGATGAGGGGCAGAATAGAAATGTTTATTATTTAAGTTAGATAGACATCATATCAAAATTGTAGACCACCTCTCAGCCTTGGTAAGGTGTCTCACCTTGTCCCACACAAGCATACTCTTTGTCCCACATTTGGTTTGTTGGGATCTGGTCACCCTAGTCTCCTGGTTAAAAGTTGTGTGTTTGTTGGGCCCATCCACTTCTACACCCGCGGTGCGGCCTTTCTTGCTTTTATTCTATACGTCACTAGCTCTGAGCGTGGCATATTTACGCGACTGTGTTTACATTGGACTCAGTACAGACAACATGGCGTACAAATGACACATCAAAAGCAAGAAAGGCATTTGTATTGCACGCTAAATGCCTTGCGCATCATGGTGTATTTATTCATACGCCTTTTCGTGCGAACGGGCTGGTGTCACTTGCCAGACTCAAGGAAAAAATCCCCTGAAACAAGCAAGAAGTGAATATGGATGCAGTAGAGGCCTGTTGGAGCATCACTAGGAAAGATACCAAGTGTACTGATGTCATTGATTGCAAAGGAACCAAATATTAAACATGATGACTTCAATTAAGTTCATGGTAACTTGTCCAATTACATTCTGTGCCCTTAAATTGGGAGTATATGTATTAAAATGGACTACAGTTCCTCCATTGTTCATGTGATGTGAAGGTAAACACCCTCAGTGTGCTGGAGTACAAGACCAACAACAGAAATGTGTCAATATCCAAATACACTGTGACTGCACAGCATTTGTACACTGTATATCTAGAAGTACTAGGTCAAAGACAGCAGTGACTTTGTTACTATAGAACTATAGAAGACATTCGGGACTAAAGGCACTTAAACCTAAACTTTGGCACATACCTTTTACACAGCAGACATTTTGACTTGTCATAGCAGGAAACACACACGAATAGCAGAAACGACGGTTCGGTTACAGTAAGTGTCATTAAATCTTGCAGTAAGCCATTCCAGTAAACTGCCTGTACAACAGCAGGACCCTGAAACTGTCTCACCTAAAGGGAATGCACCTGTGCTTTTTCTACTGTGACATGTGAAAATGTCTGCAGTAAAAAAAGTCTAATTAAATTTAGGTTTTAATACCCAGGTTTACATTCAGCTGACTCAACACCAACAGGCCTTTTTCATGGCAGACATAGGCCCTTTTCACAGCACTTATTTAGGGTAAACACAGGTGCAATTAATAACATGAATTATGGTGCTGTTCCATTTAGGTGGAATCATGCATGCTGGCTCACTGGAATGGCTTTGACACTAAATAGAACGGGACCATAATTAAATTTTATCAATACACCTGTGTTTACACTGCAATTGGACGTCAAAATGGCTGCTGTGAAAAGGGCCTATTGAATATGTCACAGATGGAAAAGCACAGGTGCAAATAAAAAAACAAACAATGGCTGGGTTCCATGTGGCTGCTTCATTTTCAGGGTCCTGGTATTGTGAATGCTGGCTCACTGTCACAACCTCATGGGTTACTGGCTGATGGTGCCTACAAATGAAACTCGTGAGCTCGTGTTTACAACATGGGAAGTCGTGTACACAATATTCTTGGCGTTCAAGTGGCTGAGTCGTGAAGAACACTGCTGCTTAGCAACGGCAAAATAAACGTTGCTGTCAGCGTCTAGAAGCCACAGAGGCTAACAATTTAGCAAGCTAGCAAGTGGGTAACATAATGCAGTAAATGCAAAGGCATCTTGACAGAGGAAAAAGATGAGGCCGTTGGTAATATCAACATTTTCCTCAGACATATTACAAAATTACCAAGAAAAACGATATACGACTAAAATTACAATATATTAACTTATTATGCACCGAAAAACGAACTTCCATGGCCTCCGACATTTCTGACAACCTCATCAAACACGTCACAAGTCGTGAACTTGGAGCTTTCAGAAACTTTTCACTTACGAGGTCGTGAATACTACATGAGGGGGGGCGTTCATATGGACTCATCTCGTAAACACGGTAAACACCACCCCATTTGAAGGCACCATGATACACTTGAATAGAACAGAGCCATTATTCATTTTATTACAAACACCTGTGCTTTTCCTACCATGACGAGCCAAAATGCCTGCTGTGAAAAAGGCATATCAGCAGAACTGATTAAACTCACTTGGATGAGAAATGATGAGAAAAGTCCAGCACACCAGCAGCATACTGGCTCCTTTGACTCAGTACTTTTGATATATTTTGACCTGAGTGACACAATATCTTCACAGAAGTTTCACACGGTGTTTGTCTATTAAGAAACGGTGAAACGGGGCTTTGAGATAGCTTTGTAAAAAAGATTTCTGCCTCAGTGACAGAAGAATACCTCGAGCGATGAAAACTGGCCTGACAGGATGCTAAATTAAGCTAGAAGATGAAAAAAGTAGGACGCAGGTAATAGATCAACCGGTTTTGACAATGTCAGTCTACATGCAAAACTACATGGTATGTCAACCATTGTGAGAGTATGTCAGTTTTGGAGGTTTCTGGCTCAATTGTTGCTGCGCCTGCGGTCAAGCAGAACCAGGAAGTGTTTGACATATTCCTGTAATGTACAGTATATTCAGTAATCAATATCAGGAAATATGGAGAGATGAAAATGGGCCCTGTGCTTGTACCCAATGTGATCAAAACACATACTTGCCAACCTTGGGACCTTAAAAATAAGGTTCTCAAAACCAAAGTGGGGGAATTTGAGTTTCAGGGACTTTGTTTCCTGCAAGAATGAAAATAACAAAATAATAAGTACACTGCAACAGCATTTTTATGTTAAACTTTTAATTTTACCTTTAATTCTCAGGAGAGAAAACTGAATTCACCCCTCTGACGTAAACTTGGCGTGTGAATCTCTGGCGTAAACTAATATTCATCAATTTTTATTCATATTTTGCCCCTGCTTGAGTATTTCTTTCTCTTAGCTCTCTCCATTACTCTCTCCTTCTCTCACTCACTGAGGGCCCTTTCAGACACAATGCAACAACGGCACCACTGCGCTCTGAAACCGTTTTTTCCAATGGCTTGCACCACGCCACAACGGCTTTTTGCTATATTGAGCAAAGCCCAACTTCGGACGAGGCACGCTGTGATGTGCGCTGAACTCAGCAGCAAGCGCAGTTCAAACATGAGCTCAAACTGCGCTGTGTCGCGAGCATAGACTGCTCTCTTCCGCCAGGAAACGACATTTGGTGTAGCTCTATTGTCATCCGGGTGGAAACTGTAGGGATTATACACGCTGTACAGTGCCAAAATAGGTTAAGATAACGAAAAGTTATTTGGGAGAATTGTGACCCTGGAAGGAAACCGGGAGAGGGCAATGAAGAACGGGAGTCTCCCGGGAAAATCGAGAGGGTTGGCAAGTAGGTCAAAACACCTTTCAGTTTAAGAATTACACAAACTTTGGTTTCCTTGTCCTCCCACTTTGTGTTCCTTTAACAGTTACTTCAAGAGATGGTGCCGTCAACGCACAATGACGGAGAAAGAAAGGGCTGAGTGAGAGACACAAAGGTCCACAACAGACCCAGAACAGCCTGTCTGGATGGAGCAGTTGGCTGGCATATTAGAGCTGAACAAACACGCTCCACACCATCATAATGTACCTGAACAAGCATGGTCAGAGTCAGCCAGGCCACACTCGCGCCTAAAGCTAATAACCTGGTGTTTGGTTGTGTGAATAAACATCTATTGCATCATGAAGCCGCTCTTTATGATAGCTCAAAGAAGAACAATCCGTCCCTCAACATTGGAAATTAAACAGTGATCATGGAAAAGGTGTGTTCCTAACTGTGATAGCAGTTTTCTTAGCTTCACATAAAGTACATAAACTAGAAAGAACTCAGAGAGTACATACTGTACAAACTGTACCTCTGTCAAGTCTGCACAATCCTCTAAATTTACCATTTGAATGATTTTCAGAAGTTTTGTAACTGCATCATCATCTGTATCCAAATATTCATGGTGAAAGAGAATCATGCAGACTTTTGGAGAGTACCCCATTCCTGTGAATATTAGGGTTTATTAGGGCTGTACAGATGAATTGTGCAAAATTTCAAGTGAGTCAAACTAAAGACCACAGAGTGTTGGCCATTTAAAATGATAATGTTACTTTAGTCACTAAATTTGCAGTGAAAATTATGTTGTTGCACATGTTGTCAAAATTGCATTACAACTGCACAATACCTTCAAGAATTATGGCATGAAAAACAATTGAATAACTTTCTTTAAGATCAACCAAATGTAGGTAGATGTGATTAAAAAGCTATTTGCAAAAAAAGTTTATAATGAAAATCCATGATAGTGGAAATGGAAAGTGGTCAATACAAATATGAAGCGACACCAGTGGGCTACCTCCGGGCCTGAAAAGTGAAGCCAATGCAGAAGTGCCTTAAACTTGCATTCTTTCTAATAACCAGCAGGGGCGACTCCTCTAGTTGCAAAAACAAGTCTGATTATATAGAATCTATGAGAAAATGACCCTACTTCTCACTTGATTTATTACCTCAGTAAATATTGTAAACATGAGTTTATGGTCTCAATCTCTAGTTTCTAGTCTTCTTCAGTACAGCATGATGTTCATTTAGTAAATTATGGTCCCATTTAGAGTATAATAGACCATAAAGCAGTGTATGCTTTAGGGCGTGGCTACCTTGTGATTGACAAGTCGCTACCACAGCGTTGTCTTGTCTGGGAGTTTTCATCTTAGAGCTTTAACCCTTTCAGTGAGTTTTCAGTTCATGAAAGTTAATTGTAACATTTTGGTCGATTAAAAATGTCTTTATCAGCATTCGTGTCACTTCTGGTTGCAAAAAAACAAGATGGCAATGGCCAAAATGCCGTTCTCGAGGGTTCAAAACCGTAGTCCACAAACTGATGGGTAACGTCACGGTGCATGTAAGCGATACATAGTCGCACCAAAAAGTATAACCTCCTCGGTGGAGGTAACAACATGAGATATAGGGTATTTTATATGAGAAGGTAACTTTTGAGCCCAATAAATCACTACATTTTCATTCCCAATTTTGACAAATTCATGCAAACAAAGCAACGTAATTCTCACAAATAATCCTGCGTTAATCCACAAGTCTTTCACTGAGGCATGGTGGCATGTATTATTACCGCATTAACACTGCCTCGAAAGCACATAAGTGCAGTTGTGCACACGCACACACACTAATAACCTTGAACAAAGCAGCCTTTAATGAATTTCAGTGGAGGCTGGCTTGAAAGAATCAAAGCCTTCCTTTCTTTCGCTAACCAAGGTTAATGTATAACACCCCACCCCACCCCACCCCGCCCCCCCACCACACACACTCACAGAGGTCATGTCAACAGAAATACTACAGAAGTTTGTACTACTGTGACGTTAAATTCTCTGTCTCAGTCTCTTTCTCGCACACATACAGTACGTACACCCAGCGATCAGGACAAAGTACAAAAGGAAAGAAAACTGAGTGAAGAATGACACCAGAGCTGAGGTTGCTGGTTCAAGGTCAGATGAATAGCTATTGTGATACATTTATTCCAGTGATACTGTTATAATTTCACTTTGTGCCTTGATGAAACCTAAGACCAAATCAACACGAGCTGTTAATAACTGCCTATTGGATAAACTGACAGTACACATGGACCAAAACTGCATGGCATGATAACCTTTTCTGATTTTCCCTCCCTTTCTCCTGAGTATCACTGAGCTCTTTGGCACCGTGTCAAACCTTCTATACCAGCATGGAATGAATCCTACCCGTGCCACTGTGTGTGTGTGTGTGTGTGTGTGTGTGTGTGTGTGTGTGTGTGTGTGTGTGTGTGTGTGTGTGTGTGTGTGTGTGTGTGTGTGTGTGTGTATGTGTGTGTGTGTGTGTCTTCTCTCCACATGCATTAAGAGCGGTGTCCATTTCTGCCTCGCTCACAGTTCACAAAGGCTCGGTTAAGACGGACAAAACAGCATCCGAGCAAGGAGAGCCGAGCAGGATAGCATGATGTGGAGAGAGAGAGAGAGAGAGAGAGAGAGAGAGAGAGAGAGAGAGAGAGAGAGAGAGAGAGAGAGAGAGAGAGAGAGAGAGAGAGAGAGGGGTAGCGACAAGAGGCCAAGGGCACACAATGAGCCAAACTATCATCACCCAGTGCTGATTTAGCAAATTCATGCCAAACGGCTGTGTTTGTTGTGTGAGTGTCTGCTGCCTGTGTGTGTAGTTATTAGGGCTGTCAAAGTTAACGCGATAATAGCGTGTTAACACAAATCCATTTTAAGGCCATTAATTTCTTTAACCCATTAACGCAACTTATGATTTTTAGGTTGTAGTGGGCTCAGTTTTAAGGCTAGAGTGAAGATACTGACATCATATGAAACTGGAAAACCTAAGGAATACATTGGTACCAACCATGTCATACAAGCTTACTCTACTCTGACATCCTGTCTTAAAAGAGATGATCAATTATTCACACAATGCAGCCTAATATCAGTCTGTCTAAATTAGTCGGGGATGTTTTTATATGCGTGTTCACCATCGAGGGATCAGTGCTGCATGGGCAACTCCTCACTGAGCAGATGTCCCAACCGCGTCCTCCAAGCAGCTCATGAAGCCACAAGCCAATATTGACACACCAGTAACTGCAGGCAGATAGTGTTACCTGCGCTCACAAAGCTGCATCGCCTCCACAAGATAACAACAGGATACAGAGTCTTATTGCCAAAAAAAGGCAGAATTGTGTTGTAGTGTGTGACACAAGACTTTTGCAAGCGATGGAAGGTATATTTCAAAATAGGATAATGTGTTTAGTGTACCTGGGGAGCTGACAAGTCATGTCAGCTACTGTGGATTCAGAAGAGGTGTTTATAACCACAAGAATGCAGGGTAGTCCTCACACAGAGACTTACTGTATGTAGTCATCCTGCTGACACAAATACATTGTTCTCATTGTCTTTTACATGTCGCCTACCTCTCAATCATTGACTTCACCCACAAAAGGTGATGAAGCATAGTAAGGGAGTTATGTGATGGAATTTCCAGTTGCTACACCTGAGTGCATTGAGGGAAGAGCAAATCAGGCTCATGTATTTTAGTCTCAGCTGAACAATGCAAACCGGCTCCAGTTCAAGTTAGGCCACAATGAGCAAAGTGCTGCTAGTCATCATCTGTATAGAGAGGCGAAGTCCCGCCCCTACTGGTGGACCAGCATGGGACCTTATTTCAGGAAAAAATATGAACTGTAGTCAACGGCAAGAGACAAATCATTCAGTCACACATATGTCGTTTGTCAATTTAAAAGATCATTTTGCAAGTCAAGAAAGTCTCAGTTTGTTGTAAAACTGTTGAAGTATCAGACTGTGAAAATACGTAATTAGAAAGACTACACACCGAAAAGTCGCGTAAGTGACGTCTCTTTCTCTGAAGCTACGATGCCTCACACGAGCAACGGGTCTTTTGCTCGTTCTTTCTCTTCCCAGCTGATAAAAAGACCAGGAGTCGCTGGATAAAACATTTCAGGTAAGATAATGTTTCATTTATGCCTGGAACATAGTTAAGTTAGCTAGCTAGCTAGTGTTGGTGATGTAAATTGTGCAAGACATGAGATGTAGTTCACTGAGCGACTTCACACAAAACTAAATGATACTACAACAAACTGCGACTTTCTTGACATGCAAAATTATCTTTTAAATTGACAAACATCATACGTTTGATTCATGGCGCGATTCAAAAAAGAAATTGTCTCTCTATTGTCTCCATAATAATGGCTGTGACACTGGCAGCTTTCTGTCAAACCATATCAGAAACCAAAGGCTGAAACCTTTGATTCAATGCAAGTTAAGTCAACTAAAACTCAACTTATCTGACATTTGAACTTCAAGAAATTAGGGTTATATATCCTGTCTTGCCAATCATAATGATATGAATTAGATGTAATAGTCAATAGTTACTGTAAACTGTGGGACTCAATAGATAGTTCATATGGACCTTATTATTGCTGCAATTAACCATTATTTTCATAGTCAATTAATCTGTCAATTATTTTCTTGATAAATTGATTAGTTGTTTGGTCTATAAAATGTCAGAAAATGGTGAAAAATATCGATCAGTGCCCAAGATGACGTCCTCAAATGTCTTGTTTTGTCCACAACTAAAAGATATTCAGTTTACTGTCATAGAGGAGTAAAGAAACCAGAAAATATTCATATTTAAGAAGCTGGAATCAGAGCATTTTGCCTTTTTTTCCTTAAAAAATTACTCAAATCGATTAATAGTTGGCGATTAATTTAATAGTTGTCAGTGCTGCTTTTTTTTTTAAATCAGTTTACCTTAAAACACCCTGGATTAAGTTACTTTATGGGGTCAACTTAAGTAAAGAGATAGACAAAAAAATGTAACATGAGGGCTAAACATGTTTGTGACTGCTCACATTAAATATTAACCACCTTATTCAAATCACCCCAGTAAGGGACATTTGAGGCATGGAGTTAATGCGTTTTAAAGGGAAGCTTGTCCCCTGATATATTATAAAAGAAAACCTTTAAATGGGATAAAGTTAAATGAATATTTTTTTCTGGTTTCATTGTGTTGGTCGTTAGCATAATGATGAACGCCCCCCGTTTACCTCCATTTTTTTATTTTCCACTAGTTAGCTAACTTACATCACTGAGACAGACCCCTCTGTTGCCATGGGATACAACACTTCGCTGGAGGAATGTATAAAGCAAACAAGCTAGGCTTCCCGGTGTTGTGTTGGATATACTGCTTCCCCAAGTTATCAGGGAACACAACAAGTAAAGTTTTGTGACATTAACCGGACCTGCAAGTACTGAAACACGGCTTAAAAGTTACGTAACTACAACTGTAACACGGTGTGTGTGTGTGAGAGAGAGAGGAAGACATTCCGCGACAGCAACTCCTCTCATTCCCAACAACACTCACTATTAGTTTACTGCTGGTGTCAACCGAGGTTTGCAGTGGAGCTATATGAGACCAAACAGCAGCTGAAGCCGGGCCACAGTAGAGTAAAGACAGGCGGCTCCTGACACCCGGGCGAGCCAGTGTTGTTGTCCCAACTGTCAAACAACAACCAAGGTTTGTTACAACCCGCAAAAAAAGTTTAACCGCTTCTCTAGAAACTGTTGAGACTTACCTCTTCCGCTGAGCTGGTAAAGCGTCTTTGTTTGTGGCGGTTGTATTTTTACCCGGGTTCTGTTTTTGAACAACGGTTTTTTCCCGAACGTTCGACTTTCAAATCTTCAATGGTGGTTAAGGAAGTGTTGAAGTCGGCTGCTGTTAATTCAACCTCTCTCTCCTTCTCTCTCTCTCTCTCTCCCTCTCTCTCTCTCTCTCTCTCTCTGTGTGTGTGTCTGCTGTCTGCCTCTCTACTACTGCGGCTCTGAGGCAGCGCGCGGTACAGAGGAGTGAATGTGTGACGTCAACCAGGTGAATCCCCCCCCCCCTCCCCCCTCCCACACACACACACACACACACACACACACACATACACACACAGAGAGAGAAGTGAGACTACATGGTTTTGCAATGCATGAAGTCATACAAATAGAACTGAGGATTAATACACACACACACACACACACACACATAAATATATATATATATATATATTTATTTTATCTGTTCAAAATGTATCTTAAAGGGTGATTTGTCAAGTATTTAATACTCTTATCAACATGGGAGTGGACAATTATGCTTGTTTTATGCAAATGTATGTATATATTTATTATTGGAAGTAAATTAACAACAAAAAACACAATGACAAATATTGTCCAGAAACTAGGGCTGAGCCAAATGCTTCCAGGCCTCGAAGCGTCGACCGTTGCCATGGTAATCTTTGGAGCGTTATTTAGCCTCCTTCGCGACAACCTAGTATGACATGGTTGGTACCGATGGACACCTTAAGTTTTCTAGTTTCATGATGCCAGTATCTTCAATCTAACTTTAAAAGCTACTGAGCCCGCTACAACCTAAAAATCGCAAGTTGCATTAATGTGTTAAGAAATTAGTGGCGTTAAAACGCATTTGCATTAACGCGTTATTATTGCGTTAACTTTGACAGCCCTAATATATATATATATATACAGTATATATATATATATTACACAGCTTTGTTGAATACTCGATTCTGATTGGTCAATCACGGCGTTCTACGGTCTGTTATTTCTTTATAGCAGACCGTTGCTATGTATATCAGACCGTTGCTATGGGCGCAGTTCTGATGTCGGACTCTGGCGGACCCCTTTTTTGTCAAACTATTGATTTCTTAAATAAGTAGCCGTGTAATAAGCGGGATAATGTACAGCTAGCGGTTCATTGTTGTGAAAGAAACCCAACAGGGAGATGGTGGACCCCGACGTGAAGCTTTGATTTTTGTTCTGTTGTTTGTTCTTCATGTAGGTTAGTTATTTGTTTTTATTGGATTGTTGTCTACTGATTGGTTAGTTTTTCTGCTTGTTTTGTGTGCTTTTTGTTGTCATTTAGTTTTTGTTGTATTTTTTCTAATTATTTTTGCTTAGTCTTGTTTTCCGTCCGTCGTATAAGCCTGTGGCTTCTTGACCTCTCCTGTCACATTTATTATTATTTTTATCTGGATTTTATGAAGTTTTATGTGTGTGCAAATTAAATAAATAATTTTTTTAAAAAGTGTTAAAATGCTCTGTACTTATTGTTATTTACGTTTCAGGCTTTGGTACTGGCAGAGTTCACTGGCAGGACTGGACCGACAACATTGGAAATTTGCTTCTCTTAGCCGCTGTATCCTGTGTAGGTAATGCTGAGTCTTCCTAGGATTCAGTTTTTCTTGTAAAACCTTAGCCTGAACTTGACATTGTTTCAGAAAACATGTCAGTTTTGAAATGCAAACCAATGAAGTGAATGTGACGCTCTGCTGTTGACATTTCTTCCCTCCAGTAAAAAAAAAAATTGAATATGGCAGGAAAACCAATACAAACCAGGAAATGAATGCAATGTGTGTGCTCGGATACAGTCTCTCTCTTTCCATCTGTCTTACACACACACACAGGCTTAGAGAGAATAAAGTTTGTGGGCCGATCCAAACAGCCATGTGTACTTCCATATTGGCCCTGCCCACATCACCTCCACACAAGGCAAAGCACACAGAGATCCATGTGGTGCTGAGTCATCAGCCCCCACCCACCAAAACTGTGTGACTATAAGAGAGAATGGACCAGTAAATTTAGACAGCCTGTCTCAACCCCTAAAGGGCTATTTATAGCTCTGAAAAGGGTACAACAATGACGTATAGAGTAGGTGACCCGGGTTGAATGTTGATAGAGATCACTGAGTAAGACTACGGAGTTACTCATCACCTCATCACCACCACAAGCATTTGGAGGAACTCAACTGAAGTACAATAGATTTCACTACAAAAACACACATTTGCAGTCGAGCATATATTACAATTTGGTAATTTCAAGATCATTCAAAACTATAATTTGTGATTGGGACAAAGAGTATCTAACACTACGACGGAGTATTAGGGCCACAAATCTGAGATTTCGAGAATAAAGTCATAATATTACGAGAAAAAAGTCGTAATTTAATGAGTTTTTTTCTCGTAAACCTCTGACTTTGAAACCTATGACTTTAGTCTTGTAAAATTATGACTTTATTCTCATAATATTACGGCTTTTTTCTTGTAAACTTCTGACTGTATTCTCATAATATTACGACTTTTTTTCTCGTAAACTTCTGACTTTATTCTCATAATACGACTTTTTTATCTTAAACTCATGACTTTATTCTCATAATATTACGACTTTTTTATATATATATTCTTGTAATATTATGACTTTATTCTCGAAATCTCAGATTAATTTTTCTTTTTCCTCAATGTGGCCCGAATACTCCGTTGTAATAACACACACAAACAACCATAAAAAAACATATATGTCCATGACAGGAAAACAAAATTTTTTTCATTCCTTTCACTTCCTGGAAAACTGGCTATCTTCACTGATGACCTCATGCTGCACCAGTAGCTTTAAATAAAAATTCCGTCCAATAAAACTATCACCGACTTTTGATCAGTCACTCCCATCAGATAAACCTGCTCTCTGGCTTTCCCAACTGATATCCAGTGGATTTGCACTGAAGTGACCCCTCCCTGCAGTGTTTTGTCCCGCCCTGCTGCATTCTGGTTCAACAGGAACTACATCAAATTGGAGAAGCAAGATTTACTCCTCAGCACGAGCAAGGAAAAAAAGATTTTGTCACCTTTGAAGGAAGCAATGTAGGTCAGAGGGGTGAATAGTTTTCTGATTACACAAGTTATGAGACCATAATAAAGTTAATTAAGACCTGAGGTTGTAGGAAAGCAAAATGACACCTTGCAGCTTTAAAGTTTAAATTGGAGGCATCGTCGTCTGCTGTAAGAATTCCAGCTTGAGTTAGTTCACTTTGACCTGACTGTTGTTGATTCTCTGTGGGTTATGTAATTTCACTAGTACATGTAGCATGACACGACACAGCAACATATACTGTATGAAACTACTGGCTTCATGTTTTCCCTGTGTATTAGACTTGTATCCGGGCAGACGGTTCCTGTTGTGACGGCCATTTCTGCCAATCCCAGCGGTGCCAGGGCAAACATCAGAGTGAGTAATGAGAGGAACAGACAGAGGGAGGGAGGGAAGGAAAAAACAATCCCTAAAAAAGGAGAGAAATAGTCATCTCATTAAGGGACATGCCACAGACTGAATCTGCCTTTCTCTGTCTGTCCTCATTTACGTCTCCTTCATGTCTCTTCAGCTGTGTCTTCATCATTCCTCCCTTTCTCCCTTTTTCATGTTCCAAGGCTGATGACTGCATGTTTGTAGACAAAGAGACGTTCAACAGGTTCTTCATTCAGATGGCCTTAGAGGTAAACCAGACCAGTATTTAGACAGATATAGGGTCGGCTTAGCTCATACATAGCAACATGTGTGAAAAAAATGTGTGAAAATTGTCCGAAAAAAAAGTCTGAAAAAGGTCTGAAATATGTCCAAGTAAAAAAAGTCTGATAAATGTCCGAAAAAATTCTGAAAAATGTAGGAGAAAAAAAAGTCTAAAAAAGTGTGAAAAAAAATTCTGAAAAATGTTCGAAACAAAAAAGTGTGAAAATTATCCGAAAATAAAAATCTGAAAAATGTTCGAAAAAAAAAGTGTGAAAATTATCCGAAACAAAAAATCTGAAAAATGTCCGAAAAAAAATTCTGAAATATGTCCAATTAAAAAAAGTCTGATAAATGTCCGAAAAAATTCTGAAAAATGTTGGAAAAAAAAAGTCTGAAAAATTTCCAAAAAGTGTGAAAAAAAATTCTGAAAAATGTTCAAAAAAAAAAGTGTGAAAATTATCCGAAAAAAAAAATCTGAAAAATGTCAGAAAAAAAAGTCTGAAATATGTCAAAGTAAAAAAAGTCTGATAAATGTCCGAAAAAATTCTGAAAAATGTTGGGAAAAAAAAGTCTGAAAAATTTCCGAAAAATGTGAAAAAAAAGTCTGAAAAATGTTCAAAAAAAAAAGTGTGAAAATTATCCGAAAAAAAAAATCTGAAAAATGTCAGAAAAAAAAGTCTGAAATATGTCCAAGTAAAAAAAGTCTGATAAATGTCCGAAAAAATTCTGAAAAATGTTGGGAAAAAAAAGTCTGAAAAATCTCCGAAAAAAAGTGTGAAAAAAAATTCTGAAAAATGTTTGAAAAAAAAAGTGTGAAAATTATCCGAAAAAAAATTCTGAAAAATGTTCGAGACAAAAAAGTGCGAAAATTATCCGAAAAAAAAAATCTGAAAAATGTCCGAAAAAAAAAAAGTCTGAAATATGTCCAAGTAAAAAAAGTCTGATAAATGTCCTAAAAAATTCTGAAAAATGTTAGAAAAAAAAAGTCTCAAAAATGTCCAAAAAGTGTGAAAAAAAATTCTAAAAAATGTTCGAAAAAAAAGTCTGAAATATGTCCAAGTAAAAAAAGTCTGATAAATGTCCGAAAAAATTCGGAAAAGTGTTGGAGAAAAAAAAGTCTGAAAAATTTCCGAAAAAAAAGTGTGAAAATTATCCGAAAAAAAAAATCTGAAAAATGTTCGAAAAAAAAAGTGTGAAAATTATCTGAAAAAGAAATCTGAAAAATGTCCGAAAAAAAAGTCTGAAATATGTCCAAGTAAAAAAAGTCTGATAAATGTCCGAAAAAATTCTGAAAAATGTTGGGAAAAAAAAGTCTGAAAAATTTCCGAAAAATGTGAAAAAAAAGTCTGAAAAAGGTCTGAAATATGTCCAAGTAAAAAAAGTCTGATAAATGTCCGAAAAAATTCTGAAAAATGTTGGAAAAAAAAAGTCTGAAAATTATCCGAAAAAAAAAATCTGAAAAATGTCTGAAAAAAAAAAGTCTGAAATATGTCCAAGTAAAAAAAGTCTGATAAATGTCCGAAAAAATTCTGAAAAATGTTGGAAAAAAAAAGTCTGAAAAATTTCCGAAAAGTGTGAAAAAAAAGTCTGAAAAAGGTCTGAAATATGTCCAAGTAACAAAAGTCTGATAAATGTCCGAACAAATTCTGAAAAATGTTGGAAAAAAAAAGTCTGAAATATGTCCAAGTAAAAAACGTCTGAAAAATGAAAAATGAAAAAGTGTGAAAAATTTCTGGAAAAGAAAGTGTGAAAAATGTTAGAAAAAAAGAGTCTGAAAATTGTCCGAAAAAAAGTCTGAAAAATGTCCGAAGAAAAAATCTGAAATATGTCTGAGTAAAAAAAGTCTGAAAAAATTTTCGAAAAAGAAAAAATGTGAAAAACGTTTGGAAAAAAAAAGTTGAATAAATGTTCGGAAACAACAGTCGTGAAATTATCCGAAAAAAATCTGAAAAATGTCCGAAAAAAGTATGAATGTCCAGTAAAAAAAGTCTGATAATGTCTGAAAAAATTCTGAAAATGTTCGAAAAAAAAACTCTGAAAAATTTCCGAAAAGTGTGAAAAAAAAGTCTCCAAAAAGTCTGAAATATGTCCAAGTAAAAAAAGTCTGATAAATGTCCGAAAAAATTCTGAAAAATGTTGGAAAAAAAAAGTCTGAAAAATGTCCGAAAGAAATATGTCCAAGAAAAAAACGTCTGAAAAATGATAAATGAAAAAAGTGTGAAAAATTTCTGGAAAAGAAAGTGTTAAAAAATGTTCGAAAAAAAGTGTGAACATTTTTTCGAAAAAGAAAAAATGTGAAAAATGTTTGGAAAAAAAAAGTCTGAAAAATTTCCCCCCAAAAAAGGTTTGAAAAATGTCTGAAAAAATATTTGACAAATGTCAGAAAAATGTCCCGAAAAAAGTCTGAAAAATGTTAGAAAAAAAGAGTCTGAAAATTGTCCGAAAAAAAGTCTGAAAAATGTCCGAAGAAAAAGTCTGAAATATGTCTGAGTAAAAAAAGTCTGAAAAAATTTTCGAAAAAGAAAAAATGTGAAAAATGTTTGGAAAAAAAAAGTCTGAAAAATTTCCCCCCCAAAAAATGTCTGAAAAATGTCTGAAAAAATATTTCACAAATGTCAGAAAAATGTCCCGAAAAAATTCGGAAAAATGTTCGGAAAAAAAAGTGTGAAAATTATCCGAAAAAAAAAATCTGAAAAGTGTCTGAAAAAAAAGTCTGAAATATGTCCAAGTAAAAAAAGTCTGATAAATGTCCGAAAAAATTCTGAAAAATGTTCGAAAAAAAAAGTCTGAAAAATTTCCGAAAAGTGTGAAAAAAAAGTCTGAAAAAGGTCTGAAATATGTCCAAGTAAAAAAAGTCTGATAAATGTCCGCAAAACTTCTGAAAAATGTTGGAAAAAAAAAGTCTGAAAAATGTCCGAAAAAAAAGTCTGAAATATGTCCAAGAAAAAAACGTCTGAAAAATGATAAATGAAAAAAGTGTGAAAAATTTCTGGAAAAGAAAGTGTTAAAAATGTTCGAAAAAAAGTGTGAAAATGTTTTCCCAAAAGAAAAAATGTGAAAAATGTTTGGAAAAAGAAAGTCTGAAAAATTCCCCCCCAAAAAAAGTCTGAAAAATGTCTGAAAAAATATTTGACAAATGTCAGAAAAATGTCCCGAAAAAAGTCTGAAAAATGTTAGAAAAAAAGAGTCTGAAAATTGTCCGAAAAAAAGTCTGAAAAATGTCCGAAGAAAAAATCTGAAATATGTCTGAGTAAAAAAAGTCTGAAAAAATTTTCGAAAAAGAAAAAATGTGAAAAATGTTTGGAAAAAAAAAGTCTGAAAAATTCCCCCCCCAAAAAAATCTGAAAAATGTCTGAAAAAATATTTGACAAATGTCAGAAAAATGTCCCGAAAAAATTCGGAAAAATGTTCGGAAAAAAAAGTGTGAAAATTATCCGAAAAAAAAAATCTGAAAAAAAAGTCTGAAAAAGGTCTGAAATATGTCAAAGTAAAAAAAGTCTGATAAATGTCCGAAAAAATTCTGAAAAATGTTGGAAAAAAAAAAGTGTGAAAATTATCCAAAAAAAATAATCTGAAAAATGTCCGAAAAAAAGTCTGAAATATGTCAAAGTAAAAAAAGTCTGATAAATGTCCGAAAAAATTCTGAAAAATGTTGGAAAAAAAAAGTCTGAAAATTTTTAGAAAAAAAGAGTGAAAATTGTCCGAAGAATAAGTCTGAAATATGTCTGAGTAAGAAGTCTTAAAAAATTTTCGAAAAAGAAAAAATGTGAAAAATGTTTGGAAAAAGAAAGTCTGAAAAATTCCCCCCCAAAAAAAGTCTGAAAAATGTCTGAAAAAATATTTGACAAATGTCAGAAAAATGTCCCGAAAAAAGTCTGAAAAATGTTAGAAAAAAAGAGTCTGAAAATTGTCCGAAAAAAAAAATCTGAAAAACGTCCGAAAAAAAGTCTGAAATATGTCTGAGTAAAAAAAGTCTGAAAAAATTTTCGAAAAAGAAAAAATGTGAAAAATGTTTGGAAAAAAAAAGTCTGAAAAATTCCCCCCCAAAAAATGTCTGAAAAATGTCTGAAAAAATATTTCACAAATGTCAGAAAAATGTCCCGAAAAAATCCCTAAAATGTTCGAAAAAAAAAGTGTGAAAATTATCCGAAAAAAAAAATCTGAAAAGTGTCCGAAAAAAAAGTCTGAAATGTGTCCAAGTAAAAAAAGTCTGATAAATGTCCGAAAAAATTCTGAAAAATGTTCGAACAAAAAAATCTGAAAAATTTCCGAAAAGTGTGAAAAAAAAGTCTGAAAAAGGTCTGAAATATGTCCAAGTAAAAAAAGTCCGATAAATGTCCGCAAAACTTCTGAAAAATGTTGGAAAAAAAAAGTCTGAAAAATTTCCGAAAAAAACTGTGAAAAAAAATTCTGGAAAATGTTCGAAAAAAAAAGTGTGAAAATTATCCGAAAAAAAATTCTGAAAAATGTTCGAGACAAAAAAGTGTGAAAATTATCCGAAAAAAAAAATCTGAAAAATGTCCGAAAAATAAAAGTCTGAAATATGTCCAAGTAAAAAAAGTCTGATAAATGTCCGAAAAAATTCTGAAAAATGTTGGAAAAAAAAAGTCTGAAAATTATCCGAAAAAAAAAATCTGAAAAATGTCTGAAAAAAAAAAGTCTGAAATATGTCCAAGTAAAAAAGGTCTGATAAATGTCCGAAAAAATTCTGAAAAATGTTGGAAAAAAAAGTCTGAAAAATTTCCGAAAAGTGTGAAAAAAAATTCTGAAAAGTGTTCGAAAAAAAAAGTGTGAAAATTATCCGAAAAAAAAAATCTGAAAAATATCCGAAAAAAAAGTCTGAAATATGTCCAAGTAAAAAAAGTCTGATAAATGTCCGAAAAAATTCTGAAAAATGTTGGAAAAAAAGTCTGAAAAATTTCCGAAAAGTCTGAAAAAAAAGTCTGAAAAATGTCCGAAAAAAAGTCTGAAATATGTCAAAGTAAAAAAAGTCTGATAAATGTCCGAAAAAATTCTGAAAAATGTTGGAAAAAAAAAGTCTGAAAATTTTTAGAAAAAAAGAGTGAAAATTGTCCGAAGAATAAGTCTGAAATATGTCTGAGTAAGAAGTCTTAAAAAATTTTCGAAAAAGAAAAAATGTGAAAAATGTTTGGAAAAAAAAAGTCTGAAAAATTCCCCCCCAAAAAAAGTCTGAAAAATGTCTGAAAAAATATTTGATAAATGTCAGAAAAATGTCCCGAAAAAAGTCTGAAATATGTCCAAGTAAAAAAAGTCTGATAAATGTCCGAAAAAAAAGGGTGAAAAAAAAATCTGAAAAATGTTTGAAAAAAAAAGTGTGAAAATTATCCAAAAAAAAAAATCTGAAAAATGTCCGAAAGAAAAGTCTGAAATATGTCCAAGTAAAAAAAGACTGATAAATGTCCGAAAAAAAAGGGTGAAAAAAAAATCTGAAAAATGTTTGAAAAAAAAAGTGTGAAAATTATCCAAAAAAAAAAATCTGAAAAATGTCCGAAAGAAAAGTCTGAAATATGTCCAAGTAAAAAAAGGGGTGAAAAATGTCTGAAAAAAAAGTTTGAAATATCTCCAAGTAAAAAACGTCTGAAAAATGAAAAATGAAAAAAGTGTGAAAAATTTCTGGAAAAGAAAGTGTGAAAAATGTTCGAAAAAAAAGTGTGAAAAAGAAAAAATGTGAAAAATGTTTGAAAAAAAAATTCTGAAAATTATCCGAAAAAAAAAATCTGAAAAATGTCTGAAAAAAAAAAAGTCTTAAATATGTCCAAGTAAAAAAAGTCTGATAAATGTCCGAAAAAAATCTGAAAAATGTTGGAAAAAAAGTCTGAAAAATTTCCGAAAAGTCTGAAAAAAAAGTCTGAAAAAGGTCTGAAATATGTCAAAGTAAAAAAAGTCTGATAAATGTCCGAAAAAATTCTGAAAAATGTTGGAAAAAAAAAGTCTGAAAAATTTTAGAAAAAAAGAGTGAAAATTGTCCGAAGAAAAAGTCTGAAATATGTCTAAGTAAGAAGTCTGAAAAAATTTTCGAAAAAGAAAAATTGTGAAAAATGTTTGGAAAAAGAAAGTCTGAAAAATTCCCCCCCAAAAAAAGTCTGAAAAATGTCTGAAAAAATATTTGACAAATGTCAGAAAAATGTCCCGAAAAAAGTCTGAAAAATGTTAGAAAAAAAGAGTCTGAAAATTGTCAGAAAAAAAAAATCTGAAAAATGTCCGAAAAAAAGTCTGATAAATGTCCGAAAAAAAAGGGTGAAAAAAAAATCTGAAAAATGTTCGAAAAAAAAAGTGTGAAAATTATCCAAAAAAAAAAATCTGAAAAATGTCCGAAAGAAAAGTCGGAAATATGTCCAAGTAAAAAAAGGGGTGAAAAATGTCTGAAAAAAAAGTTTGAAATATGTCCAAGTAAAAAACGTCTGAAAAATGAAAAATGAAAAAAGTGTGAAAAATTTCTGGAAAAGAAAGTGTGAAAAATGTTCGAAAAAAAAGTGTGAAAAAGAAAAAATGTGAAAAACGTTTGAAAAAAAAAAGTCTGAAAAATTTCCGAAAAGTGTGAAAAATGTTCCCTAAAAAAGTGTGAAAAATGTATGGAAAAAAAGTGTGAAAAATGTCTGAAAAATGTCCGGAAAAAAAAGTTTGAAAAATGTCCGAAAAATTTCCGATTAAGAAAAATCTGAAAAATAAGACGTTTTATTAACTCAACTTGCGATTTTTGGGTTTTAATGGGTTCAGTTTTAAAGCTAGAGTGAAGATACAAATATAGTGTATCAGTATATTCACTAGAAACTAGAAAAACCTAAGGAATCCATTGGTACGTAAGTAT
This sequence comes from Sebastolobus alascanus, assembly GCA_916701645.2. Classification (NCBI taxonomy): domain Eukaryota; kingdom Metazoa; phylum Chordata; class Actinopteri; order Perciformes; family Sebastidae; genus Sebastolobus; species Sebastolobus alascanus. The sequence goes on from CAKAOJ020000145.1 coordinate 568,791, forward strand.
GTTATACTTGCTTGTTTCGAGGAGGCTAAAGCTCCAAACTTGCGCTAAATTTTGGCGGGGAAAAACTGTCATGGCCATTTTCAAAGAGGATAAAAAAATGTGCGATTAATTTGCGATTAATCACAATTAAATATTTTAATCGATTGGCAACCCTGAAAAACATATACAGTTGGCCTATTGTATATCCCAGCATTTAATTCATGCCTGTGAAGAAAACTAAATTACATTTTTATTTTTAAAGTTTGGATTATTATTTAAGATATAAACAGGATAAGGACACTGTGTAGACCTGAACACAAGTTCTAATCACAGAGCCTTCCCTCTCTGTTAAACAGCCTAGTCCTGCATTAGACAAAAACGCAGTTAAAACAACCAAAGAGGTGATAGAACAATGACCAAGCCTCAGGGAGAAGAAAACACTGAATCTGTCAACAACAACAAAAAAAGCCTATTATACAGTATATGTATGATTGTTTAAAAATATAAAAAATATATATTATGCTATTATAGTTCCTAAAAAATAACAGCAAAAACTCCTCTCTGATGCAATATTTACAGGAAATAATCTGCACAAAATTCATCCAAATCACTCGCTTTACACAAACTTCCTGCAGTTATTGTGTTCACTATTTGGGTTAGTTGTACAGTTTATCAGTTGTTCTGTACTTTTATTGTTATGAATTGAATATATTATGAAATATCCATAAAATATGTCACTTAGTCAGGGTTCGTCAGTTTACACAATGATAGGAAAAGGGTCCCTTAAGGAAAAAGGTTGGGAACCACTGGGATAGAGGCTGGGTTTTCTCTCTAAAAGCAGCTGACTTTCCTCTTTTAGACAACATGACTTTCCTCTAAAGTGGTGACAAAAGAACATCTACAAGTGTTTGTACTGTCTCTGGTTGAAATGTTCCACCACAGACAGCAGATAGGTAACACACGGAGCTGGAATATCAGCATGCACGGACTCGGTAGATCCTGTTGTGTCCATTAGTGTACTCAGCTGCTTATGTTATGCTGTTATAGACAATAGAGTCTAACATACCATGAATAGGAGCTTTAGACAAGATCAAATGGAAAACTTCCCCTTCAAAAAAAACCCTTCCCTCAAAGTTTGGTCAGGTGTGTTCACAGCTACTGGAAAATTATTTTGAGATTTCAGCATGGAAAGTTGTCATACGCTGGTGTCATGTACTCATTATTCCAGCTACAGTCGGTATCACTGTCTGAGCTTGAATTAAATCATCTTTTCTTGTTTGATTTATCAGTTTTCTCTGTTTGATTCTGAACCTGTTTGCCTGCATAGTTTGGAGCTTTGCAAATGCAATAAAGACACTCTTATCTTGAATTTCTTATTGGCCTTCTGAAGAGGATTTTTGCGAGTGCGTACAAGGAGAAGCTGTCCTTTTACTATTTTTAGAGGTCCTTTTCTTACAATTCGCCTCGACTACAGAAATTGAAGGTTATTGATTGAAACGTTCGCTCTCTGCGTCTCTGGTTCCCTAGCTGGCTACTAAAGGGAAATGTTTGCATGTGCGATAGACCATGTGACTGAGTTCATGCTCATGACGAGAAGTGGAAAGAGGTGTCTTTAACTTTCAGGTGCTTGAAGGAAACGTACAAAATTTCCCTTGCTTACAATGCCTTTCTCACTTCTCTCTTTCTCTTTATATACTTCAAGTAAGTATTGGGTCACTGACACTCCTGGGATCACGTATGTAGAGCAACCCCAATCTTCCTATTTTCTGTTCTGCCTACTTTCTGACTGACGTGCAATCACTTCATCTCAACTCATCTAATGGGAAACAATCTTTTGGTCTTGATCCATCCAGTAGCAGTGTCTCTTCCCTTCCTTATTATCAGTATAGACAGCCTTTATAAAATTATTAATGAGCAAATCAAATTGAATTATCAAAGGAGCTGCACTGGCCGATAAATTAAAGCCACCTCCTCTTTCTTTTCTTCAGTAAGCTGTCACGTCGGGCCTGCTCTGGTTGACTCGCTCATTAATATTGCAGTTGTTGAAAAAGAAATAGGCCCAAATGTTTTGTGCTGTTTCTTTGTCGTTAAATATTTATGCCAGCACTGCTTTCCTGGTCGCGGCCCATCGCTGTCTGACTTTTGGCTTGGTGGAACTCTTTGGTATAACTAATTAACTTATCTGGGATGGCTCGTATTACCCAGCAGTCTGGCTGCATGGGGCTGGGAAGAGAAAAGCCTGGAGAAAAGAAGGGCTCATTATGGTCTCTAGCAGGGGATGGGAATGTGTGTTTTGTATTTGGCGAAATTACATCAGCAACAAGGCAACAGTTACCAGTAATGATGTGTAATCCCTCTGGGCATTACAAATATGCCACCTTAATTTGACCTAAGATTAGAGGGCCTCCCTTGGGTCAATCAGTGCAGTTGAATTCTGATCCAGTGTGACGTATAAATGATTTGACAAATACAGTATTTCTTGTTTTTAGTGGGAGCATCATTGAAATAATACATAAAGGTGCTGACAACTGTGAAACCTCAGGATATCACAGTAAAATAAAATATAGATGATCGGAAGTCTTGTAAACTGCTTCCACACATTTCCTCCTATGTCAATTGAAATATTAGATTAAAACTTCAGAGGTTTGGCTTGGACAGTAAGTTTACCGTCACTCATGGAATTACTGCTGTAAAGTTTGCCGTTGTTATATTTCTGCATGCCACTCTTTTCATGAACTGATGTTAATTTATATTTCATTTTCAAATACATCTGTCAAATAGAGTATTGGTTGGATCTTAAACACAATCGACATTACACCTTGAAATGTCATCCTCACAATCACCAACGTTAATCCCAGACAAAAGCAAAACATTATGATAATAAAATAAACTGACATTTCTTCTTATGCATCTGTGTGTGTGTAGAAAGACTTACCTGCACCATAAAGGGGACGCCTGGTAGATGATACACGTCACACTACTTCCTTGTAGTCTTTCCATCTCTCTCTTTCTTCCTCTTCTTTTCTGTCTTAAGTAGAGTCGCAATAATTTATCGATTAATTGATTAGTTGTCAGCTATTGAATTAATTTACAACTATTTTGATAATTGATTAATCAAGTAATTTTTTAAGAAGAAAAATAATTTAAAAATTCTCTGATTCCAGCTTCTTAAATGTGAATATTTTCTGGTTTCTTTACTCCTCTATGACAGTAAACTGAATATCTTTGAGTTGTGGACAAAACAAGACATTTGAGGACGTCATCTTGGGCTTTGGGAAACACTGCTCAACATTTTTCACCATTTTCTGACATTTTATAAACAAAACAACTAATCGATTAAATGAGAAAATAATCAACAGATTAATCGACAATTAAAAATAATTGTTAGTTGCAGCCCTAGTCTAAAGCAATGCAATTTTTCATTACAAGACTGATACTTCAAGTTTAATTTTCCATTAATGATGAAAACACAGCTGACTGAAGTTTTCAGACATATCATGCACTAGTAAATTTATGTGAAAATTCAACTGTTGTAATTGCATCTTATTCATCTTCTTTGAACTACGTAAACTCAAACATCCCCAACAACACCAAGTGTCTACTGGTGGACAAACAGGAATATGCAGGAGGAGCTCTGAGATCTGTTTGGTCTGATGTGCTGCTGCCCTCTGCTGGATGAGAGAGAAACTGAACTAAACTGTTTGCCAATGCCACAAACAAAGGACACACACAGGTACGGTATGTACTTATTTCAGCAGCATCCCAGTATTTATCACTTACAGGGGATAACAGCAACACCAACACCTGTACAACAAACACAATGCATAGCATCAACCCTTCAATAAGTACTGTTTTTGTGAGGCTCATACTGTAATTATAGCTGCTGAGATTGTGCCAGACAGTTGACTGAACTACTGTATGTGGCTACATTGAGTGTGCAGTGTTTTGGTACTGAATGGTATAGTATTTTAACATACATGTAGATAAAATGCAATCGTGTATATACAAAATACGGCCTTAAAGGGGATATATCATGTTCATTTTCAGGTTCATACTTGTATTTTGGGTTTCTACTAGAATGCGTTTACATGCTTTAATGTTATAAAAAAACACTTTATTTTTCTCATACTGTCTGTTTGAATAAGAGGTAGACCGATTAATCGTTATCGGCGGAAGGCTCTGATAGTGCCCGATGGCTGCCCAGCCTCCACCAGTCACGTGAGGACGTACATCACTATTTTGCATGGAGGCTTCATACACAAAGTCGAGGTAGAGTACGTGAAAAAAAGGTTATCTCTCGAGTACGTAATGCAACACCATCAGCTCTTTGTCCCAGATACAAGACAGGCAGACAGGGAGGAAAAGAAATCTTTCATTGTTACTTAAACTTGCTAACCGATTTGGCATTCTCTCTTCCAAATAATCCAGCCACGTAAGCATCCATTCATGAAATTAATCCTCCTTTCCCCGGGAATATGCACGAACATTAATGGTTTGTAAGAGTGGCATTTAACAATGTACGAGACGTGCAACAAAAGTAATCCTGGTCGGTCATACTGTAAGCCACAGAACGTCGCATCGCCCACTGCAAATAAATAGAAAATTTTCCAATGATGTAATCCACCAAATCACACTTATTCTTTTACGAATTATTAAATACGGAGCAAAAAAAAATAATTGATTAAAAAAGGTGTATGCAAAAGTAGCCGACTAGGTTGATGCAGAAGTAAAAAAGATATCGGCTTTTTCCTGCTCCAAACTATTGTTATTATATCTGCCTTTAAATATCCACTATCGTCGACCTCTAGTCTGAATATACCTGTATTCACCCTCTGTCTGAAATGCTTAGTTTTAGCGCCTGTCTCTTTAAGCCCCGCTCCAGAAAAAGCCCAGTCTGCTCTGATTGGCTTGCGAGAAAAATATGGTGCAGCTTTGCAAAGGTAGTTCTCAAGCTGTGGATGATATATTCTAATGAGCCTTCATGTGACTTAGGAAGGGGAGCCAAATCTGAATGGCTTGTTGAAGCTCATGTTTTCTGATCGAGGCAGCCCACAAAAAACTGACTGGGTTGCCTTATTTCACAGTTTGTGGGTTGGTCGGTGTAATGGCTTTGAGACATGTAACGTTAGTTAAGCTCACTTGACGCCTATAGGGACGGATTGATTCCAACACACTTCAATAATATCCACAATAGGTTATAATTATGCATCACTTACTTGATGAGTTGGCTTGATTGAAAGTCAAGGTTCGGTTTGGGTTGCAGCAGGAGAATGAATGGATGAATGAATGAGTGGAGTTTGTGCAAATGTGCAGTGCATTACGCTTGTAACATAACAAAATAAAGAAGCTATAGTTCGATGCATGCATCAAAGTATTAAAAAACTTAGGCCTTAGTTCAACGTCAAAAAATTAAAGCGAAAACTGCTTGTGAGCGGCTGAAAAACAATTTCTTCTCGGCGTCCTCATGTCACACACCTGTCTCTGTTTCTAGATGATGATGGACGCGCGGTGATTGTGTCACTTAAAACTGCGACGCCTTGTAGTTCTTTAACAAAACTAACAAATATGGCTCCTACAGCAGCACTCCAGATACCCAAATGTGTGTGCACAAGCAGTGAAAAAGTTAGGGATGCAATTTGATTTACAAACTATGTTCTCCTCGTGTTAGCGTTGGTTTTCTCTGGGTTCTCCGGTTTCCTCCCACAGTCCAAAGACATGCAGGTTAATCGTTGACTCTAAATTGCCCGTAGGTGTGCATTTGAGCGTGAATGGTTTTCTGTCTCTATGTGTCAGCCCTGTGATAATCTGGCGACCTGTCCAGGGTGTACCCCGCCTTCGCCCAATGTCAGCTGGGATCAGCTCCAGCTCCCCCGCGATCCTGAATAGGCTAAGCGGTTACAGATAACGGATGGAGGGATGGATGTTTTACAAAATTAGGAAAGCAATCTTACATGTAAGAATGATACCAGTCACTTCCACACAGTGAGGCATACAGCTTATTAATTAAACACTTGTATCAGATCGGTACTCGGTATCGGCCGATACCCATAGCCCCGGTATCGCTATCGGTATCGGGACTGAAAAAGTTGGATCGGTGCATCCCTAGAAAAAGTGAGTTTTTCATGATTTGCCCTCTTAAATTTACCGTACAAGTGAACCTTTCTGACGTATTGGACGCATTTATATACAGTAGCTCCTTTCTTGTCTTCCGACCACTCAAAGTGCTTTACACTACATGTCAACATTCACACACACATTCATACACTGATGGCAGAGGCTGCCATGCAAGGTGCCAACCTTACCATCAGGATCTAATCTAAATACTCATTCACACACCAATGACAGGAGCAATTTGGGGTTCAGTATCTCGCTCAAGGACACTTCGACATGTGTATTGGAGGAGCCGGGGATCGAACCGCCGACCATCTGATTGGTGGGCGACCTGCTCTACCTCTGAACTACAGCTGCCCATATTCCCAACAAAAAAGGAACATTGTGCCTCACAAATGTACTAATATTACAGGGCCTACTGTATTGGAATGGGCATCAATGTACAGGTGTTCATTTTATTATGTCCACTCAATTCTGTTTTTGTAACTTATAATAAAGAAACAGCTTCATGTGTAAGAACAGGCATCACAGCACTGTGAAAGCACCTTAACTTTTTAAAGGCGTTTATTTTTATATGTATCTATATACATAAACATTTACAATGCACTAGATGCAAGAGGTACAATCCATAATAATAACGCTATGCTGTAGGTATGGCACATAAGAAACAGGTAGAAAAGCTGAACAGTACTTGATGAACAAATGTGTGCTTTAGAAATAATGTGGTTTGACGGGTGAAAGTAGTACAGCTGCATTCTGCCTTTAGGTGGGTTATTTAAGAGAAACTATGGATGTCGGGTTGTGTTAGTAACAGTAGAGAAGAGTCCAGTGTCACACTACTTCAGATGGCAGTTTATAGGTAGTACGACGATGGCTTCTTTTGTTCAAGCCGTTTCCATTTAGTGTGATTTTATCCAGCAGTGTATATACAGCATGAAAAAGCATTAATAAAAATGGCACAATAGTATATTCTTATGGTACTGGACTGTAACCGAACTGTTCAAAACAATACTAGAAGGTATACAAGAGTAGATAAAAAGCTAATGTTATCACGGTCTCTTCTGGAGACATGACAGTAGTACAGTACTTTGATAATATAAAGACGAACAAGGAGTACAATTTCATTTCAGGCACATTCATCATCAATTGCAAATTGCACTGCATTCAACTGGAAGATATTGGCACTTCAGAACTGTATGATGTATTTTTTTTTTTTTAAACCTACAGATTGAAATGCAAAGTATCTTTGAAAGTGTTCATCTTTAGAAATACTGTTGAGTGGTTGTCATGCTGAGAGTCATTCCATAGCTTTCAATATCATAGTAAAACTCCACAAGAAATATAATGTACACACACCGGGAAGATTAATGACCTCCGACTCAGAACATCATGTAACACCATTTCTATACAAACAAATCCTATAATTCACTTCAGTGTATATTTCACAATATATATTCAGAATATCTCTCTAAAACGGTGACCAATATTTTCCATTTTACTAGCTGCGAATACGACTATGTTCGTGATGTTATACCCATCAGAGGCTGTAACTGTCTCACGTATAAAAATGAAGGATGTGACGCTCTCCTGCAGAACCGAAAGAGTGGTTTAATAATAATCCAGTGGAAAACGTCTGGCAAAAGACACCAAAATACGGCTTGGAGAACTTTTTTTGTGTGAGATGGTCGTTGTCCAAAAAGTGAAACAGAGGAAATAAGATGTTCTTTTAGATGACGCATTTGATGTATCCATAAAAAGAGAAGGTTCCTGTGAACTCGGCCGAATCAGCACAACGGGGAACCATGGAGGTTTCATTATGTTACATCCAACAAGACGTTTCAACTTCTCCTTTCCACACAGCGTCATCAACCACTTTTTCCTTCCTACCACTGGGTGGCAGCCTTGTCTAGTTGATTAAACAGTCACATAATATTCCACAACAGGTCAGATGTGATGACGGTCCACCTGACGGTCTGAGTTGAGAAGCAGCAGGTAGCTATGTTGTCACAGACAGCAGGACGTGTTCATTTAACTGAGCAGGTGCTATAAAACGGTAGCCTCCTCCATGGCGTTGACCCATCTGAAACACAAGAAACATGAAACCCTTTAACACAGTCGTTCATGGAACACTTAACACCTTGTCGGGAAGGAGGCTAAATAACGCTCCAAAGTTGGACTAAATTTTGGCGAGGAAAAACTGGAATGGCCATTTTCAAAGGGGTCCCTTGACCTCTGACCTCAAGATATGTGAATGAAAATGGGTTCAATTGGTACCCACGAGTCTCCCCTTTACAGACATGCCCACTTTAACAAAAATCATGCAGTATAAATGGGTTAGTTTCGCCTATTCTAAAATTATGTATTTGAATATTTCTGCACACTACGGTCCCTAAACAGTTTTGAATTACATAAATTGGGTATCACTGTAAAGCTGAGAGTCTTGTGGATCCAATGAGTCCAACTGTATTCATGTGTGATGATGTTAGTCCTCATGTAGTCATTTCATTGTAATGAGACTATTTTTTGAAACTTGACCTCACTGTATAAAATGACCTGTGGTGACCTCTAGGATAATCACAGCCTCATGAAACTTTACAACCACAAACTAGAGACCTAGAGTATTCAGAGGATGGATGAAGCCCTCGCCATCCAATTGCCGAAAAATGCAATTCTTGCAGAAATCTCCAAATTTCAAAAGTTTTTGATACCAGATCACAGCATGACCTTTTCTGTAGTGTTCTTCAAGGTCTTGGTGTCTTAATGTGGTATTTAGTAGGGATTATTGGTCATTTTTATCAATTCTCGATTGGTAAAAAATTGTTAAATTTAGCACCAAATCTATGTAACAAATGGCTACAGAAATTGCTGCAACAACTTATGAGACATAATAGAGCATGGGGATGACCATCATATACTTCCATCATAATGTCCTAAACTCTTATACACTTTTACAATTAATTTGAAATAATTAATTAATTAATTAATTCATGTTTATGACTGATTCATGACTAGAACAACTTGACATCTACTGTTGACCTGCTATCTCCCCCTAAAGGCCCCCTGTACCAGCCTAAAAAAGATAAAAACGGGTCTATTATGGGTCTCAGAGGGTTAAAGGGGCATTCCACTGATTTTACAAGACAGAGTCACTTTACTAGTCCCCGCTCACAAAAAGATACTGCTGGTTGCATTATGGGAAATGAAGGATCCAGTGTTTGTGGAGCTTGACCCATACCAAGGTTTAGAGGTCGGGATATCTTGACCTCTAAGGATTTATGGAAATGCAATACTAAATTGTTAAAACTGCTACACGGCATTAAAAGCATTATTAAACTAACTAATACACTTTGTTACAAACAGTTGTTCTCAGTGCTTCATTCAGATTTAGTTAATTTTATTACTTTATTTGACAGGAACAGTACATATTAATAACATTTCTGAAAATATGCCAGAGTTAGCCAGAAATGCTAACTTTCATCTGTAGTCGACTGTAGATGACTATCAGTTTTAGAATACTATATTACCAATAAATGAGTGCACATCTTTAAAAATGATCGTAAAACCTATTTGTTTTCTTTGTCTTTTTCTTGATTTTATGACTTATTTCTTGCGGTTTGTGCACTTCTTTTCATGGTTTATATTTTGTCCTCTCTGTCTCTTTTATCTCCCTTTTTGCTTTTTTCTTCCTCCTGTAAAGTACGTTATAACTTCTACTTTGAAAGCTGCTATATGAATTATCTACTGTAAATTATAGCCTGATGGATACTGTATTTTTGAGCCCGGTACTGATATCAATATTTCAGCCGTTAGTAAACAAACAGTCTTGATGCTGATCCCATTTAAATTGTGACCCAGATAGATACTGACCAGGACATTTCACAAGATATACAGATCATTTGGGAGTGAGAGGAAAGTGCACTGTGGAGGCACAGAGCTGTATACACAGGAATGCAGTTCATCCTAAGCGTCTGTCTGCTACACATACCACAGATGCTCTCACAGCTCCCTGGTGGTCTAGTGGTTAGGATTCGGCGCTCTCACCGCCGCGGCCCGGGTTCGATTCCCGGTCAGGGAACTAAATTTTAACAGACACTCCAGCTCCAATACAGAAACAAAAGTCACATCTGTATAAACAGTAGCAGTGCTAACTACCTGCGCGCAGTGTGTGGATCGTCGGCCCTGAAGGTGTAGTACAGGGTTTTCTTGTGGTAGAGATGAAACACGTTACTGCTTTCCTCTCCCTCCGGCCTCTCAGTCAGCTTGACGGTGAAGCCCTGCATAGGTAGACTCTCCGAAGCCACTTTATCCTGAAGGAACCACAGTGAAGACATCAAACACAGGCACACAAGTTAAAAACAACAGTCGTTGCTGTCAGCAGCAGTATGCGAATAACAAGAATTTCGTGCTTGAAGGAGATCGAAGGAAAGAGAGAGCACAGAGAGTCCCTTCATTAGTCACATGAAGTGTTCTGCCCAGGAGGAAATGTTGAACAGTGGAAACGTGAGTGTTAGATAGTTCTGTACTGCATTGGCCAGATGCGAAGGAGAAAACAGGACAGACAAAGGTTGTGAGGAAAAGCCTCTGTGATCGAGAGATTGTGCGAGTGTTTTTGGGGCTGGTGTGGGAGACTCTGTGCCCCCTCACCTCACGGGCTGTGAAGGTGTAGAGCACCTTGTCTTTGAGGAGGAACCAGAGCCGCTTCCACTTCCTCTTGCTCTTCTTCCGGCGCTGCAGGCTGCCGCTCATGGTGGATCCCTCCACAGTAAGCGACACCTGGTGAAACGCATGACACATTAGGTACACATAAACCTACATTAATGCAGATACACAGATAAAGGGGCAAACTACAAACAACAAAATGACAATCTCCTCTTTTTCTGACAGTTTCAGCAATGTACATGTAAATGTAAATGTAAAAAAAAAATTGTAAATAGCTTTTATTGTCACACATTCTTTTTGTACTCAGCACAGCACAGAGTAAATGTACTCTCTCTCTGAATTTAACCCATCCATGCTCCCACTAGGAGCAGTGGGCACCTACTACTGTATATAGCGACGAGGGAGCAGTTTTGGGGGGGTCGGTGCCTTGCTCAAGGGCACTCTGGCAGTGTCCAGGATGTGAAATGGCACTCCTCCAGCTACCAGTCCACAGTCCGTACTTGGTCCATGCCAAGTCCCTACGGACTGAGCTACTGCCACCCCAAAAGTCACACCTGACTGCCGAAACCCGGGATCGAACCAGGGACCTTTAGATCTTCAGTCTAACGCTCTCCCAACTGAGCTATTTCGGCCTGTTTAAAAGAATTGACAATAACAATAACAAATCAAATTTGCGATACATTCCTGTTATTTTGTCCAAACCCTGAAGATATGAATGAAGGGTATAAAGCGGTAAATAATGAACCCGACTGGCAGCTGTTTTGAACTACACACCAGCGTGTGCAGTGTATCAGGTTTCATACATGCCACACATTCCACTACAGAAGCTTGACATATGCTCTCACAGTTCCCTGGTGGTCTAGTGGTTAGGATTCGGCGCTCTCACCGCCGCGGCCCGGGTTCGATTCCCGGTCAGGGAACATCCTTTACTTACTTAATAGTAGAGGCTGTTTGATTAAAAACTTAAGACATATAGTACTACAGTAGGCAATTATGTGCTAATGCTAATATACTAATGTGTGAGTTAGTGAGATTAGTGTGGGATACACCATGATCAAAATTGGGCCCATAAAATGTCATATTTTGTGGCTTCAAATGCATGTTTCAAATGAAAAAGAAGTGCAGATGACAAGTGTAGTCCACCTGGTTGAGAGGGGAGGTGCTCTTCCTGCTCTTCCACAAACTCGGGGGCTGCAGGCTCTGGAAGACGGCAGAGATGGGACGGCTGGCCCGTCGAGTCCGAGGGCTGGAGTTACCGCACGCCCCCGACACGCTGCCACCTACAAACACACACACACACACACAGTTAATAACATATCAAAGAGGAAGAAACACACCAAGATAATTTTGCTAAGATTCACCTCTTTTCCTGAACTCGGCATAGCAGTGGTCACACACTTTGGCCACCCTGTCTTTGAGGTACTTCAGTGGGTATCTGTTCCTGGAACAAGCACGGCACACCACCTGCTCAGAGAGACACAAGACAAAGATTTACAACAAATAAATACTCTCATAGAATGATCAAAATACATTAAAGAAATGTAAGTCTATTTAAAGCACGTTTCTTGTTTGGTGAAAGTTATATCTCTTTTATACAATCATTTATGGAGATTAAATGATGAACCTAGGATAATGGGTTTATTGGATACATACAGTAGCTGTTTCTTTCTTCCTTTCCTTTCTACCTCTAGTCCAGGAGCCTCATTACAGAAACTTCCTAAATCTGAAATCCTATCCTATCCTATCTCAGTTTAGGATGACATTTAGGATTTTTGGTATTACAGAAACACATTTTCTAACTGCATTTCGGAAATAAATGTCTTCTCTCTTATCTTAGGATAGGAATTTAGCTATTACAGAAGCGTCCTAACTTAGGGATTTCCAAAGTTAGGAATCCTAAGTTAGGATGGCATGGACCCTGTCATAAATTCAAATTAACTGCCAAAAATGGCAGCAGAACTGCTGTTAGGTCTGTATGGCAATGAGAATGAAGACGGGGAATAACATGAGCACCGAAATATAATGATTGAAAGGCTACTCAAACCGTATGATGACACTTTAAATTTCCTGGACCATGTATTAATGGGTATCAACTGCCAAGACAATTAATTAAATTAATTAATTTAAAAAAGGTGGGGTTTCCTCTCATCCACCAGCACGATTAGTGCCTCCAACTTCTCGCAGCAAAAACTGAACGCTCGTCTTGTTTTGTCCATGATAGCAAGCTAGCTAGCCAGTGACAAGTGAGAGCCGTCGATATTTTGGCTTGTCCATCTCGAGGAGCCTAATCAAAGATGCAGGCATGACAGGACGAGTGCCGATTGAAGAATCAAATTTACAGTTATAGTTAGGATTTCTTAAGTTAAGATAAGATAGGAGGTCTGAGATAGGATAGGACACAACCATGAGTTTAGGAATTGCTTCTGTAGTAGGAAGATAGGGATTTTCTTTCTTTGAAACTTAAGTTAAGATAAGACAAGCAGTTAGGATATTTTTCTGTAATGAAACAAAACTGTAGTAAAAAACTGATCACAAATAACTCAGAGTAGTTGTTGCAGTTCTGTGTATCTGACCTTGCCGCAGGCGTTGCAGTGGTGTCGTCTCAGCGTGAGGCTGAAGTCAGAGGTACAGTTCATGCACATCATCACATGAGAAACTGGCACCAGTACAGGAGCAGCCTCGCCCAGCGCCATCCACAGCTTCTCACGGGCCTGTGGGCACATACGATGTATTAGACGAGGTGAGAATGATGTTGAGATTTTACAAGCAGATGTCACTGTATGGAAAACTTAGGACCACTCTCTGGTTATGTCAAACCCTTCGCTAAGAATCTTGGCATTTTATTTGATAACAATTTTACATTCGATAAACAAATAAATGCTGTCGTTAAGTCATCTTTTTTAGCATCTTTATGCAAGGTCAAGCACATGTTCTCTTGAGAGATTTTGAGACCATAATCCATGCTTTTATTTCTTCTCGCTTGGATTATTGCAACGCACGATATCTCGGAGTCAGTCAGGCAACTATGGCATGCCTGCAGGTGATGCAAAATGTGGCCGCACGTTGTGTACCAGTGTATCTCTGTGACCTTTTACATCCCAACTGTCCTCCCAGAACACTGAGGTAATCAGATAAAGCTGCTGCTTTCCATCCCAGATAGTCGTTCAAGGTGTAAAGGAGATCGTGACTTTTCTGTGGCTGGGCCCAAGCTGTGGAATTGCCTCCCTCTGCATTTTAGATCAGCCCCCACCATCGAATGTTTCGAATTCAGGCTAGAAACCCACGTATTTTCTCTGGCTTTCGATGTGTGTTAGATATGTCAATATGTGTCTTTGTCATTGTGTCATTTGTCAATTTCTGCCTTTTTCTTTTCACTGTGTAAAGCACTTTAGTCAACCACGGGTTGTTTTTAAACTGTGCTATATAAATAAACTGACTTGACTTGACTAAAACACACCAAATTACTCTAATACTCCCTAGTTAAAGGAACATAACCGATTTTTGCAATTTAAAAAAGCTTTAAGTTCATCAAACAGTATTTCTTTGCTTTTCTTACCTCACTGCAGGGTCCACCAAACGTACAGAGTCCTGCTGCATGGTCCGCTATGGCTCGACTCAATGTGTGGAACCAGTCCTCCCGCTCTCCAACTGAACTGAAGACAGAAACAGACAAACAATCACACCTGATACTTCTGAAAGACATAACATCTATTGAACTACAGGAGTCTAACAGGAGAAGTCATGGGCATCTAAGTGATAAACAACATTCATTTCAAGGTTTTGGCAGTCAGATGCTCACCTGGCTGAGAGTGTAATAGTGATGTCAGACACCTCAATCCTAAGACAGTTCAGCACGTTGTCTAGGAATGGTTTGCTCACCTGTGTGAGGGGCAAAAACACTTCACAGTTAAGTCAAAAAACATCGATGAAGCTGAGTGTTACAGTGAAATCTGTGACCGCAGAGAGCCAGCAACACATGAGGTCACTATTTCTGATGTCAGAAAATGTGACCCCACAGTACCTGTATAATAAATGAGGCAAATATGTGACAGAAAACACAACATTCTAAAAGAAAAGTAAAAGATAGGTACAGTGTGGCCGCATTTTCTAACGACAGTCGTCAGCAATGGTGACCTTATGTGTTGCTAGGTCCCTGCGGTCACAGATTTCCGTGGTCACAGATTTTGGTGTAACACTGAGATTGTCAGAGATGAGAAAATGTAATGTACCTTCATCCCAGACAGAGATAGTGTGTTCTTGAGCCTGTATTTTCCATCCTGCTGAGGGTAGGTGTACAGCATTATATCGTTCATCTGATAAAGAAGAGGAATATTATGTTAGATTGTACGTCTTTGTTTACCATGCTCTTCAAAGGAATAACATCGCAGATAAATTGTAAAATATTAGTTATTGGTTATATAAATGAGACTTCAATTCCCAGCTATTCAGGATGTAATACCCCCTAATTACCACACGGTGGTGGTGTTACCTTGAGAGGAAATACAATTTTAGCGCATACCTCTTTGTTTATTCTTTCTTTCTTGAAAGCAACTTTCTGGGCTCAAATAGATCACGTTTCCTTTCGCAGCGTTCACACACGTCTGCGCAACAAAATTCCCATGTATGCACGCAACAAAATAAGGCATTAAAAGTGTTTATTTGCTTGTCAGACCAAACAAAAGTATTGTGATCCCCTGAACACACTGAGAAGTCCATTGTGTTATGAGAGGCATTTCATTCCTTCCCAGACAAAAGAGGTGACATCATTGGTCACACCTAATGTGTGCTCTAAACATCCGCTGGGGCCGTAAAGGCAGCATCCAGGAATTCTCCACCCTGCTCCGGGCTCCAGGCCTCCCCCAGCACTCCCAGCATACGCTGAGAACCAGGACTGGGTGGAACCGGCCACCTTCACCACAACAACAACACAAACAGCCGCAGCTAACGGGTCCGCTGGCTTGACTGGCTGGAGACAAAACAGAGCGTGATAGCCAAAGCCCGAGACCTGCCCACGACCTCTGGGCTGCAGCCACCGCAGCAGCTGCTCCACCCTGCGCCGCTCATTCACTCAAAGATTCCTTCCACACAAACCCAACCGTGCGCCAAGTTAACAGACTTCACAAACGACTTTCCCAGATGAGACACAACATGTACCTACTTGACCCGTGGGCACCTAAGACATTTAGGCCCAATTCCAATCCGGCCCCTGCACCCTCCCACTCCGTGGTGGAGTGAACTCCGTTTGTAGTCACACTCACAGCTCAATGAAGCACCTTCTTTAAGGTGTAGGGTATAAATACAGCGGCCACTTCGGGACGAACTTCCATCTCTCCGGCAAGGAAACAATAAATAAATATCAGAATCAGAAATACTTTATTGATACCCGGGGGGAAATTGAGTTACGTTTTGCTCCCAATCTACAATAGAAATTAGGGCTGTCAAAGTTAACGCAATAATAATGCGTTAACGCAAAATCGTTTTAACGCATTAACATTAACACAATCGATCTTTCGAAGGTTGTAGCGGGCTCGGTTTTACAGTTTAGAGTGATGATACTGGCATCATATGAAACTAGAAAAACCGTAGGAATCCATTGGTACCAACCATGTCATACTAGCTTGTCGAGAACGAGGTTAAATAACGCTACAAACAAGCTAAATTTTGGCGAGGAAAAACTGTCGTGGCCATTTTCACAGGGGTGTCTTGACCTCTGACCTCAAGACATATGAATGAAAATGGGTTCTATGGGTACCCACGAGTCTCCCCTTTACAGACATGCCCACTTTATGATAATCACATGCAGTTTGGGGCAAGTCAGAGTCAAGTCAGCACACTGACACACTGACAGCTGTTGCTGCCTGTTTGCCATGTTATGATTTGAGCATATTTTTATGCTAAATGCAGTACCTGTGAGGGTTTCTGGACAATATTTGTCATTGTTGTGTGAATTGAGTTCCAATAATAAATATATACATACATTTGCATAAAGTAAGCATATTTGTCCACTCCCATGTTGTTAAGAATATTAAATACTTGACAAAGCTCCCTTTAAGGTACATTTTGAACAAAAAATTTGCCATTACTTTCCGATAAACCGATTGACAGCCCTAATAAAATATGTATATATATGTATATGAATAAAAAAATAGATAAATCGTATGAAAATATAAATAAGAAATATGTATAACATCAGTGCTAATAATAATGCTGTAAAATAGGATATATCATTGTGTATCTATCTATCATTAAGTGTGTAAAAATGCAAGAATAGTATAAATAAATAAATAAATAAGAATGTTAGTTTAAATGTACTGTATAAATAAATGCAGTGTTAATGCCGGAGTAAACCGGATTATTGCACAGATTAATTATTGCACTAAATTCTTGTACTGTTAAGTCAGTATTGCACCTTTGAAGATATAATTAAGTATCTAATAAATAGCTCCCCACTAATTGGTTTGGGATGGCACTTAATATGGCAGACCCTCCACGTGAACGGACAAACGGAGTGGAAGTGGGTAGGGAGAGGGTGTATGGGGTGTTTTGGAATTGGGCCTTAGTTTTCAACATCTCATCCACTAACCCTTCACCTCATTCACCTGCCTCTTTCACTCATCCTCTCTTCCTCTATCTCCATCCTCTTTCTAATCCCTTAACCCCGCTTCTCTTTCTACTTTGAGCCCAAGCTTGTGACATGGCTGCAGCTTCTCTCCGTCTCTGAGGTGAGTGATGGCTTTCATCTTCACTGTTGTCTGGATTCTCTTTCCTTAAGAGCCCATAAATAACACCTGACCCACTGAAGCCGTCAACTTCAAGGGAGCGAACGGCTATATAACCTTAATAGCCTACAAGTACCAACCACCAACCCTTTTCAGCTATCGCTCAACTGCAATCCTGTTTATAGGGGCTGGGAGAATAGAGAAAAAAAAGATATTTAAATCCATATCTGCTAGGCCTGTCAATCGGTTCAAATATTTAATCGTAATTAATCGCATGATCGCCCATAGTTAATCGTGATTAATTGCAAATTAATGGCATTTTTTCTGTTCAAAATGTACATTAAAGGGAGATTTGTCAAGTATGTAATACTCTTATAAACATGGGAGTGGGCAAATATGTTTGCTTTATGCAAATGTATGTATTAGGGCTGTCAAAGTTAACGTGATAATAATGCAAATTCGGTTTAACGCCACTAATTTCTTTAATGCATTGACGCAACTTCCAATAATAAATATGCACATACATTTGCATAAAGCAGCATATTTGCCCACTCTCATGTCGATAAGGGTATTAAATACTTGACAAATCTCCCTTTAAGGTACATTTTGAACAGATAAAAAATGTGCGATTAATTTGCGATTAATCACGATTAACTATGGACAATCATGCAATTAATTGCGATTACATATTTTAATCTATTGACAGCCCTAATATGTTTATATTTATTATTAGAAATCAATTAACAACACAAAACAATCGCAAATATTGTCCAGAAACCCTCACAGGTACTGTATTTAGCATACAAAATATGCTCAAATCATAACATGGCAAACTCAAGCTCAACAGGCAACAACAGCTGTCAGTGTGTCAGTGTGCTGACTTGACTATGACTTGCCCAAAACTACAGCATAAAGTGGGCATGTCTGCAAAGGGGAGACTCGTGGGTACCCATAGAGCTCATTTTCATTCTCATAACTTGAGGTCAGAGGTCAAGGGACCCCTTTGAAAATGGACATGCCAGTTTTTCCTCGCAAAAATTTATCATAAATTTGGAGCGTTATTTAGCCTCCTTAGCGACAAGCTAGTATGACATGGTTGTTACCAATGGATTCCTTAGGTTTTTTCTAGTTTCATATGATGCCAGGATCTTCACTCTAGCTCTAAAGAAATTTGTGGCATTAAAACAAATTTGCGCTTTCTTTGACAGCCCTAATATCTTCACATTATATTCTATTTGGATCAACTAGTGTGAGCCGAAATCATAAATGCCGCTCCTACGGATATGTAGCTCAAGCATAATTCAGAACATGAGACAGCACTGATTGCACATGGAACAATAGAGTGGGCTTCTCTATTTCACGTTATGTGTTTGTGTAGCACCACCACCCCCTCCTCCTCCTCCTCCTCCTCCTCCTCCTCCTCCTCCGCCACCTCCTCCTCCCTGCATTCTACAGGGTGTCTGGCCTTCACTTTGCTGTCAGTCCCCTCCCAATACACAGGAAGCCAGCATCTAGTGACCCACACCAAACATCCTGTAAGGAAGTGGGGCCCTGGAAAACAAGTCCTGAGAGGAGAGTAGAGGAGAGGAGAGGAGAAGAGCGGAGAAGGAGGCCCTTTCTGGATGGGTGTGGTGCCAAGTGGAGGTCTTACAGCCTTGACCTCGTGCCCTCCCTCCCTCCCAACCTCACCTACCTCGCATACCGACCTCCACCCAGCATTACACCCTTATTTTCACAGACCACGCTAGCTTTGTTTTCGCCATTGCCTCAACAATATGGCTGCAGGTATTTTCTTCAGTAGTGCACCACATCCAATCACTGATGTCACAACAATTTACTATTACAAACTCATGGTGTACATCCAAATATTGATTCAAACCCACAGAACTTTTGCTGCCTTCAAATGACCTTGTGTTTACAACATGGGAAGTCGTGTTCACGATATGCTTGGCATTCAAGTGGTTCAAGTCGTGAGAACACCGCTGCTTAGCAACGGCAATATTAACGTTACTGTCGGAGTCTAGAAGCCACAGAGGCTAACAATTTAGCAAGCTAGCAAGTGGGTAACATAATGTGGGTAAACTATTACTTTGAAACTACGGAAGGGAACAAAAGGGTATTTTAAAGGCTTAAACACTAGCAAACACAGTCTAATAATGTGTCTAAATGTTAGAGTGATAGGCCTATGGAAAGAAGATAGACATATTACCAGAAACAGGTGTCGGGGCTGCCTGCTTTTCCTCGAGACCTTCATGAGTGTGCCCTCTTTGACAAACATCTGCCAAAAGAAACAAGAGAAAAAGCCTATGAAAGTTGCAAATTGCTGCTTACGTCAACTATGTTTTAGACCCTGAGAAGGCCTCCAAATACTGTTCTTCAGACGTCATAACAGAACAATGTGTAGCTGTAGTTTTGAGAGTGAGACAGTGGTGGTGCTCACCCTTCCGGGCTTCAGGAGGTCCCTCTTGCCTTTCACGCTGTACTCTATGTGGACCAGACGCAGCAAGTTCTCCTGAGGGAGCAGAGAGAGGAGAGATGGAGGGAGATTAACCAGTGATGGACGGAAGAGGAGACAAAGAATGAAACTGTCCCTGTTTGTTCGTGAATGAAAGGGAGGGAGGCGGAAAGGGATGTGATACTGAAAACTGAATAGGGGGGGCAGAGATAGAGAAAGCCTGTGTTTCCACTGTCTGTCAGCCTGTGCATGTGTGTCGGTGCATGTGGTTAGAAGAGAAAAAAAAGGCGAGTGTGATAAACAGAAGGCGAGCCAAAGGGAGGCGCAGGGGATCTTGACAGTGAGAGGCGAGGAGCCCAGTGTGTGGGGGGAGAGGGTTTGTAAATTATCTCCATGAGCTGCTCATGTTTGAGGGAGAGCGTAAGTCATGTCCACCCTTACACTGCTCCCTTTGTAATGATACACCTGGGACTTTCTGATGACATCATCTTTCCTCACCCCTTGCGTTAATCAACAAGCTGCGGAGGCCGGCGCCAAAGAGGCATATAGACCTCTCCTTCACTCCAGCATGTCATTTAGAGAAGAGGGATTCATACACAGGAAGGCCTCAGCTGTCTAACTTCTCCACGCTCCATCTCCATCCGAAAATTGCTCTTTCATTGCCAAGCGGAATATAAAGAGGTGTCTCAATAACGGCACGCTGGGCTGTGAATATATCAAACTCAACAGGAGCATAACAGTCTGAATGTTATAAACACATGAAGTGTATCCAGAGTAAACTCACCCCCTGTTTCAGATTGTCATTGGCCTGGTCTGCCACCTCGGACACGATCACCAAGGCAGCTGCAACACAAACAGAGAAAAGAAAGAAAGAAAGAGAGAGATTTATGCGCAACCCAATTCAATAAAGACACACTCAGTGACTGTGACTCAACAAATAGGGCCTGATACATGTCGAGCAGCTGCAGTGTGCATGCATGTGTGTCAGTATGTCTTTTACTACTGAAAAAAACATCACTATTATGGTTCTGGTTATGAATATCACAGAGCTCCATTCTGCAGGTTTACCTTGGGTGTCCTCGTATTCTTTAGAATCAGGAGAGAGGTTGTTCAGGTAATCTGGAGAAGGCAGAAAAAATAGTCAAGATGTGAACATTTTTATTTTATTTTATTTTATTTATTTTAATTATTATTTAAATACAATTTAACGCTTACTAAGAAGAATGGTGACAATTTTATAAAAGTATAGCTTGTTCAGTGCACAAGGCTAATCCACGACATTATGCTAATGGCCTACTCTTCTCTAGCATTTGTGAATTTAAAAGTGAGAGTGTGTAGCTTTTAAAAGAAGAAATTACATTAGTTATATTAGGTTTACAAATGAAAACTTAAATTCATGAGCAATAAAACACACCCTAGCTCACTTCAACATAATCAGCGGTTTTACTGCTACAGCCTTACGTGTTTTGGTGCATGAACAGTAGATGACTGTGGCTACTGTTAGCTAACGTTAGCTACTGGTTTGGTACATGAACAGTGGCTAACGGTGGCTACTGTTAGCTAATGTTAGCTTCTGGTTTGGTACATGAACAGTGGCTAACGGTGGCTACTGTTAGCTAACGTTAGCTTCTGGTTTGGTACATGAACAGTAGCTAACGGTGGCTATAAGGCTATAAGAGATCCAACGTTCACAGAGCTGGATCTCTTATAGCCTTCAGTAGGGAATTCCATAGTTGCAGAGTTTAAAAAAGGCTGCCAGAAAACAACAATCCATTAGTAATGTAGGTCAGTCCCAAACCATTAGAGTCTTGTAAACAATTAAATAACTTTAAAATAATTCCTAAAAGACACTGGGAGCCAGTGCAGGTTAGCTAAAACTGGGCTGATGTTCTCTCTCTCTCTCTTGTTCTAGTTAAAAGCAACAGCAGAGCTCTGAATTAATAATATAGCTGACTCTACATGTGTTCCATTAACTTTCAGCAGTTATTATTATCCCATAATTACTACTACTGGCCTCAATGGCCACTATTGAGCAAAAACTACATGGGCCTGCTTTAAAGATTACTGTGTACGTGCTTGTGTTTGTGTGGTACCTGTGAGCAGCATTCGATATTGAAGCACTCTCACTATAACCTGCAGCAGCTGGTGTTTCAGTGGGACTTCGGCTTCCTCTGGGCTTCTTGTCTGCACACACACAAAGAAAGCCAGGTAAATATAGCACACCGACATTACATTCCATGGGTTACAAATAGAGCTGCAACAATGAATCGATTTGTTGTCAACTATTAAATTAATTGGCAACTATTTTGATAATCGATTAATTGTTTTGAGTAATCTTTAAAGAAAAACAGTCAAAATTCTCTGATTCCAGTTTCTTAAATGTGAATATTTTCTTGTTTCTTTACTCCTCTATGACAGTAAACTGAATATCTTTGCGTTGTGGACAAAACAAGACATTTGAGGATGTCATCTTAGGCTTTGGGAAACTAATTGACATTTTTCACCATTTTATAGACCAAACAACTAATTGATTAA
Source organism: Sebastolobus alascanus (assembly GCA_916701645.2). Taxonomy (NCBI): domain Eukaryota; kingdom Metazoa; phylum Chordata; class Actinopteri; order Perciformes; family Sebastidae; genus Sebastolobus; species Sebastolobus alascanus. The sequence continues at coordinate 591,249 of CAKAOJ020000145.1, forward strand.
TTGAGGAAATAATCAACAGATTAATCGACAATGAAAATAATCGTTAGACAGATACTATAAAGATGCTTGTCACATTTGCCCTTAGTCTAGGCTTCAACTTCACATATTGTATCCCATATGAAAATGAGTGTTCAGTTATTGAATTGTTTAACCAATACACCACTGATATCTGATCATTTCTGCTGAATAAAATTATAGCAAAATAAAAAATCTTGCTCAATGTGATGTGTCATCAAAGGGACCCAGAAACCCGCAGCTCTATGAAGGTAACCTCTATAATACTATGCTGCAAGTCAAGGTCACAAGCAACTATGGGGACTCTATCGGACTGGCTGACCTTCACGCATCTCTCCAGCACACAAAAAAACCTGAACTCCCATTCTTCTTCTCGGAGAAGTCATTTGCAGGTGAAAGGGGACAGAAATTGGCACAATCAAAGGGAGCTTTAGAAAATCAATCAGGATCTAATTGTCTCTGACAGGTATTTATGCCCTGAGCGGTAGAGGAGCAACGGGGGACTGGGGTGTGCGCGCACACACACACACACACACACACACACACACACACACACACACACTCACACACACAGTCTTTTCTAATCCAATGAAGTCCTATCCTTCATTAGAGAGGCACAGATAGCACCCTGCGGGAAACAGCATCTTCATCTTATTTACACTGCACACACACAAGAACCCACGCAGACACACACATCTCACATTCATGAACACATGCAATATATTATTGATGATGCGCCCCTCCACACACAAGCAGAGACACACACACACACAGGCCTTGGGCTGGCGATGAGATAACACTGATTTGGCCTGTAAAGGGGAGGGATGGGATGCGAGTTAAACACACCACTCTTTGTCTTCATTATCGCAAACTGGAGTGCAGGAGAACAGAGAGCTGATGCCTCTTTTTAATGAGCAGGCCTTCACGAAAACTCACTTCCTCTTTTTGTTACTATTTCTTTTTCTTAGGGCTGTCAAAGTTAACAAAGGTTAGCGCCACTAATTACTTTAAAGCATTAATGCAATCGAGATTCTGGAGGTTGTAGCGGGCTCGGTTGTAAAGCTAGAGTGAAGATACTGGCATCATATGAAACTAGAAAACATGTCATACTAGCTTATCGTGAAGGAGGTTAAATAACACACCAAACTTGCTCTATATTTTGGTGAGGAAAAACTGGAATGGCCATTTTCAAAGGGGTCCCTTGACCTCTGACCTCAAGATATGTGAATGAAAATGGTTTCTATGGGTACCCACGAGTCTCCCCTTTACAGACACAGACTACTTTATGATAAATCACATACAGTTTGGGGAAAATCATAGTCAAGTCAGCACACTGACACACTGACAGCTGTTGTTGTCTGTTGGGCTTCAGCTTGCCTTGTTATGATTTGAGCATATTTATTTATGCTAAATGAAGTACCTGTGAGGGTTTCTGGACAATATTTTTCATTGTTTTGTGTTATTAATTGATTTCCAATAATAAATATATATACAGTTGCATAAAGCAGCATATTTGTTCACTCCCATGTTGATAAGAGTATTAAATACTTGACAAATCTCCCTTTAAGGTACATTTTGAACTGATAAAAAATTTGCGATTCATTTGCGATTAATCATGGACAATCATGCGATTAAATATTTTAATCGATTGACAGCCCTAGTTTAAATATGCAAAGGAGGCTTTCTAATGTTAACATTTGGTGAATTTACGAGAAATCTACAGAGGCACAGACAAAGTAGTAAAATAAACACCTAAATGTGTATATTGGATGTTTTCTTTCAATGAGTCTGAAAGAAGACTAGTTGTTATGGGAGCAAAATAGCCCAAAATCTCAGAATTGTCTCATCATCCTTTTCTCCTTTGACTTCAGTCCTCAGCATCAACCTCTTATTTGAGTTTCTCTCCCTCCTCTCTTTCCTCCTGTTCACTGCACGATGCATCGAGTACAATAATAACCAGCTCTCCATTATTACAGTATTGGCTTCAGAACATCCGCTCTCCTCAAGTGTCGCTAGTAAATTGTCATCCAATTGACACTTGTTCAGAGGAAGTGGCTTTCCAGAGATGGTAATTAGCGTGTGGTTTGTTTGGGTGAGCGAGCCAAATGATGGAGGAGGAGGAGGAGGAGGAGGAGAGAAGAGGGAGTGTGTGTGATGCCTCGTGCTGGGAGATAAACACATACACACACACGTGCACGGACAAACAAACACACCTTTCAGACTCTGTCACGGCCAGCTGATTTGTTTCCTGCACACACGCACACACACACACACACACACACACACACACACACACACACACGCACACAACTGATCTAATTGGGGAGTTGTAAAGGAGGCTGCTTCTCTAATTAGCTTCTGTCTGCCTCATTGCCCAGCTGCCTTTACAAGGAATTCACTCCATTGCTCTCTCCCTCTATCGCTCTCTGTCCACCTGCTGCACAGCCGCCTCCTCCTCTCCTCCTGGGCTTCTTGCACAAGAGAAAACACACACACATACACACAGGCCGTGGCGTGAATATAAATCCAAGCTGGTAAGAGATTTTTTTTAATAAAACTAGTTTCACAAAATCCACACAATTTGTGTGTGGACATGCCCCTGTAAAACGATCAGACACCAATACAACGAGGCACACATAGAGGACACACACACACACACACTGTACTGTGTCGGCCAGTGTTTCTAGATGGAGCGGTAAACAAACGACTGGCTGTGGAGAGGAGGCTTTAAGGCCTGTAAGGGTCTAGCTGTGATCTGATCAGGGTCTGTGGCTACTTCATCACTGTCATCACCACATCCACAATGAAATTACTACCACTTATACTGCCGGCTCGTAGCAGCGGAGGAGCAGGAGGGTGGAGAAGAAAGAGACGTGTTGAGGGAGGTAAAGGTTTAAGGCGAAGCACCCAGTCAAAAAACATCCTTTTTCATAAACTGGTCAATTTTGAGATTTTGGGCTATTTTGCTTACATAACATGTCTTCTTTCAGAAAGAAAACATCCAACATGTCATCCAACATCCAAATTTAGGTGTTTATTTTACTACATTTTGTCTATTTTTGTCTCTAGATTTCTCCTACCATCACTAAAAGAAAAGGCTGTCAATCGATTAAAATATTTAATCGTGATTAATCGCAAATTAATCACACATTTTTTATCTGTTCAAAATGTACCTTAAAGGGAGACACAAAACAATGACAAATATTGTCCAGAAACCCTCACAGGTACTGCATTTGGCATAACTTGAGGTCAGAGGTCAAAGGACCCCTTTGAAAATGGCCATGACAGGTTTTCCTCGCCAAAATTTAGCGTAAGTTTGGGCCGTCATTCAAGTTAGTGTTGGTACCAATGGATTCCTCAGGTTTTGTAGTTTCATATGATACCAGCATCTTCACTCTAAAACTGAGTCTGCTACAACCTAAAAATTGCAAGTTGCATTAATGCGTTAAAGAAGTTAGGGGCGTTAAAACAAATTTGCGTTAACACTTTATTATCACGTTAACTTTGACAGCCCTAATTTAAACATAACATTTCAGAAAACTTGTAATAGAAAAAAATATATTTATAAAATGTTTTTAAAAAATATGTATCATTCATAGCCTGATTTATATAACATTTTAGTCCTAAAAACATGGCGAAGATATATTTTTTATGGCTGTTGAGTATTTTCTGATTTATGGAGTGATAAAAAGAGATTTCCAAAATTCCCTCAGTAAAACGTTTGACTCTAATATGTCAACAAAATGAAACAAAAAATTTGAACCTGGTTTTATCCAATGTTCAGATTTCTGTTCTGAAAATGTATGAAAATTAGCACATACTTGATAAGAGAATACCTCATTTGCATATTTAAACTTCAATACAAAAAATAAGTTTTAATGTAAGTAATCAACTGGTGAAGTTTCATGTTGATATCTATTAGTTAATCTTTTTACCCTATTCACCACTGAGTCACTAAGTTTAAACAAAGGAAGAGAATAAAAGGGCAACGACTGATGAAGAATGAAAATTTTTTTAAATTCACAAAAATAGCTGCAAGCACTTAATGAAAACATTCAAATCAGTATCCCCCTCTCCTATGAAGTATAATGACATGTGAAGTGTCACAGCCAACAGATAAATGACCGTCGTCTCTCTCAGTAGTACGTATAGGGCATCCCGTGACCCGTACGATCCTCCTTGCTCTCCCTCGGCCCTCCTTCTCCCTCATTACAGTGGGGTCACACACACCTTGTAATTCCCAAGACAGTGCTCCTATTCAACGCAGCATCCATCACACAAACACACTCACAATGCCCTGGTGTGAGAGGGCGGGGAGGACAAACCTCAGCTATATATGCAATATGGGAAACATAAATACAATATGCAGTGTGTATATATACAGTGGCAGGTGTGGTGAATCTTCCAGTGGACTGATAAAAAAGTTATTGAATATGCCTCTGGGTGTTAACTTTAGAAGTGTGAGATGAATCACAGTCTTTACATGGACACAAATGAGGAGTAGGACAAAAAAACATTTTTATATGAGTGGTGCAGGAATGAGTCCTAAAACCCGGAAATGAGTTAGCATTTTAGCACTTTCCGTTCCCTCGTATTGGAAGTCAGTGGGTTTTTTGAATATTTTTCAAGATAGATAGATAGATAGATAGATGCCTTGAATAAGGTCTGTGGTTAACACAAGCTGAAGAGATTTTACCATTTGTTCTGCGATATAAAATAAGTCAGTAAATACCCCACTCATGAATTTTGAAGCTTTTATATGTCTTTAAAAAAGGCGGTTGATAACAAGTGGCTAAATGTGACTACTAAACGTCATCACGCCGACTCGGCTGCCTTTACAGCCTCGTTGTGTATACATATAGCCTAACGTTAGATTTCTACGTCTGGCGATTGCATTCACGCTTCAAAAATCATAGAAGTGGTGTTCATTCATGGGAATGAGAATCTTACTGAACAAAACATATAAGTATCATATATGTTTGTTTGCCCAACGCGTTCTCATCCCTACTCGTCATATACTGACGCTTTGTCAGACCCTCGGCGTCACTCTTTTCGGTCGCAGTAAACATGTGCTTAATGTTGTGAAGTAAACAAAAACACATGCTTAGGTTCAGGCAATAAAACCACTATAGTTAGGTTTAGGAAAAAAAAATATGGTTGGGCTTAGAAGTACTACATTTGTACAGTGAAAATGACACTGAACGTTGTGAACACGGGACATGAACGAACAGCTGATTGTAATGTGACGCACGGGACACGAACAGCAGTCTCCTGGATGAAAGCCTTGTGTTTGTTGGACCCACCCAACACCTCTCTCGCCCACCTGGTGTGTGTTTTTTCACTCTTAAAGCGGTGCACTTTCCCTGAGCGTTTATATTGACACAGATGGGTTTACATTGTAGTTAATAGAAAACCCGGTGCATCTCATACCAACGCTAAAGGGTGCTGTGTGCGGCGGTATCTAACGCCGACGGCCGTGACAAAGCGTTGGTATTTGACGCTCTGGGAATGAGAATTTATTTACTTCAATAACCCCAAAAATCAATGGAAAAATCCCATTGGCTTTTTGTCGAGGGAACACGGGGGATGCTAACTTCCTGGTTGGTCAAAAAAAATATGTCATCCCTGCAGCACTCTATTCAGACCAACCTTTCTGCAGAGAAAAAATCTACCTGAGTCCTTAGATAAGATGATATCCTTTCAGACATGTATCCTTCTTTGCAAATCAATCATTTTATGGCTACTCCAGATAGCAATTAGTGGTTTATGATGTGAGAAAAGGGACAAACTTCATGAGGCTAAAACGAACAATCAAGGTTATCAAGGGCCAAATTATTAGCTGACTTAGACCAGGTGTGTGTGAGATACTAAAGGTCAGTGTGATGGTCTCTTCATCTCTCACCTCCACTCCCTCCTATTTACATTAGCTCCACTAAAGTCTGGCAGAGCCAAAGTTTTGCTGGGAAGGGGCAGCTGCTTCTGAATATTCATGAGCGGAGACAGTTGGTGCCTTGTCCGTTCGCTTATCTTATCAAACCTGAAATGCCTGGAACCATTGTGTCAGCCGCTCACGATGAATCAGACTACAGCATGGGACTGGTAATGCGTACATTAGGGGGGAAAGGTGCAAAGCTTTGTGAAACACAAAAGTTTAACATAAACAGAAGCCTGGGAAAAGCTTTACTTTGATCTGTTTTCTTACTCAGGGTGACCTGTGTGCTGCTACACAGTGGGTTTAAACTCTGTAAATTGGGAATCAATTCTATAGACCAGGACACCGCCGCATGGAAATGAGAAATCTATTGCTGTATCTCTGTGGTCTTATCTAAAGGCTCTCTCAATATCCTGTCTTTTAGTTAACTACAATTACTACCTCGCGGTTGTATACCTCTGCCAACCAGTCAAGTTGCGGTTTACATCCATGTCAGTCCAAAATGTCATCACTTCATCATTTTATCCTGTTAGAAATTTGTGTGAAATTGTCATAATTAACATATGAATTCTTAAGTTATGGCCAAAAAGCGGGTTTTGTGAGGTCACAGTGACCTTGACCTTTGACCACCAAATTATAATCAGTTCATTCTTGAGTCTAATGCCGGGTACACACTACGATTTTGGGATTCCTCCCTCCCGACAATCGTCAGCAAAGCCCTGATTTTTTGATGGTTCTAAAGATTATCTTTCCAGATATTTCTGTGGTGTGAGGTAAGTTAAGAGTGATTTTTACACACCCCCAATCTGCTCGGAAGTCCATACTGGCCGCACCGATCTCAAACCATAATTAAACATGTTCAATATTTACGATCGGATATCCTGTTGTGTGTGGGGAACCCCGAGGACAGCAGATGACGCAGTCACGTGGGAAAGAACGATAGCCAATTGGGAACCAAGTTGACTGAAGAAGGCAGTACAAAAACTGCCGTCATGGCGGTCACGGCTGATGCATGAGCTAATGCGGAACGTGAAGCATAAAGTAGTCATAAGATGGAGCTCAGAAATGGAGGACCAACTTCTTAATTTGTGGCAACAACATTTTCCTACGTGAATTTTCAGTACAAAGTAGTGCACAAACATCGCTGTCGTTCGCCATGTTTCTTTAGACTAAAGTCACGTTCTCCTCGCGAGAAATTTTGCGAGATTTCCGTTTTTTTAGAGTCGGGACTCTTGTTGTTCATGAACAGAATCTGTTAATGTGTGTTGTGCTGTTTTGGCCAAATCGTTGCCCACCACACACTATAAGAACATAACTGTTAAATTTAACATAACATGTCGTTATGTGTGGGGTCTCACATTTTCTAAATCTGTTAAGATCTGAAAAATCTTTTGGCGTGGGCCAGCCTTAAGTGAATGCCTGTGCCAAATTTGAAGAAATTCCCTCAAGGCGTTCCTGAGAAATAAAGACGTGAGGTCACAGCTACCTTGACCTTTGACCTTTGAAACTTTGACCACCAAAATCTGATCAGTTCATCCTTGAATCCAAGTGGACATTTGTGCCAAATTTGAAGAAATTCACTCAAGGAGCGGAGGCATAAAAATAGTCAGTTGAATTGTTACCAGCTTGGACTATACCCATTCCTATTCAACGTGAGGATAAAGTGTTGCTTATGTGAACCAGGCACACAATCTGTGGACCACTGCGACGGCTTAAGAATGAGCTTTTTTATGAATTTTGATCCCGTCACCCAAATCCCACTTCCATGCTCTCCAGGGAGTAAAAAGGATGAAGAGATCCATGCTGGACAAAGACTGAGTATTTGGTGTTGAGTGGGTATAAAATATGCGAGCATGACAGTGGAAAGGTCAGTCCTGTGAAGAGGAGCGGGATAGAGGGGGGTTTAAGAAAGGCCATTATCTCCCCGTGGAAGCTGGGTGACAAAATCTAAGTCGAGAGCCGCTGAGTGAGCGCCAGGGGAAATACCAGGTTCGATCTCTGCTCCCTTGAAACACACACAAGGCTTCACTTTCCCTCCACAAACAGAAACTGAACACGAGATTTGAATATGTGACTGTCAAAACACTTCCAGTTCTCCTAACAAAAAAAATGTGAATAGACACAAAGGCTGTTGGCAGGAGACACAATTAAGAACTGCCTTCATCTGCTGACTGTTCAGTGTTTTACCTCAAATTTCTTGACGATGTCGGCGAAGGCGTGGTTGTCCCTGCAGCTCTCCTCCAGTAAAGACATGCTGCGATCATACTCTGAGATGAAGGTGTCAAACACCCCAAAGTCCTCCCGACGTGACAGGATGACATCTACCACCCTTTGGCTCTCCTCCCTACACAGAAAGGAACATCAGAGATTAAGTATTTTTAGTTATTTCATGCACAGTAAATGTTTGTGACTTAAATCAATGCAAAAATCAAGTATATGGTGTGCAGTGCATTCCAACAATCTGTAACTTATTTTTTTGTTTCCCTCAACCTGCCGACTTCTCCCTCAGTTACTGATTTCCTACATTTTCCATTCAACAAACAGATGTAAACATTTTGCTTTCAGTTGAAAAAAATGCTACATTAATTGTGACTGCACTACATTATGGTCTCTTTAGGGATTATCATCATAAAATGTTGAGTCTAGAAAGAAGTTATTGCTGAGAGTCTCATGCTAAAGCATCGCAATTGATGTTTTGGTTTAAAGGAATAGTTTGAAAATATGCTTATTTGTTTTCTTGCCGAGAGTTAGATGAGAAGATTGATACCTCTCATATTTATTAGATACAATCAGCAGCCGCCAGAGAAGCTGATAGGACTTTTTTTTTTACCTTTGGCCAGAGCCAGGCTACTGTAGGTGTTTCCCCCTGCTTCGAGTCTTTATGCTAAACTAAGCTAACCAGGACATGAGAGTGGAATAGAATTTTTAATCTAACTCTCGGCAAGAAAGCAAATAAGCATATTTCCCAAAATATAAAACTATCCCTTAAAATGTAAAACTTAAAATCAGCTCAGAATTAAAGGAACAATGTGTAACGTTTCAGGGGGATCTGTTAGCAGAAATGGAATATAATATTCATAGCTATGTTTTCATTAGTGTATAATCACCTGATACTAAGAATCGTTGTGTTTTCTACATGTGGAGCGGATCCTCTTCACAGAGTCCACCATGTTGCTCCACCATGTTTGTACAGTAGCCCAGAACGGACAAACCAAACTCTGGCTCTAGAGAGACTTTCACGTTTTTACGTTACAAGAAGACCACCAGTTCTTGTGAAACTGCGGTAACGTGAGCCGCAGAGTGCAAAACCGTGGTACCGCCAGCTGCAGTCTGACTTCCGTTGCTCCTAAAGTAGTGTTATTATGGTATGGATGACCTCTGAGTGAGGCGAACGGCGTTACCACGGTTTTGCACTCGGCGGCTCACATTACTACAGTCTAGGAAAGGGAGGAGTGAGCGGAGGGGTACTCAGTTGGTTGCAATCTGCAACCACAACACTAGATGCCGCCAAATCCTATACCGTACCTTTAAGAATGAGAAAAGTACACTACCAACACTTTAAGACAGATTAATAACCAAAACTCCAGTGACTGCTCCAAAGCACTTCAGTGTGGTGGAAGAATGACCTCTCAAAGTATTATATCATCCAGCTGTAATTAGAGTAATTATTGTGCCCTCAGTGGAGAACGAATGAAGTCTCTTTACTCTACATCCAACCAGCGGTGTTTCTTACCACTGACTAATGCGTTCCTCCAGCTCAGTGAGGATGCTGCTGTGGAGGGTGTAGACCTGGGGGAGCACGCCCAATATCTCTCCTAACCTCTGCTCCTCAAGCACAGGCTCCCCCTCATCACCCACCGCCGCCGCCTCCGTCACTGCGGACCTAAAGTCCTGCACAGGAGAGGGACGAAAAAGGAGGAGAGATTTACAATGAGACAAAAATGTGGGGTAGAAAGAGAGAGGAATGGAGGAAGTGGTTGTTAGGAGGAAAGGAGGAAGTGAGGGAGAGCAGGAGACATGAAAGGCATAGAGGAATGAGGAATGAAAAGAAAAATGGAAGGAAGGAAGGTCAGATCCTCCTAAACATCCTTCCTGCCACCCTCCCTTCAAATCACCTCAGTGCCTCCTCCCCGCCACTTTGGGCTCCGCCCAGGCATTCAGGAAAGGCGCTGCTTGCACAAGAGTTACACACCAGGTGTTGTTGCATAAAGACCTTGGTGCTCGATGACACAATGCTGTTTTGTATATAGGCCCCACTTTTCTTTTTTCTCTGCAGACAAGAGCCGAAAGTCCAATGATATACAATGAATTCAGGTCCACTGAAGTCCATTCAGCACTCATAAAACATATGCAACAGGCAGTAATAGCTGCAGTGTCAGAGACTAAGAGGACTAATATAAGGAATTATGGCACAGGGGAGTTGAAAAACCAGGAGAGAGGTTATTTATCTACTCAGCAGATCAGGGACGGTTCTAGGATCAGACCTTTAGGGGGGCTCAGCCCCTAATGAGACTGTGACATGTACAGTTAAGGGTGTAGATTCTTTTCAACATTGGGGGGGACACATATTAAGCGTGGGGTCTGGGGGTATATTTTGAGCATCAAACACTTGATTTCCTGCAATCTTTCCCATTTTCATTCAGATATCTTGAGGTCAGAGGTCAAGGGACCCCTGAGAAAATGGCCAGGCCAGTTTTCCCTCCCCAAAATTTAGCCTAACTTTGCAGCGTTATTTAACCTCCTTCCCAACAAGCTAGCATGACATGGTTGATACCAATGGATTCCTTAAGTTTTCTAGCATTTTTGAGGGGTGCTGCGATGAAATCCAGGTGTGCCTGAGCACCCCTAAAAAGAGTCTAAAATTGCCAGAGCAGCAAATGAAGACAAGGAATAGATGAAAGTAGGTGAATCGTCAGGAGGTGTCAACATGCTTTTAAATAACCTCAGTTTTCTCTGTCCAACAAACTAACGTCATATATAAAGCCTCGGTGTGTGTCTGTAAGGGATACATGTCTGGAGCCCATCTATTCCAGTTCTGAGTAAAGCACAGACATAAATCAAATAAAGTTGTCCCAGTCGGCCGCAAGATAATGTGGTGACACCGGACGCTTCAGAACACGCCGTTCATCATGCACAATCGATCGCGTATGAGTTAACATTCATCACATCTGCCGGTGAGAAGAACAGCTACTTTAACGGCTCTGGTTGACTCTGTCTCCCAGGTTACACACACACACACACACACACACACACAAACTCAGATCCATGAATGAGAGGAGCTTTACTCTCCACTCTCCACTTTATCCCTATTTCCCTCACGTAAGGCAGGTCAAGAAGCGACGTTAAGCAGTTGGTTGAGCAGCCAGTCATGCTCGGTCATAACTCAGCAACGGAGAATCTGTTCAGAGGTCACCGGCTACAAATGAGAAAAAATAATAAGTCTGAGCCTCATGTGTTGAAGCTGTTATAGGGAAAGTCCTTCAGAAGAGGAGCACGGCCTCCCTTCCTATGTGGAGACAGGGTCTGGAAATTCTTTGTATTCTTGTTATTCCTTATCAAACAATGGAACAATAGCTCATGTGTGCCTCTCACTTAACGCTGCTCCTGTTTCCCCCCTCCCCCAAAAAATGTTGCGCCGCTGGAGTGTTTCCCAGCTGAATTCATGCTAATTATGACATCAGTCTGCATCACACAGTAACTAATACCTCGACATATTTGAAGTTTGAAGAATACAGTAATAAGACTAACAATGCAACAATGCATTATGCAACAGCGTGATGAAAAAGCCCTCAATGTCACCTCTGAAAGGTGGTGAAAAGATCCAATTAGGTGGTAACACTGAAGGGGAGCGCAAGCTAAAGTTACTCAGTATCTTTCAAAGTCAGAATTTGTGAAAACACTGAAAAATATATTTAATGGTTCAGGCGACACTGTCAAAATTTCACTTCTGACTCGCCACTGATGCCCATATTGACTTGCAGCGTATGTTTCTGTCTGTGCGTTGGCATGCAGCAGCTAATTAGTATAATGGAGCGTCATGATGAGATTGCAGATTTATGATTATCAGAGGCGTCCATTGTATAACATTTGCATTACTTGCGGTTTAATGGCATCAAATTACACATTACACAAAGCAACTGCTTTTGTACCCACATCAGGCTTTCATAAATCACAGTGAGGTGGCACACATGAGACATTCAGGTTATGACCTCGTTCAAGGTTATAAGGTACAGGCTGACTGATGGGCTTCTCTGGGTTCAATGACTCTACCTGTCAGATTTGTACTGGCAACCATCACCTTAATAGCAACTCTTCCAAACCATTCTTTAAAAGGTGTTGCCTATCTGACCTCTACTGCACGACTTTCCTTTTTGATTACATTGAAATAATTGTTTGAACTGTTTCAGTGTGGTATTTTTTGGTAAATATCCTTCTCCGTTCTGAACTCTGCAGGGATGTGGTTGTTTTGATAGGCAGTGAGTGAGAAATGATGGAAATAGATGACAACATCAAAACAAAATCTCGAAAGGTTCACCACAGCTCACCTTTAAAACCTCTGTCCTGCATTAAAGGTGCTAAATGCGGCATTGGGAGCATTCCTGTTGCCTCTCAACGGCTCTCAACATGGCGACGGTGAGACGGTGGCTCGCAGCTAACGGTGCTAACGTTCTCACTCCCAACTCGTCAAATATCGTCGTTTGGTAAGCGCCCCTCGGCATCGGAAACCGACTGATTCGAAGATCGGAGCAAACAAACACAAGAATTTCAACCAGGAGACCGGTGTTCGCGTCCCGTGTGAAACTAAAAGTAACGTTGACTTATTTTGTCACGTCAGTCGTTAGTCACACGACTCGTCAGTATCGTCAGTACTGTGAGTCACATGAGTCGCTAGTCAGTAAAGTTGACGTCAACCAGGACCGTTTCCTAACCCTGACTATGTGTTTGTGTTGCCTAAACCTAACTTCCTGTGAAAACGGAATTTTATTGTGAAAGGACACTATTCATGTAACAAGTTTATATTGACACGCCATCCCTGCTCCGTCGGTCTCCGATGCCGAGGGGCGGTATTTGTTGAGTTGGGGTGGGTGGGAGTACAGGAGGGTGGGGGCTACGCTGTATTAGAGCAGTGCAGAGCGGCGGCCGTGAGCTAGCCAGTGGGGCACGCTCACATGCACAAACGTGCACTAAAAGCATGCGCTGCCGGCCCGGCGATATCAAAACAGCACGGAGAAACTCAGATTACATCACACACAGAGGGAGAGAGACTTCATTCTCTGCTCAGGTAGACATTACTCCTCTATACTCCTATAGTTGTTTGCTGCTATATTAATGCTCTGGATATCGAATTTAGCACCTTTAACTACACTCGTTACTCTACTGAGAGGAAAGGTCTCCATTTTATGGCCGACCTTGTCATAAGGAGCTCATATTGTACATCCAATACAACCACTATAAAAAGGCCCCAACGGCCTCTTAGTGACCTTTAGGTGGCAGATTGCCAGCTGAGTTGTACACATACCAGTTGAGTAAGGATACAAGGACAGCATCAGCGACAGCGCCTGGTGTACGCGCGCTGCGTCATCTTACAACTGACCACTCCAGAGTGCAACATGTCAACTTTGTCAAGACCAGGAAGTAGATCTTGCTGCAACAACATTGATAAACCTGAGCAGAGCCTTACAACAGAGGGGAGGAGGACAAGACGGAGACAGAGACTGGGGAGCAGACACTCAGGATACGATGTTATCAGAAGGTTTTTAAGAAAGTTTAATAGTCAGGAGACATTTAAAGCCAATGTGACACACTTTTCACAGCTTTTCTTACCTCTTGAAGGTACTTGAGGGCGCTGACGTGTCTGGAAAACAAGAAACACAAGATTTAATAATTAAACTGTGAAAAGGAAATTACAACCTTCTACACAACTGTAGCGTTAACTACTAATACATGTAATTATTGATTTGCACTCGTTAAATAAAGAAATACTCAATTCGGGGCACCACCACTTTTTATAGGAAAAGCAGAAACTATTGTGATAGAAGTATTGATCATTAATCAATCTCAAGTCTGAAGTATAAGTTCTGAATTCATTGATCTACAGTTCTGCTTTGAAATACACACACAGACATGACGTAGTGATAAAGTGAAACATTTATTTACCATAAATCGTGATAATTGAATAAATGAAGTGATGAATATACAAATGACTAATTAACACTGGTAATTAATGAATGAATGAATGAATGAATGAAATGAAAATTCAATGAAGCAATTCTGATTGGAACTTTAGTAGTGAGGGAAAGTCTGATTATTCTCTCTAAGCTATAAAAGTTGCAGTTAATAATTTGGAAGATTAGGAAATTTAGAAGATATGTCTGACAAACAACTATTGATCATAAAGCCACGGAACATTCACTTATCGCTGCAGTTGGTTCTGTGGGTCCAGAGGCCGTTTCCTCACACGTTGTCTGGATAGACAAGCCCCTTGGATGGGTTGGATGAGATCGGTTCAGCTGGCCCGGGATACCAAACAGCAAAGCGTGGAGAGCATTCAACTTTCTCGTCAGAACATTGAATGTGGGAGTTGAAGTCCGTTGGCTGATTACTCGTTGAAAGAGATCAAAAAGCTGAAGTCGGATTATCTTCTGAAGCTTTAGAATTTATCTATTTCACGGAAAAACTGGAAATGCTGGCCAAGCACTTAGCATTTAAATCACGCGAGATAAACAAAAGATCTTTAAAAATGCTGTCCTTTAGAAGTCACTTGACTCACAAAAATGAACATGAGGTAGAAAATAAACACACAAATGAAATGTATGTATGTAAGTTCTGGAGATCTCCCGCTGGAGTCATCTCCCTGCGGACAACTTTCTCAACTTCTTTCAACAACAGCACTTCTGACTCTGTGTCATCTCTTCTTTAACCCCCTCTGGGAGGGAGGGGTCGAAACCCTCTCTTTCTCTGATCGATTCATTATTGAAAAACCTTTACACGCGCAAAATCAGAATTCCCTCTTTACTAATTTTTCCTTTCTTTTGCACGAGACAGATACATATCAAAAACTATAAAACCACTAATGTTTTAATCAAACATTAGTATCAAGATTGTAAAAATGTAATTCTAAGTTCAAGTTATAACTCCTTTTTAACAACTTTAAACTTAAGGTATTACATCTATTGAACATCACTGATAAAACATTAAAACGTATTACAATACCATTAATGATTATACACAAAGAAGTCAATAACCTAACACATGATGACTTCTAAACAATTTAATTATTGGTCACATTACCACAGATGAAAACTAGGTGGGGTTGACGCTTCACCGCTGGAGTGAATCTCTGGGTCACCGAAAGGTTAAGAAACCTAGGCTGTGGAATGTAAGATGGACAGGGGAGTGTGTGTGTGTGTGTGTTTTTGACCAAACGGATCACTTTGAAGTCAGGAAAAGTTATCAGTTCTTGTTGGTTTAAGTGGGGAGAAAACCCTTCCCACAGTTTTAAAAGTTATTATCCTCCTGGACAGTGTCAAAACTGACACTCGATGGTCGATAAAAGAGTTTATGGCCCTTTATCCAAACAAATTGTTCTTTCTTCGGAGACTTCCATCTGTAAATGACCAAATCTTGTTGGACACAAGAATGTGTTTTTCTCATCCCAGTAGATGCAGGATGAGATAAGATGCTTCTCAAAGTAGCAGGCACCATTCACGCTACACAACTATGTTAATCTTTCTACAAGACTCATTAAATTAACTAAATTATGCATGATGAGAAAACTACATCAGAAGAATGGTTAAGTGTGTAGCAGGGCAAGGACAGGGCTTGTGTGTTTAATAAGTTACACAAGACACTTGTGTAATTGGCTGTCAGTTACTCTGCATGCACGATGGATTAGCTCAGGAAGAGGAGAGTTGGAAGGAATAGGAGAGTAGATACAACGCCACAAAAAGACAAAGATTTGGATGCAGCGTGTTTGTGTGTGATGACATGAAGGGGAAAGTGTGCAAATGGGGAAATCCACGAGCGCAGATACTCACAGTCTCTCTGAGTCAACGAGCTCTTTGGCGACGTAGAAGGCTCGGGATCGGCCATCAATCTGGGTGACAGGGAGGGAGAAAGGCGGGAGATGAATGAACACAGCTAATGTTTAAAGGCTCTCTAGGGGCACTTATTCCTCTCTAACATTAATAGGAGCAGCTACGCAGCAGCCAGGGAGGCTGGCGAAAAAAAAGCAGATTTTTTTCGTTAGATTTCTGCTGTCAAAATAAGACGGATTATTTCATTACAGTACAGCATAGACATGAAGGCTCTCTCAAATACAGGACTTTTAAATTCAGATGCATTATGTATGAGAGCCTGTGTGTGTTTGTGTGTGTGTGTGTGTGTGTGTGTGTGTGTGGCGACAACAATGCTGCCCATTGATTTAGAGGCTAATCACTGGGTCTCAAAACATCCGAGCCCAAACATAACATTGAAACCATTTAGGGGTTTACCGGCAAGGCTCCTGTGCTTTGTCAGTGTTATTTTTTCCTATGCGGGGCATTTCACAAATGCTGCATCAAAAGCACGCTGATCCTCATTTCCTCGAAATAAAACACGGCTCCATTAAATGAAACTGTTCCTGGGGCCAACTCAAGTCTCTCTGGTCCTCTTCCTCTCTGTTGTTTCCTCAATTTACTGTACTTTTTCTTTGAAGAAGAAAGAAAACAAGGAAATGCGTGTCACATGATGGGAGCTGTTGGCCTGATATTTTTATGGCAGCAGGACGGGCGGGGTCCATCTCTGAGCTACTGTAAAATGGCCGCTTTTTACTGTACGGATGTCTGGGGATTTTGAGGCGATACATTTGGACCTGTACATGTCCCACTTAAAGGACCAGCGTGTAACATTCTGGGGTATCTATTAGCAGTTATGGCATATAATATTCATAACTATGTTTTCATTAGTGTATAATCACCTGAAACTAAGAATCGTGTTTTCGTTAGCTTGGGGCAGCTGTAGTTCAGAGGTAGAGAAGGTCGTCCACTAATCAGAGGATCAGCGGTTTGATTCCCGGCTTCTCCAGTTTATATGTCGAAGTGTTCTCGGGCAAGATACTGAACCCCATATTGCTCCTGAAGGCTCTGCCATCGGTGTGTGAATGAGTATTTAGATTAGATCCTGATGGGCAGTTTGGCACCTTGTATGGCAGCCTCAACCATCAGTGTGTGAATGGGTGAATGCTGACATATATGCTATATAAATGCAAGTCTATTTACCATTTATCATTTAAAATGAGCCCTTCATATCTACATAGGGAGTGGGTCCTCCTCACGGAGTTCACCATGTTGCTCCACCATGTTTCTACAGTAGCCCAGAACGGACAAACCAAACACTGGCTCTAGAGAGAAGCTTTGACGTTTTTTTGTTACCTGAAGGCCTCCGTAGTTCTCCGACACTCTTGTGAAACTGCGTTAATGTGAGCCGCAGAGTGCAAAACCGTGGTACCGCCAGCCGTCGTCTGACTTCTGTTGCTCCTAAAGTAGTCTTATTATGATGAGGATGGCCTCTGAGCGAGGCGAACGGCGTTACCGCGGTTTTGCCCTCGACGCTAACGTTACTGCAGTCTTGGAATCTGCAACAATCTGCAACCTCACCACTAGATACCGCCAAATCCCACACACTGTTCCTTTAATGCTCAATCAAAACAATATAAGCTGGTGAATGTGAGCCAAAGCGTTTAAATGCATCTTCCCATAGATAAGTGCACAGTAATTGTCATTAGGTCCTGTTGTTCACCCATCTTATGTTATGATGTATTTTTTCTTCAAATCTGACACCTGCACGTCTAAAATATTTTAAAGTTCAAATCTAGGGCCCATTAACAGGACTTGCAGCAACATTTTTCACACATTATGTTGATTTGCTGTGCCAGTTGGCAGCTCAGAGGATTGAATTAACCACCTTCTACCCTGCTTTCATTCGTCTCGTTCTCACCTGTCGGTCATAACTCTGCTCAGCCTGCCCCTCTTCCTCCTCTGAAGTACGCCCGTGGTCCTCGTCCGCTGACAGCCCAGCAGAGACGGAGTTCAGCGGGAAAGGCTCTGTGTAGGCACTGCCAAGGGAAGAAAAGACCGTATGAATACAGGAAATATGAATATTTAATACTGTTACAGCAAGCACATGTTCAGTAGCAGTGCTTTTACCATAAAGAAAGTTTTGGGATTCAATTGGGAATGCAGCGAGGCATTGATGACACAAATAGCACATGGACAGTAAATCTTTGCAGCAACATCAAAACACTGAGCATTAAGTCCCCCATACTATAAATATACATTTTTCCTTTTCCTGTGTGTGTCTCTGAGCATTTCCACAGTCCTCCAGTGGCCCACTGTAATCTCTTTCATCATTAGTTCGTCTCACAGATGGCACCGTTGTGTTCGTACGCTGGTAATCCTTCTGTGTGCTGCTGTACCTGAGGGAGGCGCACTGGAGGTCATTTCACATGTAATCCCTTTAAATGCTACCTGTGGTAATTATTAATGTCCTCTGGCCCATTAAGACCCATTTAGTGTGTTTGACCTAATTCATATTGATAACTGGATAACAAGCATTCTCAAAAGCAGCAGTATATGGAAGCTATATAGGACAGCTTGTCATATAGTTTTATATATAGCTATATATCATAGCTGCAGGTTTCACACCAAATGGAAAGGTTTTATAGCATACTTGCTATGCAATATGTCCACTTTTTCGATGACAAATTTCTACCTTAAACAAATTCTTCAAAATCCTCTTTGCTTTGTTTAAGAAAAAGACAAACTGATTTTAAACTTAAACTGTTAAAAATTGGGTAATTTCTGGGTAATTTTTGACTCATTATCTGCAGGTATATGACGACTACACCAAACAACAAACCTGCATCAGAAGTGGGGAGGATTTCATAAGGACTCTCCCTTAAATTGTCAAACATTACAGATGTTCCCTTCTAGAGCTGCAACGATTCCATTAAAGAGGACCTATTATGCTCATTTTCAGGTGCATACTCGTATTTTGGGTTTCTACTAGAACGTGTTTATGTGCTTTAATGTTCAAAAACACTGCTGCAGCACCTGTTTTGTGATTGGTCAACCGAACCAAACTCTTCGGACTCCGCTCCAGCTCCGCTCTAACTGGCTTTGTTTGAGGGCGTGCCAAACTAGCAGCTAGGCAGGTTTTATGCAAACGTGTTACTTAGTGACATCACCACGTAACGGAAGAAAAGACAGTACTTCAAGCAAGGCATTTCAGGCAGTTTGTGTTTCTGTAAGGGGGAGTAACTCTTTTTGCCATGGACTTTGGGATTTGTAACTTTGCAGACCTTTTACACGCGCAAAAAACAATATAAAACACTTAAAGAAAGTTAAAAGCACAAAAGCCTAGCCATAGGTCCTCTTTAATCAATTAGTCAATCAACAGAAAAATTATCTGCAATATTTTGCAAATCGATTAATCATCCTATTATAAGCAAAAATGCCAAACACTCTCTGGTTCCCGCTTCTAAATTGTGAGAATGTGCTGCTTTCTTTATGTGATATTAAACTGAATATCTTTGGCCTGTTGGGCAACAAAACAAGCAATTTGGAGACGTCACTTGGGCATAAGTAAATTGTGAGAAATTGTAATAGTTCACTGTTTTTCTCGCTTTTTACAGATAATAATGAATGTTTGTCCTGATGTCTTAAACAGCCCCCAATGTGTGTGTGTGCAGAGAGTAGACGGCTATTAGAAGACCAAAGGTTAACAGAGTAACCTACTGGACTTCATCTCCATTCAGTCACACTCATACCTCATGGGGTTCACACTACACCACACAAACACACATAGACACCTATCAGCCCTATTGGGTGGGCTGGAGAAAGCACCTACAGGCCATTACTCATGGTTGACCTCAGAGTAGACAGATCAACCTGGTGGGCTCCTGGGTGATGTTGGGAGGGAAAGAGAACAAGAGGGATGGGTCTTCTCTAAACTCGTTCTTAAGCTCTGATTTATTCTACAAGTGAGGGGAATTCCTTCATGTGATTCTCACCTTCACCTTTTCACCCTCAACCATCAACAGCACAATCTTTCTGGAGGGTTGTGTCCAATTTATGATAATGTCTCCCAGAAAAGCCCAACAGAAAACTAAAATAACAATTACTACAAATTAGGGCTGTCAAAGTTAATGCGATAATGACGCAAATTCAATGTAACGCCACTTAACGCCACAATTTCTTTAACGTATTAACGCAATTTGCGATTTTTAGGTTGTAGCGGGTCCTGTTTTAAAGCAAGATTTAAGATACTGACATCATATGAAACTAGAAAACCTAAGGAATCCATTGGTACCAACCATGTCATACTAGCATTTTCAAAGGGGTCCCTTGACCTCTGACCTCAAGATATGTGAATGAAAATGGGTTCTATGGGTACCCACGAGTCTCCCCTTTACATCTCACTTTTCTTGGACAGAAAACATTAACGTTTAAAGTTGATGTTCTAATTTCTTCTATACCAACATAGCCCATTTCTCACCATAAAATCCCAAATAAAGCTTTTATTTAGCTCCAGTCAGCTTCATGTAACCTTTCCATAGTTACATCTGCTAATATGTGATATTGTAATTTGGTAATACGTGAAGCCCTTTAACAAGACCATTAAGGCAATGCTATTATTCCAGCAGATTGTAATGCCTTTTATAACACGGCAAAGTTAAATCTACTGTGTCAGATTCAGAGGACTCTGTGAAAAAGACCAGCATCCCACCAATCTCCTGTGAATCTGATGATGCCTGTAATATGTAATTCAACTGAGCTAACCACTCAGTATTAAAATATATATTAGGTGCAATCAGACAGGCCTTTTTTCCAACTTGTAATGGCACTATTATAGGAAATAGGAGCAGCTGAATAGGTTCATTAGCCTGCTAACTATAGACGATTGGGACACTGATGGGGGGATCGAGAGATTGGGAGCTGTTTTAAATTGTTTGCTGCTTTTAGTGATGATGATAATTACATGTAGCCTGTGGCTGTTGTGCTGCCTGCTGCTGTTGTGACAGCGTGTGATGAAGTGATTTGTGGAGACGCATGGCGCTCTGACTGCTGCTGCCTCACCTATGACGTGGTAGAAGACGGCGTTGGATAATAATAACCCCGCATAATGTGACTGTCTGTGATATGCAATAGTGTTAAAACCATAGACTGCATATAAATTCCAAACTAACATGCTATTTAGTTCGCTGAAAGAGTATGTGAGATTTTTTAGTATGTCCGAAACCCCAATATGAAACCAATAGTACATGAATTGCATACTATTTCCGGTGAAATATTACAGTATGCAACGCTGGACACTAAGGCGGCATAAATATCGCACGATACAATGCGCTAGTGTGGACAACGTTCATAACAGACGTTGACATACAGCTCTGTGACGTCAATAACGCTTCAATTTAACTGTAAGTCTAAGATTTCACTTAGCTAGACGTAATATATATTTTAAATGAATTCAGACTTTGAGTCTCACAAACTGTCGTTTTGGTCAAATAAGGTTGGCACGGGTTACCATGGTTACACGTCTCCAACCTGCAAGGAGGACTCTCAGGAAGTGACGACGTAAATTACTGCTCAGTGCGTCCGAACAGATACATACTGCTGTTTATTCACACAAAAGTATGTTGAATGATAGTACACCTCGTTGGGTTTGTAGTGCATAGTATGCGATTTCGGACAAAGCACTTGAGTTCGAGCATTTTGGCCGTCGCCATCTTGTTTTTTGGTACAACCGAACGCTGAATAAGACATTTCAGGCGACCAAAATGTTTCTTTCTTGAACGTCGTGGTAGCGACCTGTCAATCACAAGGTAGCCACGCCATAAAGCATCCTCTGCTTTATGGTCTATTTTACTCTAAATGGGACCATAATTTACTAAATGAACATTATGCTATATTGAAGAAGACTTGAAACTAGCGATTGAGACCATAAACTCATGTTTACAATGTTTACTAAGGTAATAAATCAAGTAAGAAGTAGGGTCATTTTCTCATAGACTTCTATACAATCAGACTTCTTTTTGCAACCAGAGGAGTCGCCCCCTGCTGGCTATTAGAAAGAATGTAATGCACTTCCGCATTGGCTTCACTTTTCAGACCCTGGAGTTGCCCACTGGTTACAACATCTGCTCACTTGTTTTACACTCTATGCCACTGCACCAAGAGTGGGAGGCTTGAGGCATTCTTGACAAACTGGAGCAACAATAACAGCAGACCTGGCATTCCTGGCGGCACCACACCTCATCTTGTTGTTCAAGGGAGAGTCTGGGAATCTCCACCCCACCACCACCACCACCACCACCACGCTGACCCCCTTCTCCTCCCTTCGTCCTATCTGTCTTCTCCTGTCTCCACCTCCCCTTTCTGCCTCCCGCCATGCAGATCCCCGCCCTCGTCCTGCATTTCCTGTAAACAGGCTGGTGGGAAGCTCCTAGGCTGGACGCTTCCTCCCCGGGGGATGACCTGGCAATGACCTCAGAGCGCATGGCACCAGGCCTGGCGAGCCAAACGACACGCCCTGTCCACCACCTCGCCACGCAGCACACAGCCACCACCCAGTACAACAATGTACTTAAGATGGCTCCCTCATCACTACTAACGCTAACATAACAGTGGGTGGAGGAGCAGTTTTAGAGGCCGTGGCAGGGCTTTGTCATCACTCTGAAGAGGTGAAAATGACACCAGAGGGTGAGCTAGAGATGTACATTTTTGCATATATTGGCAAGTATAGCTCTGTTTACTATGTATACAGGGACAGCAACACATCTGCCTTCCTGTTATAAGTCTACCTGGAACTGCTTAAAGTTGACATACAGAACATTTAATGGACTCTAAGTTGAGCACAGTTACAAATCCTGGGCTTTCTTTGCCTTTTTCAACATTCATTTGTTGCTGCAAGGCTACTTGGCAACGGCAATTCTGCTGAGACTGCATTATCATCTTTGATAAAGCAGTTGTAACTTAGTGTGCATGCATACATGTGCACACACACACACATAAACAAACCCCTTGGTTAGGTTTGGGATGAATCATTAGTGCGTCTGTTCTGTTCCCATTGTACACTGTGGTAGCTTCCTAATGAACATGTCTCTTTGCTTACCCTGCATGCTTTTGCTGAAGTAGCGTCTGAATGGTGCTGTGCATTAATCACACGAGTGGAAACAAGCCAAGCTTGTGGAACAGCAGCTTTGTGAGTTTCTCCTTAAAATGCGTGTCTGCTACTGTCGGCACGGCCCTTTTGTGTGCAGCGTTCTGGGGCCGTTCGGTCATTTACCTCACCACAAAAATCCACTTTTTCCCTCTGTGGGTCTAAAACCACGTTGACTGTTGAATGGGTTCTCAATAAATCACTGCCATCATCAGCGAGGCGGCCCTGGGAGGGCGGCAATGTCAAGCTTTGAGCAGAGTTTAGTGTAAGATGTATACACACAAAGGCAGTACACTGAAACGTATATACACTCACACTCAAATAAACATTAAAAAAGCCCCGTATAGACACACCAGAGTGTGGCCCTGGCAACTGAAGCATCTCCGGGGGGAATGCGGTGAAGGAGAGGCAACAGGACAGATAGGTTCTTTGCATCATTGTGAGTGGTGTGAGACTTCCACCACACAATGAGCAACGTCGATAACATCACTGGGAGAAAAAGAGCCCTCACTGAGGGACCATTGTCTGTGAAATGGACGGGTTTCAAATGTTGACATGTATAAAGTTTAAAGTACACTGTAAATAAACAGTGGGGGGGATCATGGTATAGTTTCTACTACTGCACAGGAGGAGACAAGCTTTGTGTGTGAAAGATACAAGACGTAGTTGTGTATCACGATATCTCGATGTGAGGGCTGTCAATCGATTAAAATATTTAATCGCGATTAAACGCATGATTGTCCATAGTTTATTACTATTAATCACAAATTAATCGCACATTTTTGTATCTGTTCAAAATGTACCTTAAAGGGAGATTTATTGAGTATTTAATACTCTTATCAACATGGGAGTGGGCAAATATGCTTGCTTCATGCAAATGTATGTATATATTTATTATTAGAAATCAACTAACAACACAAAACAATAACAAATATTGTCCAGAAACGCTCACAGGTACTGCATTTGGCATAAAAGGTATGCTCCTATCATAACATGGCAAACTCAAGCCTGCATGTCTGTAAAGGGGAGACTCGTGGGTACCCATAGAACCCATTTTCATTCACATATCTTGAGGTCAGAAGTCAAGGGTTCCCTTTGAAAATGGTCATGCCAGTTTTTCCTTGCCAAAATTTAGCGTAACTTTGGAGCGTTATTTAGCCTCCTATGCGACAAGCTAGTATGACATGGTTGGTACCAATGGATTCCGGAGGTTTTATAGTTTTATATGATGCCAGTATCTTCACTCTAGCTTTAAAACTGAGCCTGCTACAACCTAAATATTGCAATTTGCGTTAATGCATTTAAGAAATTTGTGGCGTTAAAACAAATTTGCGTTAACGATTTATTATCAAATTAACTTTAACAACCCTACTTGATATAGGATTTTATTACGATACGATTCCATTAAAAGATGATAAATTACCATATTGAATTATCGCCCAGCCCTAACAGACAGTATCTGCAAAATAAAATGGTGAAATATAAACAAAGAGTACGACAAGAAATAGAAACAAATGCAGAAGCATTTTGCCCCGAGATTATCTTAAGCCTTATAAGAAGCTCTTGGTAATGGCCTGTCTCTTTGACTACACACAGGTCATCAAGCACAACTATTTTATTAAGACTGGGGAAAGACTGCAGCCCGTAGCGGCTGAAGCTGTGGCACAGGCCGGGGTAATTTGGTACAGTCTGACCGCGGTGATTCCTCACTCTATCACACACTGCAGTAAATCCTGCGGCCCCTTAAGGGTCCAATGAAAGAGAAGCACTCGGGAGAGAGCTACTTTAATAAAAGCCCTCCTAAACTTAACAATAAGTGTCAGGTACAGGAGAGCAATTACACCAGAGCTGCTCTTTCTCCTGCTCTTACTTCCCCCTCCCCCTCCTCTATATGACTTTACTCTTTGTATTCTTACTCTTCTGCACCTGCTATCAACACATCCCCTCCCTTTGCTCTCTCACCTTTTTCTCATCCTCCTCCACTTCCTTGTGTGAAAGAAGCTCCCCCACATTTTTATCGCTTTTAATTGCAGCTCATAATGACTTTCTCTAGTGTGAGAGGAGTAACCTACGCTCGGTGAGCGACCCAATTGCCATTACCTGTTCTATCACCTCAGACTTGCATAGGAAGCAGCGGCACCAGATGTGTCCTCTAAATCCACCAAATGAAAAACAGGAGTAAGCTCTCCCACAAGCATTGTCCATCTTTCCAAAGCCAGCGATGCCTGGCGCGGCAGGCTGCTCATCTCTCACCGAACACTTTCCTACGAGAGGGTGATCCGACTCTACTCAGCCAGGTGTCCTCCGCTCATCTGAGGAACAGTGTGAGAATATCCGTCAGCTGTTCAGGGGTCAAGATTGCCCCTCTGAGCTGATAGGTCTGGGCCTAACAACTCAGCTGACTACTTTAAGAGTGGTTCCTGAGATAAACACGCTCGCCTCTCCTACAGACTACAAAGTGAACATACAGGATATGCTTCATTTCTACAGTTTAATACCGGCATGTATAGGGAGATTAGCTGTAACGCCATATTCAATCATAAATAAAAGCATATTTTAGGCTTATTATGTTGAAGACCAGCCCAGTCACACAGCAGTTTGTGAAATAGTCACGAAATTTTATGTATTGATTCGTGTACTCAAATTTCACTTTTTTTTCATGATGGTCAGGATGAAATCAATTTGTATGTAATCCACATAATTGTGAACTGGGAAGTATAAAGAGCGGTGAACGCCGCATAGGGAGGAGGTCGGGGTGGATGGGTGCGTCAAAAAACACAGGACTTTCGCCCAGGAGACCGGTGTTTGTGTTCTGTGTGAAACCACAAGTCAAAGTTGATTTATTTGTCACTTAACTTCTGTACTTACGTTACGGCACTTCTGGAGTTATTTTAACCCAAACCGCCGTCTTTTCCTAAAGCTAACTAGGTAGTTTTCATCATGTAACTTCCGTCCTTAAGTTACGCCACTTACGGTGTTATTTAAACCCAAACCGCAATCTTTTCCTAAACCTAATCAATTAGTTTTGTTGCCTAAACCTAACCAAGTTTATCTTTTTCTAAATCTAACTAAGTCGTTTTTATTTGTCGGAAAACACACAAAAAATATGTTGCTTAAAGTCGTGCTGGGCGTCACAAAAAAAAAGGAAAATTCGTGTCTTTGTACACGAATCAAATCGATTAAATTTTGTGACTATTTCACGAACTGCCGTGAGACTGTGTTCTCCAGACATCTAATCTAAGGCTGCAACTAAGGACTGTTTTCATTATTGTTTTTTATGAAGATTAATCGATGAATTGTTTGGTCTATAAAATGTCAGAAAATAGTAAGAAATGGCCATGCCAGTTTCCCAGGGTCCAGTCTAATGTCTTCAAATAACCTGTTTTGTCCAACCAAATATGTTCAAGCAAATATTCACATTTGAGGAGTCGGAACAAGAAAACATTTGACACCTTTGCTGGAAAAAGGTTTAAAACAACTTATCTATTATTTGACTAATTGTGTAAGCTCTAATCGTAGTCATGGATGGTGCTGATAAATATGTAACACTTATGACATTAAAGCAGCGGTGTCAAACATACGACCTGAGGGCCAGAACCGGCCCGCCAAAGGGTTCAATCCGGCCCACTGGATGACTTGCAGAGAAGTCATTAATTCCAATTTTTCAATAAAATGAACTGTTATTCCTTTTTGTCTACTGGGGGTTGCGCTGTCCTAGTAAAAGTAGCAGGCCCTATGCTGGAGACGCTATTATAGATCCCACGCGTCCAACACAGTGAAGCGTAGACTACTGATCATGCAGGAGCCCCTTGTGGAAAATATCTTTGTCAAAAAGGAGAAAAGTGGATACAGGGTGTTTTCTAAGAAAAATGGGCCAGTTCCTATTTCTTCACAGAGGTAAATGGGAAACCAGTTTGCTTGGTGTGCACACAGCACTTTTCAGTGCTCAAGGAATATAACAATCAGCGCCATTATCAGACTCATCATGGCAAAAAAATACTAAAACTTGCAAGGACAACCGAGAACAGAGAAAATAAATGAATTGTTGTCTGTTTTTAGTGGTAGCCCAGAGATCGGCGAGACATCTCAGGCTGTTCATCACCTGTTTTGTAATTGAGTTGTTCATTAATTGTGAGTGTTTTAAGACTGTACTTGTGCTTCTCTACACCAAAACAAAGGGAAACATTTGGAGGTCATGTTAATTGTAGGTTATTAAGTAATGGTTTTACTGGTCTGGCCCACTTGAGATCAAATTGGGCTGTATGTGGCCCACGAACTAAAATGAGTTTGACACCCCTGCATTAAAGGGTCAGTACACCCAGGTTCGTGGTATCCAGCCATGCAGGTAATTTTGGTTACACTTGCCCAGATTCTTGAGATATCTGCCTCTGAAATTACTGCTTCATCCCCAATGCAATTGACTTGAATAGAATTTAATTTGGGATGGTCATACAGTAGCATTGAACATTTTTTTTATTGGGAATGTTATTTGGGTCCGCCTCGGCGAGTTGGCAGCAAAAATTTCAGAGAACACCTGGGCAAGTATCTGTATGGTTAGGTACCCCTAAAGGTAATGCTTTTTGAGATGATAGAAAGCCATTTTAACTTGATTGAGCTTTTACTTCACCTTTCAGTGTCTTCTTTCGATGTCTGTGTTATGCTGTCAATCCCAGGGAAGCTGTTCATATCCACATAGCCATCATTCTCATTGCAGGCAACTGTAGCGCGGTTTGGGTCCTCAAAAAACTCAGTCACAGTGTGGGACCTGGTGGGTCTGCCCGGGATCTGGATGTTCTCGTAGTCTGAGTTCAAGGCGGGGATGTTTTCATAGTCCGAGGTGTCCGCACTGGGGAAGGAGATGGAGCGGGGTTTGGTCAAAGGCAGCGGCATGGCGGAGCGCCGAGAACGCTCCTCGAAGGACTCAACTCTGGAGACGCCCCTGCCGAAAGCTTTGGGGTCACCTTTCCTCCTCTGGTGGTCTTTGTAGAGGATGAAGGGGGACGGCAGCTCTAAAGGACGCTGCTGGGGGTTCACGATGTGGTTCGGGAGCTGCGGAGAGCTGCCGGTGCTTCTACGATCCAGCTCTATGACTCTTGCTGGGCCGTGGTGGCTGGACTCGGAGGAAGAGCGTGAAGAGCGGACACTTCCATCGCTAAAACCCTTCGAATCTGACTTCCTCTTGAACTTGAGCGCCAGGAAGCGCTTGAAGGAGGACTTCTTCTTCGTAGGTATGTCACTGGGTTCATGCTGGATCAGGAGGGACGGGGAACTCTTGGTGACCGGTCTTTTAGTGATGTATGCCAGCTCAAACGGAGGCGGGATGTCCACTAGAGAGGTTGGCGTGGAAACACCGCTGGATGATTGATGGCTACGCTGGGAGAAGCTTCCAGAGGAGGTTATGACACACGGGAGCGAAAGGGTATCGTCTTTCCTCTTCATCCTGATGTCATCCTTCAGAGAGCGGTTGATCTCTGTTGGAGTGGTCAAGGTCAATTCTGGACCCTCTGCAGACCGGGAATAAAACAAGAAGCGGCGGGACTTCATAGACGGGATCAAACTGTTGACCCCAGGCTGCTGTGAATGGCTAAGTGGTTCGTTGTTTTTATCTAAGGCCACTGTGCAGTAGTCGTGAGTCTGGTACTCCGTCCCCGTCTCCTCTGGTACTGTTTCTGGGACGTAACCTGGAACTTTCCCGGAATAAGAGCGCGATCGCGTGACGATCGTCTTCCGATCAAGCGTCACAAAGTTCTCCCCTTCCGAGTCAAACCCGGCCTCTTCGTATATATGCTCCTCGCTATCCGAGTCTGTGTCCTCATCGTAAGGCACAATGTGGCAGTCTAGTTCCTCGATGTCTTCCTCAAAGGCCTCGGTGGTGTGGGCGAACACCACCCTGTTGGTGAGCTCCGGGGTGCGGCCCATGTCTAGGTCCACTGGCACTGTGATGTTGCACAGTCGGAGGCGAGGCTGGCAGCTCGCCCGCTTGCTGAGGAACGCCTGCTCTCGTTTAGCCGTTCTCTCTTTTGCACTTTTCCCTTTGATGTGTTTCTTTTCCATTTCTTCCTCTTCGTCGTCGTCGCCTATCTCGACGTAATCCTCCGATGAGACACACTCCAGCTGCTCGTCCCCCGCTTGGAGGCAGAGTGAATCGTCAATGTCTGCGTACTCATCTGCTGACTCACAATCCTTTCCTTTGTCTTTCTGCTGATTCGGCTGCTCGGTGATCTCCTCAATCTCACCCTGCTCTGAGAGGACTTGCTTATCCTCCAGCTTGTCCACGTCATCTGATGACACATAGAAAGGTTCCTGGTTAGAAGCACCTGCCGTTTGCAGCTCATCTGACGGTTTGTCATCAGTATCATCCTGACTCCACTCTGGGTCAGCGGTGGCGGTCATACCCGGCAGAACAGCTTCAATGACCGAATAAGGCCCGAACACATCCTCAGTGCTGGATGTGAATATGAAACAGCCAGAGAGGTCCTTGGTGGCACGTTCTGGTTGCCATACCCCCGTTTCCCCTGTTTCAGCTGTGTCACACGACTCGCATGTGTCACTAGCATCATCCGTGGGGCCGATCACATCGTAGGGATACTCCTCAGTTACAGTTGGAAGCACGCTGAATCCAAATGCAAATTCTCCAGATTCCACCTCCGTCTCATCTGCGTGTAAATCACAGTCCTCACTTTGTTCCACTTGTCCAGTATCGTTGTCCTCATCACCCTGACTGAGTGATCGTGTTTGATCGAGATTTAGTTCCTCTACACGTTCGTCTGAGTGTCCTGTAGAGCCACAAACTACGTCACTAAAAGTCTGCTCCTCCTCTCCTGCTTCTTCCGCAGCAGGAGGAAGTGAAGGCGTTGACGTATTCTCATCATCAGTGTGATTGCCACCTTCAGACTGGTTCAAGTCATTGTCAGTGTTTTCATCCTCAGTAGTGTCAACAGTAGAACCATCATCTGCTTTGACTGTGTCCTCAGAGCCAACGCTGTCGCCGTCATTATCTAATATGTCTACTTCTTTTTCCTCAGTTTCTCCTTCCGCTACGTGCTCTTTGTCATTAACTCCATCCTCTGCCTCACTTTTCTCCTCTTTGTCGTGGTTCTCCTCAGCCATCTCATGGAGATCCTCCGTCTCACCATCAGAGTGAGCCAGGTCTCCGTTACTCAGGCTCTGTGGGGGGCAGGGCTCCCCTTGTGGCTCATGCAGGGGTCTGGGCTTGGGGGCGACGGGAGGTTTTGGACCACGGACAGGGGGACACGGCCTGGACATGAGCTTGGACTGCACTTTGATGGTCAGGTGACTGCGAACCTTTGGTCGAGGGACTTGCAGTGGATTTTGAAAATCTGTGCAAAGAGAATAAAAGTTGATTTAAAAGAAAAGTAAAAGTAATAAATCAATTTCTTCTGTAGTACCATATTATCAGCGTGCACAAGGATAAATATGTGGGTCCTGTTTTTGTATAGAAAGCTAAGAGGAAGTCCTACAGTCCTGTACAATAGTCAGTGACATGCAGAATGCTGCAGGGGACATTATCAGCAGGAAAAACAACAGAGCCACAGGGTACTTAGAGGAGGAACAATAACATCTCCCTGTCTGGGAAATGACACATTCAGGTTGGACGCTTATAGCAGAATCTGATTTAACATATGATTGGCTGATTGTCACCAAAAACTTTAAGGATGATTTTGTTATTGCTCCAAAACATTTCTCATCTGTATTGAAATGGATGATTAGGTATATTTTATTTATTGATTATTATTTTATTTTATTTTATTTTATTTTTAATCATTTCCAATGCATATCTAAAAACCAATAAAATTGAATGACAAAAAAATAAATGGATAATTAAACCCGCAGTAGGCAGAATATTTTTGGCATCATTGGGTAAAAAAATTCCAAAATAACCTTTCAGCATGTTGTAATTCAAGTGTTCTGAGAGATAACTAGACTTCTGCACTTCCTCATGGCTCTGTTTTCAGGCTTTAGAAAATCTAGCCCGTGACGGGCAACAGCTGTCAATCACTCATGAACTCCGATGAAATGGTCAAACTAGGCAGCGCTGACCAAATATGAATCAATATTCTGTTACTGTAATGACTATTTCTCACCTCAGATGTTTTCAGAATCATCTTGTAGTGTACTGTTTAGCTGTAAAATGAGAAAGTTTGCTCCAGCTGTTGAGCGGTGCTTGGTATTTCCTCAACAGATCTAAACATGGCTGCCGGGTCACGAACTTTCTAATTTTACAGCTAAACATTACACTTCAAGATGTTTCTGAAAACATTTGAGGAGAGAAATAGGCATTACAGTAACAGAATATTGATTTATATTTGATCCGCGCTGCCTAGTTTGACCGTTTGATCGGAGTTCGCCAGTGATTAACAGCTGGCTTATAAACGGCAGCTTCCAGCTCGGCTCTGATTGGTTGTTTTCCTCAGGTCTGTGAAATCTTGCAGATGACATTAGGAGCACCGGAGGACACCGGAGGACACAGAGCCACATGATTTTTTTCAGATTACCTGTCTCATGCACTACTGTCGGGATATAGTAACCCGTTTTATAAAAATAACTTTTTTTTATCATATTTGCTTCAATGCTACCTACTGCTGCTTTAAGCAGCTTTAATCTGTAATCAAGACATCCTAATTTTGACACTGAGCGTCTATGTCTTGCTTTGAATTTAGACTTTACATTTAGTTAAAAATTGTGAAGTCATTAAAGAGCACTGCTTACGAAATTTAGAATTGTCATGAAACACACCCGTACTTAACAAAGTGTGTTCACCCCTCGTCTCTTCCTGTTATTTAGTACCTGCCCTGACGCACATCCTATTAAACCCTGTGTGCACCCTGGCTATCTCTGACTGTTCTCTCTCTCTCTCTCTTGCTCTCTCTCTCTCTCTGTCAGTGTCTCTCTCTCTGTCTCTCAGTCTAATATGAGTTTATGAAGACACTGCCCTTCATTGCCATATATTGCTTTCTGCCCACAATTATACGTATTTTTTTCTCTATTAATGTCACCACGCTCTTTCTTTTTTCCAGGTCTATTAGCTGCTCCAGCAGAGTCCACACAGGATGTCCATGGGGGGGAAGGACATTAACACCACGGCCCCCCATCACTCCTCCATGAACCTCTCTAGGAGTACACATTTTCACAACACAAATGGACTTCCTTCTCGTCATTCTTCCCCGATTCTCACGAAACATACTCATACCGCCTCACACACACACACACACACACACACACACACACACACACACACACACACACACACAATTTTTTTTTTTTTTTGCTGAAAAGGTCCTTTGAGTGTGTCAAAGAACAATATAAACTGGGAGAGAAAACAAGGGTCCCAGTCTGACAAAGCACCCAACTGCAAACAACAGGATGTGAATTATGCAACAAGAATTCAATTAAAACAAATGTTTGAAAAACAAAGGAAGAGATAGACACCGGGACCTTGGCTGAGCCAAACTCACAGGATGTGATTTCAGACTGTGTCCTCATCATGAAATGTCACCCGTTATAAGACTGAACAAGCTGTATGAAATCCAAAGTTACAAGGCTGAAGAACAAAATAAAGTTTTCCCTTGACAGAAATCACATACAAGAGAACCACTTTCAACTTCTTTCACTTAATAAATTCACAGAAAACTGCACTTGCAAGACAGGTGACCTCTACAGAACAATGGCTCTGTCTACTGCTTTTACAGACATGGATTATAATCCCATCTCTAACCATATTACTAATCCTAGAGCAGATTTCCCCTGTGGAGACTTCCACTGAAAGCAACTTTATCAACAGATATGAATTTAAACTACAAATTTCTGTATAGAGAAATCATCCCACTTCCATTGTTGAGGGAAAACTAGCAGCATCACTTCCATGAAAATTAAGATTAATCTATAGCTCTGTTTATATTTTATCTTACCTATAGAATAATTGTCATTTTAGCTCTATATACTCTACTTACTATTTTGCAAACTGTTTACACCTCTGTGTATATATATATATATATTTATTTATTACTATACATACTATACTATATACTAATATACTATACATACTTTCATCATGCATATCATTCCTGTTTACACCTCTATGTATATATATATATATATATATATATATATATATATATATATATATATACATTCTCTATACATACTACATTCATTTACACCTCTGTGTATACAGCATTTATTACTTTCATCATGCATATACATACTACATCCTGTTTACATTCATTCAGCATTTGAAACCTTCCACAAATTTATATTTACATTACCTTTTTTATATTTATATATGTTCATATTATATAACTTTCACTATTTTACGTCTTTGATTCTCATTTTGCTTTTACTTGTGTGATTTTCCTTTTTTATAGGCTATATACATTTTCAATGAGCATTGTTGAGGGGTACCTGAGACCTCAGATTTTCACTGCCAACGACTGCTTGCTGTAATTATCGTGCATATGACGAATAAAGAAACTTGAAACTCATTTAAAGCACTACAACAGGCTGCATCAAGTGGCACTGGATATCAATTTGCATGTAAAATAGGAAAAGAGAGATATGTTTTCAGGCAGAATCAACCAATTTCATGAATTACCACCGACACACCCAAACTGTCTCACTTTGTTTGTTGTAAAACATGTAAAGTTTGGTTTCTGGAGTCATGAACACAAAGGATTAACAACCAACCTGCGTTCATTGTGGAGGAGCATCATCATCATCCGCGGGATCCCACAGTTCTCCTCATGTTTCCCAGCACCGACCGCGTCGCTCCTCGAAATGACGTGAAAACTTAATCCAAACACAGACACATTGCGGGAAAAAAAATCAAGCGGTAAAAAAAGACGAGTCGCGGAGCATTGCTGTGTTGGTTTTTCCTCCAGTGAGAGTTGTGGAAGAAGACGCCCGTGTTTCTGCTGAGCTTTCAGCCGGCGTGCCTCTCTCCAGTGCTGATGCTACAGTGAACTGGTGCGCTCTGGTGTGGAGACGGGAGGTGCTGCTGGGCGCTTCCTGAGGCAGGACCAGCCTACAGCACGGAGCCACAACCAAACACACTCTCTCTATATCATGCATTTCTGCAATGCACATCTGGGATATTCACATCTGGTCATGTTTTGTTTCAGGACACTGCTGCACGGATGTGATGTGCCATATTCTTTTATATTCATACTTGACCAAATTCACTCATTGTGAGAGATTTGGACCAAAATATGAGACTAAAAACCTAGTGTTTCACTGTGCTGATAGGCAGCTTTAAATATGCTGCTACTGTTTTTACACAATTATTTTTTCACATCACATCTGGTCATGTTTTGGTGCACCTCCTTTCAGCGGTTGGAAAGTGATCCAGTGTCATGACATACTTTTCATGCTTGGAATGACTGCATGTATAGAGAGGATTACACAGTATACTCAGAAATCAAGCTCTTCTCAGTGTTTTCTCCCCAGCCTGTTTTGCTCGTGTATTATTTCCTGAACCGTAGAAAGGTTCCTAAAAGCAGTTTCCAAATACAGTTTTCTCCAGGACACCAAAGCTTTTTGCTATTGGCAGAGCTTCCTGGCCCGGCATCTGTTGCATGATTGAATGAATGCAAGCCTTTAAAACCCTCTCTTCATAACAGGAAACCGCTCTCCCTGTTTCCTGCACAACAGGCAACACTTCCTTAGCAACAGATGGGAAAGGTTGGCGATGTTAACCCCTTAGGTAACCTCTAACTGAGCTGATTGACTGGTGCTGTGCAGAGTCTGATGGTTCGAGGAACAGATAAAACTTTAAATCCAGCTCTAGTCCCGGGCTTTCAAGGGCAGAAGCACCTTGTGCAGCACGGGGGGGGAGGCTGATCGTCGCCCACTTGGGGTCTTTGATTTGTCAGCTCGGCTGGTTAAACACCCACATCTTGAAGGTCAAACAATGTAGAAGACTTCTGGGATTTCTCCTGCAGAGTTGGAATGGATAGTGATGGAGTAGAGAAGAAAAGAATCAGATGTGCTGTATCGCCGCGGGGCTCTGGTCCTGACTGCTGCAGCGGCGTACAGACCCATACATTATACACACAGCAAAACTCCCATTCCAGATGGTTTGGTGCAGGAAGGATGAAGCTCTGCTGCAGGTGCAGAGCTCGGTCTGATTCAAAGAGTTCATGTAATAATCACCTCATGTTATCTTTGCACTTGCATGTCATGTCTCGTCCTGCTCCTCAGGTTATGTGTTTTATTATATTCAGTTATAATTTACTGTTTTATTTTGTGTTACTTACCTCTCCTCTTGTTTCAGAAACCTCACTCCCTGCCCTTGTGTGTTTCCCGCCTGTCTGATTACCTGCCCCGCCTCTATTGGTTTCACCTGTGCCCAATTAGACTCACTGGTCGGCTCTGGTTGCCTCTCTCTGACTGCTCACCTGTGTACCAAACCTGTTTGGCAAGTAGAGACTTTTTTCTCTGTGGATTCACCAGTCATAACAGGTCATCTCATTAAAGCAGCAGTGGGTAGAATTGGAGCAAATATGATTTAAAAAAGTTATTTTTAGAAAATGGTCACTATATACTGACAGTAGTACATGAGACAGGTAATCTGGAAAAAATCATGTGCCCCTATGTCCTCCGGTGCTCCTAATGGCATCTGCAAGATTTCACAGACCGGAGGAAAACAACCAATCAGAGCCGAGCTGGAGCCCCGCCGTCTCTGAGCAGCTGTCAATCACTCGCAAACTCTGATCAAACGGTCAAACTAGGCCGTGCTGATCAAATATGAATCAATATTCTGTTACTGTAATGCCTATTTCTCGCCTCAAATGTTTCGAGAAACACCTTGTAGTGTACTGTTTAGCAGTAAAATGAGAAAGTTTCTGACCCAGCAGCCATGTTGAGGAAATACCAAGCATCGCCCACCAGCCGGAGCACAGCCAATAGGAACGCTCTCTCTCTGAAATGACCTGTGATTGGCCAAAGTCTCCAGTCACAGGCTAGATTTTCTAAAGCCAAACAGAGCCATGAGGAGTTGCAGAAGACTATGTTTTCTCTCAGAACACTTGAATTACAATATGCTGAAAGGTTATTATGGAATTTTTGCCCAATGATGCCAAAAACTTTCTGCCTACTGCAGGTTTAAACAATAAATACTTTGGTGAGTGTAATGATTTCTAAATTATTAAGCGTGTCACTAAAGAGGGTATTAAATATGAAATAATTTCTGTTGAAGATGCAGCCATTGTGTTTGCTGCAATAATTAAGCTGTTTATTTTTGTAAATAGGATGCTGAGTAATGTATTTTGCAATTTGCAACAACAGCACCAAAACAATAAAATCACTGCGAACTAATTGTTTTGCTTCCCCTTGTTACAATGAGATACTGTAATAACTATTATGGAGTGTTGAAGCCAAGACCAGTTTTAATGTGTCAGTAGTAGCAGCACATTTATAGCTGCCATAAAGTAACCTTTTGTTTTTGAACTGGACGACTAAAGATAGCTCCGCTCTGGTGCCAAACCGCCTCTCTCGAGAGTATTCTGCTCACAATTGCTACATATGACCTTTTTTTTTTTGGTTTCATTTGTGCAAAATATGTTTTGCTTTTGCAGGGCGTGCAAATAGAACCTGTCAAGAGTATTGTGTCATGTGGCTGCAGAAAAGAATGGCTTCAGGAGTAAATATCCCTCCAGATGTGGCACAGACGGTCAAAACATGTTTTTGGACGGAGGACACAAATTTCCTGGACCGCCTGTAGCTGCTCGCTGTGCTCTGTCACCCCACCTGGAACATGACTTGACTGGAAGAGAGAAAGGGAATGGAGATATTAGGAAAAACACGCCGCGTAGTAGCAGGGAACAAACCGACTCTATCTACCCCTCGACTCGGCTGCACACACAATGCCAAACAGGAAAGGGATCAGGGAAAGGGGTCAGCGACGTGTTCCCAGAGCTGAGACAATCCATAACACCTGCTTTGCCAGCGACTGGACACGGGACTGAATGGATGTGCTGAGTGTTTTTATTCCCCTCTGAGACTACACAGCTATGTGACATCACACTTTAATGCAGCTGATTACTGGAAAGCACATGTTTTGCTTTTTGCGCCATTACGGCACAGCGTGTTCTCTAATGTGGCAGTTTGGGAGCAGAATTCGTTCCTAAGGCAATTAATCATATTGTTATGCAAACTAGCTGTAGTGTGTTAAAGGAACAGTTTGTAGGATCTGGTAGGTATCTAGCGGTGAGGTTAAAGATTAAAACTTCTGTGTGCCAAGCGTGTTGGAGAGCTACTGTGGCCGACGCGAAAACGTGAATGGTCCTCTCTAGAGACAGTTGTTGTAAGAGTAGAGTGCTTAGAGTGTGTGTGTGTACGTGGGAAGTGAGTGGTGAAGCAAGAGAGAGAGCGGCGGCAATGAGAGCGAGTAACGTTATCTCCTCCAGAAAAACAGGAAAAGTTAACAGTGTTTGGTTCTTCCGTTCTGAGCTTTAGAATTATTTTAATAGCACTACCAACCCTCCCTTTAATAAGTTATTATTACCTTTAATGCATGCCAGTGGCAGCTTTGCAGCAGAATTCATTTCGAAGAAAAGAAGGCACTTAATCATGCCGTTATGCAAACTAGCTGTAGTGTATTAAGTTCAGGTATTGATTTATGTGAGACTCAAGTACAATCAGGCTTCTACTCTTTAAAGTGACCCAAACACCTTTGTAATTAGATGGCAAAGCGTTTGACTGCTGCAACGGATCAAATCATTATTGACATGTTTTATTGATTCCTGGCTGTGCACAGCGCTCTTCTGAGACTTGTGTATTCGCCCCCGAGCTTTAGATTCTGATTAAGGGACTTCGAAGCAGAGGATATGTGTATATATGAGGACAACAGACTTTATTAAAATGTCAGAAAAAACGAATATGCAGAGATTATTTTAGGATTAATGGAGTTTGGTTGTTTCTACAAACTGTGACAAGATAGATGATGCATTATTAAACAGAATCACATCAACCGCTGGAAACGTGCATGTCTGTGTATGCATAATGATAGTTTTGTGTAACCTGAGTGAAATAAGAAAACCCTTTTGTCAGCAGGGTATACTCCATTCTCCCAATAATATAAAGCCAAGGACCCCCCTTGTTTTTGCATGCAAACACAGCAGCAGTAAACAGGTGGACCATGGAAGTCAGCACTTCATCAAAAAGCAGCAAATACAGGTTTAATTCCCCACAGGGCCTTCAGAACAAATCAATGAAACTGGCCTGTATCATTGTTGTCATTTGAATAACAAAGACACATTATATTACGTTCATAAATGTCCGAGGTATGTTATTATTATAGTGCTGCAGTCATCACAATGTGAATTTTTTTTCCCCCATGTGTAAGCACTTTTTAAAAATGACCAAATAATGAGAGAGTGGTGCGTCAGTGGCTCATTAGGTCACATTACCTTGTAATTTCATAGGAGCTGTTTGTGTTAAGTCTAGCCTACTAATCCGACCTGAGATAAAGCGTCAGCGCTGCTCCATTACCAGAAAACAAAGTATTATTGCTGAGCAGTAAAAGGCCACGGCTACGGCACAATAGCTGTCACACTGCCGTTAATTAGCCAGAAGCCCAGAGAGTAGGTCAGACTCTGATAACAGATGCATTTGTTATTCTTTTTCTCTATTGCTGCAGAGACAATCCTCCGAGCCTCACTGTAAAAACAATGATTTAGTGGTTCAAAATAAAAATTCTCAAGGAGCCCCGTAAAAAAAAAAAAGAAGCATTTATGATCCTCTCCAAATAAAGCACAGTCAAAACATTAGACGCTGGCTTTTGGCGTCACAGATTAACGAGCACCGTCGAGGCCTTTCATTGTGAGAGACTGTTGAGTTCGTGCGGTCTGTGTCTCTGCAGGTTTCTACTGCATTATATATTTCCTAAATCTCTGCAGTATGTTTGTGTTTACCATTTTAATGGCCTTGAACACTCAGGTCCCGTGTGGCAATAGGCTGTAACATGAATTCCCTCGCATGGAGTCATGCTCTGAGCATGTAAAGTGTGTGTGTTATGTGTGTTCATGCAGGTGTTTGCTGTACATATGAGTGTGTGTGCGATCCACGACCGCCATTCTCATTATGTATGCCACAGCACAATAGGATCATGAAAAAAGCCCTGAGCCAGAATTTACTCTTTCTGTGAGAGTTTTCACATTTCTCAGCCGAAGGAGAAAGGGAGGATGCAGAGACTCTAGTTGCTAGTGAGACACATGTCTTTGGCAGAGCTTTTATATAGTCTCATGCAGCTATAAGTGTTAGCACATTGTTTGACTTAAGTAAAAACATGCAACAGAAGAAACTTTTTGATTTAAACCAAGGCTTAAAGGGGACATATCATGCTCGTTTTCAGGTTCATACTTGTATTTTGGTTTTCTACTAGAACATGTTTACATGCTTTAATGCTCAAAAAACACATTATTTTCCTCATACTG
The DNA here is from genome assembly GCA_916701645.2 of Sebastolobus alascanus. Lineage (NCBI taxonomy): Eukaryota > Metazoa > Chordata > Actinopteri > Perciformes > Sebastidae > Sebastolobus > Sebastolobus alascanus. The sequence goes on from CAKAOJ020000145.1 coordinate 630,846, forward strand.
TCTGTCTGAATATACCTGTATTCACCCTCTGTCGAGAACGCTCCGTTTTAGTGCCTGTCTCTTTAAGACCCCCCTCCTGAAAAAGCTCAGTCTGCTCTGATTGGCTGGCGACAAAAATATGGTGCACCTTTGCAAAGATAGTTCTCAAGCTGTGGGTGATATATTCTAAGACCGGGTTTACACTCACCGTATTATTGTAGACATCATCACGTATTTTGTATAAATCGCGAAGGCTCCGTAAATTGTCTTATAGCGCTTGGGCGTGTACCTCTGAATCTTTGCAACAAGGCGCCCGCTGTGCACACGGGGCTTTTCAGACATGACTGCCACAATAAGATCAAAGCAAATAACACAAATTAGGAAGTAAAACAATGAATTAGAAAGACGGCCAAATCATTTTTAAATGCTTTACAAGCAGATCTTAGAAATCTACATGTGAGTAAATCAAATTGTTTACAGGATATTAAACCCTTCAACCTGGGTTTCACTATAATACATTTAATACTTGACTCCTTTCTTTACAGGTATTGTATAAAGGCGATAAATTATTATGTCCATGAATATGAGATACGAGTTTGGTTTATGGCGTTTTGCCGATAACACTCGTTGATTTCTTGCTTCTTCACAGAATATTTAGTTTGTATGCCCTCTGGCGTTTCGGAGAATACTGCAATGAACAACGTATTGAGTATAAGTGCATTTGTGCAGGTTCGTAGTGCAAGTGCCATCGCGAGTATAAACAAAGCTTAATGAGTCTGCAAGTGACATAGGAAGGAGGGCCAAATCTGAATGGCTTGTTGAATCACATGTTTTCTGATCTCGGCAGCCCACAAAACTCGGTAGGAACTCCAGATATGTATGTGTGTATGTGCACAAAGCACTGAGAAAGTGAATTTATCATAATATCTTTCCTTTAAATGTGTCCGTTATCTGGCTAGAGTGCATTCACTGAAGAACAAAACAGTTTATTTCTTTGTGATATGTCAGAGTTGCAAAATGAGATATTGTCCTTGAAGACGTCACGTGAATTTAAAAAAACACACAACATTCTGCACAATATCAGCACGAACCATTATTCCTCTGATAAATCAGTACCATTCATTCTGAATAGCATAAATTGTGTGCGTTACAAAAACAATGATACTCCTACGCACACATCACAAGGCGGAAAACACATCTGGGGGCTTTCCAGCTTCTTCTGACAATGCATCTTTCATCATACGACAACAGATATGAGTGAGCGATGTGATGTCCGTGTGCATGTGTGCAGTGTTCACTCAGCCCGGCTGTCCGCGGTCTAGATAGCCGCTCCACAGTGTGTGGAAAACACAGATGGTTGTTGCTTTTGCTTCTTCCGCCAGACCTGTGTGACCTTTTACACAAAGATAACAGGGCGGTCTCTTATCCCCAGGACCCCCCCGCCCAAAAAACAGCCAGGCCTGGCAGCTCAGACAGAGGACTTCCTCCCTTCGAGCTGTCTGATAGAACAATATCAACAGCCAGCACCAAAGCCTCCCTTTTGTATCTCCACCAGGCTTTTGTTTTGGAATAATTAAGTCCTTTCTAATCAAGACGGGTCCGTGACAGACAGGAAATGAGAGATCTGCATTAAAATCAGATGAAGCTGAAAATGGTAGCCTTCGCAACAATGTGAGACACCGTCTCACTCCCCGGTCATGTTTATTTTACACTCAGATGACACTCACTGTTCATGTCATGCAGCACATTTGCTCATAGTGACAGGCAGATCATAAGTTTGAGCATCTTTTGAAATTTAAATCAGGAAAATGTGATTTCAAAATTATACAAACTGTACAAGGCTTTGGCTCATGGTGCTGTTTTAGTGCACTTTTATATTTAATTTTCTACTCAACTTTCTTATCAACTTTCCGACAGCAATTTTTGATGATGTAGTTTAGTCTGCGTGCTTGGCCATTTGTCTGCACTCCATGTGCTTTCAGACTCCGGAGATAAAACCATTCAATTATCTATCTTAAAGGTACAGTGTGTAGGATTTGGCGACATCTAGTGGTTTGATTGCAGATTACAATCAACTGAGTACCCCTCCACTCACTCCTCCCTTTCCAAGACTGCGGTAACGTGGCCCGCCAAGTGCAAAACTGTGGTAACGCCTTTCGCCTCCCTCAGAGGTCATCCTTACCATAATAACACTACTTTAGAAGAAGTTAGATGGCTACTGGGCTACTGTAGAAACATGGCGGAGCAGCATGGCGGACTCCGTGAGGGGGCCCGCTCCCTATGTAGACAAAGACTATAGAAGCAAAGAGACGAAACCCGCTGCCGCCATTTTGGACTGAAAACGCTTATTATATTTATAATATTTTATTGTTCAACACAGGCCATTTCAGTAGAATATGACAATAGAATAGAAATAATGTTGTTTTACGTTTGTATGACAGTTTTTAGGCGGACATTTTACTGGCGTCCGGTAGTCCAAAATGGCGGAAGCGTAGCTTTGCTGCTGGCCGCTGATGTTATGGAACAAACAATTGACTTTCACTTCTTGGCAATATACTGTATGTTCTTTGATGTAGATATGAAGGGCTCATTCTAAGCTAACGAAAACACAATGATTCTTAGTTTCAGGTGATTATACACTAATGAAAACATAGTTATGACTATTATATTATATTTTTGCTAATAGATCCCCCAGAATGCTACACACGGTTCCTTTAAAGGACATATAGGCATTGTTGTATATTTTCAATCAACAAATCCCATGAAAGACTCAAACCAGATCTTTAAAAATCGGTCATTACTGTCTTCATTCATAAAACAAACTTCCTATAGCAGCTGGGCACACTAGTTTTTAGAAAGTGTTAATTGAACAGGAGTAAATGAAACATTTGTTCGGGACTATTTTCAGCTGTGGATTTATACACATTTGATTTTCTAACAAGTGTTTTCCGCATCAGGACAGTGTAAGTGGGGTTGAGTTAAAATAAACTACAGTGTTTGTGTTCATGGTAACGAAGGAACACGTCACCCAGTGCAACAATGTGGCTCGCTGATGTGTTTCTAATAGGTTTTGGACAACAATGGAGCTCTATGGCACAGAGGAATAAGCTGTGCAAATACAGTATGGACAGTACTTGTTAGTAGAATCAATTCATTGTAGGTTTTGATATCTATAATGGGATTTGTTGACAACAAAAATATATAAATATATATATATATATATATATATATATATATATATGGCAGAAAATAAGGAAAAGCATAATAGGTCCCCTTAATTACTATCTTATTTCATCTTTAACTTCACTCCAGGCAACTCATTTTGTTCTCCAGCGTGTTTATGTCCTTTCTGAATGCCAACTGATGCTCAGATTCACTTCAGGTCATTGTGAATTTTCCTTTGGCAGGACAACATTTCCCAAGACGTTGACGTCCATTCTGTCAACACAAGGTGACCCTATAGGAGGCTGTCATGGCAGCTTATTTGAATACATTTGACTGCTAATATCTATTTTTTCCCCCTTCTTTTTTCTCTCCATCCTCATTCTCAGTAACATCCTCATTCACCTTGTTGTTATCCTTTCTTTTACACACGCACACCTACACAGTGAAACCCTCTCGAGGGACGTGAGCGGTCTAACTGTCCTGTCTCTGGTCAGATATTTTGCTGAGGTGGTTTCAGCCGGGCTCTTGTGTATTCTCATGCACAGTGAGCCTCGGGGGATGAAGGGTGTGGCGGCGGGCAGGCGGGGGGAGGATGCTTCACGTGCAAACTGGAGGGTTTTCTACCAACATCAGCACAAACAGCACGGTCAATTTTCATTTATGGAAGCCGCAAAAACCTCCAAAGTGTAGAATATGCTTCTGCGTGTATATCTGATCATGCGATTTATCATGACAACAACGCCTGGGTCACAACATTGCTACACTCCGGCAGTGATAATGAGAAACACGTTGACCTGTGGAGACCTTTAGCGTGTGTGCTCATCTGGCGGGAAACAGAAGAGGGAGAGGATGCTTATAATTACATTATCTATAAGTAATATCTGCCCCAAGTGATGGGTCTGTCAATCAGCAGCTATCACTCCTATTGGAGTGTTTCCCTGGCAACCTAGAGGTCAAAAGGGTCAGCTTTGATACAATGAACCACAACCGATCGTTACTGTCATCGCAACACATCGGCAGGGCGATATTGGCCTGAGTTGTCATTATTTGGTGCAGTGAAAATCCCTCTTGCTCCGTCTCCTGGGACTCACTTCCTCTCCTCACCCCTCATTGACCCGGTGGCCATTGTCTGTTAATGCCCACACTTGTTTCCCTGAGAGGGGTCTTGGCTCTGCTGCATCATATTGGTGTATGAATTCAGCACCGCGGCGCCAGTGCCATAACGGAGATTTAAATGTCAGGTGATGGAGCCGCTTATAGCGTAAGTAGGTAATAAAGATATATTGCCTTAAAGAAAGTGTCTTTTTAAGCGTTGAGTGTGTAAAGGTTGAAATATTTGTTTATGTGTGCATGGGTAGACAAATATATATATTTTTTATTTCCCCTCTAATGAGGTTAAGTGGCACCTGGAGGTGAAGCACAGCTGAGGTTATAGCCGAACCACCAGACAAAAATAATTTGGAGCATTCATTGTTGTCGTGTTTTATTCAATTGGTTCCCCTGTAGCGTGAAGCCAAATTCAACCCAAAGTACTGAGCCGCAGCAAAACATATTGAGGAATAAATGTCGCAATAGAAGCAACAATTCAGACTAAGCTAATGAAATGTGGCTGATTGGATTAACTAGATGTATTCAAATGGCGTTGCTGTCAATGAACTGAGGTATCCAGCAGACTCTAATGAAACATAACCATCATTATAGTCTCTCCAGCTCTCTCTGTATCTGCAGACTGTATCATATTAAACTGATTTAACATTGGCATAAGGATGATAATGTTGAAGATTTAGCTATCTCGCTGTCAATTCTGTTTGCAAATTATGTTGCAGGATAAAATGAAAGAGGTAAAAATAACATTAAGAAAGTACAAGCATTGGTGCTCTTTCCATTGTAGCAGCGATAGGTCCCCACTGTGAGAAAATCTGTACCTTCCAGCAGTATGCACATTTTACGAGCTCCATTACAAAGTTTGTGCTAACACCGACATAAACAGGCCATAAAACCGGAGATATCATCCTTGGGGCAAACCTCACTATTGGATTCCTGTTCTCCTCAGGATGGACACATGCTTATTGTGCTAAACACAACCCCGGCTCCCTTTAGCAACAATACCTTTCAGCATTTCCCCCCCCTCCCGCCCTTTGGGAGGTGTGAACGTGTGTGTGGCCTACATTTATCCACAGCTGCACTTTTCATTACTCTCATAAGGTGAGGTCAAGAGGTGAGGTCGGCTCGGGTCTTACAGCGTAAATATACAACTAGTGTCAGTGAAATGAGATGTAATATGTGGCGGAGTGGCTTTTATCAAACCGTGCGTCGTCCTTGCGACAGACAGTGAGCGGCACGGGCGTGACAGGCGGGGAAATTAAGCTTTAGGTAGCCGCTGAGATGGAACAGGAGATGTCTCAGTCAGATAGATAACAGCAAGCTAACAGCAGAGCCACTGAGCTTCCTGCGGAGACTGTCAGCGGAGCATAGCGTAAATTATAAGACAGACACATTTGCACTAGTATGCTAGAGCAGCTTCAGGCTTAAAGGGGTGAACATAAACAGGAAATTTCATCAGCAAGGTGCATGTCTGAAGCATCAAATTTGATGAGCACATTTATAAAACAGATTTTGTTTCGTGCCGCTGTGACCAGTGTCCTAACCCGCAGAGGACGAGGCTGTCACAGTCTCATCTCCGATGTGCATCCATTACTGTGTGGAATTATAATGGGACAGAGCCACTACAAGGGCAGAGCCAAACACTAACATGATTATGGTAATGACTGCCAACAGCTACTCCTCTCAGCGCCACGGAGATGCGCATTGAAAAGGCAATTCCTGACAATTAATCAAAACACATAAATAGACATAATGTCATTGACTTTCACGTCTGGCAGACAAGCGATTGGTGAATGTTGTTGATACATCTAAAGCTATTCAATCACTGTGATGCATGGGTTTGGAGGTGGGGGGATTTGGCAGGCGACAATACATCATGCCAACATTTAGTTCACACTTTGTCAGCAAATGTAATTAGCCAGAATCACAATTTTTACATGTGAGAGACCTGTGGCAGATATTACTGGCATCCATCTCTGTAACTGGGCTATAAATATTGGCTGGATGTATTAGAGATGAAACAGTCCCAAGGGCTTGTCATTGTGATGATAAACCACATGGAGTAAAACTATGAGTTTTCTCTGACATGGAAAATATATTGATAATAGTGATTTTAATTATGTAAAAGTCTGAGCATGAGGAATTGTAATTAAAGTCAAGCTATACCGGCTCTGTGAGGCTGCACGTTGCTTGCTAAATGCTTTGAGCTAAATGCTAATGTCAGCATTCTAATATGCACACAATGAGAATGTTAACATGCATATGCTAAGCAGGTTAAATGTTTACCATGTTCACCATCTTAGCTTAGTGTGCTAGCATCGGTGGGCTACCTCCGGGTCTGAGAAGTGAAGCCAAGGAGGACGTGCCTTATACTTGCATTGTTTCTAACAGCCAGCAGGGGGCGACTCCTCTGGTTGCAAAAAGAAGTCTGATTGTATAAGTCTATGAGAAAATGACCCTACTTTTCTCTTGATTTATTACCTCAGAAAACATTGTAAACATGAGTTTATGGTCTCAATCGCTAGTTTCAAGTCTTTTTCAGTACAGAGTGATGTTCATTTAGTAAATTATGGTCCCAGTTAGAGTCAAATAGACCATAAAGCAGGGGATGCTTTAGGGCGTGGCTACCTTGTGACTGACAGGTCGCTACCACAGTGTTGTCCGGTCTGAGAGTTATCCGTGCTTTTCGTCTTACAACTTTAACCCTTTCACAGTGTGTTTTCAGTTCATGAAAGTTAATTGTAACATTTTGGTCGCCTAAAAAATGTCTTTTTCAGCGTTCAGTTGTACTTAGCTCCACCCTCTCCTATCACTTCTGGTTGCAAAAAAACAAGATGGCGACGGCCAAAATGCCGAACTCAAGGCTTCAAAACATCAGTCCACAAACTAATGGGTGATGTCACGGTGACTACGTCCACTTCTTATATACAGTCTATGGTTAGCATGCTAACACAAAGCAAACAACAGGCAGAAATTGCCCCAGCGCTAGGCTGCTAGCGTGGCTAAAAACAATATGACATTCTGTTTAACAAGCAGTGAAAAATGATGAAAATATTCTCATAGCTTTATGTCTGATCACATTAATATCATATGAATACATGCAGTGATTACAGAACAAGCTGTATTTTTAACAGATAATATTAAATGGATTGGAATTACATGTGATAAACAATAAGTCTATGCTAATTCACGAGCTAATCAGAGTCAGTGTGAGGTTTTAATGCTCTGTGTGCTCGACATCCTCCTGATTGGATCTTCCTCTGCCGAGGGGAGCAGCAGCAGCAGCAGCAATCGCCCACACAGGGGTGTAAATCCCAACAACACCTCCTGTGAGCCACCAGCCTTTCACAGGAACATCCCACCTCAGCACATACGCTCAGTGATCTAATATACAGTAAGTGTGACCAGTCGAGCATGTGCTTAAATGCAAGTGTTCAGTGCCACTTTGTGCGCAGACACAGATGGTTGCCCCCACCCTCCACCTTCCCTTCCCTCCTTTTCAGAAAACACATGCGTTTGATTTATGTTCTTCCCCCATTAGCAACTTTCTCTTTTGCACCTCTTTTCGTCTTTTAATTGCTACAGTTTTTTTTCTGCCTCTCACCTTTTCCTCTCTACACACAAAGGCGTTTACTGAGGGAAATGATAAGAGAAGGTGCTGCTTCTTTGTAGGGCTGGAGTAAAGCTGGAGAATGGCTGCAGGCTTTGAATCGGGAGACAATCTAGTGCTGATCCACCTGAGGCTGGACCCACATCTGAGAGAACTTTATATATGTTTCATATAAACTACCCTGGAAATCTCAAGGGGTATCTCTCTATTTATGTTGCTGGTTTCAGGCAATATGAAAATTCCTAAACCACAATAAACAATGATCTTCTCCGTTTCGACCCCATTTATGTTTTTTATCGCTTTGCCTTTAACGCATGGTGGGAGTTCTCACCCTCAGTATCACCAAGGGAAGAATATAACCAAGACAAATATACGGCTCTTATCACACAGTAGCTTAGGGGTCCCCGTATTTCAGCAAGGGCCTGCACTCACAGATATATATACCTTGCATTATCACATTATGAAAAATATGGCATTGGAACACCTGCTCTTATTTGATTTCTCACCATTCATATCCGTACAGTAGGCCTATGTGTTTCTTCTCACGGCGGCAGAGGATGCTTTAGTTCAACAGTGATGTGGAGCTGATAACAGCTGTAGGCGAGGCATCAAATGCTGGAGATATTTTGGGGCAACGGTGATGTGTGTGTCATCACATCCCAAGTTTTTTCTCTGTGTGTTTGTTATGCCCCTGGACTCAAGAGTGTGTGTTGGATTCATTTTGTCCCTGAACATCATAAAGTGGGGAATGGTTTGTGTTTATTAGCAGTGAGAGGACAGCTTAGCCATGATGGAGTTGTATTGATCCTCCATCAACACCCCACATGCTAAATCCTCATCTTGACAGCTGTGATTGAACACTTAAAAGATATTTGCCTGTGGGTTGTGTGTGATGAAAAAATCTGTGGTAAAGTTTTAAAGGTATAGTGTGTAACATTTCGGGTGGAAATAAAATATTCATAACTATGTTTTCATTAGTGTATAATAACCTGAAACTAAGAATTGTTGTGTTTTCGTTAGCTTAGAATGAGCCATTTATATATCTACATAGAGAGCGGCTTCTAGGTTCAAGGCTCAAAGGTTGCAACAAAAATGGGAGACCAGGCGAGTTTTAAAATATTAATAGGCAGCAGAAAGTCAGTAATCAGTAATGTAGGCATGTGTGGGTGTGTGAAAATGTCTGCAGCAAACAAAACCAAAACAGGTGTGCCAGCCAAGGAAGAGAGGGACATCTAAGGGAGGGAGCTTTTTATATCCCCACCACACCGAGCCCAGGTGTGGCTCATCAGCCTGACGACCCTCCACCCTGCAACACAAAGAGGAACCAGCAAAAGGACACCGGGACACCCAGTGGAGTGGAGGGGTCGTCACACCATTCAATGTCAAGCAAATTTTAATCGAACATTTGAAATGTCGCAAAAACAGAAATGTTTCCATTAATTGGTTCGGAGCGAATAAGCTCGGCTACTTATTTTGCAATTGAGGAAGTTTTATCAAATTTTGACGTTTCCATACAGCTTTTCTAATACGATACTTCAAAATGCGAATAAAAATATGTGAATGGAAACACGGCTACTGTGTGTGTCAATTACACTGTATAGTTGTGACATCACAACCTTACAGAAAGTCCTGGCGGCTCGTTTAAAAGGCAGTTTCTGAATACAGGCTGTGTGCTACTCCATGGATTGAACGTTTTGATACTTTCACAGTAATTATAGATTTATATACAGTAGCACCTAGACCTAGCTTTAATCAAACTAGAATTACCACCTCAAGGGTTGTGTGCCTCCGCCAACCAGTCAGGTTGCAGTTTACATCCATGTCCGTCCAAAATGTCATCACTTCATCATTTTATCCTGCTACATTTGCGTGAAATTGTCATAATTAGCTTATGAATTCTTGATTTATGCCCAAAATGTGTTTTGCGAGGTCACAGTGACCTTTGACCACCAAAATCTGATCAGTTCATCCTTAAGTCCAAGTGGATGTTTGTGCCAAATTTTATACGTCTCCAGGCATTCCTGTGATATCGTGTTCACAAGAATGGTTTGGAAGTACGGACAGACAACCCGAAAAGGCACACCCGCAGAGGCATAAAAATACATTGAAATCTCACTTTCAACAATATGCAACTTTCTCCAATAATCAGTGTTTGCTAAATACAAGTTTAGAAATACAATATGTTTTTATGAAGTTCAGCTACAAACTGCAGCGTGTTTACTGCAGCACAGATGTGGTACAGTTGAAATGAAAGACCATAGCACCAGTTTGTTGCCGAGGCAATTAGCGGAATTTTGCAGACGGGTATTTTAAAAAAAGGAGCTTCCATTTTTTTTTTTACTGCTGCTGCTTCCTTTTAAAGGGTATGTGTAGGGTATATAAGTGCACAGTTCCAATAGTTTAAAAATCCCAAATGCAAATTTATTATTTGCTCAAAAAGTTAAGACCTAAACTGAATTTCCATCCTCTGAGGTAAATTAATTTGTTCAATATAGCAATATAGCTTGATGTTAACGACAACCGTTTGTCCCCTACTGTGCCAACAGATTACTTCAATCTCTGAAAACAGTCAGGTTGATCGACTGTAGGAAGACAATGTGTAAAATGCAAATAGATACACCAACACACCTTCAGTGGGCCCGCCTCAGGCTGTTTACTAAGTGTTTGCAGTGACATTAATGCAGTTGTGTGTAAAAAATACCAATTCTCTTCTACATACCTGTGTGCACGAACAGTTTGTTGTGGAAACGGAGACACCTGGCAGGAGACTTTTACAGTCTCTGACTTAGTGAGCTGAAAATGCATTTAGTGGAGTGGCGATGGAAGGGTGCACATGAAACGCACGTTGTCTTTTCTTAAGGGTAGAACTGACTTATCTGATTCTTCCTTTAAGTTTGTCTTTTGTTTACTACTCTCCCTTCTAAGAGACAAACAACTGTTGGTTACTCATAAACTGACGTTGCATGTCAATAATAAAAGTTATCCAGCTCCCAGCGGAGGAAGATCTCAAGGACTATCATCAAGCAGTCTGGTGACTTTGTGCCAACAGTTATGATCACTAGCAGAACCATTATCTACTTCTACAGAGAGTTATAAACTTAATGACTCAACATAATCTCATTTTCTACTTCATTATTAATCTGTTCCTCGACAGCTGTTATCAGGAGGGAAAATCTGTTCAAAATGAGCGGTATCCTCTTTGTTGCAGTCACTGTACAAGCTGTTCATACTGCCTCACCAGCCAACACTACAAAAACGCAAAATCTTACCAAGTATATTTGTCTAACAAAATATCTCTTAACACTTACTATGAGACATAATCATCTAACAAGTTACATTTCAGTGAGATATAGGGACTTGTTTTTAGACAATACATGTTGAATATTTTAAGTGAAAAAATAATACTTTTGAGACAATACAGGCTTATTATGACACACAACACTTTCTAATACTAGTGAAATATGGCTCAAAATGAGTTTTCCCAGCTAATTTCAAGATCTCTTTTTATCTTGAAAGGCCTAAATATTACAACTAATTTTATTAAATCGGATTTTGACTTGTTCCATTGGCCGAATTTTTTGACTTATTACAAGAAAAAACACCTTGTATTCATTGTTGTTGTTTTTTTTTACTTATATTTAAAGTGGCCTTTTTATCATTATTATTATTATTATTAGGAGACTCAAATTTGTAATTTAGATTTTACGGTCAAAGATTCAAAATCCTACAGGAGAAAGAATAACTTTAATATCATGTATTAATTCAAGTGAGCTTTATTGATGTGAATAGTATTTGTTTTATATATTTTTATTTTTTAATAAATTTTCAATTTAATAAATAAGTGACACAACTGCAAAGGAGTAACCCATCCTCCACCCTCAGGATAAAAACAACAACAAAAAAACAAGACAAATAAAAATAAAAATAAACATGCTCTTATAGGACACAAAGCAATATGATTAGCAAAACAATCATCACCAATAGATGGATGTCTACAATGTGTATCCATGACCAAGAGAAATATATATACTGTATATACATACATGCAGCACATATACATCTATACAGTATGTACACACCCAAATGCAATAACCAAACACCATTGGCCATCATCGAAAAATAAGACAGAAAAGGTTGCCACTGTGAATAGTAGTTGATTTGAATTTGCCGTGCAAGTATAACCGAGTAGCAGGACTTTCACCTACAATTTTAACAATTTACAATAAAAAGCATGAAACTATTTGCCTAAATTATGACTCAGAATCTTTGTGCTCAAACATGAATTGCCCGGCACTTGACCCATGGACTGAAACTACAGCTGTACGCAAGCTGTTTTTGGAAAAAGCAGTAAATCCCCTCTAGATGAGGTGTAATGAGGGCGTGCTGGGCTGTGATCCCCTCCTGCCCCGGGCTTAATATGGTAATACCTCCCCCCACAACATCCCGGCCAACGGCAGACAACACAACCAGGATTTACTCTCTTTATTACCTCGGCGGAGCGTTTAATTTCCCGGGTATTTGGGTGGGTTAGTGGTACAAGCAGGTGGGTGTCAGGACTGGCAATCACTCAGGGGGATGCTGGGAGACAGTGACATACGATGGAGTCATCACTTCAGGCGGGGGGGGGGGGAGAGAGAGGTAGACACAGATACAGACAGAGAGAGGGAGTAATAATTTGTTTGGTATGATGAGGCGCCAGCTGGCCTGGGTCGAGAGAGGGGATGTGTGCAACAAACACTTGCAAGTGTTATATGAATGTGTGGGTGCCTGCCTCTGTGTTTGTGTTTTACACATTCAGTATACGGAGCCATGTGACAGCCATTACTTCACTGAGTGGCCCGCAGGAGCTGGTAAACACCACTTGGCCACCACCTTAATAAATAAGTTAGCACCCAAATTGTTTTTAATCAAGATCTCATTTTAGCTGCGCTCTAATGAATTCATTATGGTGGGTTGGGGAGAACACCGAGCTCAACACTGGTTGGCAAGCTGCTTGTATCCGCACCAGGGGGATCCACCATCATGTCATCAAGCAGAGCTGAATCTGAGACAATCACGAGTCTTATCTTGTGTATGAATCTTCCTAATGGTTAAAGGGTAAATTCATGTTTTGTTTTGTTTTTTTCCCCCAAAAGGTCTGATTTCTCATAGTTTTGGCTATCCTTTCTATCAGTTATGATAACACTGCACTCAGTAAAGTAATTCAACAGATTCAACGCAGATATTTTAATAGAACAGAAGTCTCCCGGTTCAAAAAGCAGGCAGGTAAACAAAACTCCATATAATGAAAGATGAACCAACACAGAACAAAGGCGCTGAGGTGGTATAAATAGTGACTGACTAACTGGGGAAGTGAGAACAGGTGAGCAGGAGGTGAGGTGAGTGCAGGACTAATGAGGGACAGGTGAAACTGATCAGGGCAGACAATCAAAATGGAGGGAAACAAACAAAAGCAGGAAGTAAAACCAGAGAAGAAGGATCAGAACTCATCTGGAGCTGTCTTTGTGTCCACCTGACCTAAGTCCAATATTAACTGTCCTTTCAGCTCTGTTTTGGTCTCCACCACTCTCTGAGAAAATACATAGACTGTATATAAGAAGTGGACGTAGTCACCGTGACGTCACCCATTGGTTTGTGAACTGACCTTTTGAAACCTCGAGTTCGGCATTTTGGCCGTCGCCATCTTGTTTTTTTGCAACCAAAAGTTACACGAGAGGGTGGAGCTAAATACAACTGAATGCTGAATAAGACATTTTTAAGTGACCAAAAAGGTTATAATTAACTTTCATGAACTGAAAACACACTGTGAAAGGGTTAAAGTTGTAAGACAAAAACACGGACAACTCCCAGACCGGACAACGCCGTGGTAGCGACCTGTCAGTCACAAGGTAGCCACGCCCTAAAGCATACCCTGCTTTAAGGTCTATTTGACTCTAAATGGGCCCATAATTTACTAAATGAACATCATGCTGTATTGAAGAAGACTTGAAACTAACGATTGAGACCATAAACTCATGTTTACAATGTTTACTGAGGTAATAAATCAAGTGAGAAGTAGGGTCATTTTCTCATAGACTTCTATACAATCAGACTTCTTTTTGCAACCAGAGGAGTCGCCCCCTGCTGACTATTAGAAAGAATGCAAGTTTAAGGCACTTCAGCCTTGGCTTCACTTAATCCACTGGAAAATCTTTACAGTTTTTACATTTTACAGAAAAGTCCGTTTTTGATCATTTTACCATTTGCTTTTGTTGTTTGGCTAAACTGAGGGGTTTGTTTAAAACCGTCTTCTTTTTATCGCCATGTTCGCCACAATTCATTTGGTGAATAAAACGTTATTATTACCGTCAGGAATGATTACCAAAACTACAAAAATAAGATCCAAGTTGTAAACTATCCTTTAAACTGCATTGTTCTTGTCATGATATTCATTTGAGTGAGGAATTCAAACAGGCTCAAGTGTCTCCACCACTGAGACGTTAACAAGTCACATCATATCGTCATTATGGTTGTTTAATGTGGTGATAAATTCATATTCATGGATTAAATTATGACTCATTACAATGCAGGCTGCACGCAGATGTACAGCCACCATAAAGATTAAAGGAGGAAAACACAAATGAATAATGTTAGGATTCATTAATGTGTGATATGTCAACATGAGTAATGTTGTGCTTTCAGCTAACAGTCTCCGCAGTTATGATTATGGTTGTTGTCCACTTTGTATATAAATCGGAGCGAAAAGCGAATAAAAATGTTACTCTTTTCATTATGTGATATAGTCGATCCTATGAGTGCATATAAAAATGAGTTATTGTTTCAGTGAAAGGAACGTCTAAATCTCACTGATCCAGCTGGAGAGAGCCACAATAATACAAGACTGAAACACATTTTTATACATATTGCTGCAATGAAGTTGTTATGACAGCATGTTTTCTTTTACAATGCAAATCTCACAGGCAATTTAACTCCGAGGGCTGCAAGGTGCACTGCTGTTTATTACTTGAATGGGGAAAGATTTCAGGATACTTTATCTCCTCTGACTGTTTCATATGAATATGACTTGTAAACATGTGAGACAGAGGAGATAAGCTGTAAGTAGCTAGTGGTATCTGTCGTCCAGCGTATCTCCTCAGCCGTGTTCTCGGTGGAGAGGAAGGATATACCCCACTTCCTAATGCTCCACCCTGCCCCTTGCTCTGCAGAGGAAAGAGGAGAACATAAAATGCAGCGCTGAGGAACTCTCCAGGGTTTAAACCTTATAGGGTGGGAACCATATCATAAATCATGCCTGTTTATATGGTAACTTGTCATGCCTTAAACCTAAGTGAGTCTGAGTTTGGTTGCTTTGATCATTGGATTTGCTGGTATCATATGAAACTAGTAATGCAGGATGACAACCGCTCCACCTGTCTTAATCTTTGCAAAGGTGCTGGAAGAATCAATGAGTCCAAAAGATGATAGAAAAGATATCCGCACACAATCATATGAAACTAGAAAACATAAGGAATCCATTGGTACCAACCATGTAATGCTACTTTGTCGAGAAGAACGCTAAATAACACTACAAAGTTACGTTAAATTTTGGCGAGGAAAAACTGGAATGGTCATTTTCAAAGGGGTCCCTTGACCTCTGACCTCAAGATATGTGAATGAAAATGGGTTCTATGGGTACCCACGAGTCTCCCCTTTACAGACATGCCCACTTCATGATAATCACATTCAATTTCTTGCATGCAGAATAAATGTGTTATTTTCGCCTATTCTAAAATGGTGTATTTGAATATTTCTGCATATTGGGGTCCCTAAACAGTCTTTGAATTACATAAATTGGGTATCACTGTAAAGCTGAGACTCTTGTGGATCCAATGAACCCAACTGTATTCATGTGTGAAATAAAAGAATCAGAGGAAATTTCTGAAGCAATGTTCCTTCGTTGACCAAATGAGTAATGAGTCATTGCTCCACTTTGTCACACCAACATGTACTAGATCAGTGGGAGGTTTGAGGTTTTGATGGAAAAGGAAAATCACATTCCCTGCACCACAGACGCTGTCAGGGGCAGGACTGAAAAATGAACATTTGGGTTACGATCATTTTTGCTCTAAGGGGACATCAGAGTGGCTCTTGATGTGACCATGGGGGTATTTAGGCTGACGAAGTGCTGCTGGCAAAGTGCACTTCTGCATTGTACTTCCACTGTGCATCGTTAACCGATGCCCCGCAGATAAAACACACCACACAATACATTTTAGGAAAAAGGGAGCTTCCTTTTTTTGATGTGTACCTTCTCATGTTCAGCATCTGAACCTTGAAGCAGAGGTGTGGACCCGAGACACATGACATGGACCTGAATCACAAATTTGATGACTTTAGACTCGACTTGACAAAATCAATCACTGATGGGCCAGTGTCTCGATTGTCTTGATACCTTCCCCCAAGCCCAAAGATTTAAAAGTATGTCATTTAAAAAGTGTGCCACGAATCAATTCATTTACCTTCATTTCCTGAATCAACTAATGTTAATGATATTCATTCCCAGCAAGTCGACACTTAATTCCCCAGATCTGCTTTGTTTGAACCAATCCGACAGCATCCAATCAAGTTGCAGGAGAGAACCATGAAGAAATGACGTTACGTTACTGAGCGCCAGTTGGAAAAAAGATACCAAAGATAATTTGATTTGCGTACAAAAACTAAGCGGTAGTCAACAAAAAACTGATTGCAGTATGCAAAACTTGCAGGTCGAAAATTACGCAAAGACGCAAAGTGCATTACATTTTGTGAAGGGCACATTATGACTTGTTTCGGACTCAAAACTTTAAGTTTAGGACTTGAGACTCACTTGTGACTTGCAAAACAATGACTTGGTCCCACCTCTGCCTTGAAATATTTGTTGTTTGCCACTTCATTTCTAGGTGTGTTTCACTCCTGTGAGGAAACTCTTGGGTGACTGCTGCTGACAGACTGGATGTTGTCTTCACAATGTCTCTTTTTAGCAAGGAGGGGACAATAGTGATGGAGGAACAGTAGGAATGGCAGAGCAGGAAGCATGCTGAGGAGGACAGGAAATAGGAAGCGCAAGCAGGAATAAACGCTGTTGAAATAGCCGAAGGGAAAATTTCCGTTCCACTGTCTTAAGGTTGTCCTGCAAGCAATTCCTCTGCTGTCCTTGAAAGACACGCAGAGAGCGAGCCTCTCCCAAAGACGAACGATCTGATAGGAGGAATATATATCATGGTTGATGTTAACACTACACTGATAAAAATCAGCATAATGGAGACATGGGGACATGCATTGTTTGTCTTGTGACACTTGACCGGCCTGAGCAATATATTGTAAACAAGTCTGAGTGCCAAAACTATTGAAAATCAGTGCTGCCATCAGTCCACTGTATGAGAGTGTACCGACAATCTGGTGGCTGTAAGAACAAATCATGTAGCTGTCAAGACTTGTAATGAAAGTTAAAGGAATAGTTTGACATTTTATTCTCCTTCTTGCCCAAAATTAGATCAGAGGATTGAAACTACTGTCATGTGTGTACTCTAAATATGTTGCTGGTGCCAGTAGTCGGTTGGCTTAGCACAAAGACTGGAAACAGAGAGGGAAACAGCTACACTGTAACCTGACTCTGTCCAAAGGTACAAAAAAATACCTGCTTTCTGCATCTAACTTCTGGCAGCAATACAAGTGAGCGTATTTCCCAAAATGTCAAACTATTACTTTAATTTTGACAAAAAAATGATGGAAATTCAAATCAGATCTGTAGTTTCATTAGTCTTTGTTAGCACTGTCGCCTCACAGCAAGAAGGTCCAAGGTCAGGCTGCTTTTATGTCGTTGCAAGCTGCAATCTGTAACTAACATGAGCTCAAATATAAAATAAAAAATGTGGCAAAGTGTACTGTTTTCTCACTTGTAAATGTTTGTCTAGAGTTTGAGATAAGCAATTTTGCCTTTGGTCAGAGCTGGAGTCATATGCGGTGAATATGTAAGGGAAGACGCCCTGAAGGGGTTTATATCACAACAATGACCCGCTAGCTGTACATTATCCCGCTTATTACACGGATACTTACTTAAGAAATCAATCATTTTACACAAAAACGATCCCCCAGAGTCCAAGATCAGAACTGCGTAAATTGCAACGGTCTGTTATACATAGCAACGGTGTGCTATAAATAAATAACAGACCGCAGAACGATGATGATTGATTGACCAATCAGAATCGAGTATTCAACAGAACCATGTAATAAACAGCTTTAATGAGAACCTATATGGTCAAAGGTCTGTCGCCTTTAAAGTTAAATGAAACTGTAGTCATTAAGTAATGAAAATGTATTAATGTGAAATATAACTGTAGGGTCAGACTCGAACCTTTAAGACAAACTAATCAATGCAGTGGCTGCGTTTAATGGCCCGACTACACTCTGTTACATCATCATCATCAGTTCAGTGGGGCGTCACCACGTGATTCGGTCCAAATCTTCAGCTTTTCCTCCATCTTGGAAATAACTCTTAGGGACCACAAACAAACTATGTGCAGCAAGGTCATAGCAAGTCCTCCGCCCCTGTAGGCAGGAAGTGCCGAGCACAAATCGTCTGTGGGGCTCTGCCCATCAGAAACAGGAAGAACAAAGTGCAAACCAGCAATGACGCCACACCCCTCACTCAAGGAAGATGGATTGTGTTGTTGGACACCTTTGTGATGTTGCAACAACCTAATGTACAGTAAGATCTGTTGGCCCAGCCTCTGGCCTCATGTTATCATGGTGGCATTGGCCGAACCCCTTAATATGAACTGATTAATTTACTTATTTATTTTTACAATATTAATATTATTAGTATTAGTGGTAGTAGTTATTTATTTAGTTTTTTTTATATTATTACTATTTACTTTTATCTTTTCCTTACTATTATTATTATTATTATTATTATTATTATTATTATTATTATTATTTCTGCAGTTAATGAACTTACTTATCAACATTATTCCAAATACCATTTATTTATTTATTTCTCTCCCCTCCTCTTCTTTCTCCTCCTTCTCCTCGGACATACCTGCACATGCCTCTTTCATACATGAACACAAACACTTACAATACTCCCACTAACAAAAACAAGCAAAAATTTGTACCATATTCAAATCATAACATCTGTTTCATACGTCTTATTTTAATGTCTATATTTTGTGTTACACCTTTGTCTGTATAGTTTGCCACCTGTTTGTGACTATGTCACTGACAAAGAAAAAGCAAACACAAATAAATAATGGTGACTTTGGCAGTGGGAACCAAGGATTTGTTATAGTTGCCGCGATATTCCATTTTCAAAATAATGCATCTGCATTAGAAGTAGCAATGTGGGAACAAAATGTCTTTTATCAGTGGTTGTTTTTAACTTGAAATAACCAAGAATGAATCGCTAGCCCTCATGGTATCTGCTTTCTTCTTCAGTCAAACTAAAGAGACCAAGACAAAGCAAAACCCGTAGCCCTGAACCATCAAACACAGCATGGTTGCATTTCAAATAACATCTATTTATCGAGCTTCTTGGCAATAGTGAAGCGAAGACACTCCAGGCAATTTCCGTTAAGAGTAAACACATCCATCACATATTAAATAATTTAATAAATACCTCACATGCAACACGTTTCCTGCTTTAATATAAAAAAAGTGAACCGAGGGGTGTGTTTATTTCCTGGGAATCTACTCAGACAGACTTGGGAAGCATTTAGATGCACACCATCACAATACAATGTAATAATATATGAAGATAACACACGAGTGTGTGCACAATCACACACATATTGGGATCAAAACAACACTGTTTTGTTGAGTGTATATATGGAGTTTAATTGAATTGTGAGCAGTGGCGATAAATCACTGGAGTCTTAATCAAAGCACTACAACAGAGAGAGTCATCAATCACTTATACAGCAGCATAACATCAGCCGGTAGCGTCTCCTTGTCTTCTGTCTCACAGCCTCGCTCTGTGTGCCTAACATGGGACACATTGCTGTGACACATTATCATTAGCACAATCAACACCACTTTGGACGTCCTGACAGAGAGCCATCAAACGGCAAATGGATATGGAGATATATGGGGCCATAAAGTTGACAAACCCTGATTCCCACGTCAGTGCACGCAAAGGAAAAGCTGAAAAAACTGGAGAGCGAGATGAGGAAAGACTGGAAAACATCAACAGCTCCTCTGAGGTTCTCCTTCCCAGCAAGCTGTCACATCACTGGTAGCCTGCTACTATTTCAAGTAATGGTCTATTTAACTGTGGACTCTTCAATCTCTGCATGAACTGTAGCTGGCTGTGATGGATGGCGGAGAGCTGGGTCACCTCAAAGGCACGGCAGTGACATTCAGAGTGTCCCTGCTTAAGGTGGGGGAATGACAGATGGCATTTCAATGAATCTATAAAAATGTGTCAGCACTGGAAGATGTTTTGACTTCTAGTCCCCCGCTGCCCTACTTTAGATCTGAATTCAGCGACACTTGATGCTTTAAAGACCTTCGAAATAACGCTGGAGGCAAAACTAATAAAGGAAACATTGCTTCAATTACCAAAGCAACTGTGAACTAAAACTAAAATCTTGTCCTCTCTATATAGTTTGAAAGGAGGTTGTGTTGCTCAGGCTCTGTTTGTTTGGCGACGCCTGGATTTGATTTTATTATTATTGTGTCATGCATAAATAATATGCCCAGCCCAAACAGGCTTACAAGACACCATTATTTAGTAAATAAAGAAAAGACAAAGGCGGAAACCTGAGTAGCAATATAAATTACAAATAATACCAAACACTGACGTTTTTTCCAAGCTTGAGAAACAATAACTTATAAGCATTAAATAGCCATTCCAGTTTGTCATCATCCAAGCACAAAAACATTTCTGGATTTTGAACAGACATTAACTCATCATAGTATGGACAATGCAAAAGAAAATGTGATTCATTTTCAACTTCTCCTAACTCGCATACTTCGCAGAACCTGTTGTCCTCCTGGATGTTTTGGCTGGCTACTATGGGGACTAACATCATCACAAATGAATACAGTTGGGCTCATTGGATCCATAAGCTTAACATTGGGTATCAACTTTACAGTGATGCCCAATTTATGCAATACCAAGACTGTTTAGGGACCCCAGTATGCAGAAAGCATTTTTTGAATGGGCGAAAATAACACATTTATACTGCATGCAAAAAACTGCATTTGATTATCATAAAGTGGTCATGTCCTTAAAGGGGAGACTCGCGGGTACCCATAGAACCCATTTCATTCACACATCTTGAGGTCAGAGGTCAAGGGACCCCTTTGAAAATGGCCATGCCAGTTTTTCCTCGCCAAAATTTAGCCCAACTTTGGAGCGTTATTTAGCCTCCTTCCCGACAAGCTAACATGACATGGTTGGTTTCATATATCAGTACCTTCACTCTAGCCCCAAAACTGAACCTGGTACAGCCTCTGAAAGACAGTAAAGTCGGCGGGTCTCAGAGGTTAAAAGTTTTTTTTGGGGGGGGAGTTTTTTCTTATCCAATGAGAGGGTCATACTGTAAAGGACAGAGGGTGTCGTATACTGTACAGATTGTAAAGCCCCCTGAGGCAAATTTGCGATTTGTGATATTGGGCTATAAAAAATATAATTGACTTGACTTTAACCTCAAGATATGAATCACACCTCCTGAGGTGCCCATGAGTAATACTCCCACAGCAGTTGTCCTCATTCATAAAATCATTTTTAAGTGTCTTGTGGGCTTCCATCTTCCATATTTTTTTGATGAAATGTCATCACACTTCCCTTCTGTTTAACATGAGAGCATAGCTGAGGTTAAATGAAAGAGGACAGGACAGACAGAACAAATAGAGAGAGAGAGAGGAGGGATGAGATGGCAGGCAGTCAGCTATGAAGGACATGTGGACGCTGCAGTTATTTTTAGTTATCAGTTTTCAGGGGCTGTCATTCGGAACATCTCATTAAAAATCAGAAGAAAAAAAATCTTGGTGCTCCATCAAACCATTCAAATCACCAAAACTCAGAGGAAAACAAGCTCTATGTCCTGCTGGGCATGCTCTCTCTCTCTCTCTCTCTCTCTCTCTCTCTCTCTCACACTCACACTCACACACACACACACACACACACACACACACACACACACACACACACACACACACACACACTATATTAGCGCCAAATAATTTAAGAGCACCGGGCTATCAGTGCATGCATTAGACAGATCTTTGATGACCTCTGCAAAAGGTTCCTTGACCTCTGTAAAAGGGTAACTTCTACATTTCCTATAATATCAGAGGGGTTTGCAGACAGATGGATTAATTACGTTCACGTGCCCACAGGCATGTCTCTTAAAAATGCATAGAAGCCCATCCAAGGTTTATTAATCAGCCTGTAATGAGAGATTAAACACCGAGATTCATTAGCACAATGTGGACACAGTAAATCAGATACTTGAGGGAGATGCCCTCACTAGTAAAGTCGTTAAACTTAATAACAGGATCTCAATTTCACGTCTTATTCATGCTAAGAGCCTCATGCAGCAACTCACAATAAAGCAACTCAAAGCAATAAATCTGTGTCATTTTTTATGCAGTTGTTTTGCTCTGATGTTTGTAGAAAGTAAAAGACATAATAACACAAGGACAAGTGCTGTAAATAAACTGAAAGATTGAATTATTGATCCAGTTTGCATCAAGGACAATTTGATTATGCTCTTGAAACACGTTTATTTAACTCAAATGAGCCATTTCTCTCTTCCTGTCCCTCCTTGACTGTTAACCAGTTTTATAGATAATTGCTAAAGTTATAGGGCTGAACCATACAGAGCAGAGCAATTATCAAGTAATTACTAGTAGAGTCAATTATTTAACACACGTTGCCATTAGTAAACCCACTGCTCCAATGTCCTACATTCATGCAAACTCATCTTGCATGAAAAGGTGTCAACATTTGGAAATTCTGTGACAAAAATACACTCTTTAACCATTAACATTTGAGAGGGAAATACAGTTTGATATAATCTCAAGTAGGTATGCACAGTGGTGGATGTACTGTACATCTCTGAATCAAACATTACCTTACCATCACCTTTACAAAAATAAAGGGTAAATGCTGCCACCTGTTGGATCTGTGGTGTATTTGCAGTCTCTGTAGTGGATAGCTGACAATGCTGCCTTCAAATCTATCGGAAATTTTGTAATTCAACTAAAACTACATAGCTAATCCTAAATTAGTTTATATGCCTTTTATCTTATTCAGAGCCTAGCTACACGACATAACAACTCTGTTGGTGTCAATTCAAAACAGCTTCTTAATCTACTTTTGTCACAGGGTCTATTTTTGATATCATTGCCTATGAGGAGTTTGTATTTTACTACTGTTACCTTCGGCATTTGAATGCGTATAAGTAGCCAAACATGGCGGACGCGGATGAGCCGTAAGTAGCTGCCGAAGAAAAACAAGCAAGAAACAGTCATTAACTTGCCCGAAAAAGATGCTTTTCAAATCTCATTGACCTACGAAAAGCGCAGCATGAAATGAAACTTCTTTTATTCTCTCTTTTTAGGGAGAAGAAAAGAAGGAGAGTAGTGGAGCTGACTGAGAAGTTAGTGATGAATTGGTAGAAGGTTTTGAGGTTACCAGGCAGCAGGAAGGTTAACGGTAGCTTAGCTGAAGAAGCTAATCGAACGGTGGTTGTTAAGAGAGAACACTGTTGCTAGGCTACGGCTTAAAAATACCGACTAGTTGGTCGTGAGTAGCTAACACGTCTCTACAGTTAAACATTGATGGTATCTTTCACCTCTTTGCAAAGCTAGAGGTCTACCTCCTCACTGTTGACATGCAAGCTATTCACCTAGCCTAGCCTAGCATCCGGGGAGCTGTCGAGGCAAGAGAGTAACTCTAGCTAACCCTTCAAATGCCAGAGGGTCAGAAACGCCCACATGTCCGAAAAATATGCAGTTTTTACTACATTTTCATGCAGTGTTAAACAACTAAACGTTACACAGAGCAGACGCTGATATAGGGCAGACATATCAAAACACATCTAGTCTCTTGAACCCTCTTTTGTTATTGCATGATCTGCTTTGAGCTATAAATAGCACCCTCACTATGTGACAGTTAATCACAGTATTAAGTTTAGGGTCTTTGATTGATTTGCTTTTTCCTTTTGCACGATCTTATTAGATTTAGCAGTTTTTTTGTGTAATATCAAACCATAATGTTATGCATGCCATGTACCATTAAATGCAGATGGTGATACATGCTTAATGTACATGTTGTTGTGTGCAGGATGGTGGTTGATGGAGGCACCTGTGAGTGGGAGGGACGGTGGAACCATATCAAAAAGTTTCTGGAAAGGTCAGGGCCCTTCACGCATCCGGACTTTGAACCCAGCACAGAGGTAACAATTAGCGGAAATATGCAAGTTTTTTTATTTGTCATTTCATCTGTCCTGTGTCATCTTATATATATTGTCTTTATCTCATCTACCTCTCGTCACAGTCATTGCAGTTTATGTTAGAAACCTGCAAAATCCTGGTCATTGGTGCTGGTGGTCTGGGATGTGAGCTGCTGAAAGACCTGGTATGATCACTATTATTATATTTAAAAAATATCTGAAAGTTATGATTTGTGCTTTAATGAATGGCCAACAATATGTTGTTTGTTTTTTTCCTGTTGTTGCTCAGGCTTTATCAGGCTTTCGCCACATTCAAGTAGTCGACATGGACACCATTGATGTGTCAAACCTGAATCGACAGTTCCTCTTCAGGTCAGTATAATTATGTGAGAAATTCTATGTAGATTTCTGACCCGTATTAACATTTAATGTAATGTTTGAAGCAATCAGATATGTTCTTTTAACGTTGTATGTGATGTTGACCAGGCCAAAAGATATCGGTCGACCCAAGGCGGACGTTGCAGCTGATTTCATCAACAGCCGCATACCTGGATGCTGTGTAGTCCCGTATCTTTCGATTGAACAACTATTGCAAGATTTTAGATGCTTGATATAAAGGCAGTTGTTTAAAAATCACAAACCATGTGATTAAAATGTGGCAAACAGCTAATCCCCATGTCAGAAATCACAATTTAAGAATGTAGAATAGACACCATACTTAATTGTTAGGCTGTGAAAGCAAACATGAACTTCTCCTTAATGCTTTGTGCAGACATTTTAAGAAAATTCAAGACTTAGATGAAACATTCTACCGACGTAAGTATCATTAAGACTCATAGAAGATATACTGTATGTTATATTTCTATGTTAGGACTACTCAGTCCCAACTTTACTAAAGTCTGGTTGGAAGGGGTGTAGTGATTCAGTCATCTTATGATTCGGTTTGATGCACGGCTCACGGATTGACACGCTTACAATACTTCTCACTAAAAATAAACTACTTGTGATCAAAACACATTTCACTTATTATTATTATTTTTTAGTAACTAAATAGCAGCTTCACAGCACTCCATTCTAAGATTTAAATGACAGTGCGTTTCCTTTTTCAGCGCTATAAAGCCACCCACACATGATCATGAGTAAAATCGCTCACTTGAAATTGCCACCGAGCACTGCGCTCAAAGTTCAAATTATTTCAACTTTGACCTTGCTTGCCGCTGACCTTTCAAAGCCAACCAATGAGATAACAGCTGCAACTGTTGTTGTTGCCTAGAAACATTGAATGGCGTTCCTTGCGCACTTTTTGATGGCATATTAAACCTGCGCTGCGCTTTGCCTCTGCAAGGCTCTGCGCCCTGTCTTGCAGTGAGCGAAGAGCAAATTTCTTATCATGTGTAGGCAGCTTAATGCATCCTATTTTTGCATGAGGTTTTGTTACAACCCTACTGCTTTGACTGTAGATTTGCATTCATACATCTTTCTGTTTTCATCTAGAATTCCATATAATCGTCTGTGGACTGGACTCTGTAATTGCCAGGAGGTGGATGAATGGTATGCTGGTAAGTTATTCCTCTTCACTGTCACAGTACTTTTTTTCTCAGTTTTAGTACTTTGGCCAACTGTTTTTTTCTAAATTGTCTATGTGTAATGCTTGAATTTAAAATATCTTAAGCTGTAAGATGTGCTAAAAGTAAAATGTTTTATGTAATCGCAAGCTATTCCTCTGTCTTCCCGTGCAGCTGTCTTTGCTGGTGTATGAGGATGGCGTCTTAGACACAGGTTCCATCATTCCTCTAATCGATGGCGGGACCGAAGGCTTTAAAGGCAATGCCAGAGTCATCCTCCCCGGCATGAACGCCTGCATCGACTGTACCCTTGAGCTTTACCCTCCTCAGGTGAGGTAGCATTTTTATTTTATAAATTAATGTTTACAACCACGACTGAGTGGTCTTACAGAAACAGTTCCTGGTCAGTTTGTTGTTGCTAAAGTACACCTGTCTCTGTAGATCAACTTCCCCATGTGCACAATAGCCTCCATGCCTCGTTTGCCTGAACATTGCATTGAGTATGTCCGGATGCTGCTGTGGCCCAAAGAGATGCCCTTTGGAGGTATGAATCACACTGTAGGAGCCATGAACGAATTCAGAAAGGAGTGACGTTTGTAGTAATGTTAATAAGGTTTGTGATGGTTTATATTTTTGGTATTGGTTAGTGTTTGTGATAACGTAATTTATTATTGTGTCATTTATTACTATGTGATCACGATGTGATGGGAGAGTTGCGTTACATGGATATGGGCTGCATTCATAGTCAATATAATCAGCTGGGTGGGCGGGTTGCCGTAAACTTTTGTTTGACCGCTTCTTTCTTTTGATCACTGTTGATTATCCTGATTATAGTTTTGTGCACATTATAATAAGTTGATCCTTTTCATTAAGATTTTGTTCAACGTATTTTTGAATCTCAGTGAATCCTTATGGTTGCGTGCAACTGTCAGACAAAACAACTCAGGCCCGACCTCAGCCTCTCAGCAGCTTAGTTTGTCTCCTGAAGTCGTTACACACACTGCAGTTATTATTTCTGTTGAATTGTCTTTGTAATCTTTAGAATGATCATTGAGCATGACTTTCAACAAACCCCGTCCCCTGATTTAAGTTCTTGTGTGTGTGTGTGTGGTGTGTGGTGTGTGTGTGTGTGTGTGTGTGTGTGTGTGTGTGTGTGTGTGTGTGTGTGTGTGTGTGTGTGTGTGTGTGTGTGTGTGTGTGTGTGTGTGTGTGTGTGTGTGTGTGTGTGTGTGTGTGTGTGGATTAGATGGTGTGGCCCTGGACGGGGATGACCCAGAGCACATCCAGTGGGTGTACCAGAGATCCCTGGAGAGGGCAGCAGGTTTCAACATAACAGGAGTCACATACAGACTAACCCAGGGTGAGCACACATCTATCTGTCACCACCACAACACTGCTACTTTTCTTGCAGCTCCGCCAGGAGACGAGCCAAAGTACATAAAACACAGCAAAACCTTTTGCTGCCCGAATCATTTCGGAAGTTTGATACCATTGTCTGTGTCTTTAGAACTGTTTCTTTTTGTGCAAGTAAAATGGTAAAACATTGCAACAAACATGTCTTGATTGTCCATTTTTAGAAGTATAAGTATATTTTCTATATCCTTTTAAATGTTGCAGGTGTTGTAAAGAGGATAATTCCAGCTGTAGCGTCCACAAATGCTGTCATAGCTGGTAAGTAGCTTGACTAAAGTGTGACGGTGTGTTAGTAGAGAGCTGATGCCTTTATGAAAGATTGTATGTCCTGCCATATAAGGGAGTTAATCATTTCCAAACAGGACTGAGTAAATGAACTTACTGTAAACAGAAATGTCTACCCGGACATAACTGTTTATTTTCTGATTTATTTTTACCCAGCTGCTTGCGCAACCGAGGTTTTCAAAATAGCATCAAGGTGAGTTTGCAGGTTCTGCTTGCACAAAGTGAAGATCTGTATAAACCACGCGTGCCTTTCATCGTTCCTCATGATTTGATGCCTTTTGCATCTACAGTGCCTATATTCCTCTCAATAACTACATGGTCTTCAATGACGTTGACGGCCTGTACACCTACACTTTTGAAGCAGAGCGGAAGGTTCGTCCCTGACTTTCATCTGCCACTTCATTTTTGCTACAGTCAGAGATCAAGTTGCCCCTTTTTGTAAAACACATGTTTATGTTTCCTCTGATGCAGGAAAACTGTTCGGCCTGCAGCCAAGTACCTCTGGACTTGCACTTTTCTCCATCTTCCAAACTCCAGGAGATGTTGGACTACCTGACTGAGACTGCTTCCCTGTAGGTTTAGCTGCCTTATTATGATTTATTACTAATTACTGCACTGTACCACCCTACTTAAAGGGATAGTTCTGGTGTTTGGAAGTGGGGTTGTATGAGGTACTTATCCATAGTCAGTGTATTACCTACAGTAGATGACGGTCAGCATGCCCACAGTTTGGAGAAACAGACAGGAGTACCGACACCGGAGCAAAGCAATACAGTGCTGTGGATGGGGACGGGAGAAAAACATATTTTAGCCACCTAAAAAAAGGCTCACCTAAAACAAATTAATATCAGTTTAAGTGTACGCTATATTTAGAATATTTTCACCACTTCATCTTGCCGTCAGACAGCCCTTTCCTTCTCCTTTCCGACGGGGAACTGAACTGAAAGTGAAACTTATCTATGCTCTCTCCAAAGCCAGCAGGCTGAGATGAAAAAAACAGTATAGATACGTTTCACTTTCAGTTCAGTTCGCGGTTAGAAAATATTCTAAATATAGCGTACACTTAAACAGATAACAGTTTTTTTAAGTGAGCCTTTTCTTAGGTGGCTAAAATACGTTTTTCTGGCGTCCCCGTCCACAGCACTTTATTGCTTTGCTCCCGTGTCGGTGCTCCTGTCTGTTTGTCGATGCTGGGGGCGTGCCGACCATCATCTACCGTAAGTAATACACCTACTATGGATAAGTACCTCATACAACCCACTTCAAAACACCTGAACGATCCCTTTAAGTTTTGCTTGTGGTTATATTTGCTAGTTGTTAGATTTTTAGTAGTGCATTACACATTGTCTTCAACAACCAAATCTAATGTATTTTT
Organism: Sebastolobus alascanus; assembly: GCA_916701645.2. NCBI lineage: Eukaryota > Metazoa > Chordata > Actinopteri > Perciformes > Sebastidae > Sebastolobus > Sebastolobus alascanus. The sequence goes on from CAKAOJ020000145.1 coordinate 659,760, forward strand.
CAGACAAATGAAATCACCTGCTATAACTGCAACAGTGGAAGGAAAGAACAAAACATTATATTTACAGGTAATTAACCGCTGGGTTCACACTGTTTTTTGTGTTTTCAGTGTGAGGTGTGTCTTGATAAAATTAGGCAATCATGCACATTTTGGTTTGAGCTGACGTTCAGTTGGTATTTTGTTTTACAGTCTGTCGCCTCGATTGAACAGAGGACGCGGCCAAATCTGTCCAAAACCCTGAAGGGTGAGGTTCTTTATTTACTGAATATGTTTCCTAGAAATGGCAATGTCTAAACTCTGGATTGGTGAGATAATTACACTGCAATATGCTGACTCACTTGTGTTATAAACATGTTTTTCCAGAGCTGGGGCTGACTGACAGACAAGAGCTGGCTGTCGCCGATGCCACCACACCCCAAACCATGTTGTTCAGACTCTGTTTTACCTCATAGGATGAACTCAAGCACTCCCACAACCAGTTGATGTCATTCTTGTTTCTTGGCCAGCTATGACTTGATGCTGAATATTTAAAATGGCCTAAAAACTAGGAACAGTTTACAGTGTATTCAGTCACAGTGTAAATGAGTGTAGCTAATTTCATTGTTTTAATGTACTTATTGACTAAAGTTAATGTTTTGCACTGAAAAGCCAAAATCATAGTTCATACCTTGTCATGTTTTGGTGATACATTGTCTGCAAATGTTGAGGATTTCTGCATTAATGTTTCATTATCTGCACTACAACCCTGAAGCGTGCTACATGCAAACAAAGAGACAAACATTGGTTACTTTGGTAAATGTTATTCTGTACATGTTCTGGTTTTGAATATTTTGAATATTTATTTATTCCAACACAGTTTTTTTTTTAGTTGCAATAACCACTGAAGTGGTAATCGACACTGATAATGATGTGTGAACTGGAATAAAAATGTTTTTCTTACAAAGTTTCTGTTTACTCATAATATCTACGTATTGCAATTGTGTAGAAAGCATTAATCATATAATTGGAAAGGTAAATTTGTTTGTTGACTTTGGAGGAATTTCACTCTGCAGACAAGACTACTTCCTCACAGTCTCTCAGGGTCGTGTCTAGAAGGGTAACCCGTAAAGTGCGAAATCTGATCTGCAGAAACTCTCGCGAGACTCGCTGCCCGTGGACCAATCTCTAACCTTAACTATTTCGAGGTCAATGCCTAACCATAACTAGTCGAGATCAATGCCTAACCTTAACTATTCCAGATCAATGCCTAACCGTAACAATCTCGAATTTCCCTCGGGATCAATAAAGTTACTATCTATCTATCTATCTATCTAATCTCGCGAGAGTTGTCCCCAATGTGCGGGTTCCCTACCGTCTGTCAGACCGGATCATGACGTCATGATGCTACGTGGAAAGGAAGTAGCTAGCAGGCTAATGCTAGTGGGGCTACAAGTTGAGAGCGACCAAAACAAACGATGACGGCCGAGCAAAGGAGCCGAAAGAAGCTTGGATTAAGCATGGGGTTGCTTTTGCTTTGATAACGGTAGTAGAGTTCAAGATACGGTGTTAGAAATATTTGTATTTAAATGACAACTGGGCCAGTTTTTCGAGCTGTAACTGTATCTGGGATTGATACTGTCCCATTTACAGCTTTGCTAACTAGCTAAGCGGCAGCTAGCTGTCAACAGAGCTTTTCTGCACAGGACAACAGCTGAAATTGCGAAGTGTTGTTCGCACCAGGTTATTGTTGATAACGAAAAATGCATTTAAAGTGACTGTGCTTTGTGTGTTAACGCCAAATTCCCTTTAAAAGCCGTGTAATTTCTGGACTTGGTGATAGCTAGCTAGCTAGCCTGACAGTGAAAATGAGTTGGTTCAACGCATCTCACCTGTCCAGCTTCGCTAAACAAGCTTTAACAACAGCTCAGAAGTCAATCGACCGAGTTCTGGATATCCAAGAAGAGGACCAATGGGGTGACACGGTTGTGATGCCCTATGATGGTAAGTAGTGTAACATATGGTGGTAAAAGCTGTGGCCATATGCACATTTCTGATTGCTGCTACAAGTTGTACATTTTTTTTTCTGTCAGATGTTACAATACCTGGAAAGCTGTCATTGAGTGGAGGATGGGGAATGACGCAGTGGGAAGCACCCCCTGAAGAAAGGACCACCACTCCTCCTCCTTCCTCTGAGGCCATTACTACTCCTGTCACCCGCACAGTTGTGGACGAATCCGAAAACTTTTTCAGTGCCTTTCTGCCACCTGGAGACGCACAACAAGGTGTCACTAACATCCAGGTAGTGTCTGTACCCCCTACTAAGTCTCAGAGGCGGCTTCAGGAGAAGGAAGGGATAAACAAAGAGGCACAAAATGAAGTGGAGACTCAAAAGACAGCACCTGCTGATGAGAGTCAGGAGACAGTTAATGAGAGCCAGCCAGTTGAGCTTGAGTCCTCACCAGCAGAACCTTATGCAGACACTATCCTCCTGCAGCCAGTTTCTCCTCCTTCTTCTTCCAGCGATCTTCCTTGTGACCCTGACAGCAAAACGAGCAGTGTAAAAACAGATGTTGGCTCTACAGTCTCTGTTGACTCAGAAACAGAGCAGTCACAGACTCCGTCAGATCACCAGGTTGAGCAGGATGCCACAGATTCATCTGAACCTGCTGCTGTCACTTCTGAACCTAATTGCTCTACACCTTCAGATCCTTCGCCCTCCCCGCCCTCTAAGGAAGCACTCACAGAGCATAAAGACTCAAAGGTGGAGGACCGTCAAAATGACACCCCCTCTCCTCCAGTGAGCGCTTTCTCCTCAGGAACCTCCACCACCAGTGACATTGAAGTGCTTGATCACGAGTCTGTGTTGAGTGAGAGCTCAGCCAGCTCCAGACAAGAAACGGGGGAGGGCAAGGCTGGCCTTCACCTAATGCAGGGCTCCTTCCAGCTTCTCACTGCCTCCACTTGTGGAGATTTCCCCCGTCTGGAGGACTATTCCAAACTCACAGAGAGCTGCGGCTCCTCCTCGGATGCATTTGAGCGCATAGATTCATTCAGCGTGCAGTCGTTGGATAGCCGGAGTGTCAGCGAGGTTAACTCGGACGATGAGATCCCTGGCAGTCGGACACTAGCGTCTGTCACCGCGGGCCCTCCTCCTTTAACATCAGCTGAATGCCAGAAGCAGGAAGATGGGGTAGCGGAAAAGGTAGGAGAGGAGGAGGAAGAGGAGGAGGAAGAGGGATTTACTGAAACGATGAGGGAGCAGTCGCTGGATGAGATGGAGGAGAGTGGACGGAGTGCGACGCCTGTCAATATTGAGCAGCCTGAAGACTTGATAGAACAGGAACAGGAGTCTGAGGCGAATGTCACACTGTCTGATTCCGCCTCCAAAGCTGAGGAACAGCTCACTCCACCAATCACTGAAGACATGAAAAGTGTCTCAACAGTTCAGATTTTGGAGCTTCAAAAGGTAGAAATTATTATTGTTTTTATGTTGCTGGTAGTATAAACTGTAAAGATTTATTTTATGTACATATTGTAAATATGTATATGTATGTTTACAAAGTCCATATAACTGTGTGGACCATATTGAATACACTAGAGTTTATTTATCAACTTCAAAAACACCCTACCTCCAGTATGTACTGTATATCTTTGCCACAACACTTTGATAAACAAATATGAGGAATACGTATGTGTATATAATACCATGCAAAAGTCTTAGACTGTCCTGAAAAGTAATATATATGTATATAGTATATGAGTAATTCATTGAAAGATAACTATAACTCTGCAGTAAACACAATGCAACATTTAAAAAGTAATAATAAATGCATTTAAACCAACTCAGTAGTTGGCATAACCTTCCATAGAATGCAAAATAGAAGTAAATAGCTTTTCTAGACTATCATGTCATATTTCCATTAGAGCTTCAATGATTAATCGATTAGTTTTCAACTATCGAATTGATCGCCAACTATTTTGATGATTGAAGAATTTTTGAGTTTTGAGTAATTTTTTTTAGAAGAAAGTCAAAATTCTCTGATTTCAGCTTCTTAAATGTGATTATTTTCGGGTTTCTTTACTCCTCTATGACACTAAGCTGAATATCTTTGAGTTGTGGACAAAGCAAGACATTCGAGGACGTCATCTTGGGCTTTGGGAAACACTGAACGACATTTTTCGCCATTTTCTGGCCTTTTATAGAGCAAAAAACTAATTAATTAAACCTGCAGTAGGCAGTATATTTTTGGCATCATTGGGCAAAAATTCCATGATAACCTTTCAGCATATTTTAATTCAGGTGTTCTGAGCGATAACTAGACTTCTGCTCCTCCTCATGGCTCTGTTTTCAGGCTTTAGAAAATCTAGCCCGTGACGGCAGACTTTGACCAATCACAGGTCATTTCATTGAGAGTGCGTTCCTATTGGCTGTGCTCCGGTCATGTGACCGGAACTTGGCGTTCCTTCACCAGATTTCACAATGGCGGCGGCGTCACAAACTTTCTCATTTTACAGCTAAACCGTGCACTACAAGATGATTCTGAAAACATTTGAGGCAAGAAATAGGCATTACAGTAACAGAATATTGATTCATATTTGATCAGCGCTGCCTAGTTTGACCGTTTGGTCAGAGTTTGCGAGTGATTTACAGTCGTCTCTCTTAGACGGCAGCTGGACAGCGGACCTCAGATCAGTTGTTTTCCTCCGGTATGTGAAATCTTGCAGATGTCATTAGGAGCACCGGGGGACACAGAGGCACATGATTTTTGTCCGGTTACCTGTTTCATGTACTACTGTCACGATATAGCGACCGTTTTATAAAAATAACTTTTTTAAATCATATTTGCTCCAATCTCACCTACTTCAGCTTCAATCGAGAAAATAATCAACAATGAAAATAGCCTTCAGTTGCAGCCCTAATTTCTATATCCTCTTGTTAATTCCTCCAAGCTTGTTGTCCAGAGCCAGACTTTGTATTTTCCCCATCTAATAGCTTTAATCCCAATTTAGACCATTGAACACTAGTGTATTTTAAAACATCTGCCGATATATTGTCAGAGTTTTTGTTAAAAAAAAAATTTGGTCAAATAATAGTATTTCTCCCTTAAGTCCCAGAATTTGTTATGCTGTATGAAGAAGGCAATCGTAAAACTCTCTCAGTAAATTTAAACACTGCAACACTACTGTCCTTATGAGTGAGCTTTATATTTTTAGGCTTTTCCGTGCAACTGCTGTTAAACACAATGAAATGTTGTGGACATGTTGTAGGGCATTGATGAGCTGTCAGGCCGCCTTGAGAAGAGAGAGTCTCAGCTGCTGGCTGTCAGCAAAGACAAGGCCGGGCTGGAGGAGCAGTGTGACAATCTCAAAGAGTGAGTACATGGCACACACACACACACACACACACACACACACACACACACACACACACACACCTGGTGCACTGTAAATAATCTTGATAAGAAAGCTGTTTTGACTAGAGGACAAATGTTCTCGCTGATATCCAGGTCAGACAAGGCAACATGGTACAGTACCACCGTATTATGTTGTTTCTATGAAACTAACAAATGCAATTAATTTGTTGAACTCGTAAATGAAGCTACAATCATGTTTTAAATAGTCTTTAAACTTATTTATGTAATTATTGTAACTACACTGTAGAGATACTGCTGACGTTTTCAAGTGATGTTTTCATTAAGTCACTCTGATTGTTAAATGCTTAAAATAATCTACTTGTGTGCAGAGTTTTAAAAGCCGCCTTGGTTTTGAGGCTGTGTTGCTTTTGACAATGAGCTCTTACACTAATGAGTGTCTTCATCCTCTAGTGAAGTGATAAGCCTGAAGGAGGAGAGCTCCACTGTTCAGTCCCTGAAGGATGAGTTCACCCAGCGCATAGCAGATGCAGAGAGGAAGGCTCAGCTGGCCTGTAAAGAAAGAGACATAGCCAAGAAGGTAATTCACGTATTAGTGATCTGAGGCTCTACTTTCTTTCTACTCCATCAGCGGTAAGTTGAGATAGTTCTCCAAGAGCTACAAAGGCCCTGTTATTGTTATAACTAACCCATATTTATCTACTCGGATGTTAAAATCCAAAATCTAACATGCCCAAAGTGTCTGTGTCAAAGATGACCTTTTTTTTATGCTACAGGAAATAAAGGGCTTGCGAGAAGAGCTTTCTACAAGACTTCACTCCAGTGATACATTGGAGCTCATCAAAGAGAAGGAAGAGCAGATCAGAGGCCTGCTGGAAGAAGGTAAGACTAATTTATGTAGCAGTCTATAATTCTTCACTTCCACCAACCCCCACGATTCCACTCTAGACAGGGGCTGTACACTCAAGAAAATGTTCAGTCTCGCATAGTACCACAGCTGCTTTTACTATATCCAACTTAACCAAAAGTTCCTCAAGTAGCACATAAGGTGTTGAATGGAGAGTGGGCATGATGCTGGGTTGTGGCCCCAAGAAATATAAATGTAAGACAGGCAATTTACCACCAGGATATGTACATGTCAAAATGTAAGCTGTCTTACAATAACTGGTGTCCCAGCATATCTCAGTCATCTGTTAACTAAGTCTGCAGATTTGCAAACTGATTGAAATTGTATAAAAAGCTCTAAATGTAAGCCAGAGATCCCTCACAAACTTGGGTTATTTCTTACAGTGGGACAGCACTAAGCCCTGAAAGACGTTCCTGTAATTATTTGATTAATGTAATGAGTGGATGGAAAAGTTATAGTAAATATTGTATCAGGGAAGAAATCATGCATACATCACTGTTGAAGGAGTAGAGTGTCGATGATATAAAGAACAGCTTGTCACTGAAGTATTGCTCAGGCGTAGCGGGTATCGTCTCAGCATCTGTGTTTATTTCTATCACTTTTAGGTGAAAAGCTGTCCAAGCAGCAGCTGCAGCACAGCAACATCATCAAGAAACTGCGTGTGAAGGAGAAGGAGAGCGACTCCAGGATCATCAAGCAACAGAGGAAAATCAAGGAGCACGAGGAGGAGCTCAGGCAACTGCAGCAGGTCAGATTTTAATACATAATTTAAAAATCTCAATTTATCAATGGAAAGAATGTTTACCCTGCCATTGTTAAATGACTGCTTTAAGCACTTTTGAGGTTTGCCGATCTCAATTTTGAGTCAGAGGAACTTTCTCTAAATTTTAGTTTGATTAAGTTCTTTTTATTTTTTACTTAGTTTGATCATTTTAGTGTTGTTTGAATTAAATTTCATGTTTAATTTTAAATTGACTTTGTTTATGCACTCACTATGATAAATTATGTTTCATGGAGACATTTTTAATATTGGTTTTATTCTTTTTATACAAGCAAATTTTAGGCTATACAAGTCAACTTAATTTGATTGCTTCAGCTAACAGAATTTGAGTTCTCAAGCCTCTACTCAGGTGGTTTACTTTGGTTACATTAGAGGAAGGAACAGTCAGGGTTTGGTATTGTCAGGAGGTGCAATAAAATCGCTTTGAGGTCATTTTGTTGTTCCACTGTTTAATTTTTTTATTAGAAAAAGCAGGAATTTATGTCACCAGATAGGACTTGATTTAAAACTAATTGTAATCCCAAAACTGTTCTTCACACTGTCTAAAGTTGCCACCTACACCAGCCTCTCTGAAATGAATAAGCCACTTGAATTGCGACTAGTGCTGGTTTTCTTGTGGTAGCCTTGCAGGTTTAACATGATGATAGATGGAGGAGACTGGGTCATGTCATAATCATTTTTGGTTTAGATTTTTTATAGTGTATAAGGCTTTGAGTAAAAGATGTGTCTAAAAAAAAACATATCTTAATAACAATACAATACTGCATTTGTTGGCCAAATGATGAAACATCTTGTTCATTTGCAGTGTCCTTATTGTTCAGGGAAGCTTATAGAGAAGAATATAGTCCCTTTAAATGTTGTGTATCTGTGCATTTGTTATTGGTTTACCACTATTCATTACTGCTATCTTTATCTTCCATCATAAACCGTAAAAATGTAAAACATGATTGGTTTTTCCCCAAAGACTTGACATTTGTTCCTCAGTTACTTTTCATGATTATATACTAGTGTTAGTTATGATTATGTTAAATCAGTCATTCCCAAAGACTGGGTCGCGACCCACGGGTGTGTCACAGGAGATTTTATCAGGGTCGCCAACTAAATTTGCAAAATTTCTTCTATCGTCTGTTATTTAAGATTTATATCTGCAGTACACCTTTGAGCCACATGAGGGAGCCTGAATGTTCGTATTGTTCTGATAATTGTAGCCTTCTTATAACATTGAATCTAATGTGAAAAGTTAGCATACATTCTGTTTGTTTTACTGATGAGAGGAAAAAAAACGAGAGCCAGTTAACTCCACCTAAATGCATTTATTTGGTCTGTTTTCAATAGCATGCATAAAATGAAGTTGTGATTTATCAAACGTATGTCTGAAATGGCTGGTTTACCTTTTCAGGATAAAATAACGTGATGCAGAAATGGTAGTAAAAATGGTCAGGAATGTTCATTTACACACAAATTTGCTCTTTCCATGATTTATAGATATAAGTCCTATTGTGAATTGGGTCGTGATGATTTGTCATTTTTAAAAAGCAGGGTCCCCAGAAAAAAAGTTGGGGAATCACTGGCTTAAATCATTTAGTATAATCATGGCTAAAATTCTGTCCATGATTTCTGTGTTTAGGTTCTAGATGGGAAGGAGGAGGTGGAGAAACAGCACAGGGAGAACATCAAGAAGCTGAACGCTGTGGTGGAGCGGCAGGAGAAGGAGCTGAGCAGGCTGCAGATGGACTCTGAGGAGCTGCAGGAGCAGAACAGGAGCGTCCAGGCTGCTCTGGACAACTCATACAAGTAAACACTGACACGCGGCTATTGATACTGAATACTAACAATGAGTGCTCTTACTGTAAATCTGACCTCACAAGCCAGCTATTGTATTGTATTGTACTTTTACATTTAATTTTATTATGTCATTGTTGACAAGCGCATACAGCGCAGACTAAGTATTTGGGAAGTGACACATTTATTGTGTGGTACTTGAGTTTATTGGATTTTAAATGATGCAATGAATTTCACTTTTAATTTGAGGGTGTTTACATCTACATTGGGTGAACAGTGTGGGAATTTTAACCGTTTTTATTACATAGTACCCAAGTTTTAAGGGGACGGAAAGTAATCGTACACATTAATATTATATATTAAATACCCCATTGTCTTTGCTTCATTTCAACAACAATTGTTTCACTGTTCTTAAAAATAGGGACGGCACTGTAATACGGTCAAGATGTTGACGGTCTACTTCTACGTGTCTGTTGTCAGGGAGCTGGCAGAACTTCACAAGGCGCATGTAAGCAGAACCAGTGAGGCCGAAGAAGCAGCTCAGAGCAGGGAAACGCAGGCCAAGGGGCAGCTGAGTCTGGCTCTGGATAAGGCCCAGGAGGAGGCCAGGATGCAACAGGAGGCTCTGGCCAATCAGGTAACACGGGCTCATGCTGTAGACGCACCTGTTTGCTATGCATGTAAGTAAAGAAGGCTCATCAGACCTGCTAGGTTACTACTGCATGAGCAAACCAGCATACCTTGCAGATGTTAATGTAAAGTATGCACTACAGTAGGCTTTGGTGCAGCTTTAATAAACTGCACCAATGCAGCTATTATATGCAACTGATTTTGTTTTCTGTTGTGCAGGAGGTACTGCGGCCCTTACCCAAACAATTTCCTGTTATGATTACTCACTCCAACAGGCACACATAGTTGACTGTACCCAGTTTTTGTTCACCTGCACCTGCTTTCATTCACAAAATCACAATCCATGGGCTACCACCAGAGCTGGGCTTGCATTTTTACATTACCTGAAGGCCACCGTAGTTCTCTGACACACTTGGAAAGGGACGGGTGAGCGGAGCGGTATTCAGTTGGGTGCAATCTGCAACCTCACCACTAGATGTCACTAAATCCTACACACTGGTCCTTTAACAGGACATCCTTTATTAACTCTTTTTAATGTTGTGTACAGGTGGCTGACCTGAGACTGGCTCTGCAGAGGGCTGAGCAACAGCAAGGAAGGAAAGAAGATTATTTGAGGGAGGAGATCAGCGAGCTGCAGCAGGTAACATAATACACTGGTTAGAAAGTGTCCTACCAAGCTGGATCCCTTTGACAAGAGGCAAAAATAACCAGAATTGTGACCGGGACAGGATTTATTTAATGCATGCCATTTTTTTTTTTTTCCACAGAGGCTTCAGGAAGCAGAGACCAGGAACCAGGAACTCAGTCAGAGCGTTACCTCGGCAACAAGGCCCCTACTGCGACAGATAGAGAACTTACAGGCCTCGTTGGGCGGACAGACGGCATCCTGGGAAAAACTGGAGATGAACATATCTGACAGGCTCGGTAAGAGGCAGGAGTTTAACTGTATGTGTGAAACAAACACCGAAATACGGTATTGCACAATGTGAACATTTTTTGCTCTCCGTTTTCTTTCCAACAGCGGATGCCCAGTCACAGCTGGCCGTGGCCGTGGAGAAAGAGCGATCAGCAACTGAAGATCTTCTGACCATCAAGTCCCAGCTGGCCTCCCTGGAGTCCCAGAATTCCCTGTTCCGCCAGGAGAAGGCTCGACTACTGGCACAGGTGGATGCTGAGAAGAACAAGAGAGAGAAACTGGAAGATGAGAGCAGCAGGTAACAAATTAAAACGTTAAACTCAAGCCTACAAGGTTAAGTGATAAGGTACATCCAGCCATCAACCAGTCATTAATTCTATTCTCTACTTATACTAGTCTATTCTCAGTGCATTTTGTTATGCCTTTGTAATGGGTGGGGTTGGACAGATGAGCTGATGCTTGGTTGAGTTAGTTGGTTTAATTTGAACTATGGCATGGCTTTCAAATGGTTAAGGAGTTGCTACTAAATTATATCCTAACCACTAGACTGAAATTGTGGTGCCTAGTTTTTCACCCTAAATATCTAACTTTTGTTGGATGTTTTACAGATACATATGCAGTATGTATGTGTGAAAATTATTTGCATTATTGGCATAGTTTTTCTGGGTAGGATAAAACTTATGGAAGTGTTCAGTAAAACGTAGTCACCATCACATCTCCCCTTGTAATGCTAGTGCTTCCTGCAGAGTGTTTTTGTTTAACCACTAACTCATTTGTGAGTCAGAGTGTGAAACGGAGGCCCGGGGGGGATTTCCCTCGCTGAGAGAAGCAGTCATGCATGCAAACACACAGCCTTTTGTGCCACAGGGTTATGTTTTGTGACGAGTATAGCTGCTGTGCCTGGGCTAGTGGCGCAATGGATAACGCGTCTGACTACGGATCAGAAGATTCTAGGTTCGACTCCTGGCTAGCTCGGAATTTTTAGCTCATACTGAAAGGTGTAAATCATGTATGGTGTACTGTGCAGGCATTTTGTGGCACAAAGGAAAAAAATATATCTTGATACTGCATTAAAATGCTTCTACATCCTTGAACCTACACGTGAAAGTCTGAAAATTTGACTATTTAAGCTGATGTTGTATACAGCTTGTGGCTGCTTGAGGAACACTATTATGCTGATTTCGTTTTAAGTAGGGCTGTCCTCAACCAAATAAATTCTTTGTCGAGTAACATTAATCGACAGATCTATAAAGCTGAGTTTCTCTACAAAGATTCATACAAAAGCACCACTTTAATTCTTGTTTACCAGAGATGTGCTCATAAGTTTCTTAGAAATAAGTCATTCTGCGTGGTGAAAAAAGCTTAAAAAATGACTAATCGACTAAAGAAATCTTCGTCGATTAAGACCAAAACGACCGATTAGTCAACTAATCGACTAAGAGGGGGCAGGCCAAGTATTAAGTACGCCAGAGGGGTATTTCATCTTTGATACTGTTGATTGTTTGTAGTGACTTACTGCCTGTTCTCTCAACGTAGGGAGCACGTTGATTTGGAAAATCTGCGAGGAGAACACATCCGCATGCTAGAAGAGGCCAAGAAAGAAAAGGTACCACAATGCTCCCTCCTGCTCTTGTTGTTCTCCTCTATGAAACAACTTCCTCATGTGCATCTTTCTGCCTCCTCCACCAGCTGCTGCTGACCAATCAATTAGAGATGGAGAAGATGAAGGTGGAGCAAGAGAAGAAGAAATGCTACTTGGCACATGAAGCGCTCAAGGACAAGGTTTAGGAGAAATTAGAGATTTATTATCATCTCATCAGAATTTCTCAGTTTAAACAGTTACGATGTTTTAATTCTGTTCTCTAATGGTTTTGAAATGTTTCCCCTATCAGGAGCGGAAGGCCATGACCCACTCTGTAGGAGAGCCCCCGGCCTCCTCCACACCCTCCCTGTCACGCTCTAGCTCCATCAGTGGGGCCGACAATGCCGGCCTACACACTTCTATTCTATCACAGGTACACACTGGGATAAAATGTTAAAATCTAGAAATGAAGATTAGTTTTTACACGCTTGACCGGGCCCTGAACTGTGTTTCATTCTTCTACAGGACGACTGTTTAGACCACTCTCTGGGTAACATGACCATGTCTATGTCGATGAGCGGGACCAACCTGTACGAGGCCGCCAGGCTGTCTGGAGGCTCCAGCATCTTAGAGAACCTCCAGTCTCACCTCAAACTCAGAGAAGGAGAGATAGCACAAAATCAGGTAGAAATTCAGAACAAAAAGTTAAAAAATATATATATTTGTAGTAGGGCTGTAAAAAGTTGACGTGATAATAGCGCCACTAATTTCTTTAACGCATTAACACAACTTGTGATTTTTAGGTTGTAGTGGGCTCAGTTTTAAAGCTAGAGTGGAGATACTGGTATCATATGAAACTAAAAAATATAAGGAATCCATCGGTACCAACCCATGTCATACTAGCTTGCTGGTTAAATAACACTCAAAACTTACGCTAAACTTTGGCGAGGAAAACCTGGCATGCTCATTTTCAGAGGGGTCCTTTTGAACTTTGACCTCAAGATATGTGAATGAAATGGGTCTCCCCTTTACAGACATGCCCACTTTATGATAATCACATGCAGTTTGGGGCAATTCATAGTCAAGTCAGCACACTGACACACTGACAGCTGTTGTTGCCTGTTGGGCTTGAGTTTGTTATGATTTGAGCCTATTTTTTATGCTAAATGCAGTAACTGTGAGGATTTCCAATAATAAATATATACATACATTTGCATAAAGCAAGCATATTTGCCCACTCCCATGTTGATAAGAGTATTAAATTCTTGACAAATCTCCATTTAAGGTACATTTTGAACAGATAAAAAATGTGCGATTAATTTGCGATTAATCACGATTAAATATTTCAATTGATTGACAGCCCTAGTATGTACTACTTTGATGGTTCTGCTACATGTCAGCACCACCTGTCTGCAGAAAGGGGACTGGCCAAATCTACAATTAGCCTTTTTCCATACACATGGGCTGGCTTGGCTTGACTCTGTTTGACTTGGTGTGTCAGCCCAGCACGGCAGGGAGTGTGTGTTACCCACCATGGCTGTGACTAGTGGTCAAAGGAGTGGCTGTAAGACTGTGGATAAACACATTTCATTTCCTACATTCTTCACAATAAAAGTCCCCATTATTTTTGCTGCTTTTACTCTTCCTCCCTGCAGCATTAGTAGACTTGTTTTTTATTGAAGAATAGCCGCTTACAAAGCTCCGCTAATTAAGTGTTAAACTCAGGGGCCCACTTTGGTCCATCTCGGGCGCCCGGCACAACTCGGCATGCTAAGACTTGTAATGGAAATGCAAATCACTGCGACATGGTTTGACTCAGTGTAGCCAAAAGTGCCAATGGAAGAGCCCTAAATCTTTTCTTCAATTAAAAAAATATATATTTTAATGTGGAAAAACAACACATATCAACAGCAATATAAACATTTTGCAAGAAAAAAAGAGTCATGTCCTGCACTAAAAGGCAGCTTTGTACCCTCTTTCTGTCCTCCTGCTGTTGCAGCTTGAGATCTCCAGTCTAGAGAGGAGTCGTTCTGTGATGGCAGAGGAGCTGGTCCGACTCACCAATCAAAACGATGAGATGGAGGAGATGGTGCAGGAGATCCCTAAGTTGAAAGCTCAACTCAAGGTAAGGACTATATAAGCAGATACTGGATACTTTAATGCTGTATTTGTATAGGTTCTTCTAACGTGTGTGTGTGGCTGTGCATTGCAGGATCTGGCGCAGCGGCACAACACCATCCTGCAGATGTATGGAGAAAAGGCTGAAGAGGCAGACGAGCTCAAATTGGACCTTGAAGATGTGAAGAACATGTACAAAATCCAGATTGATGAACTGCTGAAGAACCAGAAATAAACAGTTTTTACTGAGCTGTGTCACTTCTGGGACACTCACAAACAAACCAATCGACCACCTTTGCCACACATGAATTCACAGAAAAAGAATAGGGCAGATCATTTAAGTTTAATCACTGTGTCAAACGAAAACGCTTTCATCTTTATCTATTATTTTAATTATCACGTACTATATTTAAGTGGGATGTTGGGATTATGCATAACATACAATACATTATTATGGAATCAGTATGAAGGATAGCCATAGTTTGTGATTCCATTTGAAATATTTGGCACAAACTTTGCTTTAGTCATAATTTCTCATGATTAAACCTTTTACATAGTATTGTATAGACAGTTTATAACTGTAGGATATGGTCAATGCTTTTTGCACTATACAGATTCATCCTTGTTTATTTCTTCATGCATAATCAGAATGTTTTAAGAAATATATAAAAATGTTGTACAGAGAAATGTATGTATTGTTCTTAACTCCTTGCGAATCACAAAATGTGGTGTAGACCTGAGAGTAGTTGTCTGTGATTGAAATCCCAAGAGAGAAAAAATGGATTTTAAATCTTATAAATATGTAAATGAATAAACATTTATTCGGGTGGTGAAAAAAATACTGTGATTCCTAACTTCTATTGTGTGGATTCACACATTAGAAGTCAGTATTTTCATTGCATTCATACAAAATTATGCATTATCTCTAGGGCTGACCCAAATGCTTTGAAGCTTAGACGCTTCGACCATTGCCATGGTAATCAACCTCCAAATCAGTATTCGAATGCTATCGTTATAAGTATGTAAAATAATGTAGAAATCCCAAAGTAGCCCATGAAATAAGAAATAGTCCCACAACATTATTTAACATTCATTATTATTAGTTATTCTCAGAAGTTTGTTGTCTGTAAAGGTGCGTGTGTGTCCAGTAGTGCGTATTCTCTCGGATTAATGACTAGAAAAACTTGTCCCACAGTGCTGAGCAGCATCTCAAATTAATCTTCAGGTTCCCATCTTTCAGATGATGTACACCACTTCTATGTGACATCTACTGTTGACCTGCTATCTCCCCTTTAAAGGTCCCATATTGTAAAAAGGGACATTTTCATGGCTTTTATATCCTAATGCAGGTTGAAGTTGTATATAAATACTGTGAAAGTATCGAAACGCTTAATCCACAGAGAAATACACACAGCCCGTATTCAGAAACTGAGCTTTTGAAACAAGCCGTCAGGATTTCTGTCCATTTGTGATGTCACAAATCTACAATATTTAGACCATTACACAGTTTTAAACGTGAACATTCTAAATGGGTCCCAGTCTATTTCCTGTTGCAGTGTATGTGAATGACATCAGCTGACAGGAAGTAAACATGGACCCAAGCTGTTGCCTAGCAATGCAATTCTGTTGCAATTCCATTGAAATGTACTAAAACGGAGCGTTTCAGACAGAGGGTAAATACAGGTATATTAAAGGGTTTTTTAAACATTAAAGTATGTAAACATGTTCTAGCAGAAACCCAAAATACAAGTATGAACCTGAAAATGGGCATGATATGTCCCCTTTAAGACCCCCTTTACCCCCCTAAAAAGATATTTAAAAACGGGTCTATTTTGGGTCTCAGAGGGTTCAAATAAAGTTTGGAGAGCACCTACAGCATTTAGGATTAAGACAAAGCGTGGTGCACAGCGTCACCCTGTGGACGTCAACACGTATTACACACCGGCATAAGGTTTCCGGTGTTATGGCGACCACCGGTAACATCATCGCTTCGGTCTGGAGGAAAGCAGGCTGTGCATTCAGGTAAACCTCCTCTCACTCAAACTCAAACCAACCTTAATTACACGATAACTGATATTGTGATTCGTGCCTGTTGCAAGTTTTTGTACCGTGGAAATGTTAAATAATTAGTTCTGACTGCCACCTCGGTACCGTTTGAATTAACGTGAAGGGGTCTCGGCTTTGTCGTGAACTAACGCTAACCGTTAACACGTTAGCCGCCACATTAATATGTCAGACATTAAGTATTGTCGTATTTTACCCCCTGAAAAAGAAAAAGAGCGAGTAAATGCGTTATTATCTCCATATATCCTCAGTCTTAAGGTTTATTTCACAAGTGGTTCTGGCGGGTTGTCACGGTAACGGTATCTTAAAGCCGAGTTAACTAATTGACGCCAGCTAAAAGTTTGATAGTTGCATATTTTAGCTAATTAGCTAGCTAAAAGTGATGTTTGCGTCTTCTCTGAGAGCACACGCACGACAAGATGAGGGTATAACGTAACATTAGGGGGACAAATTTGACTTGGGATGGTAAAAAAACCCTCTGTCTTACATAAACAATTAAACCTTAAGATAATTAACTACTTCTAATGCCACCAGAAGACAGTGTGAAGCTCGTTAGCTTTACTCCTGAAGGAGCTTATCTCACAGAGCCGTTGTTTTAATGCAGCTCAGTAGTTTCAGGTATACCGTTACGTGCATAGAAAAAGAGTGTTTTTCACTGTTATTTAACCCCCTTGACGTAGTGGTGGTGATAATTTAACTCTTAACAACATAATTGTTACCAAACCCACTGTATAGACAGGTTTATCATTTTATTACAAGCAGGGGCGGGTCTAGAACATTTCTGATGGGGTGGCCAGGCTGGGGCACGGACCAGGGTTGCCAGATCTCGCGAGAAAAACAAGCAACCAGGTCTATAGAAAAAAGCCCCAAACAAGCTACCTTACCTACCTACCACAATATGAGAGAGAGAGAGAGAGAGAGAGAGAGAGAGGCGGCCACTTGATCACTTCATAGTATATGTATGAATTTATTTTGGATAGCATGCATTTCATTTCATTGCATTTTTTTGCATCCATTTGTGGCTTGTAACTAGACATTTTTCTTGTTAACCAAACTTAATAAAGTTGAACATTTTATTTCATTATTGTATTTGATTTTTAGCTTGTAATTATTTATTTTTTAGGTTATTTAACTTAAAGTGGCAGTAGGCAACATTTTTTGGCATAATTTGGCAACAATTCCATAATAACCTTTCAGCATATTGTAATTCAAGTGGTCTGAGAGAAAACTAGACTTCTGCTCCTCATCATCTTCCTCCGGTAAGTGAAATCCTTCAGATGCCGTTAGGAGCACCGGAGGACACAGTAGGACACAGAGGAACATGTGTTTTTTCAGGTTACCTGTTTCATGTACTACTGTCACGATATAGCGGCCGTTTTCTAAAAATAACTTTTTAAATCATAATTGCGCCAATATTGCATACTGCAGCTTTAAAGAATTTGAATATTTAATTACATTTTTGCATGTCACCAGATTTACATGATGTGCCGTATATCACACTTACTAAAACGACAAACTGCCTTCGAATGGTCACCCATTTGAGGGCGAATCCAATCTTTAAGCCCACTCTCTTTTTCACGGTTTTTGTTGTACTCTTTGCCATATTTCGCCCACTTATTACCTGGTATTGTTAGCTAAACTCCATCAACCCCGCAAAGATTAGTCTCACAACAACAACACTCTGAGTGGCGGAGTTGGCGGTGAGTGACAGTCAGTCGTCTGTGTGTGTGGGTTAGTGTGTGTGTGTGGGTTAGTGTGTGTGTGTGTGTGTGTGTGTGGGGGGGGGGGGGATAGGGATCAGGGATCAGGGTTGTGTATGGATCCTGCAACAGGACAAACAAGACAGGTATAGAGGAGAGAGACAGGAGCAAGCCCAAATAAGCAACTACACTTTAGAAACAAGCCCAAAAAAATGCAATCCGAGAATACCAATATTTATAAGCGACTTTTCAGGAAAACAAGCCCAAAGTCGCTTATAATAAGCGGACTTATCTGATATGAAGTAGCAATAACAAATAACTTACATTTGTACAAGCACATAGCCTATTGTAGATGCAATGCAACAAGCGATAACGTTTTCCACCATATATAGCTGTGCATAGGACAGAACAACTTCATTGACAATGGCAGAAATTGGCTCTTGAGCCCAATGAGAAGCTGTAGCAGGGTGTTACTCGAGCCATTTGTGCTGTGTGTACCACATTTTCTTGAAGGATCTCTTCATGTCAACCTGCACTGTTCGAGGAAATACCTTCAAATGTGGTTGTTTTGGCCCATCTGCCAGATACTGGGATATGTCTGGTAGGGAAAAAGGCAAAACTATGAGTGATACATCGTTGTTAATTTATAACATACCATGCATTAAGTCACAATAGCAATGATACTGAATTCCTTATTGGAAAAATGTTGTGAACTTCAGCTGGGTCTCATATTTCAGAAAAAGATTAGATCATCATTAATGTTTGTTGATGCTTATCAGACCTGTCACATTCAGACTCTGGCCCCCCCTTTGGCCCTGTCCCTGGTTACAAGTCATACAGCGAAATCAGTCATTCTCAGCTCCTTCAGCTGTGCACAGATTTGGGAGCCACTGTTATACAGCACAGTGTGGTAACAGCAATAACCGCAATCCCACAAATATTCTTTGATCGATTTTGGGAGTGAAAAATGTCAGTGGTTTTGGGTTGCGTAAGCACATGCATACTGGATGAAACTCGCATTGTTACCAGCCAGCCAGCAGTTTTCATTTGCACCCTCAGTCTCAGTTATGATTGCTCAGACAACAGTCGGAAGAAAGGTCAGCAATACTTCCTGCAACAGGACCTTTCCTGATGAGGCGCTCAGATCCGCCTGGAGCTTCGTTCCCACACACTTACTTGTGCCCACATGCTTGTAAACTGTGGTGTTGGGCTTTCAACCAAGATTACAGAGTGCAAGGCTGAGTCTGTGTCTCTCCTGTTTTTTTCCCCCTCAGAGGGCTGTGAAGAGAGACGGCTATCTCACATGTCTGTGTGATTCTGACTATGCTGCTCTTGGTAGCGCTGGGCATAGTTTTTTCTTTCACTGTGGTCACCGCTGAGAAGGCTGAGAACACCAACCGCAAACCGCCAACACCGCTGCTCAACGACAGCAGGATCTCCCTGCCGCCAGAGCACGTACCCTACTTCCTCTACAACAACAAGAGGGTCGCCAAGCAATGCCGCCTGGACCCACTCTGCCCTTTTAAAGTAAGATATGCACCCTGTGAACTTTTCACTGTTCAAATATTTTCTCAGTGTGAAGTGGTAGCATGTTAGTTAGTTTTGCTGTACTGTGAGGAAAAGATCTCACAAAAGCCCTTTGACTGCCAAGTGCTTTAGGATTTAGATCTTGACTAACAACATGAAACTTGGATTTTCTGTTAGTGTTGTGTAAGATAGCGGCATTATGATTAGGCAGAATAGGCAGCACATTATTTAATGGAGATTGCACTCAGTTGCAGTTTTGAATTATGTAATTTCTGTATATAGATGTGTGCGTAAATGGACAGTGCTCTCCAGTAGCTAGCAAGTAGACAAATGATTGTCCTGACCCTTCGCCTGTGGTGTCGCACTGATGCTCCATACATCAGTGAAGTTCAGAAAGATGGCTGAGACACTGTCACATATCAGGATTATTTTTTGTCTATAACTGTTAACACTCATGTAACTTGTTTAAAAAGTAACTATGTTATTTAGAGCATCTGGTTATACCCTAACTGGAGCACTGGATGACTGGGGTTTACTCTGAAGTAGAGGTCGACCGATAGTGGATTTTTAAAGGCCGATATAATTATGATAGTTTGGAGCAAGAAAAAGACGATAGCCGATTAATCGGCCGATATCTTCTTTACTTTTGCAGCAGCATAGCCGGCTACTTTTGCATACGCCATTTTTAATAAACATTTTTTTTTTCTCAGAATTTTATAATTCGTAAAAGAATATCCTGAAGTGTGATTTGGGGGTTTACATCATTGGAAAATGTTCTATTTATTTGCAATGGGCGATCCGCTGTTCTGTGGTTTACAATATGACTGGCCAGGATTACTTCTGTTGTGCGTCCAGTACATTGTTAAATGCCGCTCTTGCAAACCATTAATGTTCATGCATATTCTTGAGGTAAGGAGGATCCTTAAGTGTGCGATTTCATTTAATGACTGGATGGTTACGTGGCTGGATTATTTGGAAGAGAGAACGCCAAATTGGTAAGCAAGTTAAAGTAACAGTGAATGATTTCTTTTCCTCCCTCTCTGCCTGTCTTGTATCTGGGAAAAAGAGCTGATGGTGTTGCATTACGTATTCGAGAGATAACTTTTTTGCTCCCCCTCTACCTTGACTTTGTGCATGAATCCTCCATGCAAAACGCAGATGTACGTCCCCGCGTGACTGGTGGAGGCTGCGCAGCCATCGGGCACTATCAGAGCTTAGTTCCGCCAATAACGATAGTTTGTAAAAACGTCCTATCGCCGCCGATTTAATTGGTCTACCTCTACTCTGGAGTTTACTTTAGAATTGCAATTACAATTGTAGTAAGAGAAGTATTAGAGAAAAGCATGTTTTAGATACTTTCTATTGTGTAAAGTTATTTTATTTTGATGTATTTTGCAACTCAATCAGCTTAGTTAGCTCATTTCCTTTAAAATGGTCAAATTTGATGGTAAACTTGTGTCACAACACTATATTAAACTTCTTGTCTTTCTCTGTCTTACACCATCTCTCTCTCTCTCTCTCTCTCTCACACACACACACACACACACACACACACACACATTTACATTTGATATACTTGTTTTTACAACAGGACGCTCTGCAGGATCTGTCTTCCTGTTGGGGCTACGAGAAGAACTGTGATCCAGGGAAGCGCTTTGGCTATCCAGTCTGCACCAAAGCTGACTCTGGATGGTACAGCTCCTCACAACACTTTCTAACACACTTTATGTTCCCACTTTGTCCGTCGCATAAGTATAATGCCGTAATTTACTTCCCACACCTCTCCCAGCAGCCAGCTATGATGTGTCAGTTGCTCAGTAATCTTAAGTATAACAAATAACAGTAATCTTTTATTCATAGGTATTGAATTTACTGAACCACAGCCTCATTGCTTTTCCAAAGTAAAAGTGTACTCATTCATAGCATGAATCATTGATGAACCATTATGGTTTTCAGCTTCGCTGATCTGCTTAAATCTCTGATCTGTCAGGGCCCGTTCTCTGGAGGCAGCCCAGGAGCTTTTCTGGAAGCAGGCGGATTTTGGCTACGTCAAGGAGCGCCTCGCTGAGCTCAAAACACTCTGCACGGCCAGCAAGCCAGTAAGTCTGCTCATTTCCTTAGTTCCCACGGGCCTACTGAGTCAACAGGAAGAAACAACATGTAGAAACAGACACTGTGTTTAAAAAAAAGAGTCCACGAACAATAGGCCTGAACATAATTTGCTGTTCAAAAGTAGTGTAGAGAGTATAGTATAGAGACCACTCTCACAACCTCTAAGGTCCAGAGTTAATATCCCGCAAATACAAAATATTTCTTCTCTTAATATTTTTCCAGGGGGACTCATCATTAAGATGTAGTAGCAACACTCGCTTCTGTAAGGCAACTAACCTTTACCTGGACCTCCGTAAGCCGCGCAGAAGTCTTGAGAGGTCAGTATATTTGGAAGTGACATGTACGTGAAAAGATTTATTGCATTGACACAAACTCATCCGTGTTTATGTTGCAGGTACAATGAGGACTTCATTCAGAAGGCTGAGATTGGCGGTTGTTGCAGACTGAACAAGCGAGCACTTGCTGCCGAGGGAGAGCACAAGAGCCCCTTGCAATCTTGGTGAGACAGGACACCCACATACACACACTCAGTTACTGAGCTTTAGCCAATGACGTTGTTATGAGCTCTTGGGAATTGGAAAAAAAAGAAATTTCAAATTTATGGTCACTAACAGAGGCTAAAAGCATGTTCCCTGACCAGGAATCGAACCTTGGGCTGCGGCAGTGAGAGTGCCGAATCATAACCACTAGAAATATACTTAGGATATTTATTTGTTTATGTCCTTTTGACTTTTGGTTACCAATGAGGGTAAAAATGTATGTTCCCTGACCGGGAATCGAACCCGGGCCGCGGCGGTGAGAGCGCCGAATCCTAACCACTAGACCACCAGGGACATGCCTCTGACTTTCTAGGGAAGTTGAGTTGGCGATTGAATTACTTGTTTGACAACTGGCAGGATGGGACTTTTTGGATGTAGTAACACAGACCGTCAATAGGGGGTGCTCTGTGCACTGTATTGACAGAATCTTGCTGAACAGGCCTCTGTAGGTATTAATATCCTGTACATAGCAAGACTGAATAAATAACTCATCACTGGCGATCCAATCTTGCTTTAGACAGAGTTTAGGACATCCTACCTCACTAACATACAGACATAAAAATACATAAATAAATATAGTTGTAGGAAAATGCAGAAATAAACTTAAGATATTTATTTAGGACATCATACCTCATTGACATACAGACATAGAAATAAATTAATGTAGTTGTACAAAAATGTAGACATAAACTCAAGACATTTATTTATTTATTTCCTGCTAAATCATCAACTTTTATTCATTTATTTCCATAGTTATTTCAACATTATACTTTTATTTATTTATTGACACTTGATTCATTTTTTATCATCCATATTTAGAATGCAGGCCCTCATGTACTTTTGACTTTTAGTTAGTTACTGACAATTGCTAAAGGTATGTTCCCTGACCGGGAATCGAACCCGGGCCGCGGCGGTGAGAGCGCCGAATCCTAGCCACTAGACCACCAGGGACATGCGTTCTGTCTCTTAGGGAACTTGTTTTGATGGTTGAGTAGCACGTTTGACAACTGGCAGGATGGGACTGAATAAATCACTCATCACAGGCGATAGTGCGTCTTCATCATGTACAGGGGAAATTCAACAAGTATCGTTTGCTTCTGTCTGGCTTGCCTAATTGACCGATCTGGCTTTAGACCGAAGTTAGGACATCCTAGCTCATTAACACACAGACATAGAAATACATAAATGAATAAATAAATATAGTTGTACGAAAACTTAGAAATAAATTTAAGATATTTATTTATTTGTGTCCTGTTAAATTATAAAGGTTTATTTATTTATTTATGCATTTATCTATTTGTTCCATATTTATTTCAACATTTATGTTTTTATTAATTTATTTCCATATTTATTTATTGATACTTGAGTAATTTTTCGTCCTCCATATTTAGAATTCAGGCCTGCATGTACTTTTGATTTTTAGTTACTAATAAGGGTCAAAATCGTGTTCCCAGACCGGGAATCGAACACTGGGCTGCGGCGGTGAGGGCGCAGAATCCTAACCATCATCATCACCGGCGATCCAGTCTTGCTGTGGACAGAGGTTACCAAATCATACCTCACTGACATACAGATATAGAAATTAATCTAGTTGTACAAAAAAATTTAGAAATAAACTCAAGACATTTATTTATATATGTCCTGCTAAATTATCAACTTTTATTCATTTATTTCCATAGTTATTTCAACATTATTCTTTTATTTATATATTGATACTTGATTTATTTTTTATCCTCCATATTTAGAATCCAGGCCCTCATGTACTTTTGACTTTTAGTTGGTTACTGACAATTGCTAAAGGTATGTTCCCTGACCGGGAATCGAACCCGGGCCGCGGCGGTGAGAGCGCCGAATCCTAGCCACTAGACCACCAGGGACATGCTTCTGTCTCTTAGGTAACTTTTTTTTGACGATTGAGTAGCACGTTTGACAACTGGCAGGATGGGACTCCTTAAATCACTCATCACAGGCGAAAGTGCATCTTCATCATGTACAGGGGAAATTCAACAAGTATCGTTTGCTTCTGTCTGGTTGCCTAATTGACCAATATGGCTTTAGACAGAAGTTAGGACCTGCTAGCTCATTAAAACACAGACATAGAAATACATAAATGGATAAAGTTGTACGAAAATGTAGAAATAAACTTAAGATATTTATTTATTTGTGTCCTGTCAAATTATAAACCTTTATTTATTCATTTATGCATTTATCTATTTGTTTCCTTATTTATTTTTTTATTAATTTATTTCCATATTTATTTATTGATACTTGAGTAATTTTTCGTCCTCCGCATTTAGAATTCAGGCCCGCATGTACTTTTGACTTTTAGTTACTAATAAGGGCCAGGTTCCCATACCGGGAATTGAACCCCGCGCCGCGGTGGTGAGAGCGCAGAATCTTAGTTATCATCATCATCACCGGCGATCCAGTCTTGCTTCAGACAGAGGTTAAGACATCATACCTCATTGACATACAGACATAGAGGTAAATGAATCTAGTTGTACAAAAATGTAGAAATAAACTCAAGACATTTATTTATATATGTCCTGCTAACTAATCAACTTTTATTCGTCTATGTCCATAGTTATTTCAACATTATTGTTTTATTTATTTCCGTATTTATTTATTGATACTTGAGTCATTTTTTATCCTCCATATTTAGAATCCAGGCCCTCATGTACTTTTGACTTTTAGTAAGTTACTGACAAGTGCTAAAGGTATGTTCCCTGACCGGGAATCGAACCCGGGCCGCGGCGGTGAGAGCGCCGAATCCTAGCCACTAGACCACCAGGGACATGCTTCTGTCATTTAGGGAACTTCTTTTGATCGTTGAGTAGCACGTTTGACAACTTGCAGGATACACCGAAAAAACTAGGCCGATGGATGCTCACCAACGGCCCCAAACTGTCTGACGGCTTGATGTGTCAGGGTCTTTAGGGAAGTTGCTTTGTGGATTGAATAGCATGTTTGACAACTGGCAGGATGGGACTTTTTGGATGTAGTAACACAGACTGTCAATAGGGGGGGGCACTGTGCACTGTTTTGCCAGAATTTTGCTGAACACGCCTCTGTAGGTATTTTCTGTAGGTATTCCGTATTTATTTATTTATTGATACTTGAGTCATTTTTCATCCATCCATCCATATGTAGAATGACGGCCCGCATGTACTTTTGACTTTTAGTTAGTTACTCTCAAGACCCAGAGTTATGTTCCCTGACCGGGAATCGAACCCCTTGCCACGGTGGTGAGAAGCGCCGAATCCAAAATACTAGACCACCAGGGAAATAAATAAATGTTGTTATACTAAAATGTAGAAATAAACGAGATATTTATTTACTTATATCCTCTTTAATTATTAACTATTTTTGATTTATTGATGCATTTATCTCAACATTCATTTTCTTTATTCTTTTGTTTCCATATTTATTTATTGATACATGAGTTGTTTTTAATGCTCCATGTTTAGAGTATAGATCAACATGCATTTTGACTTTTAGTTTGTATTAAGGGACAAACTCATGTTCCCTGTGGGTATCGAACCTGGGCCACGGCGGTGAGAGCGTCAAATCCTAACCACTAGAACACCAGGGAGATGCATCTGCCTTTTAGGGAACTTGCTTTGTGGATTGAATAGCATGTTTGACAACTGGCAGGATGGGACTTTTTGATGTAGAGGCAGCTAATGTCCTGCCTGGAGAATTAGCAGTTACAGTATGTGTCATGTGTACTTTGAGTCAGACCAGCTACCTCTCCGTTATAGGGGGAACAGTGTAGTTAAAATCTTAAAGTCTGTTAAATCTGTTACAGACACAAAGGCATGTGGAGTTATCCCAGTAGGACTAGTAGCTTCCCCCACCCCCCTGCCATAGAAACTTGTTGACTGAATGACTCAAAGAAACTAGCACCCATTGTCATTTCAAAAGAGACACCTAGAGAGTTGCTTTGAAATGTTAAACAGAACTAATGACTAAGTCCTCTAGTCCTCCTCACCTCACTGATCTAAATAAAATGTAACTCCTAGACCACATCATTTAATTTAGTTATTTAATAAGTTATTTATTATTTAATAAGTTTATCTAAGTTGTCTACTTTTACTTAGCATCTCAAGTCTCTGTTGTTGTTATGATCATATTTCTTAAGGCAGTGAAAAACACGTTGCTCCCTCTCAAAGCAGCCCTAAACGGGGAGGCAGGGCCAGTCAGGAGGAATGTGGAGGGTGGGGGTTTCCTCAGCTAAGCATGCGGGCTAGTGGCGCAATGGATAACGCGTCTGACTACGGATCAGAAGATTCTAGGTTCGACTCCTGGCTAGCTCGTTCACTTTTTTTCATCATGTGCACTGAGTTCTGCTGCAATAGACGAGAACAACATGAGCCAAAGCGAAAGTATATGGAAAATGCTGCTCATGAAGACACAGTATGATCAGTGTCAGTGTGTTCCTTGATCTGTGAATGGGACTTAGAATGGCAAATGCTGAAACAAGTCTGGAGTACTAAATATGGAGGACAAAAAATGACTTCAGTATCAATAAATACAGTAATAAATAATTAAATGCAGAAATAAATAAAAGGCTAAATAAATGCTGATATGGAAATAAATGCATAAATAAATAAATATCTTAAATTTATTTCTATTTCTCTTTATTTTTGATTATATTTCTTAAAGCTGCAGTGGGTAGAAATGGAGCAAATATGACTAAAAAAAGTTATTTTTATAAAACGGTCATTATAATCTGACAGTAGTGCATGAGACAAGTAATCTGAAAAAAAGCATGTGCCTCTGTGTCCTCCGGTGCTCCTAATGGCATCTGCCAGAAGGAGGAATGTGGGGGGTGGGGGGTTCCTCTGTTAGGCATGCGGGCTAGTGGCGCAATGGATAACGCGTCTGACTACGGATCAGAAGATTCTAGGTTCGACTCCTGGCTAGCTCGTTCAGTGTTTTTCCTCAAATGTGCACTGAGTTCTGCTGCAATAGACTTGAACAATATGAGCCAGTGCAACAGTATATGTAAAATGCTGCTCATGAAGACACAGTATGATCAGTGTCAGTGTGTTCCTTGATCTGTGAATGGGATTTAGAATGGTGAGTGCTGAAACAAATTGCCAATATAATGTTTTGTAGCATGGCTTTACATATGGAGGACAAAAAATGACTTCAGTATCAATAAATACAGTAATAAATAATTAAACACGGAAATAAATAAATGGATAAATATGCTCAAAAGGATATGGAAATAAATGCATAAATATCTTAAATTTATTTCCATTTTTCTTTATTTTTGATGAAATGTCTTCAAGCTGCAGTGGGAAGAAATGGAGCAAATATGACTAAAAGTTATGACTTAAAAGTTATTTTTATAAAACGGTCACTATATCCTGACAGTAGTGCATGTGCCTCTGTGTCCTCCGGTGTCCTCCGGTGACACCGGTGTCCTCCGGTGTCCTCCGGTGCTCCTAATGGCATCTGCAAGAGTTCACAGACAGGAGGAAAACAACCAATCAGAGACGAGCTGGAGCCTGCCGTCCAAACAAGGCATCTCGTAGTGTACTGCTTAGCTGTAAAATGAGAAAGTTTGTGACCCGGCAGCCATGTTGAGATCTGTTGAGGAAATACCAAACAACGCCCACCAGCCGGAGCACAGCCAATAGGAAGGCTCAATAGTAACGCTCTCTCTCTGAAATGGCCTGTGATTGGCTAAAGTCTCCCGTCACGGGCTAGATTTTTTAAAGCCTGAAAACAGAGCCATGAGGAAGTCTAGTTGTCTCTCAGAGCACTTGAATTACAGTATGCTGAAAGGTTATTATGACATTTTTGTACAATGATGCCAAAAACCTTCTGCCTACTGAGGCGTTAAGGTAGTGAAAAACACGTTGCTCCATCTCAAAGCAGTCCTAAAAAGGGAGGCAATGACTGCAATAGACTAGAACATTGTGAACCAATGTGACAGTAAAATGCTGCTCATAATGTGCACCTAATATAGCAGTTCATAATCTTTTATTCTAACTGTCAAACATGTTCTATTTGCTATTAATTTGTAATGGCACACAGTAATAGTTTGTCCTGTCGTTAAATTTAGAGTTATTGCAAGGAAAAAGTAATGACTGGTTGCTCTGTATACTCAACCGTAGATCAGTGATGTGTCGGGTGCTCGTGAAAACGGAGAAAAAAACAGGATAAACAGGAAGGCAAACATGCTTCCACCACTGTAGGTCTTAATCGGGGCTCATAACAAAGACAACACGTGTGTGGCCTCAACTATATAGTACCAACAACCAATGGGTGGCAATCACATGACCCGGATAATAACATGACAGGTGAAACTAATTTTGATTGTAAAAGTTTTTATACATCATACATGAAAGATAGGTACTATGTGGGGTGGAAGTAACAAAAAATAACAGATAAAAATGGAGGTGATGAAAATGGATTTGAATTGAAAAATGGAGTGATAATATATCAAGTGATTTGATTAATTTATAGATGATTTGACTAAAACAGTCGTGATATGATGAAAACAGAGCCATGTTTCATCATTTTCATCATCTTAAATGCATCATTCAACATTCACAACACAAAATTGCCATTTAACATTTAAGGAAAATGACGTAACAAAAAATAATAGAAGAAAAGTGAGGTAATGGAAATTGTGAATTAAAAAATAGAGTGCTAAATTGTCAATTGATTTGATGAACATGATTGACATTTTATTTGAAACTAACATTTATCATTTACGGCACGCAATTTTTGTTGCTTCCGCCCAAAATGGCAATCAAAAACCACGTCCACTGGGAGAGTGCGGTTCGCTGAGTGGGCGTGTTCTTTTTTTTTTTTTTAATGGGTGGAAGTAACAAAAATTGCGTGCAGTAAGCGATAAATGTCAGTTGGATGATGTGAATGATGAATGGTCGACTGTTGATTATCAGAGCAACACTTTTTCAAATAAAATGTCAATCAAGTTTATCAAATCAACTGACAATTTATCACTGTATTTTTCCAATTCACATACATTTTCATCACTTCCATTAGTTATTCATAAGCATTTTCATCACTTCCCTTTTCTTCATCATGTTTTGTTACATCCACCCTTGAGGCCACTTTCCTTAAATGATAAATGGCAATTTTGTGTTGTGAATGATGAATGTAAGATGGCGAAAATGATGAAACATGGCTCTGTTTTCATCATATCACAACTGTTTTAGTCAAATCAGCTTTAAATTAATCAGATCACTTGATAAATTATCACCTAATTTTTCATTTCACGTTCATTTTTACGGCTACATTTTCCAATTTGCATGTATTTTCATCGCCTCCGTTTTTATCAATTAATTTGTGTTACTTCCACCCCTCATAAGGCACCCATATATAGGTTTTAATAGGCTGTGAGGAAAAACGGGGAAGCCTATCAAGAGAAAAGAAAAGAAATATCCACAAAATCAGTCTCCCATTCATTGTCTATGGAGCAGCTCCAGACTTAATACCCTATGACATCACAAGTTTGAGACTTACTTCTCTGGTTTCTGGCTTTGAGAGAGAGTAACTAATGTTCACAAATATTGATTAAACTTCACCAGGCCATGGAAATAACGTATTGGAATTCTTAATTTAGGTGGTGTTCCCCTTTAAGGTCGTGAAAAACACGTTGCTCACTCTCAAAGCAGTCCTTAAAGGGGAGACAGGGCCAGCCAGGAATGTGTGGGGGTAGGGCTTGTGCTCCATGC
The DNA here is from genome assembly GCA_916701645.2 of Sebastolobus alascanus. Classification (NCBI taxonomy): domain Eukaryota; kingdom Metazoa; phylum Chordata; class Actinopteri; order Perciformes; family Sebastidae; genus Sebastolobus; species Sebastolobus alascanus. Next base: position 689,487 of record CAKAOJ020000145.1, read on the forward strand.
TTGTGATTTGTTAAAATCACATGGTGGTCCGGCGGGCCAGTGGCGCAATGGATAACGCGTCTGACTACGGATCAGAAGATTCCAGGTTCGACTCCTGGCTGGCTCGTGTGATGTTTTTCCTCGTGTGGAGAGAGTTGTGCTGCAATGATGGCAATAGACTAGAACAATGAGAGAAAATGTGACAGTAAAATGCTGCTCATAATGTGCACCTAATATAGCAGTTCATAATCTCTTATTCTAACTATGAAACATGTTCTATTTGCTATTAATTAGTAATGGCACACAGTAATAGTCTTTCCTGTTACATTTAAAGTTATTGCATTTGTTAAAATTCATGCCTTTCTTGGGCACTCTAAGACAAACTCTATAAGCCGGGTTCAGACCGACATTAGCCCACAGCTGTTGTCTGTGTGAACACAGCCTTACACACATTACTAACACAGATGACTAATCTTCTGAATTTGGCTCACCACTCACAACAATTCAAACAATCTGCTCTGTCAGGCCTGTGTATTATAGCATTGAAACTGGAAAGCCTCCACTGAAGGGCCTGGTGTATGATGTAGGCTTGTTTAATGAATTTAACCATGCCTGAAATTATAAACTAGAACAAAGTGAAGGAATCTGGCACCATAAGCAAAATCTTGCTAATAATGTGCACCTTATATAGCAATTCATAATATGTTATTCTAATTATCAAACATGTTCTGTGATACCATTCATTATCAATTTGATACAGATACACAGAGCACCGGCCAGCGACAGTCTGTGTTACTACATCTTAAAAGTCCCATCCTGCCAGTTGTCACGCATGCTATACAATTCAGAAAGAAAGTTTCCTAGAATGCAAGAGCATGTCCCTGGTGGTCTAGTGGTTAGGATTCGGCGCTCTCACCGCCGCGGCCCGGGTTCGATTCCCGGTCAGGGAACTAAACTTTAGCCCTTGTTAGTAACTAAAAGTCAAAAACACATGGGGGTCTGCCCTCTAAATAGGGAGGAAGAAAAATGATTCAAGCATGAATAAATACAGAAGTAAAATAAAATACAGGAATGAATAAATAATTAAAAGAAATAATGAATATGGAAATAAATAGATAAATGCATAAATAAATAGATAATGGATAAAAGTAGATAATTAAACAGACATGAATAATTAAATAAATATCTTAAGTTTATTTCTACATTTTTGTACAACTACATATATTTATTTCAGAATCAGAAATACTTTATTGATCCCCTCGGGGAAATAGGGGGGGGGTTCTGTATTTCTATATCTGTGTGTTAATGAGCTAGGAGGTCCTAACCTCTGTCTAAAGCAGGATTGGTCATTTAGGCGAGCCAGATAGAAGAAAACGATACCTGGTGAATTTTTCCTGTATATGATTAAGGTGCACTATCGCCATTGATGACTAACAGAGTGCTGCAGGAATGAGTCCTAAAACCCAGAAATGAGATAGCAATTTAGCACTTCCGGTTCCTTCGTCTGGAAGTCCATGGATTTTTAGTTAGATGCCTGAGATAAGGTCTGTGGTTAACACAAGCTTAAGAGATTTTTACATTTTGTTCTACGATATAAAATACATCAATAAATACCCCACTCATGAATTTTGAAGCCTTTATGTATCTTTAAAAAGGCGGTTGCTAACAAGTGGCTAAATGAGACTACTAAATGTCGTCATCACGCCGACTCGTCCGCCTCTACAGCCTCGTTGTGTTTACTCACGCTCATGCGACCGTGGTGTAGTTCGTTTATAGCCTAACGTTAGCGTTAAAAACATTAAAAGTGGTGTTCATTTGTGAAGATAATCTTGCAGAACAAAACGTGTAAGTATCATAAACGTGTTTGCCACAGAGTTCATTTTCTGCAATAATCCAAAACTCAATGGAAAAATCCCATTGGCTTTTTGTTCAGGGAACCCAGGGCGATGCTAGGTTCCTGGTTGGCCTACAAAAATACATCATTCCTGCAGCACTCTATTTAATCTCGTGTACAGGACATTAATACCTACAGAGGCCTGTTTAGCAAAATTTTGGCAATACAGTGCACAGAGCACCGGCTAGTCCCATCCTGCCAGTTGTTACAAATAGTATACATTCCACGTGGATGAGAGCATGTCCCTGGTGGTCTAGTGGTTAGGATTCGGCGCTCTCACCGCCGCGGCCCGGGTTCGATTCCCGGTCAGGGAACATAACTTTAGCCCTTGTCAGTAACTAACTAAAAGTCAAAAGTACATGGGGGCCTACATTCTATATATGGAGGACGAAGAATGACTCAAGTATCAGGAAATGTATAAATAAATACAGAAATAAATAGAATTTGTTAAAATTGGACTTCTTGCTGGCACTTTTAGAGTTACTCTATTACACAGATGTTAACTGGACTAATCTTCAACAATTCAAATAATAATATCAGTCTAACCTGCCTGAAGCATTGGAACTGTACAGCCTGTACTCTGTAGGCTAATTTCTTTTGATTTAAGTGTCTGATTTTGTCAGCAAGTGAAGTTCCTGTATACGGAATACTCCTGTCAGGACACAATTAAGTTTGGTGAATTCAAACATATCATTCCCACCTTAATCCATCTTTAAAAAGAAATGATGGAGCTTGGACCAGCATCCCTTATCAATGCATCACAATGAAGTGTTTGAAATTTCAGAATTTTTGAAATGTTTTTATGACCCACCTCTACCTGAAATTAACCGTTGTGTAAAAACATCAATTGACTCATCCAAAATACCATCACATCATCAATCAATATCAGGCCTAATAAACTAGCCCTCTCCAGCTGAAGACCAGGGTAAAGTGGATAACTCGTCTGACTACAGATCAGAAGTTTCTAGGTTGGACTCCTGTCTCACGTCTTTCCTCATTTGTTGACAGAGGGGTGCTGCAGTGACTTTAATAGACTAGAACACAGTGATCTCTGAGTGAACAGAGTGCTCTTCTTGCTCATAATGTGCACCCAATATAGCAATTCATAATATAATATTCTCAGTATCAAACATGTTCTGTGTTGCCATTCATTATTAATTTGATTCTGTTGTAACTTTTCAGTCTATGGCGTTTGTTAAAATTTGATCCTTCACAGACACTTTAAGAGTTACTCTGTTACACAGACACCAACGGGCTTTGCCCTAAAGACCTGGGCATACCATTGAAACAGGAAAAACTCCCTTAACAGGTTCCTCTCATTTGCATTGAGGGGCCTGGTGTTGTTTAGCCAGTGATGTTCCTGTATAGTGAATGTCAGTCCCACCTTTAGCCATACTGAACGATGCATTACAATCAAGTGTTAAGATTTTCTGAAGGTTTGAAATGAGCCCTCCTACCTGTAATGAACTGTTGTGTGAAAGCAAAGCACCATTTGTCTCACCCAAAATACCATCACATTATCAATCAATGTCAAGCCTAATGAACTAGTCCTCTCCGAATGATGAATTCAGTAAAGGAGACGCTTTGGCAGCGGGTCTGACTTTGAATCAGAAGATTCCAGGTTTGACTGTCGGTTAGCTTGTGCTGCGTTGCTATTCTCTCATTTGTGGACAGAGGGATGCTGCAGTGACTGCTAGAACAGTCCTCTCAATGAGACCTGGGAAAGCCTACACTTCATATTTGAATGGAAAAGGTTGTCCTGGGACCAGCTTTCCTTGTCTTTAAAGATGCATTTCATTTAGTGTTAAGGATTTCTGACTGAAATTTAAGTTGTTTATCAATGGTACATCACTTTTGTTATTCTCAGACAATACTACCAACCCCCATTTGGTTTCTTTATATGAAAGGATCAGTAATCACACCCAAAATACACCTGATTCAACCGTTATCAGGCCATTATATAGCCGTTATCGGTCGTTATTAGCACCGTAGATGTGAATAACAACTATTTAATCTCCCGATAACAGCAAAATATCACATTTTTGTCCATTGCTGCCACATTTCTTGATGCTTCCACTGGCAGCAAGTCAGACATTTTCCAATCCTACACATAGGAGCTTTTGAAAGAAGTCAAATCACAGTTTTAGGGTTGTAATGTTCATTTCCATGGCGTGCCTCCTGTACCTGTGTTAATGCAGATTTACAATACTAAACTGATGTGCTGTGTTTTTTTTGTAGGTATGCTGAGCTGCAGACATACACAGAGCTGGACTTTCATCCCATAGAGGATGGACACTGTGACGTGGTCATCGAAAAGCCCACTGTTTTCATGAAACTGGATGCTGGTAGGTAACGAAGATTTAAAGCCCTGCAACCCAAATGAGTAGCTAAAACATTTACTCTTATTTTACCTTAATCAAAAACAATAGACATGCTCTTATGTACAATATGTAATAGCAAGGATTCCACCAAAACTCACACTTTCTAGAAAACCTTGTTGGAATGATACAGTAATGTATTGAATATTCTTCTTTTAGTTACCAGGCATAAAACAGACAGATGTTCCCAAAAATAACACTTATGTGTTTTTCTAACAGGGGTGAACATGTATCACCATTTCTGTGACTTTGTCAACCTCTACATCTCCCAGCACATTAACAACTCCTTCAGCTCAGATATCAACATCATCATGTGGGACACGGTGGGTACCTGATGTTTCCCAGTACAGGAGGGGAGGGGGTAATCTAAAAATTCCTTAATCTGTTGTTTCTATTTAAGGTTAACCAGCACATACTGTACACTTAAAACATAAATGTTCAAATTCAGCCGAACACGCCTGTTATCACCACTGAAAATGACAACAATTCATAAATGACTTTGGCTGTGACAATAGAAGATAGATGTTTAAGATGCTTTATTTAGCTGTCAAAATAAAACACAAGGCAGGATTTTCCATGCGTGCTTACTCCAGTGAATTGGTAACTTCCTCTTCTAGTTACATAAGAAATAAATGAAGAGTCACACATTGGACCTGTTCAAAGATACAACTCAAGATTTCAAAATGCTGAATGCATACTATTATTTTGATTGAGATTATTTTGTCAGATGAAGCGGTCTATTTTTTCTCTCTTTAAAACGCCCTTTCTGATGTTATGCTCTTAAATAACATGAAAACACATTGTGTTTGAAAGCGCCTTAACTGAGTGAGAGACGGAGAGAGTACTAAGAGAAAGAAATACTCAAGCAGGGCAAAAAAAATAATGAATGATAACTAATGAATATTAGTTTATGTCAGAGAGTCACGCAAGTTCACGCAAGAGGGGTGAATTATTCAGTTTTCTTTCCTGAGAAATAAAAGTTGCCTATTTAGCATAAAAGTGCTGTTGCAGTGTACTTATTATTTTGTTATTTTCATTCTTTAAAAGTCACCAGAATGCAGGAAACAAAGTCTCTGAAACTCAAAACACCAGCTTTGGTTTCCAATTCCTTCCTATTATTTTTCTAGGTCTCAAAGTTGGCGAGTATGATTGGATTTTAGTACTACAACCCAGCGAGAAAGCCAAACAGTAGTTTGTCTGCAACGTACTACAGTCACAGTTTTTGTTTAGCGAGTCAGTGGCATATGTGCCTTATGAAGGCATCAAGGGGAAACAGCAGTTGAAAAACAGAATGCTTTACAGACAGCCTTATCCGGCCCATTGTTCTCCCCAACTGTGCACAGAGGGAAAGAGGAAAAGGGAAAGAGAGAAACCTGACAGGGAGAAGGAAAGCAGTGACCTTTCAGCACAAACTGCACACTGCAATCCAAACAGCGACAGGCTGTCAGATAATAGTGTGATAACAGATTTTGTATAAAACCACAGCTTCAGAAAAAACGCAACCAGCAGACTTTGAAAACAGATGACTGACTCTGGCACTGCCGAAGGCTGTCGTTGATTCTAATTTTATTGGTTTGTTTTTCATTTCAAATGTAACATTAATTTGATTAACATTTGTTCCCTTCTTTTTTATGTCTTTTCCCAGAGTTTTTACGGTTATGGAGATCTGTTCGGTGAAACATGGAGGGCCTTCTCAGACTATGACATCATCCACTTGAAGACCTATGACTCGAAAAGAGTAGGTGTAATGTCACCTCTGTGTGGTCATTGTATGATCCGTCTTTGTAAAGCTCTTGAAATCATGACTTACTCATGTATAGTTGTTCATGCATGTCCCTGATGGTCTAGTGGTTAGGATTCGGCGCTCTCACCGCCGCGGCCCGGGTTCGATTCCCGGTCAGGGAACGTGGTTTTTAGGGGCGGCAGTAGCTCAGTCCGGAGGGGCTTGGCTTGGGAACCGGAGGGTTGCCAGTTCAGCTGGAGAGCTGCCAGTTCACCTCCTGGGCACTGTCGGGATGCCCTTGAGCAAGGCACTGGACCCCAAACTGCTCCCCGGGCGCTATATAGTAGTTGCCCATTTCTCCTATTACTAAGATGAGTTAAATGCAGTGAGTACATTTCGCTGTGTGCTGTGCTGTGTACAAAAAACAAATGTGTGACAGTAAAAGCTGATTTACATTTACATTAGAAATAACATCCAAATCGGTTGGTAGTCTTAGCGCACTTTCACAAGCCAGCATTTAGTCTGTTTTAATTTGGACAGTTGTGAACGCAGTAATCGTACTCTGGTGCAAACCAAAACAACCGGTCCGGGACCGCTTGCGAGAGGTGGTCGTCGGAGCGCTTCCAAGCGAACCAAAACGCAGGCTGTCTGTGCGGGCATTTGTTGAGATGCACATAGGTAAACGACAGGTTAACATGAGTGGGAGAGGACTGACCTGGACTTCTGCAGAAGTCCGATGTTTGCTTGACATCTGGGCCGACAAGAACATACAGAATACGATAAATAAAGTCCACAAACATAGTGACTTTTTTTAAAGTCATTCAAGATAAACCGGAGGAGAAGGGATTCGTACGCACAGTTGAGCAGTGCCGAGTCAAACTGAAAAAACTTCGACAGCAATATATAAAAGTCCGCGATTCCCTGCATAGAAGTCGCGGCTCTCGAGCGCCCCGATAGCTCAGTTGGTAGAGCGGGAGCCCATATAACAAGGCTGACAAATCTGACCTGCGGCCATTACCGCATGTCGCCCCCTCTCTCTCTGGCAGCTCTCAACACGGAAAAGTTAAATTCACTCCTTTGTACACGCACCCCAGCAAATTATTGTTTTTATTTGGTTTGCTTTAATTTGTGCACTGTGAAACCGAACCAGACTAAACTAATTTCACTTCGGACTTCGGATTCGGACTAGCCAAATGGACTATGGCTTGTGAAAGCACCTTTAGTCTATGAAAGTTAATTAAATATATATATATGTAAGAAACTGGGAAATTAGTATGACCAACCATGGCTGAACTGATTAGAAATGTGCACCTCCTATAGACACTCTAATTCCCATCTAAGCACTCGAGTGATCTCTGAGTACAGCTGTTTGAAAACACCACAGCAATAAGCAGGTTTTATATTTATATGTTGCTTAACTGTTCATGTACAGTACACTCAGATCATCCAAAGTTTTTGCCCTTGAAGATGTCAAATAAGTATGCATGCATTTACAACACCGTGACATATACATAAATTGATTTCTGTGCCATGTTGTATGTTTACTTCATTGATTTATTCACACTTGTCCACAGGTGTGTTTCAAAGATGCCTTCTTCTCCCTCCTCCCGAGAATGAGATACGGCCTCTTTTACAACACGCCTCTCGTGAGTTACCCCTCATGTATATGTGTGTGTGTGATCTACTTTACATATGTATTTGCTTCAAAGAAATTGCAGTGTCTCATACTTTTAATGCAACCTTGTTCGTGTCTTCATTTATGGGTTTTTATCTCATGTTTTGTGATAGATTATTTTAATCATTTATTGGCCTTTGCTTCCCACATGCACAATAATATCCGGTTTAGTCATAAACGTGCAGTTCAGGTGAAATATTTATGTGATGTATTCAACAGCTCAGCCAGTGCTTACGTTATTTAAATGATAATTCCAAGGAGATTACTGTAAAGATGATACCATGTAAAGGTGGATCCAGCCTTGAGGTGTGAAATATTGATAGGTCAGCCACAAGCTGATGCTTTTGATTGCCCCTGCAGCACATGTAATGTTTATATTCATGTGCTCACATTTACAGCCTCTGTGCAGCAGTGTATGTGTGAGATTCTTAGATTTTAGAAATGCATAGGCTCATATGATATTCATTCCAGGGAGGTTAGAAATATGTGTACAGTTGTCAGATTCCCGGTGTGTTACATATATTTGCACCAGTGTGGCCAGATTCAATTTGCCTTCAATTCATTTCAAATCACAGGATCGATTTTCTAAAAATACAATCTTTTTGCATGACTGTATACAATCAAAATATTCGTTTTAATACACTATTATGAATTGAATGGATGTTAAAATAGATTGCATGATATGCAAGAGAAATTGACACATTCTGTGTTGTGTTGATGGCAGATCTCAGACTGCTACAGTGAAGGGATGTTTAGGGCGTTCTCCCAGCATGTCCTCCATCGACTGAACATCTCGCAAGACGGGCCGAAGGTAGGAAGAACGTCTTTTAGGAAACACTAATCAACATGTGTTACTTTTATATTGTAATCTTGTTTATATACAGTACATGGGATGGACACAGTTTCCTGAACACCTTTATAATCCAATACATATCAATAGAGTAATAGTAACAAATGCTATCTTAGTGAAACTTGCATTATAAGCTTTCTGCAGGTAATGATGGATCTCAGTGGTAATCTTTCGTGCTGCATTCTGTGGTGCTGTTAAGCATCTCAGTTGTTGTGGGTGACAACATTTCCTTTTTGCCAAAACAGTTTTCCTGTTGTTGGTGTTGTTGTATGGTTTCATGACATTCTTAAATCAATCAAGAATGCGGTAAACAGACTGTCATCGAAACAAACCAGCTTTCACATATTACGATGCAGATATAAAGGGAGCTTTCCCTGACCGGGAATCGAACCCGGGCCGCGGCGGTGAGAGCGCCGAATCCTAACCACTAGACCATCAGGGAGCTTGTTTGTACATTATAAACAGTAGTGCACCACCATATTCAGTACCACTTGCTTGTGCAGGGAATGCCTGTTTGGATAATGTATATAGGGGTCACCTATATATCTATTAAATGGAAACAGTAGTGGGAACACAAGCACACATCTCTGCTAATCATCACCCTTTATCCTGGCCCTCATGTACTTTTGACTTTTAGTTAGTTACTGACAGGTGCTAAAGGTATGTTCCCTGACCGGGAATCGAACCCGGGCCGCGGCGGTGAGAGCGCCGAATCCTAGCCACTAGACCACCAGGGACATGCTCTTGTCTTTTAGGGAACTTGGTTTGACGATTGAGTAGAACGTTTGACAACTGGCAGGATGGGACTGAATAAATCACTCATCACAGGCGATAGTGCGTCTTCATCATGTACAGGGGAAATTCAACAAGTATCGTTTGCTTCTGTCTGGCTTGCCTAGTTGACCAATCTGGCTTTAGACAGAAGTTAGGACATCCTACCTCATTAATACACAGACATAGAAATACATAAATGAATAAATAAATATAGTTGTACGAAAATGTAGAAATAAACTTAAGATATTTATTTATTTATGTCCTGTTTAATTATCAACGTTTATTTATTTATTTATCTATTTGTTTCCATATTTATTTCAACATTTATTTATTTATTTATGTATTTATTTATTTATTGATACTTGAGTCATTTTTCGTCCTCCATACTTAGAATGCAGGCCCCCATGTACTTTTGACTTTTAGTTACTAATAAGGGCCAAAATCGTGTTCCCAGACCGGGAATCGACCGGGGCGGTGGCAGTGAGAACGCTGAATCTTAACCATCATCGTCACCGGCGATCCAGTCTTGCTTTAGACAGAGGTTAGGACATCATACCTCACTGACATACAGACATAGAAATAAATTAATGTAGTTGTACAAAAATGTAGGAATAAACGTAAGAAATTTAATTATGTACTGTTTAATTATCAACTTTTATTTATTCATTTCCGTATTTATTTATTTATTGATGCTTCATTTTTTCATCCTCCATATTTCGAAGGCAGGCCTTCATATATTTTTGACTTTTAGTTAGTTATTGACAAGTGCTAAAGTTATGTTCCCTGACCGGGAATCGAACCCGGGCCGCGGCGGTGAGAGCGCCGAATCCTAGCCACTAGACCATCAGGGAGCTTATTTGTCAATTGTAAACAGTAGTACACCAACATATTCAGTCCCACTTGCTTGTGTAGGAATGCCTGTTTGGATAACGTATGAAGGGGTCACCTATATATCTATTTAATGGAAACAGTAGTGGAAACACAAGCACACATCTCTGCTAATCATCACCCTTTATCCTGGTTCATTTTATTCTTTCTTTATCAGTTCAGACATCACAACAATACTAACCAACAGCAAGGGTAACAGCAGTGTAAGAATAAGAAAAGAAAGAAAAAAACACAATTCATTCAATCTGATCTGAATGTAAATATGTTTTAAATTGACTATCATAGACTAGAAACCTCTCCAAAGTGCCTCCGTGCCCTCTGCCCAGCACCAGTCTGAACGGGAGTAAAGCATGAATAAATTATTGAAGCCCAAAGGATAACTATGTTAGCCAGTCTCTTTGTTCAGAGCAAGGTATCTCAACAGTTACTGGCGATATATGGTAACCAGAAAATTTTGGTTTTTGGTGATCTCTTATTAATCAATTAGTTGTCAGCTATTAAATTAATCACCAACTATTTTGATAATCGATTAATCGGTTTGAGTAATTTCTTAAGAGAAAAGTCCAAATGTTCTGATTCCAGCTTCTTAAATGTTAATATTTTCTGGTTTCTTTACTCATCTATGAACTCTATAAACTGAATATCTTTGAGTTGTGGACAAAACAAGACATTTGAGGACATCATCTTCGACTTTGACAAACACTGATCGACATTTTTCATCATTTTCTGACACTGTATAAACCAAACAACTAATCTATTAATCGACAGATTAATAGAAAATGAAAATAATCGTTAATTGCAGCTCTAATTCAAACCCAGGCTACAGTGGTGAGCTGCCACATAATGCTAAGCAATAGACCAGAAGCTTGTACATTGTTGATTTAGTGTCCTTTAAAATAATTACCCAAACCTACGTGAGTGAAAGGAGCCACAGGCACACAACGATAACATGACTTTGAAAAACAAATCAAGGCTTTGAGTTATTCACTGAGATAGCTTAACTATCTAAAGTCTCTTCAAGTTGACTGTCATCGCCTGCTCCAGTTATGAGTGGAAACCACTGGCTGCCTGGAAGGGAAGAAATCACAGGACTGGAAAATTGTCTGCAGCAACATAAAGTCAAGTGTGTGCACATTTTCTGGTCAATTAGCTTTAACATGTAAAACCATTAGCGGGGTTCTTCACATATGTTCATCAATGAATGGGTCATACTGCATCTCCATAATGTTGTTTCACAAAGAAGGCACGTTGTTATAGTAACTCAGTTCACTGGTGCTCTAGTGTTTAGGAGTTGATGCTCTCATCGCCGTGGCCTTGGTGCCAGCGTGGATAGATACTAGATCTCGCTAGATGGATGTAGCTCAGTGGCTTGAGTGGGGTGTCCTATAACCTTAATGTTGGAGGTTCGCTCCCCAGCATCTGCTGTCTGCGTGACTGAAATGCTAACACTAGTCTAACACGTCTCTTTTACCGGGTCAGAAGGACGGTCGGTCTCCTAACGCCCTGTCCAATTCGTCGTAAAAAGGGCAGCTTGCCCTTAAAGACCTTTGCTTTCCTGAAAGCATTCTTCATGTGTTTTATTTTTCGTTGGCATTGTAGCGTTAACCACTCTACATGTAATTATTGATTTGCACTCGTTAAATAAAGAAATACTCAATTCGGGGCACCACCACTTTTTATAGGAAAAGCAGAAACTATTGTGATAGAAGTATTGATCATTAATCAATCTCAAGTCTGAAGTATAAGTTCTGAATTCATTGATCTACAGTTCTGCTTTGAAATACACACACAGACATGACGTAGTGATAAAGTGAAACATTTATTTACCATAAATCGTGATAATTGAATAAATGAAGTGATGAATATACAAATGACTAATTAACACTGGTAATTAATTAATTAATGAATGAATGAATGAAATGAAAATTCAATGAAGCAATTCTGATTGGAACTTTAGTAGTGAGGGAAAGTCTGATTATTCTCTCTAAGCTATAAAAGTTGCAGTTAATAATTTGGAAGATTAGGAAATTTAGAAGATATGTCTGACAAACAACTATTGATCATAAAGCCACGGAACATTCACTTATCGCTGCAGTTGGTTCTGTGGGTCCAGAGGCCGTTTCCTCACACGTTGTCTGGATAGACAAGCCCCTTGGATGGGTTGGATGAGATCGGTTCAGCTGGCCCGGGATACCAAACAGCAAAGCGTGGAGAACATTCAACTTTCTCGTCAGAACATTGAATGTGGGAGTTGAAGTCCGTTGGCTGATTACTCGTTGAAAGAGATCAAAAAGCTGAAGTCGGATTATCTTCTGAAGCTTTAGAATTTATCTATTTCACGGAAAAACTGGAAATGCTGGCGGAGCACTTAGCATTTAAATCACGCGAGATAAACAAAAGATCTTTAAAAATGCTGTCCTTTAGAAGTCACTTGACTCAGAAAAATTAACATGAGGTAGAAAATAAACACACAAATGAAATGTATGTATGTAAGTTCTGGAGAGCTCCTGCCGGAGTAATCTCCCTGCGGACAACTTTCTCAACTTCTTCCTGACAACAGCCCTTCTGACAACAGCACTTCTGACTCTGTGTCATCTCTTCTTTAACCCCCTCTGGGAGGGAGGGGTCGAAACCCTCTCTTTCTCTGATCGATTCATTATTGAAAAACCTTTACACGCGCAAAATCAGAATTCCCTCTTTACTAATTTTTCCTTTCTTTTGCACGAGACAGACACATATCAAAAACTATAAAACCACTAATGTTTTAATCAAACATTAGTATCAAGATTGTAAAAATGTAATTCTAAGTTCAAGTTATAACTCCTTTTTAACATCTTTAAACTTAAGGTATTACATCTATTGAACATCACTGATAAAACATTAAAACGTATTACAATACCATTAATGATTATACACAAAGAAGTCAATAATCTAACTCATGATGACTTCTAAACACTTTAATTATTGGTCACATTACCACAGATGAAAACTAGGTGGGGTTGACGCTTCACCGCTGGAGTGAATCTCTGGGTCACCGAAAGGTTAAGAAACCTAGGCTGTGGAATGTAAGATGGACAGGGGAGTGTGTGTGTGTGTGTGTGTGTGTGTGTGTGTGTGTTTTTGACCAAACGGATCACTTTGAAGTCAGGAAAAGTTATCAGTTCTTGTTGGTTTAAGTGGGGAGAAAACCCTTCCCACAGTTTTAAAAGTTATTATCCTCCTGGACAGTGTCAAAACTGACACTCGATGGTCGATAAAAGAGTTTATGGCCCTTTATCCAAACAAATTGTTCTTTCTTTGGAGACCTCCATCTGTAAATGACCATATCTTGTTGGACACAAGAATGTGTTTTTCTCATCCCAGTAGATGCAGGATGAGATAAGATGCTTCTCAAAGTAGCAGGCACCATTCACGCTACATATCCCCCACTCGGAACGATACTCGCTGTCCAGGGAGTATCGTTACGTTGTTGAAACGAGGATGGTGCGTAAAGGGAACCTCGTTGTTGAAACGATGATGGTGCTGTGAAGGGAGCCTCATTGTCGAGACGATGATGGTGATAGACAGGGATGGCAGGTGGCAGAATAGCTTTATGATCAGAGTTGTTGTCTTAAACAAAAAAAAAAATTGATAGATAACTTCTAAATGGTTAGAAAAAATATATGATGTATCTAATTTCTAAATACATATATGGTTTAAAACAAAAGGTTCTGAATACTATTCAGTTGATTAAACTTCTAACCTACTTAGAATTAAACTAACTTATGAGGTCTACCTTTTAATTGGACACTAGTTCTAAAATGGCGGGGCGTGGAATACTTTGTCAGTGGTGGAAGAGGTCCTGAACTAACGTTCCTGGGACAACATATGGGAAAATCCTACCCGTGGCTAGGCTGTCGACTGAGGATCCGATGTCACGAATCATGTCGTACATTAGCCTGATTACTAGTTGTGTGTGCAGAATCAACCGACAAGACCAAGAGTAGGGTGTCTATCGCACTTATGGTTTTGAGTGATAAACCCCTGTAAGGTTTCTAACTGGTTTGGCTGTTTTCCAATCTGATCGTGTATTTAGGGAATTTCAGCATGTAGTTCACCTAGGAGACGCTTGCATTGACAGAAGATAGACCTAAACTGAAAAGAGAACCGACGACGGAGGCTGCAGCTAGCAAGCCTCCAATGCACTGTTTTTCTCTCGTCTGGGTACCACTCACTTCCGATCGAGTGATGGTGAACTTTTGGTATTTTTACATTTACTGGATAACCCCCACTTGTAACCAAATGGGTGTTTGTAATTTATAGGATAACCCCCACTTGTACCCAAGTGGTTTGAGTGAGTGATTATTGCAGAGAAAGTTTAAAATGGTGGTGAGTTTTATACACAGTGGACTTGACTGGAGACAAGGCACCTGACTTTGAAATGACTTTCATCCAATACAGCTTTCGCTGCATAACTTGTACTAGAGTTTATGATTTTCCTCTTGTGTTATAACCCTAGTACCTGGCACCTCAGGGTGCTCTAAATTTTCTGCAGTCTATGATCTGTCTGGGACGCATACGTCCGGTAAGCTTTCCCTGTGAATTTTATGTGGTTTGATGGTTGGCATTGGCAACGGACTAAAAAGCCTTTGATGTAATCCGCCACGTCTTCCTGCTTTTGTAGCCAACAAGCGACTTGTTTCAGTGCGAGTGTTGCTTTAACAGTTGTGTGGCCTGCACCGGGTGAATCATGGGCGTGCATCAACATCACCCCCCTGTGGTTTCGAGGCACCACGAGCGCAGGAGAAGTGAGTGCGTCGGAAACATGGACCAAAAGGCCCGTATTCACCTGCAGGGAAGAGCGCAATTTGAACAGGTGTCGCAAGTTTAGCATAGACTCAAAGTCAGCATCGAAAACGTCATGTGCCAAGGGATCAAAGAGATAGAGGTCCATGGTGTGGACCGCCGGGTTCAAAGTCTGAAGTGAGACCCGGTTAGAGCCAGAGAACTCAGGCGTCACAGAGACAGCATCCGGAGTGACAGGGTCTGCCGGTGGGTCGGCCGTCGACTGAGACTGAGTGACTGCACAGACCGTAGGGGTGGGAGGGCTGGGAAAAGAGGTGGAGTCTGGCAGAGATTCCGGGTTGAATGTCCAAAGTGGGGCCTTGAGGGCGCCCTGTGACTTTACGACGTATGGTTCAGGGATTTCACCAACTTCAGTTGCTTCTGGTTGGTCGGGTGGAACATTCTGAACCCGAGTTTCGGTCTCTGTGGTCCCTAGTGCGTAGCATTGAGCGCCAGCGCTTGGGGGAAAAGAGATAGGCAGAGGTTGGCGAACCTGTGACCAGATCTTTGAGCGTTTGAAGTCGATTAACGGCTCGAATCGGTTAAGCAGGTCTTTGCCGATGAGAAAAGGAATGGCATTAAGAGGAGAGATGTACACGGGGTGAACACAACGCATTGGCCCGATGGTTATGTGCACCATCAACACTGTTGTCAATGTGGTGCCTAACGGGGCATACGGCTGAACATCCAGGGAACATTTCTGGAGTTTCAAGTGTTTGTTTGATCGGCGCGCTATCGTTTGCAACCTGCTGAAAAGCTCTGATGACATCAGGGTGATGTCTGCAGCCGTATCAAGGAGTGCTTCGTGATCAAGCATGTTTTCAAGAGTCGTAGACAGGTAGAATTTACGAGCAACTCCTTTTTCCTCGAGGTTGCACAAGAATTGAGGGGGTGTTTCACCCTGAATGGTTGATTCGTCGTCGCTAGGGGACTTGTTTTCGGAGTCTAGTTGCATCAACAAGACTGAGCTGGGGGGAACAGGTTTTTCACCCCCCTGTTTTGACTCATGACATCCATTCCCTCGGGGAGCATGGTTCTGGTTTCGCAGGGGAACAGGCTCTGGGTCACGGGAAATCAGTCGATGCTCCCCAACCACCTCCTCAGGTAGGTTGGAGGGGTTGTTTTGTGGAGTAGCCCTAGTGGCTGTTGGATTCACGGAGAAAAGATCAGCTTTCTTGCTGTTCTCCTCGCAAATGTCATGGAGAAGACTCTTTAGGGATTCCAGGTCTTCTCTGGCAAGCTTAGGTTTGTTAAACTTACCTTTGGAGTTGTTTTTCATCCGCTGGAAAGCTGGTTTGTTACCATCTCTCATTTTATCCTCCTCAGGGAAGTCATGGTGGGATGGTGTCTGATGTCGTTTGTACTGTTGGTAATTATCAGGTGATTTATAACGCCCCTTTCCTTGGTCGTCATAAGTCCTGCGATTTTCCCACTGGTTTGGTTGGTATCTATACTGGCGATTCTGATCGAACTTGGAGTGGCCCTGGAGTCTGTTAGGCCAAGGTCGTTTTGAGTACCCGTGGTTCTGATCGTTTCGCTGTGGTGCAGACGGTCTCTGCTCCTCAACACGCCGGTAGGTGTGTGGAGGACACTTGGGTGAACCATGTAGTTCACCGCCGGGGGCTCCTTCTAGCTCCATGGACAAGTGTCTAGTGTTAAGACTCAGGATGGTGTTGGGCTCTGCCGGCTTGATTAGGGATTGCTTTTGCTTTTCAAATCCCAGAGAGGCTAGGTCACGCAAGTGTTGGATGGTTGAGGTGAGTGGGTTTGCCAGTACACCAAGTTGACCACTCGTGGTGGGATGGAGGTTCTGGACAAAGAGGGTTTTGAAGTTCAAGTCTTCCTCCATCCCAGGTTCATTTCGATAACCAAAGTAAGCTTTGAGAAGGCGATGGTAAAATTCTTTAGGTGATTCGTTTCTCCCTTGTCTTACCGTCATAGCCGCTGTTAAGCCGGTCAGCGATAAGCTGTCGGAGAATTCTTTTTCCAATGCCTGGCAGAGCAGGTCATAGTCAGCTCTGACTGAATCTGGCTGGCGTTCGATAAAACTGCTAACGTCGCGATTGGAGGTACCTTTGATCAGGTATATCTTTTCATCGACGGTGACATTTTGAAATTTACGCAGGTAGAAGTCGATGTCTTTCAAGTACGCTCTGGTGTCCTGAGAGACACCAGGTTTGGGTTCGAAGCGGGATAAGTTGCGAGCAATCTTATCCAAATCTCGGTCTGAGGGGCCCAGAAAAATCTGGGGACCCTGAGGTGGGGAAGGACGTGAAGGAGAAGCCAGCTTAGCTGGGGTGGCTGGAGTTTTGTTGGTTCCAAAGAGATCTGGAGTGTACGGTGAACAAAACTGCGCATCCGCGTCTCGTTGAGCTTCTCGGGCGTGGCTCTTTTTCCTTTCTTCAAGGAAAGCATCATCGAAAAGTGATTGTCGAGTTCTATTTATATCCAATGAATATTGGAGATTTCTTTTAGCAGATGCTACTTCTTCGTCTTTCGCTTCCCGTCGCTGGCGGGCATCAGCCAGTTCCTCCTTGGCTTCTGTTAGTTGGTGTTGCATCTGTCGTAACTGCCTTTGATCTGCATCCCTGTGTTGTGCATCGATTCTGCTGCGGGATTTTAGCTCATCTACTTGTGCCAATGTTTTATCAAGTAGTTCTCGGGATTTAACATTAACATGACTTACCTCATCAAATCGATCTTGTATGGCAACCTGTTGTTGCTCTCGCATTTGAAGCGACTGCTTCAAATCTCGATTCCGTTTTTCCAAGTCTGCCTTTTCCTCATCTGGGGTGTTAAGTTGAGTTGTCAGCTCATTAATGCGTGTGTCCGCTTGAGCCAAAGATTGTTTGGAAGTTTCAAGTTTTTGATGAAGGGATTTGTTTCCTTCCTGTAGCTGTGCGACCTGTTGCGCGTGCAATTTCAACTTACCTGCTGCAAGGTAAAGCAGTCTCCGAGTGTGTTTAAACTGCGCTGTTAACACGGCAGTCATGCTGCCTAGCATCTTAGCTAGTGCTTTACCTTTTAGTGGATTAGACTGGGCTTCATGGATGAGGTCTGACATTATGTTTGTTTGCTCTGAGGAATCTTTACCTTGGATGTGTGCTACATACCCAGGCAATAAATCTTCAGTCAAGTCCACAAGCGCAATCTCTAAATTGTCCGCAATATCGCCACCATATGAGCCATCAGATGAGGCTGGACTGGTTCGACCGGGTTGATCAGGATTGGACATTTTGACAGGTGGTTTGGTTAAAGAACTTGGTTAATAAAGTAATAAAATGAAAAGTTAATTGAAATTAGTTAATTAATCATATTCTTTGTCATACCACAACAAGTATGTTAATCTTGCATGCAGTTATTTACGGGTTGTTTACAACTCGTAAGTTGTTCTGTGAATGAGTCATAAAATCCTATGTGTTTTATTGTTGTTCAATCGTTATAAATGATCAATTAATAAAATCTGTGAGCAAGCAAACTCAAATGGTTATTAAATTATGTTGATCATTCATTTAGTAAATGAGTGGTTGTTTTGTATAAGAACACAGGTGATTATTAGGGAGCAATCACACTGAACAGGAATCAAACAGAAGCTGCATTATCAATCACACTTATGCAAACATATAGACCACTAATTAAATCTCAGATGTAAATAGTGTTGACATTCCAAAGTGGTAGCATGCAGGAGGGTGAATTAGTATGGATTTGACTCACTACTTAAGAATAGTTAGTAGGAAGCGATGTTATTGTCGTTGTTTAATTAAAATGTTTCGTGGTAAGTTTGCATTTACAAAATATGTTAGGTACACAGAGAAAAGTTGAATATTCAATCCTAAGTTTCGTTAACCAAATCGTCCACCAGATGGAGCCAACAGGCTCGCCCTCGCAGACAAGGGAGGAGCTCTGGATGACGTCTCTAAGCAACGCCCACTGAGAGCTTCTGCGCTCGCTCAAGCTCAGTCTGTAGTTTGATCACAGAACAGGGAAGTTGTCTCCGCAAACAATAACAAACTTTGAAACAGGCACGGCGGCCCGAAAACTCACTCCACGGCTGGAGCAAGATTTCTTTCGCAACAAAAGTCCTCTTCGGGACTTGCAAAGTACCTCAAAGCACTTAATCTCTCTGCATCAAACCACAAGGGTACTCTTACTGGTCCGCGACAGTTAAACAAGCAGAGTTTTAAACCACACGGGCGGCGTTTAGCGGCAAGTTAGCTAAGCTTGTCCGGCTAAACAGGCATCTGGGTCAGATAGGAACCATGCACGGGCTATTCCACATCACAGGAACAGAAGATAGAATTGGTTTCTGTCAAGGCCTTATCAATAAGCGTATCAATACACTTTTGCATGCAATTACACCAATAGCCCCAGGCTAATTAGTAACGCTTTCTTCTGTCAATGCAGCTATACGCCTCGAAACACGGCGCATTTACAACCGGGCCTCCGCCGCTGTAAATTCAACTTTACAATTTAAACGCTGAGCTCAAATCATAACTTCGCAGGCAAATGTAACAATCAAATAAGAAATGTGAATGCTCACACACATCCAGTAATCAGCAGAAAGTCAAGTAGCAGCATTAAAGATCGTCAAGCAGACAGCAAGATAAGAATTAACTTTCTAAAGTTAGGTGAAGTTTGATAAAACCTATTTCTTTCAACGGGGATAAATTCACTATTTCACAGTATCAGCGGAAAATATCTGTGTATTCATTTCAGCAGACTTGTTGATTTGATTTCGCCTCACAAGGACGGCACCAATTATACTGTAGCGTTAACCACTCTACATGTAATTATTGATTTGCACTCGTTAAATAAAGAAATACTCAATTCGGGGCACCACCACTTTTTATAGGAAAAGCAGAAACTATTGTGATAGAAGTATTGATCATTAATCAATCTCAAGTCTGAAGTATAAGTTCTGAATTCATTGATCTACAGTTCTGCTTTGAAATACACACACAGACATGACGTAGTGATAAAGTGAAACATTTATTTACCATAAATCGTGATAATTGAATAAATGAAGTGATGAATATACAAATGACTAATTAACACTGGTAATTAATTAATTAATGAATGAATGAATGAAATGAAAATTCAATGAAGCAATTCTGATTGGAACTTTAGTAGTGAGGGAAAGTCTGATTATTCTCTCTAAGCTATAAAAGTTGCAGTTAATAATTTGGAAGATTAGGAAATTTAGAAGATATGTCTGACAAACAACTATTGATCATAAAGCCACGGAACATTCACTTATCGCTGCAGTTGGTTCTGTGGGTCCAGAGGCCGTTTCCTCACACGTTGTCTGGATAGACAAGCCCCTTGGATGGGTTGGATGAGATCGGTTCAGCTGGCCCGGGATACCAAACAGCAAAGCGTGGAGAACATTCAACTTTCTCGTCAGAACATTGAATGTGGGAGTTGAAGTCCGTTGGCTGATTACTCGTTGAAAGAGATCAAAAAGCTGAAGTCGGATTATCTTCTGAAGCTTTAGAATTTATCTATTTCACGGAAAAACTGGAAATGCTGGCGGAGCACTTAGCATTTAAATCACGCGAGATAAACAAAAGATCTTTAAAAATGCTGTCCTTTAGAAGTCACTTGACTCAGAAAAATTAACATGAGGTAGAAAATAAACACACAAATGAAATGTATGTATGTAAGTTCTGGAGAGCTCCTGCCGGAGTAATCTCCCTGCGGACAACTTTCTCAACTTCTTCCTGACAACAGCCCTTCTGACAACAGCACTTCTGACTCTGTGTCATCTCTTCTTTAACCCCCTCTGGGAGGGAGGGGTCGAAACCCTCTCTTTCTCTGATCGATTCATTATTGAAAAACCTTTACACGCGCAAAATCAGAATTCCCTCTTTACTAATTTTTCCTTTCTTTTGCACGAGACAGATACATATCAAAAACTATAAAACCACTAATGTTTTAATCAAACATTAGTATCAAGATTGTAAAAATGTAATTCTAAGTTCAAGTTATAACTCCTTTTTAACATCTTTAAACTTAAGGTATTACATCTATTGAACATCACTGATAAAACATTAAAACGTATTACAATACCATTAATGATTATACACAAAGAAGTCAATAATCTAACTCATGATGACTTCTAAACACTTTAATTATTGGTCACATTACCACAGATGAAAACTAGGTGGGGTTGACGCTTCACCGCTGGAGTGAATCTCTGGGTCACCGAAAGGTTAAGAAACCTAGGCTGTGGAATGTAAGATGGACAGGGGAGTGTGTGTGTGTGTGTGTGTGTGTGTGTGTGTGTTTTTGACCAAACGGATCACTTTGAAGTCAGGAAAAGTTATCAGTTCTTGTTGGTTTAAGTGGGGAGAAAACCCTTCCCACAGTTTTAAAAGTTATTATCCTCCTGGACAGTGTCAAAACTGACACTCGATGGTCGATAAAAGAGTTTATGGCCCTTTATCCAAACAAATTGTTCTTTCTTTGGAGACCTCCATCTGTAAATGACCATATCTTGTTGGACACAAGAATGTGTTTTTCTCATCCCAGTAGATGCAGGATGAGATAAGATGCTTCTCAAAGTAGCAGGCACCATTCACGCTACAGCATTGCTGCCAACCTCGACTATAACCATACCGAATCATCGAGTTTCCTTTGTACGGACTCTTCAGCCCAAATAGAAATGAGGCAGCGTGTTTCTTCTGTAGTCCAGCCACGAGAATCCATTTTGCTTTCTTTTGTTGTTCTTTTGTTGTTCTTGTTCTTCACACTTTCTCTTCCTCTTCTCTTCTGTTGTTGTTTGCCTGTTGTAATTTAAAAAGACGCCGTTCGCGCGCGAATGAGGCAGACATGGGCAAGAACTCTGTTAGTAGTACAAGTAGTGGACTTGTGTCCTCTGATTGGTCTGTTCATCCAATTGAATGTTATATTCCTCTACTGGCTTTGATGAACGACTGACTTCACAGATTTCACAAAACAAGCCTGGGCAAATCTTGCTATTATCCAAATGAAAAGTCCAACTGCGATTTCCATTTAATTTTTTATGTGATTTGATTAAAAATCGTGGTATAATTCAAATGCAAAAGCCCTGCTTGCATTTTGACTCTCAAGTTGGTGCTGTGCTCTGTCTGCCAATCGAAGAATTAAAAAAAGGAAAGTCAATTTCACATTAATTTTCATTCTAATTATGGCAGGGTTAGATTTTGGATCACACTGACGATTACTTGTCTGTAGATTTGTCATTTCCATTTGAATTTTTGGAAAGTAATGATGTATTATCAAACCCAGAAAGTAAAACTTGGATTTCATTTAATTTTTTTTGTACATCATTCGCTCTTGAATTTGACTGAATGATGGTCAGTCCTGGACTTCCATATTCCCACAGCAAGGCCTTCGTTGTTTGAGTGAATACTCTTGAAGTCATGTATTGCTCCCTGGTGGTCTAATGGTTGGGCTTCGTTGCTCTGGGTTCAATTCCCAGCCAGGGAACACCATGTTAAAGTTTGTGTCCAGCTGGATTTGAAACCTTGATAAGCGTTGTTCCAATCTCACGTGAACTATGCAGCTAGTCTGTGGAAGAAGCTGCACTTTTGTTAATTTGTCCGTGTTTTTGTTATCTTGCACCTTGTATTCTCTGAATATGTCATCATGTCCTCTCCTGTGAGTCTAAATCTAGATACACTTTGCTATGCTTGAATGCCTTGCAACACGTTAAATATTGGAGTAGTTTATTTTCATTTATTTATCTTCAAACTTATCCACAAGGGGCATGCTTATTTGTCTGTGGTGTACGTGATCAATTCTGCTCTCATAAAATGCACAGCAGACAATAAGGTGCCTTGTCTCATTGCCCTAAACAGTTCCACATACTGAGAAAGATAACACGGCGTTATGTTACTTAAAAGCAACAAAACCTAAGCACTAGATCAGCAGAGACTGCTTGCAGGTTTGCTGATTTGGTACGCTTGTACCGAAATAGCACGAGTGAAAGGAGCAACTGGCACACAGAGTGAGAACAGAACTTTGTCAAACTGAGTTTGCAAACAACTGTGAGATGTTGCTGTGATAAGTTACAAGTCTTTTGCGAGTTCAAATCACTGCATTGGAAAATGGTCAGCAGTAACATTGTGTTTACTTTCTGGCTAATTTGACCTGGAAAAAAACAGAAGTGTTCAACCAAGAATGGCTCTTCTCTTAGTGAAGCACCCATGTGTTCCTCTGTGTTGATGCAGGGCTCCCTGGTGGTCTAGTGGTTAGGATTCGGCGCTCTCACCGCCGCGGCCCGGGTTCGATTCCCGGTCAGGGAACACCAAGTTTTTCGGTTACCTGTCTGTGTAGTGGTCTGCTAAGTATGTGACCGAAAGGGTTTGATCCTTTCCACCAGAATCTGGTTACTGTAATGCCTATTTCTTGCCTCAAATGTTATCACAAACATTTTGTAGCGTACTGTTTAGCTGTGAAATGAGAAAGTTTGTGACAGGGCAGATCATTTGAGGAAATACCAAACACTGCCCACCTGCTGGAGCACAGCCAATAGGAACGCTCTCTCTCTCTGAAATAACCTGTGATTGGCCAAAGTCTCCCGTTACGAGCTAGATTTTTTAAAAACAGAGCCACGAGGAGGTGCAGAAGTGTAGTTTTCTCTCAGAACACTTGAATTACAATATGCTGAAAGGTCATTATGGAATTTTTGCCCAATGATGCCAAAAATATTCTGCCTTCTGAAGCTTTAAGTTTAAGTGATATGGGGGCTGGATCAAATTTGCAAGGGGCCGGATTTGGCCCCTGGGCCTCGAGTTTGACACGTGTGTTATTTTGAAGAGCAGAATGAGCAACCGTGTGCGATGGAGAGCCAAGTCACGACACTCACTACAACCACACTTCCCTGTAGTTGATCTCACGATAAACTCGGGGGAAAGAGCTCCTCACTGATTGTAGCCCTTCTAGTTTCTGAAAGACGTACATGCGTAACTACTGTTCGTGCACGCTCACTTACAAATTACTGCCACCTCCTTACTCATCCTACATCTATAACTCTTCAGCGCTCCTGGCAGGTGTTTTATGATCCCAGTTTTGAGGTACTTGACTGTATCTTTACGACCGGCAAAGCCCGATAACTTCTTCCCTCCTCGGCAGCTCATTGGGTATTCATGGCCTTCACTGGAAATATGCTAAGAGGCTTTTCAGCGAGACATGGGGCTGCTGGCGATAGCCGGCCTGCGACTGAATGAAAGGTCTTCTCGGCCCTGACCCTCTCCCCAGCTCCCCCTTTCATCCCCAGATTAATGGCACAGCCAGAGACTCACTACGCTGCTCTCCTCTATTGTGTCCTATTCATCCGCCTCTACCGCGCCTCTCCTCCTATCTGCCCCTCGTCAGAATTTGCTCAGGCCTGACTCAGAACGGCATCTTTTTCAGTACTTTTAAAATATTGTTTTCAGTAGAATAGAATAAATGAGGTCTGTGTTTAATACCTATATGTACACTGCTTGTTAGTTGTGTACAGCAATTACTTTGATTTAAGGATAGTGAAGTTATGATCCTTTTATTCCCATATGTTTCAAATTTTGTCTCTTTTTGAACACAAGGTGGCAGTAGAAGAATATAGAAAATCCCAGTCCACACTGTTTAAACTAATAAGAGCACATCAGAAAAAGAGGTTCCACTTTAAAAAAAAAAATGCTTTGTAATGTGATTTTATCTAATGTGTCTTCTCCTCTGTGCTGTATAAAAGAGACATTTTAAGTAGAGGCTTTTTAGTTCTTTTGAATGAGCATCATGTTTTTCCCGGCCGCCTATCTTTTCTGTCCTTGGCTGATTGATTATTGGGTGCATTGCTGTTTTCAGGAGGGGCGTGTTCGTGTCACCCTGCTGGCTCGCAGCACAGAATACAGAAGGATATTAAACCAAGTGGAGGTGAGTGCAGCACCTCCCTCCCTCCCTCCCTCCCTCCCTTCCTTCCTTCTTTCTGTCTCTTAACTTTCTTGCTCTTTTCTCTCCATCCTGTTCCGCCACCTGTCCTCCTTTTCCTTTCACTTTCCCTCTCTGTGTCTCTTTCTCTTTCTTCACTCCGTACAACTCCCTCACGCCCCTCAGCCCCTCCTTTCCACCATTGATTTACTGCCCACATCTGTTAAGTGCCTATTTAAAATCTTATTTGCTATAAACAGTACAAGTAAAAAAGGCTCGTGATTTATATGGTCGCTGCCCGTAGTAGTTTGCTCTCTCATTGATCACAGAACACGTCTCTCTGTTGTTGTTACAGCTGATAAATGCCCTCAAGACGGTGCCTTTACTGGAGGTCAACGTGGTGGACTACAAATACAAGTGAGTTATAGAGCGCTTGCCACATTACTACATGAACTATTGTGTGCTACTTAGCATTGGTCCGGGGTGTAACAGTGTGCTGTATATAAATAAATAAAGTGCTGCCAGACACGGCCTCCCACATTTAAGGTGTTACATAGGCTGCACTGGTCTTAACAAAATCTTAACAAAATATTCCCAAATATTGATCCCTCATGCGAACGTTGTGTACATGTGCCAGCAATACATACTGTATGTTCTGGAGCTTTCCTTGTTTGTCGAACAATTGGGTTTTTCATACTTTGTCTCAGGTATTGAATAGAAATGTTGATTTAGTCCCTCTAATGGCTGTTTTTGGTGTTATAGATCCTAAGGTGAGGAAAACTAGTCCTGAGTGCATTATGATAACATTTGTTAATCTGCTGGCACGCAGATTAATACGACTTAACTGGAAGCAAGCAGCAGCCCTTACTCATGCAAATTGGCCGAGAGAAGTGATGACGCATTTAGATTTAGAGAAAATAAGTTCTCATTAAAAAGACAGGAGGGTAACTTCTACAAAATATGGTCACTTTTTATAAATTAACATTTTAACATTGACAAATATGAATACCGCCATTTTCATAACGAGTTTCCCACTTACTCTTTAGTCACACTTGATTATAGAAAATTCAGACAGGCCCCCTGCAGATACACCAATTGGTTCGTTGACGAGGGTATTAGGCTTCCACCCCCCTTTTTATTATTATTTATTTTATTTAGTTTTACTTCTTTTTATTCTATTCAGCTCAGTCAAATCAGTACGGCATGGTTTGACGAGCCAAAAGTGCAGAAGGAAAAGCCCTAAACGTTTTCTTACAATTAAAAAATATATATTTTAGGGCTGTCAATTGATTCAAATATTTAAGCGTGATAAAGTGCATGATTGTCCATGATTAATCGCACATTTTTATCTGTTCAAAATGTACCAAATGTATGTATATATTTGTTATTGGAAATCAATTAACAACACCAAACAATGGCAAATATTGTCCAGAAGCCCTCACAAAAAATATGCTCAAATCATAACATGGCAAACTGCAGCCCAACAGGCAACAACAGCTGTCAGTGTGTCAGTGTGCTGACTTAACTATGACTTGCCCCAAACTGGATGTGATTATCATAAAGTGGGCATGTCTGTAAAGGGGAGACTCGTGGGTACCCATAGAACCCATTTTCATTCAAATATCTTGAGGTCAGAGGTCAAGGGACCCCTTTGAAAATGGCCACGAAAGTTTTTCCTCGCCAAAATTTAGTGTAACTTTGGAGCGTTATTTAGCCTCCTTCTACAACCTACCCTGTATTATATGACATATTTTTTATTACAAAAATTGTGTAATAAATAATAACTTGTATACTTTGTACGACCTCTCATGTGGGGAGTTGTGTTTTTCAAGATTCAGTTGTTAAAAGCAGAATAAAAACTGTGTTAAAAAACTAAAATAACGTGTTAAATTGTGTAATAATGACAGTGTTTACACAGTGGAGATGATTGACGTGTGACTCCCCTGTCTGTCTTTCAGGGATGTTCCCTTCCTGGTGCAGCTGAGGATCACCCACAACTCTGACATCTTTATAGGGATGCACGGGGCGGGTCTCACACACCTCCTCTTCCTCCCTGACTGGGCTGTCATCTTTGAGCTGTGAGTGACACTTTCTTGTCGGCCTGTGTGTGTTTGTGTGTGAGTGTGTGTGAGTGAAAGGCAGAGAGGGGAGCGGGGAGAGCGATGGCAGCGTGCTGCGCCCCAAAGTACCCCTCAGACACTTGGTGTATGACTGTGAAATACTGTCTAATTAACCAGGCATTCATCACACCTGGCTGCTCCGGGTAGACGAGCTGATTGGAATGTGTGCATGTGTGGGAGTGTTTTGTGTGCATTGTTGGTGAGTGACACAGAGCGAGATCCACAGTACTGTGCATACAGAGACAGAGAGAGAGAGAGAGAGAGAGAGAGAGAGAGAGAGAGATGGAGCAAGAAAGAGTGAAAGTGAGGCAGACCGAGGAGAGAGAGAGAGATAAAGTGTTTGCATCTGTCCCTCCCAGATATAATTGTCAGGATGAGAGCTGCTATCGAGATTTGGCTCGGCTGCGGGGCATTCGATACGTGACTTGGCAGAAAATGGACAAAGTGCTCCCACAGGACAAGGTAGGGGAAACTCCCGTAGCAGCCATTAGCTCCCCGGCACCTCAGAGCTGAGCCTTCTCCATTCATCTCACCTACCTACACACACTCTCACGAAACGCATTTAATTACGTGCAATTATAGACACAGCTGAACAAACATCCAGACTTCATTTCTCACGCTTTTGTGTGTCCGTTTAATGTAAACACTTTTCTCTATCGCTTCCCTCAGGGCCACCATCCAACCCTCGGGGACCATCCCAAGTTCACCAACTACTCCTTTGACGTGGGGGAGTTCATGCGCCTCGTGCTGGAGGCGGCCGATTACGTCACACGCCATCCCAAGTGGCAGCGTCGCACCCTTCACGATGAACTCTAGAGTCTCTGTGAGTGTGGGACACAGACATCTGGCCTGCTGAAGAACTTTTAACATGAACCGTTTGTTGTGATCTGAAGACTTCTTCACATTGTCAGTCATTTTTAAAGTTACCTCATCCATCAGTGGTGCAGGTTGAGTGTTTGTCACCAACCTATCCGCTGCTTTGATAGGTCTGGATGAGTGAAAGCAATATGGCGGACAACTCTGAGGGGTTGAATAGCTTCCACCAGCTCCATTAGTGTCAAATCAGTTAAAGGACGAGGCGCATGCAGTCGCAGCATCTGGAGAGCGATAAGATGTGTCCTATGTTTCTTCATTACCTCCGCTGCGTCTACTTCATTCCACGCCGACAAAGTAAGCTAATGAGCAGCTGTTACGGCGTCCCTTCACACGCGACATCATGTCACATTTGATCAGCGTCTCCTTGACGCCAGCCTCTTCAGAGCTGTTGACAATCACACCAGAGTTTACTGAGCACATGCAGCACACACCGGCCTGATATGCTGTGCTGTATTCACATGCTGGATTCATGCATATAAGTGCAGACTTAGACTTTTAGTTTGACATACGAATTTAAGTTATGCTCATCACAAAACACCCTAAAAGTAATAGACAGACAAGAGGGACTTTCTTTTATATCAGTATTAGCGTCCGTATGTGTGCAACTACAGCAATACTTTTAAACACATTAATGTTAAGTACTTTCAAGTCAGTAAAATTCAACACTCCATTGTTTCATGTAATATGATGAAAAATAATGTTACTATTGTTTACTAAATATCAAAAATATCAGGCAGACTTTTTAAATCTACCTTTTATTTTTGCATCTTTATTTACAGTTTACGTGGTATTCTTTTATAATCGTAACATTTATTATTTAAAAGAATGTATGTCTTGTTGGTTTGATACCGATGTCAATTTGTATTATTAATTCCTTTGCATTTTAACAAAGGAAATATATTGTCAGTATTGTCAAATAATGAGGGTGCTGCTGTTGTCTGCTACCTTTCCTGAAATATTTTGAATGCTGTTTGTTTTATATTTTACACGTCTAAAATGGAATGAGCACAATTTGCATGCAGTCTGACGCAATGCACAGGAGTATTTTTGAGCGTTCAGATCATTTATCGTGTTTCTCGGGCTCTCCTTGAGCTTGATGTTTTATTTATCAATGAAACCGTGTTGAACTCAGTCTGGACCTTTTTGGTCAGGGCTTGTAGGCGATTTCATATTCAGAAGCCGTGTAGTACTATGAAATAAATAATTCCTAAAAAATGCTGAAGCATGTCTTCCTGTCTGTGCCGGCCACATTAAGCATCAGAGATTTAATTCATCTTAATTTAATCAATCATCTTTTGAAGTCTGACCTTGGAGGGGGGGGGGGGGGGAGTGAAGCCTCTGTCCTGCCGGTTCTTGCTGACACCAGACAGCTCTTTGCTGCGGGTTTCATTATTTTAGTGAGTTCAGGTCTGAGGAGGGAGAGGGCTCTTCGCAAAAGGGCACTAGTCCAGTTTTTACTGTCACTATAATAAATCTGGATGACCTCAAAAACTACTAAACGAACAGTGAGGCGTCGCAGCCACACGGGGGCAGTGCAACACCACACATGAGGCCAAATCGTCCCCCTGCGCTGTGTGATCGTCCCTGACAGACTTGTTCCAAACAGTGCAGAGAGTGAG
This sequence comes from Sebastolobus alascanus, assembly GCA_916701645.2. Taxonomy (NCBI): domain Eukaryota; kingdom Metazoa; phylum Chordata; class Actinopteri; order Perciformes; family Sebastidae; genus Sebastolobus; species Sebastolobus alascanus. Next base: position 718,978 of record CAKAOJ020000145.1, read on the forward strand.
GAGCAATTTATTCACAAATATATCCAACGGGTCATAAGAAGTCAGTGTTTGTTTAAGTGTATTTGCTCCGATATCACACGAGTTTTGATGTCAGCAGCAGCTCCTCCTGCCCGCTTTTTTGCGGATGTTGTGTCTGAACTTTCGGGAGTATTGACAGACACCGGGCCTGTCTGGGATGGACACTATTTATGGCCCTGCTCGGGTTACTGCCAGTGACCTCGTAAAGAAATGAAGAATCTCTATGCGGGGGGGGGATCAAAAGCAGAGGAACCAAGATGTCTGCTCTCATTAACCTTCGTGGCGGCTCCAAATCGATGACCCAAGTCCTGCTGTTTTTGCGCAAAGCCTGCCTGCTGGATTCATCCAAAACGGGAGATTTGAGTAGAAGAGAAAGACGCGAGAAACACATCGGATCGCACCTTTTGACTTGGAAGTATAAAGCGTGAGGAATCACAGTATAAAAAGTCTGAAGTGCAAAACCATCTCCTTAGTGTGTGGTCGTTGTGCGCGCACAATATAACCTTATACTCGCTCCATTTTGGCCGCCAGGGCGCATCGTACTTGCGCTTGGGTATTTGGTGTCGCAGGCTTACTTCTCTAAACATATCATCACTGAACAGGCCCCACATTTGCTGCCTCGGGCCGCTGGAAGTTTACCACAGCCATGTTTGGGGTGACCTTATTTAGTCGTGCCGTAAGGTAATCGTGTCTTTTCCTCCACAAATGTCCCCATGTCTGTCGCCCTTAATGCAGACCCTGCGCAGAGAAGAGAGCGGGCTTTAGACGCGTCAGGACAGGAGAGCTGATCGCAAGAAAAGGGCTGAGGTTTAATCACTGAGCTGGAAGCTGTGAGTAAATTCATTATCACGTCTGAGCCGTGATTCACACTTCAGAATTAGGAAGGTTTTTTTTTTTTTTTAATACGGATTTGGTTTCAAATCCTGAGATATCTCACAGCTGCTTTGTCTGACTGTTAATGCCCTAATTTAGTTTGTCTGACGTTCCCACTGGAACAGCCGATCCGGCTGTTCCAGTGGGAACGTCAGACAAACTAAATTAGAAACAGTTTTAATCTGAACTTTCTACTCCGTCATTAGCTAACTGCGTGTCCCTCAGCAACATATATATTTAGCTTTATTTCTTTAATAATCACCCAAAGCTGATTCTACAGCCAGTTATCTTTGTGTTTTACAACGTGATCGTGATCTAATTTATCTCCAACACACACACATATATTTCAAATCAATCACAACCCGCTCATCTTACCTTGGACACTCATCCAGGCGTCTCCAAGGAAAACTGTGTCTCAGGGGGATTAATGCAGGAATATCGATTCAGGAGGAAGAAATATGCCTCAAGTTATGAGCAGATATTTCCTTAATGTTTTTTTTATCTCCTGGGTGATGATTATTGGGGGAATAACTCCCAGAGGAGATCCTATAACCCAGCTCCTCTGATACAGGACCCGCTAGGAGGACTTAATATACTTTTACCTTTTTCCACAATATAGAAGGATGAATCTGCAACCTTTAACTTGCCATTCACGCACACTGAGACGTATAGTGAAACATGTTAAGAAAACGGATGGCTCTGTAACAACTAGACGTGTAATGGGAAGTAAATTAAATTTCACACCGCTCCACCTCACACTTTCAAGTCCGCCTTTACGTCACATGATGTGGTTTCCTCCGATACTACCGTGCCTCTCCTCCGAGGATGGATAGATGAGATAAGTGCTGTGGGCTGTTGCATCCATTAGCTGCCTCACTTTAAGATAAAAGGCCTCCGATCCCCATTGCGACACGCAGGTTCAGTAGACACCACCACTTGCCGGTGCAGACAGGATGTATTATGTTTTATCAACTTTATGCTGCTTTTTTTTTTTTTTCCTTCACTTACACTCTGCACAGTTCATCTATATTTGCTTTATGTTTGTGTGCAAACTGGATTTGCTTCTTGACAGCAAAGTATAGGCTCAAAGAGGAGCGCAGTGACAGGACAGTCTGGAGCTGTCCAGCGTCCTGGATTTACACTCAGCGCGTCTGTCCATGGTGCTGAAACTAGGATCTTCAGTTGCATGTGTTTTTAATCTGAATCCTGCAACTAAATGGCTGCATGTACCTCAGTCCTGGTGATCCCACGTCAATGACTAATCTATTCTAAGTCAGATGAGATCGATTTGTGTTAGATTCAAGTCTAAATGAGTGGGTTGAAAATGACTTTTTCACTCATGCACAGGCAGCAAATAAAGGGTGGAGAGTGCCAGACAAGATTACTGTAAGTGCTCCATGTTGTAGTGTTGATATTCATTACATTTCATGGTGCATTTTTGCTTTGATAACTTAAAAGGCACGTATCTTTAAACTGCTCCCAACAAAAAAGAAAAACTCGCCTCCACCGACTCAGGTCTCTCCATGTGGCCCAGCAATGCCGGCGAGAAGAAAACAAGGAAGACATCTGAACGTATCGGATACTCCTCACCTTGGGTCGTTAGCAGACATCGACCTCCTCTAAGTCTTAACGACTGCAAATACACAGCGCAAAGCAATCAATCGCCATCAACACACTAGAATATTCTAGGGACGGAATAATTGATAGGCTGTCTCCTGGTGCGTAACGGAGAGGCGGCGGTGATTAAATTCTGTTTAACATCGCGGTGGGAGGGAGAGGGGGAGGGGGGGTTAGATTTACACCACCCCGCGCGTATTAGCCGAGTACAGAAGCGAGTATTGATATCCAGACACCATCTGTAACATGATCGAAGTGGAGAGGCGAGGTGGGCTATTATGTGATGAGGAGGGGGGGTCGTCGAGCACCTGTCAGTCATCAGACCCCCTCCTCAACTCAAGTGGTGAAAAAGTGAAGAGTAAGATATGACCTCCAGCCTGTGATCACTATGAGGGAAACTCCAACCAATCTGAGCAAAAATCAATATACTTTCAGGGGTGTTGTACTCTTAATTTAGGAAGAATATGTCAAATTTATGGCAATGTTAAACGGTGCATGAACAGGTGTGCATCCAAAATACTCCATCTGTTGGGTCTAAATGATTGCAACTTGTATCATGGACGTTTTAAGACTCTTAGAAACAAACCATAAAAAGTGGAAATGTCCTGTCAAGTATTCCATAATGACGAATTAAACATGAACTCTTTTCCGTCTAAGAATGGCTGTCATGTGTCCCATCTCTCCTTGGACATCTCTCCCCCTTTCCCCCCCACCACCCCAACAGTCCAGGCTACTTGTAAACTACATGACATCAGTGAGGAAAGGAAAGGGGTGGGGGTGGGGGGGGGGGGGTACTCGGGAGCTGGTGAACTGGGCGGGCGCTGTTGCACGTGTTCTGAATGGGGAAGACGGGCTCGCATCGCATTTCTCATGTCCAATCGATCCCTGCTCGGGAGGAGCGACGGGAGCGCAACTATCACTCCTGCATCACTATACCATCACTCTCATCAGCATCTCTCCGGCGACTTTAAGCGCCTCCGTGTGACAGACGGTCGCGCGCAGGGGAGATGAACTTGTGTGGAGTGTTCAGCCCGGCGTCTCTTTAGGGGGATTACGCACTTTTGGTGACTTTCTCCTCGTTTTGAGGTGGGACGCGGCAAGATCATGGCACATTGGAGCGCATCGTTATTGCTCCGGAGGGCTGGTGCTCTGGCGCGGCAGTAGCCCTCCTCACCTCCCTGCTTCTGTGTGATTGCGCGCGGGCTCCGGGAGCTGGACGGGAGGCTCAAAAGGATTGTTAGTGGAAAACAAAAATCAGTGGAGTTGAAGCAGAAAAGTGGCAAAGCGCTCTCCGGTCTCACCTGGATCCTTTACAATCCCCCCTGTGATCATGACATCGAGTTTATAGATTTGGGTAAGGTGGTGTTTTTTTATTCAAATTCAGTTAGTATAGATTTGTGCCATTTCATGGCACACGGTCAATAGGCTAATGAAACGAGGATGGGGTCAGAGGGGGACTTTGGCTGGAGAGATGTGGAACATTTCTTCCAGCAGCGGGGAGAGAAGGGGTGGCGAGTCACTAAACGACTGGCGAGCTGAAAGTTGATGTTCTTGGCTCCGAGCGCGGCGAACACATTTTTTTTTTTTTTTTTGCTGAGGAATGATTTCTTAAAAGAGCAGCAGGAGGGTTTCCAACGAAATCCTCCCCGATCTCCAAGTGACTCCGCTCCCTCTCGGCGCGTGATTGCCATGCGTAAAAATGGAAACACGCGATGAGCCGATTCAATTCCGCTGACCGTGTGTGCGTGTAGCGCATGCTGTCTGTCGGTGGAGGGGCAGCGAAGATTGAGGTGAGATTGATGCAGTGTTTCCACCGCTGCGAGGTTAAATAAGCGATCGGTCGAAGCTCGGCGCTGCTTAGTAGCTATTGAGTGAAATGCGAGGGCTGATCCGCTGACCGGGCTCTTTTCACGCGCCTTCTTAATCGCTTTGCATGGATCGTGATCGGCTGGGGATGGAGAGGAGAGCGCGCGGAGCTCAGACATATGGGAGAGAGATGAGGTGCCGCCGGGCTCTCCGGGCAGATTGCGCACGGAGGCAGGGAGGTGTGTTGCAGAACCTAATGGGCAAACTCTATTGGGCGCACACGCACTATCTCCCTCTCCCTCTTCCTCTCTCTCTCTCTCTCCCTCTCATGCGCACACACACAAACTGAGAGGGGAAAATTACTTGGTGCATGTTAATGGGCGCAGTAATGAGACCCAACCCCTATCGTGTTGTAATTGTTAGTCATCCTTGTCTCAACCCCTCCCCTCTCCCCATCCCCTCCTTAACTCCCTCTCCCTTTGCTTATCTCTCTCGTTGTCCCGCTGCTCAGCTCTGCAATTTGTACTGTATTGAAAGAGTGTAATTATTTCCCCATTGTTTTTTAGCGCGCCGCACTGGCACTCCACAGAAAGTGGTGTCATTAGTGTGACAGGGCGGACAGGAGAGAGAGGAGAGGAGAGAGGAGAGCCGGGGTGGAGAGGATCGGTCCGGGGACTTAATTCTCATTGACAGTCACATTAACACAGGAGCAGCACTCTTAATCCTGGGGAGATTACTCTCTCCAACCTGACCCCCTGTCACCCAGCCATCCTCCACACACACACACACACACACACACACACACACACACACACACACACACACACACACACGCTGTGGCACACCCACACACACTGTGGCACACACCTGTATGAGGGTGGCACTCTGACGTGCCGCTTTTCATGTCCGCAGTGGATGACTTCTCCTCTGTCTTTGTCACCCTTGTCCATCTCCTCACACCCACCCACCCTCCCACTGCACTTTTCACACACACACACACACACACAAATTTAACACACTTGGCAATTACTTCTCCCTCCAGGCTCACTCTCATCTGAACCCTTCCTCTTCACGCCCCCCCCCCCCCCCCTTTCCCTTCCTCCTATAGTATAGCTCCCAGCGGTGGGACAGCCGGTATCCTCGGAGGGCCGTTCGGCTCTGCATGTCTCAACAGCCTCCTATCTACTTACCCCACAGTGGGCTGTTCAGGATGACTGGCTGGGAATGAGGGGGAATGGATTGTGTGCATTTGTGATTGTGCATGAGGACACGGCCGAGCAGAGAGGCGATGGACGGCGGCGAGGAGAAGGGGGGAGAACGAAGGAGGCGAGAGAAATGAGCTGGAGAGACAGAAAAAAATATTTGTGAGAGATGAGGCGAAGGGAAGGGAAGGAGATGGTGTGCGTGTGTGTGTGTGTGTGTGTGTGTGTGTGTTAGGGAGAAATAGACAGGCTATGTGTGAAATGACCTGTCTGTGTGTAAGTAATAGGAGGAACAAAGGTTGTGAATCGGTGCGTGCTTGTTCATGTGTGAGGGAGAGAAAACACTGTGATGATGATGTGTGTGTGTGAAAGGCGTTCTGAATGATATGCTAGATGAATAAACCGGGATCAGGCATGTAGGACTGGTGAGGTGACAGCAGCGCGACAGATTGGAGATCACCTCCACACACACAATGGCATTAACAGATTGACTGTGATGAATGGATACTTCCCGACTGAGAGGAGGAGGAGGAGACGGCCTTCTTTCATGTCATGGGCAGAAAGATAGAGAAAGGCCTCCCATTTGTAAATGACAGTGTCCCGGAGAGCTTTTCATCGTGTGTGTGTGTGTGTGTGGAATCAGAAAACATGAACGGGCGTCATGCAGAAGCGGTGGACAATAACGTCCTCAATCATCCTCATGAATACAGGTTCAGAGAAGCTACACCCAGGGACTGATGGCTCTTCTCAAACAGGAGATCCATGACGCTAATGGAGGAAAGAGGGATATTGGATCAATGATTGTGAGCGTGGCATGTCTCCGTTATCTCAACCACAAAACCACAGTTGGACAAAGGTCACGACCCATGGTAAAAAAAAAAAGGGTAAAGTTCAGATGTTGCTGACAGGCCAGACCTTGTTACAGTAACGGTGTGTGCTCATACACCAAGCTTAGGCCTCCGTAAATAAAGGAAATCACTGTCCACCTCTCAGACTCACACATATCCTCTCCGTTGTTGTGTCTACAGCTCAGCAGTCTCTGAGTGTGTTTAAGAACTCAGGATGGGATAGTTTCATCTATAATGTAATCCACATGCATTACTAAATGGTTTGAATCATGATCGATGGCTTAATCTGTTGAAGTACTCGAGCTCAGAATGGTTTTAACTTTGGTGTAGTCTGCCTCAGACTATTTATTTAGTCAATACATTCCAGTTTGATCTTAATTTGAATAATTTTTCTTAGCGTTTACAGCCCTAATTGAGCTGTTTTAAAAAAGAGCAACATCACACTGATGTATTAAAATTAGAGCTAGACCGATAAATTGGCCGCTATAAGCTTATTTCAGCTATATTGTCTTAAACTGTAAAATGTCCCGCTTAAAGCTGCAGTGTGTAGGATCTGGTGGCATCCAGCAGTGAGGTTGCAGATTGCAACCAACCGAAGCTTCTCCCGTGTGCCAAGCGTGAAGGAGAACTACGGTGGTCGACGCAAAAACGTGAATGGCCCTCTCTAGAGCCAGTTGTTGTAAGAGTAGCATAGGCCATTTGGAGAATAGCAGAGCCAGTGTGTAGAGTGTGTGTGTGTGTGGTAAGTGAGTGGTGAAGCAAGAGAAAAAGAAGACAGAAGAGCGGAAGACGGAAGAGTTAGTTTAGCAGCAGTGTTCTTCACGACTTAACTACTTGAACACCACGCATATCGTGTGCACGACTTCCCATGTTGTAAACACGAGCTCACCAGTTTCATTTGAAGGCACCATTAGTATCTTGTTCACAATTCTTTGTTGGGCAGCAAATCTCGCGTGAGTTTTCGCACGTTTTCGCAACTTGTGGGTTACCTTCTAGACAGATCCATAGGGGGGGGGGGGGGGATCGTTCTGGGGCCCAGCTGCTAGGTCGAGCCCATGGAGGCCAGCAGTAATCTTGCAATGATAACAAAATTTTATTTTGAACCAAAATATTCACCATTACTTATTTAAAAAAACAAAAATTAACATTGTATTAATTGTTGCTTTAGTAAAATGTAGCCTGTTTCATAATGAAACCCCCCTCTCCTGAAAATGGTTCGACTCATTTTTTTGTACGCCGGCCCTGCCTCGAGGGCCCCGCCTCCCCCCTCGTGTCAAACTCAAAGCGAGGGTTGTTTACAACTTCGACGAGAGGATGTAACGTTACGGAGCTATAAAAAAAAACACCATGAGAGTGAAATGCGGGAACAGCAATCAGGTAAAATGTGTTCTCTCATCTCCAAGTTTGATGTCAGTAAAAAACAGTAACGTTAAGTCGATTTGCTAGCTTGCAGTGCATCTCTTGGTCTGTCTGTGTCTTTCTCTCTTGCCAGCCACTTCCAGGGCTGTTCTATGACTTATGTGTAAACGGTGTTTATAAACTGCTCGGAAAAGATAACCGCTTCGCTGTTCATATGCGCGTGCACGAAATTAAACTCGCGCTTTGGTAGCTACCAGCAACGCTTCCGCCATTCTGGACTGAAAGCGACAACCGGACGCCAGTAAAACGTCCGCCTAAAAAGAGCCGCACAAAGTAAAACACAATTATTTCTATTCTATTGACATATTTTACCAAAATGTTGAACAATAAAATATTATAAATATAATAAACGTTTTCAGTCCAAAATGCGGCTGTCAAAAAAACACCCGAGTTTCGTCTATTTGCTCTGGGTTGACCAGTCCAGCGCACATTCATTTAAAACAAGACAATGATGATCTAGTCTCTCAGTCAAGTTGCATTTAAAATGTTGATTAGCTGGGCATACTGGGCAACATGGATGCACACCTCTCAGTAAATGATAACCATCAATTATCCAGCAAAGCCATAGTATGAATAGTATTTTATTTTAGTATATGTTTAAAAGGAAATCTAGGGCAGCCAGTTGGAATGGGCTTGATGCAGCTGATACAATTAGTATTATCTATAATTTACAGGTGCTATGCAACCATAGCCTATAGGCCTATTGGCTTATGTTTACATTGTATAGCCAACTCTAATTGTACTGGACTGGATTAATTACCAGGCAGCAGAGCCAAAGCTCAGTTTTATATTTTATTATTTTCTACACTTTATATTTTCCTCAATTTATTATTGTTAATCTTCACTTATCTTAAAATTCCATCGAAAATATTGTTTTCAATATATGTTTTTTTTTACCTCATTCTGTTCTGCATAGGTCTATTTATCTTATTGTCTTAAAGTCTTATTGGTCTTTTGTTCCAGCAGCGGTTAGATGCGGTTTTTAGATGTAACATCATTAAGCTGTCATGTCTCAAATGGCTCTTTATGATGTTATTTATTTGTTGTACCGTGGATTTGCATTTGTTGTGTACTGTGCATATCTATATTTATCCATATGAGTCGATTTGGTGGAAAATGAGTTTCCCCATTGGGCATTAATAAAGCTTTCTAATCTAATTTATTCTTAGACTGACGGATGGAGCAATCTGTTTTAAAGGAGGGAAGATTGTAGTGGGAGCACTGGGGTGTCTGCTGCGACTGTGTGGAAAAGGTGTAACGGGCTTTGTACGCAACCGTAGCTGGACAAAAAACGTGGGCGAGCGGCCACATGACCTGAGAAATTTACTGATCTAAATAACTATTAGCTAATGTTGGAATGAATTGTATGTAGCCCCCATCACGGAGTAAGTCTCTCTCAGTTTACATGTATGTGTTTAGTAGGAGAAAGAGAGCACGCACATTTGGAGAGGGCCCATTCAGCGGGCCTTTTCAGGGGCCTAGTAACAACATATAATGTCGTAGTTTACCCACATCACTCTACATATCAATAAAAATGAACAAAAACATAGATGATCCAATTCTTAAAGCGTTAAAAAGTGTCCTGTAAGCAAAGGTGTGGTGAGGATTTTGGGCTTTACTGTCACACAGCAAGGATTTTGTAAGAGCGGTTACCAACTGGTCTGAACAGTGGAGGTCTCATGTTGGAGCTCCACAGCTGTGTGTGTTCCTTGTCTTCCAATCTCTCCCCTCTGTGTCAGTCAGTCAATCAGTGACAGCGAGGCCTCGGTCTCCCGTGTGGCGCCATCACACCATCCAGACCGTCTCTAATTCCATCTAACAGGTCCTGCTTTGACTGACAGCCCACCCTGCCACATGGCTTCCCCCTGTCCACCCAGAGAAGACAGTGAAAGGCACAGCGAACCACGCTCAAATTTATGACTTGAAAGAAGCTGACAGATTGCGGCGCGTTAGTTGATTACGGCTCTTTAGGTGCCAAGTGCTTTTAAAGAGTCAGTCATGTAGCGTTGAGGGATTATTTTTTAAACATCTGCTTGTAATTTTGGAGTAATTAATTTATGTTTAATTTTAGTCATTTTCAATTGGGAGAGAGTTTTGAGGACGTCGTAGCCCTTTTGTGAAAAACCGAAAATAACACCACTTCACGGGCCTCAAGGTGATTTCTCCACCGCTCCGACTCACTTTGACCATGACAAATCTCCCAAAGTGATAGTAATGATTGTAATTGAACAGGCACAGTTCCTTCCCACAGTGCTCTATCTATCACCTTGGATGCAATCTGCTGCTTCCACTCTTGTGTGTGTGTGTGTGTGTGTGTCTGTGTGTGTGTGTGTGTGTGTGTGTGTGTGTGTGTGTGTGTGTGTGTGTGTGTGTGTGTGTGTGTGTGTGTGTGTGTGTGTGTGTATGTATTTGTGTGTGTCCGTCTCTGCGAGAGACAGTGCGTCCCTGTTCGCTCCCCTCTGGCAGCTGGCAGATGTGCTGGTAACCGTGAGCGACAGTGTTAGTGTGTTTGTGGGATTATGAAAAGCTCCCAGCATGCTCTGCAGCGTGGTTTCCGCTGTGAAGCCGTAGCGAGGAAGCGGTGCGGTGGTGGCGGAGCCTGGGGCGGTCATCACAGCAGCCCTCAAACAACGCTGCGCCACATGAGGGGGGGGGGAAGAGGGTTTAACCCCGTGGGATGCAGAGCATGAAAGGGGAGGGGGGGGGATGTGGTGGAAGGATGGGGAGGAGAGGAAGAGATAGAAAACAACAGAGAGGGGAACAGAGGAAGCCAGGGCCTAATGTGGGTACTGAGCAGAGAGTTGGATTGAATGGATGTCTGAGAGAAAAGCCTCAACAGAGAGGAGTATGGGTAGTCAGGACTGAGGGGCAATCTGTCAGAGGAGTGAGTGTGTGTGAAAGTGTACGTCGATGCACACAGTTTATGTGTGTGTGTGTGCTGGAGGTGATGGCTTTGTAATGAAAACAGCAGGCAGCCAGTGGTCGAGGGTCCCTCTTGGTGGCTGACTGATGTCAGTCACCAGCGGACAATAGCTTCCCCTGGGGATCGCTGCTCGGATGAGGATGGATTGTTATTGTCTGTGTGTGTGTGTGTGGGTGTCTGAGTTTTTTTTACACATATCATATCCACAAGGAAATAAGTGAGAATTGATGTTTTGCTGTCAAGCAATATATTTCAATTGGATTTGAATTAGGGATGTTAATAATTAACCGTTTAACCGTTAAACGACATTAAGATTTTTAACCGATTAACGCTATCGGTTAAACGGTTAAAAGAAATATTAAAAATTAATTAAAAAGCTGAGCAAAACCCAGAGGAGCGGCTTGTCGCTTAAAGGAGAATAGCTGGTCCACCTTAACAGCCCATCTTAAGAGAGTCTGAGGCGGCGTTGCGAGATACAGGAAGTCGGTTCGGGTCTTGAGCTCGCTCTAGCGGAGGAGTTTTAGCCTCGTAGCATTTATTCACCGACAAATAAACTGTACACACACTGCTACGCCTACGTTCACAGCTATAATGCCACCGACAACCCCACACTCACCGCCACCACACACACACACACACACACACACAAGTGTCTGTCAGACACTCGCTGAAGTTACGCCGCGCTGATAGACCGTATGTGTGTGACAATGGCGAGCACGAAGCCTCCAGCAACGCTCAAGCTGCTAACATAGCACACACTGTTTGTCGGACACTCAAAAGTTACGCCGGGCAGACACACAGCTGACAACCTGCTAAACTAAACTAAATGTGCGGTAGAGACTTTTACTGTGAAAGTGGCTGCATGTGTCCGCGACACTACACGCAGCACCGTGGCTGCTACAGTAACGCTCCCGGACGCTCCCAGACGCTCACATCTGGGGACTCAGTTGTGCTCATACACTGTAGCTGGCGCACCGCTGCATGCGAGGCACAAATCTTGTCGGTTAACGGTTAATAATCGGTTAACGCGGGTCGGTTATTGGTTAATTTTTTTTTCTCGAAATTAGCTTCCCTTATGGGAACATTTGTATGATAATGTTTTGGTGTCAGCTGTTCCTGATATCCGTGTATGATCCTCGTATGGAAGGGCTTTGTAAGAGTGTGTGTGCCCGCGTGTGAGTGTGTGTGTGTGTGTGTGTGTGTGTGTGTGATAGAGAGAGGGTTAGAGGCCCTGCTTGTCTCAGGAGAGCAGAGTGATATGGTGTCATGCTCCGGAGACCCACAGACAAATTAATTCACTTATTGACACTGCTGACACGTCTCAGTGACTTTGTAAAATGAACAATTGATCAGGCTTCCTCTCTCTCTCTCTCTGCCCGCTCTCTGTCTTTGTTTCTCTCTCTCTCCTTTCCTCCCTCCTTCTCTGCCATTTCCCACTCTGACCACTCTCCAACTCCTTCATCTGTGGCTTTCTTCCTCTCCTCCTTTTCTCCTTTTTCTACTTGTATCATGCTCTCCCTTTCCTTTGGCTGGCAAATTGACAGGCGTGGCACGTACAGTAATTAATATAATTACGCGCAAGCTGGTCATTAGCAGCTGAGGGGACTGATATAATCAAGATGTCGGTTTGTGTGCATATATGAGTTTCTGTGCTATACGGATGTGCAGAAAGAGAGTGTGTGTGTGTGTGAGAGGATGAGAGGTTGTTAGGGAGCAGCTTCTTTATCTCAGTGTCCATCGATTTAAAGCTGTTGTGCGAAAGCGTCGTGAGGCCCGAGTGTTTGTCCGGCGCTTTTCTCTTGGCCAGAGGAGTATAGCTACAACTACAGCGAGGCTCATAGAAAATCAAAGCAGGCTTCACATCAAGGTTGTTTATTTTCCATTAATCATAATTTGGGCACAAAGCACAATGAACGGCCGCTGCTCTCGGGAGACTCACTGTTGGGGCTTCGGCCGGCTTTTGTTTGGCTCCGGGCCGCCATTCGATACTAGCGGCCACAGAGGAAGGGTCCAGTCGGGGTTGGCGATACACTGCCACACACACACACACACACGCGCACACACAGACTTTGTTCTTATCTTCTTTTTCTTTGTACAGACAGGAGGAAGAAGCATTGACTGGATGTGTAGAAACCATGTTTTATTACTTGGCTAAGTTGTGCTGCCTCCCTCCTGCCCTGCTGTGGTTCACCACTTCTCTCCTCTTTACCTCTCCTCCTTTTGATCCCTCTACAGCAGGGTGCTCAAACTTTTTGGGTCCAGGGACCCCAGACACACCAACCCGACATCAAAGAACTAGCGGCGAAGACGGCCAACTGTTGCGTCGCCTCACGTTGCCTTTGTCTTGGCCGACAAGTTGCACTTTAACACGCTGCACAGACTACAGTCGACGGCCAGTTAGCAAGTACGTTCTGCGCCTGCGTGAGAGCATATAAACCTCCACACCAGCAGGCAGCGGTAGTCTGCATTCGTCATTCAAAAAGGGAAACCAGAAGACCGAGGACGGCAGATCATTACAAGCCGTTTTTATGACCCATACATGAAACAAAGCGGCGTTTGCCGACCATTTTCACACCACTCTCACTCACCACTTAGCTTCATTCCAGATGGCCATGTCGTTGTGAAAATATCCGTGTATTGGAATGATCAGATGAGATGAAAAATGAGAAGAGCCCTCTGCGTTTGCCCTCTTGACTTTAAATTGATTTTTAAATGGCAAAGATGACAGTTTTGAAACTAATTAAATACGTGTTTATTCCTAAATGCAGAACACAGAAGGCCAATGAGGCGCAGCGTTTTTTTTATCAGCTGAGATGCTTTGGTTGCGTCTGGTTGCTGTGATATTGATATATGATATACATTTTCAATCTCTCAGCAATTAGAAAAAAACATGCAGCGTTCAGCACAGAATAGACTCTCAGCCAATCGTCACGCTGCTGGCGTTAGTAGTGTAAATATGCCGCGCTCCGATTGCAAAGAATTCCACAGAGAAAAACGTGAACATAGCGGTTGTGGCGGTTGACCGGTCAATAGCTCGGTATTGCAATATTGCGGTTATTGCGACAGCCCTAGTAATGGACACAATATGCTTGTTTTATTGGTGCAAATGGTCCCCATCTGTACATATGCACTTTTGAATGATACAGCACAATTTTATAATTTATAGCAAATTATTTCCCTGACAGCGTGCCACGGACCCCACCTTGAGAATCACTGCTCTACAGGTTGGGAAGGGAAGAAAAACTTGGGGTCAGCATGAGAACTGGTGAAAAGAACAGATGTTCACAGTGAGAGAAGGAATAGAGGGAAGATAAAGAAAGAAAAGAAACAAGCACACAAGGAGTTGGTTTCCCATTACCAGAAGATTGTCCTTCCTGTTACAAACATTTAGATAATGGAAATGCTAAATTTTGCATTTTTGTTCTCATAAATAATTACAGCTCCAGTCATAATAAGAAAGTCTGGTATTGCTACTTTGGTACAGGTAACAAAAGATGTGGGCTGGTATGAAGTCATTGTAGCGGGAAACGTTGCAGTAGACCTCTGAGGGAGGACAGCAGATCAGTGGTGGAGACAGAAAGCTTACTGAGTGAGCAGAACAGTACATAAAGATTGCGCTTCAGCGTTCTAAATCACAGGGTTTTCTTTTTTATTTATCACAAAAGGGAGCTGCAGCCAGCAAGGATAAAAGAGGAGTAACAACAGGAGAAAGGCATCAATATTGCAGATACCTAGTTTGTCTGAGCGGAGAGGTGGGGGGGGGGGAGAGAAAACCTGCCAAAATGTGTGTGGGTGTGTACCGCCATCTAAAAGTGTCTCCTTTACTTTCCACCTTTCCATCCATCTTCCGGCGCTGAGGGACACTGACTTTTAATGGCCCTTTATTGCTTTATTAGAGTGCGGCGGATTTACAGCCCGGGCCGTGCCTCTGTCTGTCAGCGGCTCTGAGGAGGGTTGTTTTGATCTATGCCGGCCCGATGCCGGCTGTCTGGGTTTTAAACGACTAACGCGTAAAGAGGAAACCTGGGACTGGGCCGTGGCCGCAGACTTGTTGTGTTAGCGAGCTAATGTTTATTAGCCTGTTAGTGTCTGTGCTTTTTTTTCCCCTCTCCATAAAACAACCAACAGTCTACATCTATCTCTCCCCCTCCTCTTCTTTTTTGGGAGAGGTTGTTAAAGGACTTTAATTAGGCTTGCTAGCAATGTGTGAATGTGACAGGTACTTTCAGCCAAACCTGACTATGAAACACAAATACTCCTGTTCATTCTGTGGACCGCAAACTGTGTAAGAGGAGTGTTCTGTATACTGTAGGCAAAGAGTATAGAAGCAAAGAGACAACACTCTGGTGCTTGTTATACCCCCGCGACAACGTAGTCGGGGGTATATAGCGCTCGGCGTATCCTTCCGTCCGTTCGCGTGTCACACTTTCGTTTCCAGATTAGAACTCATTCCATTAGTTCCAAAAGGGCAAAACCTTTGGCCCTACTTTATTAGGGGTCAAGCAGTGAGCGGTGGTATGTGAGCCATGCTATGCTCACTTTTGCCTTGTTTGACAACGGCTGCTAGATGGCGCTGCGGTAGCGCTGCCGCCATTTTGGACTGAAAACACCAATGAGTCTGTGGCCATTGATGTATAAAGAGACGTCTGTAAATCAGAGGATCATTCTTTTGAGGTAAATCAACTTCCCAGTACGAACACTTAAGTAGCCCTCATTTATATCTTTTTATCCTAAAAGTTGTAAAATGAACTAATAGCTGAATCCAGAGTTATAATGAACGTGCATCAGACCCACGGGACTGCACCGCCCTGCACGCTTATATGACATATCCGGTTCTGTCAGCTTCCTGCCAGCTGTATGTGGCTGTAATAATGGATATATTGCCTGTAATTCATCACTTTTATTATCTTATAATACACCCATGGGCTGTATGCTGTAAGCCTGTTCCGTGGTGGATGTATTAGCGTCTCAGCTCCCAAACAACCGGCTATCGGCCAGTAGCTAGTAGTGCTAGTAGCATGACACAAAGAGAATTTAATGTAGTTGTAGGCTATTTACAAACACGCAGGGCAAAAGCACAGGGCACAACCTCTTATCCATCCATGGTCTGTGGTCTATTGTACATTGATTTTGGAGGTCCTTGACATGAAAAATATTGAGATTGCTCTCAAAATCTGTGTGCTGGATTTTTCTAACTTCCATTTATGTCTAGCAGGTAGATAAGAAGTGTGAACTACATGGGTATATGTGGGGGTTTGTGATGTGAATGAGTCTGCTATTGTGTTTGTATGTGTAGACCAGCTGGAGAGGTGGGTCCAGACTCCCTGAAGTGCCTGGTAGCCTGCTACGACACATGAAACACACATTGAGACTCTGATCATTTCTGTCTTTTATCCATGAAAGTGGGGGAGGAGAAAGAGAGTGAAAGAATAAGAGAGAGAGGAAGTGAGGAGTGCTGAGAACGAGTTAGTAGAGAGAGAAAGAAAAACAGGGGCAAAGAGCAGCCTTGGAAAACACCAACATTTTCTGAACACACACAAACACACATATATTTTGTGGTCACTGGATCCTTACACGATGGCTTGTGCAACAAGGTGGGATTTGGACTTAAGTGCAGGCCGATCAATTGAGCTGTAATGGTACCTTGGTGCCAAGGCCATTCTCTGAACTCTGCAGTCAATACCAGAGTCAGGTAATGGTCCTGAAGTCAGACTTTCACTCACAACTTTCTCTCCTCTCGTTCTCCCCGCCTGGCAATTTCCCCAAACAGAGCATCCTCCACTTTATTGCTCGTTGGTTTATTGGAGGAAACAATACAGTGTGTGTGGGGGGGGGATGCGGCAGTACGGAGGGATGACAGTAAACGGGTGCAGTGTTATTGTGTCCCTCAGATGACTTCTGACCTTTTCCTATATAAAAAAAGTATAACAAACATATGTTATAAAATATACAATTGCTGTGGACCTTAAAGGATGAACACATTGTGGTTTTTATCACACAATTATGGGAACTTTCATACATATTATTACCTGCTAGTTTAAAAGTACATATTTAGGATATGTATGTCATAAACAACAACTATCATAATGCAACCAAACTACCATATGCAAAATGTTGTAGTGTGTTAGAAGTATTAGTATTACATGAATCTCTGTCCGTATGTCCTTAGCATATCTTGAGAACTGTTCATCCGATCTACTTCATACTTGCCGGGTGTATTGTTGGGGACCCAAGGACATGCAGTGTTGAATTTGGTGCAATTTGGACACGCGACAAGTTCAATATTAATAACATTACCGCCAGCAAAATACCTCCGCTAATTAAATCCACGCTCTACTTTATAACCACAGTGGTTATGTCAAAGCAAGCGACTAATACGTCTATTTGGAAATGACCTCCACTAACCACAACTAACGCAGCGCGTCCCCTAGTGTCCTCGCAGGACCTGGTGGACATGTAGCGCTGGATTTAACATTATAGACATGACCACTGACTATTTGTGTAACAATTTAGCCACAAATTCACAGACTGACCGTACATTGTGCAGCCATATACTCGGTTTGGACTGAGTCTTTTTCTGAATATAATATTACAATGTTTTCCTCTGAAGTAGTATACATTTGAGTTGCTTATTTTCAAGTACTTTGGGGGGCCTTTTGTAAGTTATTTTGCAGTACAATGAGTTAATAGTAACATAATTAAATATTTTTCATATCTAAAACAACATAAAAAATCTATAGATGTTTGGGGCTCTTGTCAGTTATTATTAGCTCACCTTGCCTAACGGTAAAGTCTGCCACCGGTGTTTTTTCCCCCGTGAACCAGAGTGTATTTCACCAGTGTTTCTGAGTAACTGCGACTTGGGTGTGTGATGCAACTATGTCATGGCAGGTGTATTGCTCAGGACCAAAGGAAGCGTAGTGTCGAGTGTGAAGTTGTTTGTATTAGCGGTTCTCGAGAAAGCTGCAAGCAGCAGCACAAGCAAGCATTCAGCCCGTTCTGAACAGGCACGTTTTGAACTGGCACTGCACTAGTTAGTATAATGTTGTATGTATGTATCAGCAGAAACATTCTCATAAATAATAATAAAATAAATAATATATAATTTAAACATATACAGTGTGTATCAGAGTACATACTGTACATTTCACAACTTGCATATCATTTGTAGAATAGTCTAATTCCGTGTTGATGTAGAACTGAGGATGGTAGTACTTCACCGCCTAATGCCACAGTCAGAGGAGCTCTCATGCACGTTCTGACACAGTCTCACAGACAAACATGCCTGGTGATGTGTGAGAAAGAAATAAGATAAAATGGTGGGTTATGAGTAGAAATTACAGTTGGGGGGTATTGACTTTGTAGCCTACAGAAAACAGTGAGGAGAGGAGAGGAGAGAGCAGAGATTTTCATCTGCACACTGATAATAAAGGGAGGAGAGGGGAGAAAGAAAGAGGGAGACGCACATGTACGGAGGCAAGGAGAAACAAACAAGAACCAGGAAAATAGCGGGCTGTGTTGGCTGAACATAAGGGCACAGAAAAATGGGGCTCTGGCTTCTGAGTACATACCGGTGTGTTAATTTAAGTTGGTGTGTGTCTCTGTGTGTGAGAGTATGCACACACCCGCTCTATCTGCCCAGCGACCCAGAGGAAATGGCGAGGAGCAGCATGCTGTAATGGTTTAGAGTCGGAGGCAGACAAATATATAGAAGCAGAACATTACACACCCTTACTGAATGTTAATACTCTGCATATCTGCAGAAACTTGAAACGCTTCACAATAGATTCCATTGGGCTTTGTGCTTTCGCCCGTTTCATTTTCAATATCTTTCCGCCTTAGGGAGATGCACTTTGTTTTACACTGATATGCTTTTTGTCTGCTTGGTCTTGTCTGTGTCTGGGCACGGAGAATCAGCATACTGGAGATACTGGTGTGATGCTTGTGTGATCTCCAATCTCTCTGCTTTCGTATTATATCACACATGCAAGCTGGAGTTCAACCAAAGCCCATGTGGCAAAACCCATACTGAAATTAACATATTTGTTCCTGTATCTGAAGTCCATACGTTTACTTAGCTTTATTTAATTTTGTATTTAATGTAAATAGTTTTAAATTCCAAATAAACCCCATTCTTGTCAGTGAAGAAAAAAAACTTTAAAACAGCTGTTAGGGTGGATAATGATAATCTTTATTGTGCACAAATGTGGAAATTTGCCTTCGGCTTCACAGGTTGGTTAAAATACATCATAGTAAATCACAATACGTACAATAAATAGCACAACCCTGCAGTGTCACTGTAAATACAATAAATAACACAACATGCACAGTACAGAAAGCAATAATAGACATGGTCCCAGTGTGAGTTCTGTTTATGAATTTGGTAAAGTTATTGCATTTGGTATGAAAGACCTTTTGTAAATGTTCTTGGTTGCTGCGGCGGATCTACAGCGTCTCGAACGGGATCACACACAATTTGTCTGTTTTTTTGTTTTACCTGTGTTTTATATATACAGCCCAGTTGTTTTTGCTTTTTCCCAATAAATAATGATTCTGGATAGTCTATTTTTGTTCTTAGCCCCCAGGTGCCCATACCATGTACACATATTAAAAGTTAAGACACTTTCAGCAAGACTTTTGGAGACAGTCTCTAAGATGTTCTTGCTTATATAGTACGAGTCTAATTTCCTGATTAGAAACATGCGCTGCATTGATTTTTTTAAAATGTATTCCACATTGTGGATGATCGTGAAAATGTCATATTCCACTAATATTCCTGTTTACATGCAGCCGTGCATACTCCGATTAACGTAACCGGTGGCGGACTTGTTCGACCATATGAACGCAGCCTCCCTCTTTCATTCCTTCAACCACCTTCTTGAAAAACCTGTTGATATCCAAGTCTGTCATAATGTTTAAAAGTAGGTGTGTTTCTCCTTCTGACCAGAAATGTGGGCTTTTCTTTTGGGCATGCATCTCTGCAAACTGTCAACTGGTTGGTTTGTGTACAACACACAGAGCTGGATGCAAACAGGCAAGAGGCCGTGTGTCGTAAACTGTCGTAAAACCCTCAATTGAGACGCATATTACGAATGCGCTGTATACATGTCCAAAGAATGCTCCTAAAACCTGAATAATATCGGCATATCCTACGTGTCTTAATCGGAAAATGCTCCATTCGGGATAAGGCCTAATTAAGAATATCCATATGCAATATGCTTTTTACGTGACCCATATCAAATTTGGAATATTGTCATATTCAGTATAATAGTGGAATATTGGAGTGCATGTATACATAGTCATTGAAGAATTCATTGTAAAGCATTACTAAACTGAATTACTTAAAATAAATGGATTTAATGTACAGAGAAAATTAAATTGGTTGACAGACTGTTTTTATGTAACTGTGTTCAGGTAGAAGCTTCAACCTCAGAACAACAACCCAGCTGGCAGTATGTGACAATAGCTGATGTTTTATTAAAGGCCACTATGGGTTCATTGAATCAGCCAGCCAATATATCAGTCTAACTCTAAAGCTCATTCAGAAAATGAGAGTGTGTGAGAGTGACAAAATAAAGTAAGACTAAAGGACTACGTTGTCGCTTACATCCCACAGTGTAAAAGTATTGGACAGACAAACAGTATAGGATGTTTTTTTCCTTCGAGCTGTACCAGTAATAATGCCTTAAACGAAGCACAAAAGGAAGAACAACAGGTTCATTAAAATTTGAAAGAGTTGATCCGAATGACTCTCATTAGGATAAATATGCTCAGTTAAGCAGTCATTTTTTCCTGCTCATTTAGATTTTGTTATTTCAGGTTCATAACAGTGAAATATGGGCAATGAGAAAGCTCAGGGAGTCACCGAAGCGTGTTGGTCGAGCACAGTATCATGCAAAGTATCCATAGACTGTATAAAATATGGACCTAGACTCCGTGACGTCCCCCGTAGGTTTCTGAAGAGCCGTTGTGAAGCTCAAAGTTGATTGCTCCGGCTGTCGGTTGTCTTGGCAGTGACGACACAGCCTTAACTCCAGACTAATCCGAAAATGGGCAAAGGGGCGGATCAACGGTGGAGCTGAGGCGGTCCGGGTGACACAGCAGAGCAGACAGCTAGCAGCTAGCGACCTGTCACTCAAAGCGCCCCACTTTAAGCCTTAATGTAATTTAAGAGTGAGTTATATCAAAATTCACCCCCGTACAGTTGACATGAACAGGGATATTAGCTATAGAGACCAAAACTGTTTTTTGTACTAGGCTCTAAAAATGTTAATTTCTGCTGTAATGTTGGGCATTTTAACATGGGGGGGTCTATGG